>OZ022557.1:61481537-62731537 GCA_963991005.1 Barypeithes pellucidus
ATGTCTATGCTATAATTATGCCATATAATTATGCCATATGCATACAGACCATGACGCCGATGGAGGTGTAGCTTGTGACGTCACCAGGCGAATAATTTTTAAATCAGCGTTTTTAACTCTCTTTTATGGATATTAAAAGGTTTTACACATTTAATAATATGTGAAATGAAAGAATGATATCATGGTATTTAAGTATATTTATTTAACGAACATACAGCAACAAGTGACCAGTTTATTTCATGAACATACAACAACCTGTGACCAGCGACAGTAACTAAGTCGAATTTAACGCTAAAAAAAGCCCAGGCAGCAGTTTTCTCTAAAAAGGTTAACATTACAGAACCGGATATAGTCGTGGCAGGACACGCAATCCCAATGGCTTCATCTTTTAATTTACTGGGCATCAATATGGGAGAAAATGTGTCTTTGCATAACCACGTTGAGGCAATCGCCAAGGTAGCTTCTCGGAATCTTGGTGTAGTCTTCCGGACCAAAAAGTTGTACATACCTTAAGAACTTATGACACTATAAAAAGTCCAGATTCGACCATCACTAGAGTACTGCTCTCATGTCTGGTGCTCTGCATCCAAACATATTCTTCGGCTATTGGATTCCATCGAAACGAGAGCCGTCTGATCGGAGACCACGAGCTAACAAAAAGCCTCGACAGCCTGGAACATCGAAGACAGGTTGGTGATGTTTCTTTTACAGATATTTCCACGGAAAATTCTCGGTTGACCTTGCCCCCTTAATTCCGCCCAGAGTTGTGAATAGCAGAAATATACGACGAAGCACTGCCGCCCATCCATATGTGGTTAAGCTTAGTACTCCTTGAACTTCATTATTTAAGAATTATTTCATCTGGAGGACATTATGGAACGACCTTCACAAGGTCGTGTTTCCCAACGAGTATGACCTCCGACGATTCAAAACCAACGTGAATCGCTTTATGCGCACACGCATCACTCCCAGAGTGACTTAAAGGATTTTTCCTATAGTGCTTGTGATTGATCATAAATAAAAAACAAAGATAAAGCTACGACCTTAGTAGTTATAAACAAATTAAACTATATTTTAGTCCATCTCTAAGTGGAGTGAAATTATAAAGATGTAAAGAAACTCATAGTCTGCTTCAGTACTTAAGTAAACAATATTTTAATTTCCGTACATGTTTCGAAGGCCTATAGCCTCATCAGCTTCAGTGGAAGTAAAAACAAAATATATAATACGGTATCCATCCGGGATCTCTTTTTTTTTAGTGGTATTTTAGCTGTAATGTGTGTGTTATATTTCTATTATTATTAATATACGTAAATACTTGTTATACAGGGTGTAACATAAAGGTTAGGAATAAATTAAACTGTGGATTTCTTAGTCAAAAATAATAAAAAATTTTCATATAAGGATATGCTCTACGGGATTTCGTTTCCAAGTTACAGGGTGTTGAATTTTTCTTAAAAATTTAGTTTTCGTTTAATATCTTTTGAACGCTGGCACACGATAACAAAACGAAATGTTAGCAGTAACTTCACTTGATAATGCCCTAGGAGATGTAAAAAAATTGTCTTCCTGGGATACTCAGTGGCGTGCATACGGATATTGCCGTAGGGTTTTTTAATGAAAAATGTGGTACGCCACGGGTAGAATTATTTTTTGTTAAAATTTATGAATTTTCCGTTTATTCTAAACAAAATTCCTCTCTTGCATTTTCTTTGTATCTCTTGCCATTTTCCCGTAATTAAACATTTTGCAAATATCAGTTTTCAGCAATTTCAGTAAATAATAGTAATAAAATAACACTTAGAAATTGAAAACAATTATTTTAATAAAGCATGTAAACCAACACAACAAACAAAATTACAAAAGGTGCTGAAAATGTTGCCCCTCAACTTCAATACATTTTTCAATGCGTTTTCTCATGGATTGTCTTACTCGTCCAAAAATTCCAGGCATCTCTCGAATTTGCTGACAACCCATTTCAACTCTTTGATGAAGAATCTGTACGTTAGAAATGGGAACGGAATAAACCATGTTTTTTAAGTGCCCCCATAAATAATAATCCAATGGATTAAGGTCGGGTGAACGGCCCTCCACGACCTATCCATTTATTGTGGTACGTTTCGTTCAGGTATTCTCTAACTTCTCGCCTAAAGTGAGCTGGAGCGCCATCATGCATAAACCACATTTGCTGTCGCGTTTCAATTGGAACTTCTTCTAATAAAGGTGGTAATCCATTTTGAAGGAAATCCAGATATGATAATCCATCTAATCTATTTGGTAGTACTACAGGACCAATCAAATAATCGCCAATTATTCCTGCCCAAACATTAATAGAAAATCGTTGCTGGTGCCGGGATTGTATGATTCCATGAGGGTTTTCATCAGCCCATAGATGGTTATTATGAAAATTAATTATGCCATCCCTTGTAAATCCAGCTTCGTCGGTAAATAAAACGGATGAGTGAAATGAATGGTTTAAATTGCATTTATTTAAGAACCATGTACAAAATCTAAGACGTGGTGCATAATCCTCGACAGAAGACTCCTGTTACTCGTTGTAGATGGTATGGGTACAATAAATTATCATGTAGGATTCGTTGGACTGTCATATGGCTTACTCTTTCCATTCTTCCAATTCTTCTAGTACTAGATTCAGGATTCGCCTCGACAATCTGAAGGATTCGTTCCTCACGCTGTACTATTCTTACGTATTGTGGTCTTCCACTAGAGGTGCAAGGCTTTAATGCACTGCAATGCAATGCAATCCGGTTTCACGTAAGTGAGCGTGAATCCTTGAAAAAGTCTTCCTATTCGGAATACGTCGATTTGGAAAACGTTCAACATACAGACGTACAGCTAACACAGTATTCCCGTTGGCACGGCCATAAATAAAATGCATATCTGCTAATTCTTCAACTGAGTAATCCATTTTTAATAGGTTTATTACTAAAATTAAAAAGCCTAAGCAAAAGTAAATAACTTAACTGACAATGACATTATCAGAAAATATCGTGGTCCAAGGCATGTAACCTGTGGATAAACTGATATTTGCAAAATGTTTAATTACGGGAAAATGACAAGAGATACAAAGAAAACGCAAGAGAGGAATTTTGTTTAGAATAAAAGGAGAATTCATAAATTTTCACAAAAAATAATTCTACCAGTGGCGTACCACATTTTTCATTAAAAAACCTTACGGCAATATCCGTATGCACGCCACTGAGTATCCCAGGAAGAAATTTTTTTTTACTTCTCCTAGGGCATTATCAAGTGAAGTTACTGCTAACATTTCGTTTTGTTATCTGCCAGCGTTCAAAAGATATTAAACAAAAACTAAATTTTTAAGAAAAAATCAACACCCTGTAACTTGGAAACGAAATCCCGTAGAGCATATCCTTATATGAAAATTTTTTATTATTTTTGACTAAGAAATCCACCGTTTAATTTATTCCCAACCTTTATGTTACACCCTGTATATTATTCTTTCATTTCACATACCATTAAATAGGTAAAACCTTTTAATACATTTAAAATAGAATTTAAAACGCTAACGCACAAGAAATTTAAAAATCACTCGCCTCGATTATTAGGTTAGATATCTTACCTGTTAGTTATTTGTATCCTGGATACCGACCACCTAAAGAGCAACGAAAAGAAAATTATTTTTATTGACATCCACTTGTAAGCTGCTCTCCCCTAATTAACACAAATTTATTATTTTACAGGCTGTTAGTTTTTTTATTAGATTTAATGTTGTGTGAAGATACAACAATTTACTTTATTGTATGCCAATGTATTATAGCAATTATAACAATTTTGTACATTATTAGGTTTAATTAAGAATTTGGAAATAATAGTGATGTTATATGGATATTTCATAAGGACACACGTCAATTATGACATATCAAGATAAATTTGAGACCCAAAAATTTGTTTCTGAAGGTTTGTTACTTTACTATGTGGAAACATATTATTGGCTAAACGGTTTTTGTTTGCAAAATTTCCACGCTTCTCACTCTGTGTTGGTAACATTGCAAGGTAAAGAAATTCGTGTATTTGTTTAATTTGCTACAAAATATTATTTTTTCTGTTTCGGTACTTGAAACGACATACCTATTAAGGCAGTCAGAACAATTGATGGCATTAAAAGACTATCATGAAGCATTGTTTTCTCGGAGAATTTTTTTAAAAGAGCGTTGGTATTATTGATTAAATAGTATATTATGTACCGAGGTGAAAAGTGCTTCATTCCTGTCGAGGTAGTTAACTAAATCTCGAAACAGTAATGAAACTTTTCACGGAGACTTGTATACTATTTTATTTACAACCACATCTACATCCACTTCTTATTATTTTGAATTAAAATTATTTATAAAAGATAAATGTCATTTTGACGTTTCCATTGGAAAATTAGACAGAAATTTCAAATAACCGCAGGTGGTAAAATAATATAGGTAATAATAGACATCAAGATGGCAAATATCATTTTTTGAAATGGTTTCCATGTCACTAAACAATATATTATTTTCACAACAGAAAAATGCTATCAGATGAGGAATTTGATTTTGCTGCTACTCCACTAGAAATTCGAGAAGCAGCAAAAATAGTAGAAGAAGATCTTCTGCCAACTAAAAGCCGCCCGAGATAAGACAAGACATATAACTATTTCAAAAAATCGTGTACGGGAGAAAGTTCAAAATCCTGGTTCTGAGTCGGCTACTAGCTTATTTCAGTGAAAATGCCAAGACAAAGAAGATATCAACGATTTGGTCACAATATTCAATGCTGAGGACCACTCTATCAATTAAGGAAAAAGTAGACATATGTAAACATGCAAAGCTATTAGCATTTTTAAAAAAGTGTGTTCGTATATTATTTTGAGATATCGATTTTTTTAAAAATTACAAAAAAATAATTAACTTTCCACCCGGGTGGAAAGTAAAAGTACAAAAACGTCAACGTTCCACCTCTCATAGATAGATGAAATGTCATTATTATATGCATAGTTGTAACTAAAATATATTGTCACGCTAATGCTCCACCATGTCAGGCAAATGAGACCGGACTAGCCGTGGGTAACACTGTGTTGAATGACACTATTGTATTGATACCTTCCTGGGTGTTGTCACAAGTGTTGAAAAAGCGTTGCTATCTGCTATGATACAATGACACTTTTATGACTCCTGGTGGGTGTTGCGACGTTTCATGATACGATTGTGATTGTATCATGGTGGCGTTTCATGATCAATTGTATCATGACGGTATTTTATAATCATAACACAACTGGCAACGGACGCGGACGAGAGAATCAAGCTCTGTCGTTAGCATGTTAAGGGAGTTCTGTATTTAAGGGTATTTAAGTATATCTTTATAAGTCAGAATCAGACTTTTGGACTCAGTTCACAGTTCTCTTATTGAAATTGGGATGGGAATCGCTCAGAAATGAACTACACGGAGGGTTCTGGATTCATCGAAACATACCCATACTACAAAGTAATACTGAAACTGTAAATAAATTGTTGGTAAAAGTTTATGAACAAACAAACAATCGTATACTTAGGAACATAAAATGATTTGATTATATTTTATTACATATAGCAAAATGAAAAATATCATGCACGAAAAAGGCAGACTAATCTTTATTGTTTAAATTATAATTTAAAAAAATCACTTGAGACCTTACATTTGTTCTTCCGCTTCTTGGCTTCCATTAGCTATCTATCCTGCTTTTGAAAATATTCTTTCGCATGGATCATATGTAGCCCAATGTAGCCATTATACAGAGTCTTGTTTTCATAACACTGTGCCTTTTTCCATATTTAATATTTAGACAACTCATGATACACAATACGCACGTATTGTGGGTTGACTGCGGTTGAGCTGAGATTACATTATTTTTATATTTGTTTATGAGGGTCTTTGTTGAGATTTACTATTTATCTGATTGGATCTGCCTCTAGAAAATACCGTGCGAAGTGCCTTCATATCATCTGTCATGTTTCTGTTTCAGCAAACGTTACACCGAAACTGTGTCTGATACCATGAGACACTGTGCCATATACCGCAATTGTAAAGAGCAGATCAGTTTCGTTTTATGGTGTTATGACCGAAACTGCACAATTTGGAGCGATTTGCTGATACACTGTGTTGTTACAGTGTGTTGATACAATAAGTCAGTGTCATTGTATTGACACCAGAATATTTAGGGTGCTACCCATGACAAGACTGGGCTTTACCACTATGCCACGCTCTCGGCGTGTGTTTAACCTACGAGGGGTACGGGATCCCACGCTACCTCGACCTGCGGAACTAATCCTCAGTAACGTGCAACAATTGTCAATAGTGCCGCACTGTCTTCCGCAAACTTTTAATGATAGAGGTACTTACAAAAATGAGCAAATTGCTAGGTCAAGTTCTGTGCTCTCGAAGCTGGCTTGAAGGCGGTCCAGAGGACCCGCGGATGGTGCGCCGCGACGTCGCCTCTCGACCATCCGGAACAGGACCCGAGCAATGAGAGATAAAACAACCGATAGTGACTCCTCTACTTCTTACGCGACTATCTCGCTTGTGTCACAAAACAGGATCGAACCAAAAAAAAACACAGTGATAGTTCTCGCTCGTCTAAAACTTGCCAGTTCCATGTGCCTTGTGTCCAAAACTAAGAACCCACCGACCTAATTTTGTTTTTAGTTTAACCCTAGTAAAACCAAAATACGGTGACCCTGACAATATTTTCTTAGGATTCAAATTTCAAAAGATGTAAATATAATAAATATATTTCATATTTGTTAGATTAAATATTAAATGATGAAATACAAGCAACTGAACAATGGAGGCATTCAGCAGAGCCCATCGATTTTTAAAGCGATTTTTAATCGGTGACGTAACGATGCGCATCGATGTTTAGTTCTGCGGAATGTATAATTTTCACATTTGGAGTTTGTTATCAGTTTCTTGTTCCGTTAGAATAGGTCCCTGAAGTAGTTCAATTGAAAGATTCGTCAATCTGATTCTGTAAGAAACAAACAGAAAATAAATTTTTAACAAATTGAAAATATATGTCACGCAGATTTTAGGAATAGAGACTCAACAAACCGAACAAACCGATGAAACAAATCGTTGTCAAATCACAAATCGCTTTTCAAATTCTATGGAGAAAATGGCCTGCGATTGTTCAACGATTAGTGAAATCAATTTTTGCCAGCAAATTATTATTAATCGTTTAAAAGTCGATGGGCTCTGCTAAATGCACCCAATATTGTTTTATTTTCTTTTCGTTTATTTAGCTGCTTACGAATAACCATATGATTCTGTCTTACCTAAGTTCAAGTCAGTTTCTGATCTGATCTAAGTTGTTTTTTCGATCGCGTCATTCGGTATTTTTTTTTTCAAATCAACTTAAATCGCCCATTTTATACATTTTAAAAAACCGAAGATCAAAAGTAAACGAAGCAATTTATGAAACATAACCTGTTTGAAAATGATCAAATGTCAAATTTTGCTCAACTTATATCTCAGATTACGAAAATGCAGGTTTGTTCAGGTTCGGGTCTTAGGAGGGGCAACGGGAAAGGCAAATTCTGACTTAGTTGTGACAAATCGTACGTGCAACTAGTTAATTTTTTTGAAGTTAGGTTAGCATTTGTAATTATATTTGCACCGCATTATGTAATCCAGAATTCGTGTTAACATTGGATTAAGGATTAAATTTAATTTGCAACCCTTTTGTAATCTAGATTATCACCTAATCCGAGATTATATTTTAATCCTAAGAAAATAAGGAATTAAGGGCAGATATTTCAAAGTCACCTTAAGGTATAGAACGACATAAGTCATCCTTAACACAACTTTGACAATATATTAAAGTTCTTTTTAACTCTCATCTAAAGGAATATATCTTTAAGGACGTGGTAATCTTCCACTTAACGCGTCAATTGACCCTCAAATTAATTTAAAACATAGAAGATATTCCATAACCTTAAGGTTATCTTAGCTGAGGTGTAACTTAATTCTTTAATCGTAACCTTAAAATAGGAGGAAATCCTAATCTGATTTCAAAAAGCATTGAACTACGCATTAAGAGAATGCCGGAGTCAGTCGAAATCTTCGATTTGACCCCTGTTCGTTTCACGCTTTGAAGGCACGAGGCCAATTGGATCTTCCCTTGCAGTTAGAAGAATACGTTGAGCGTCCGCCCGTAATCGGTACGCCGACAGAAACAACGATAATCGGATCGGAAAAACTGAGTTTTCGCTTCCTATAAAAACGGTACATTAAAAAAAATTTAACGAAAGATGTCTAAATTTCACAACACGAGGAAAGTCCATAATTTTTTTCTATATGGAGCAGTAAAAAAATTAAATCTAAAAATACTCCGGAATCCTGTTAAATGCCACCAGTCTCGTTATTATATTGCTTATTATATCAGGTACCTACCATTGATATATCGATGTCTATTGTATCTATTGTGGTTTGGTTTGCTATGAAGTCTGCTGAAATTAAATTATGTGCAGTTTAAAGATAACATTTTTGAATACGATTTAGAGGTCCATGATATTGTCGATTCATCATTCCTATCAACGTGATTAGGGCTAAATGCGTTAAACTGTTTATCTATGGACTTTCAAGTTCTGCATTTTTATTAGTTGGTGAGCCCATCTGCTCTTTCATTTTAAATAACTTGTTCGAATTTTCCAATGAGGTCCACCAAAACATCTCTTTCTCTCTTTTTGAATGGTGTAAGAAAAATTATTTGATAATCAATGCAACTAAAACTCACTAAGGACGGATTTATCAGTACACAGCTAAATGTTTCGGTTTGATAGTTGCCAGCCAATTCCTAATAATTTGACGTCAAGATGACCAGCAGCTAACACTTGACCAACAGCAAAAGTACATAATCACGCACTGACAAACCGATAATAAATTATTACATATAAATAGCGGTATCTGAATTTAAAAGTAAACGACATTTCCATTCAGAATTGAGCAATATCAATTGTTGGAACTTGGACTAAATCATTTAAGAAATCTAATATTTTACTAGAGACAATGAAGTGTGTATTATTTATTTCGCAAAAAAATAATAATTCGTATAATATAGTCTACTACAATCTTGCAAAGAAACATTTCACCGTCATAAAATGCTTATGTCGTCTCTAATTCACGACCACTAGCAATTTAAATTTACATTTCCGGTTACAAAACATCCACTTAGAGAGGAAAAGCCCATTTTGCTTCGGTATGTGTCTTTATAATGCATACTATCAGGCGCATATCTGAGTTTAAAAAGTTAAAAAATAAATAAATTGCCTTCCTTGTCGACAAAATGTTTTACGATGTACGCGATTACAGAGGAAAAAATGTATTGTGATGTTCACTGTTGCGAAAAAAAAAGTAGGGCAATGTATTAGTTGTGTTAGCCTTTGATTTAAAATGATTCAAAAAAGTAGGACAATATCTTAGAAAATGTTACACAGGTTTTTGAAATTATAATTTACTGTCTTCGATTCTCAAAAATAAAAAATATTATTTTATCCTTTTTAGTGTTCTGTTCAAAAAAAAATACGCAAACAGAACACTTGTAATTTAGTATTAAGAGTATTTATTCGTTGCTATTCAAACGATTGATGGATATTTTCTTTGTTTCCGACAATTAAAAGAATAATTAATATTTAATAACCACTCCATTGGAGTTTATTGCTAATTATAGTCTTCTTGGCTTTGAGGAGATCAATGGTTTCTATAGAGTCTATGTTTTACTGCAAGATTCTCAAAGAGGGACAATTTCTAAACTAAGAAGATATACCTGCTCGATCTTAAATTTATAACCGTTTTCAAGATATTTCTATTTTTACTTTGATTTTTTTGATGTTTAAATGGAAATATCTCGAAAAGTATTAAAAATATTAAGATCGAGCCAAATATACCTTTAATCCGGGCGCAAACATAGCCACGCCACCGGTTGGCGGCACACGCTGCTGACAATATGTTGTACATAGTTTTTATGGGCTCAGCGCAGACATGGCGTTCGCTCGTTTGAGCTGCGCTGAGCCCATATGAACTGTGCACGACCGAGCACGAGCCTTTTAGTTTGGAAATTGTCCTTCCTTAGGAATATTGGATTAAAAATACAGTAAACCTTCCATTAACGGACTTTGGATGTAACGGACAAAAAAATGCGGTCAAATGTAAAAAAATTTGAACGTCCTGTTAATACATACAGTGTATTTATTTTCTACTTATTTTTATACACGGTGTTGAAAAAAGGTCGGTACCCCTGAATAACTCGGGTGCATCGCATTACAGCGGAAAATGTCTAGGGAAAAAGTTGTTTGGTTTTGAAGGAGGAATAGTTTGCAATTTAAATAACCCCCTGCCCTCTCAACCTCCGGGCGCGGGTGGGGGTAAGTTAAGATTTTCAAATGGAACCCCATATTTTTTATTAGTGTATCATGTTCTCCGTCCAAAAATAAACATCTTTGTCCGAAATTTTTTTTTATTCGGGCCCATCCTTCGCCAATAATCACCATGAGAAAGACAAAATCAGAACCGTGCGAAAATCACGTTTTATCCCGGAAATACTCTTTTTCTCTGTCTTGTACTAAGAAATGCCCGTGGAATCCAAACAACTTCTTCACAACAATCCCCACCCGTGCCCGGGGTTGAGGGGGTGGTTTAAATTGCAAACTATTCCTCTTTCAAAACCAAACAACTTTTTCCGCTGATATTTTCCGCTGCAATGCGATGCACCGGAGTTATTCCGGGGTACCCACCTTCCGTCAATACCCTATATATTGGACTCTCGGCTTTAACGGACACCCCCTCCCCCAATTAGTCCGTTATATCGAGGTTTTACTGTTCTTACTTAAAAACAGGTAAGAAAAAATCATAGATTTTGTTGGAAAACTAGTTCCAACAATCGTGTTTTATTCCTATTTATAATTATATGCAACTGTTAAATCTTCCTGGTACTATAATAACCTAATAACTTATGATTACTGCATAAAAACAAATGCATCTGAACCAAATTATTCTTTATAAATACGCTTGTATTTCAACTCGCAAACAAATTGTAATCTTCCACTATCAAACTTCAATCTCATTCAACGCATAAAAAAGCAAGTTACAATGCATTTTTTCACCGTATACCGACGAATCTGGCATCTGCTAGCAGGTTAATAATAAACTACACCTTCGATAGTTCTGTTAGTAGACAAGGCATTCCGTCGTATGTATTCAATAAAAATAGTAACAAACTAAGACCCCAAAGTGTGTTAAACTATGTACTGACCCGATGGAATTAAAAATAATCCGGAAGAAACTAAATTTGCTGAACATGCAAATATAGTTGATACCAGTAACAATTGAGCAAGCTAACTCACTATATTAGGTATATCCATTTTGAACGACACTACAAGAATAAAGGTAAAATTTATAAACAATATTTATTTGCCAAGGTGATAACACAGTTGCATTGTGTATCTACAATCAACTATCATTTACTTGTTAATTGTATCTGTCTAAGAATATGATTTTAAGTAAATTAATAAAGTAAGACATTCAAGCTGAAAACTGTAATGAAAACATTGTGTGTATTATGAATCTCACATTATTTAACTGTGAAGAGTGTTATTTTGGTTTATAACTATCAATACATTATTATTGTCTTCTATTGTCTTTTAAACTGTCAACACTCACATATTTTTATTTGTTCTTCTTCTTCAGGTGCCTTGTCCGCCTCGGACATCATCAGCGCTATCTGAATCTTGTCTACAGCTCGACGGAACAATGCCTTAGGTTTTTCAGATAGGATATTCTTCTTCTACCCGGGTCTCTCCGTCCTTCGATCTTCCCTTCTATAATGAGTTTTAAGAGTCGATACTTGTACTCCCTTAAAATGTGACCAAATTACACCAGTTTGCGCTTTTTCAATGTGAACAGAACCTCCAGTTGTTTATTGAGGCGTTGACGTATCTCTGTGTTACGCACTATTTCTACCCAGAAAATTCTCATGATCCTTCTGTATGTTCACATTTCAAAGGCTTCCAATTTTTTGCACATTGCGTCCGCCAAGGTCCAAGCTTCCATTCCATAGAACATTATGCTGAACACGTAACAGCGACACATTAGAATGCTTAAATCTCTACTACAAGGTACATTCGCATCCTCAGGAACGAAGCACGGGCTTGATCTATTCTGGCTCTTATCTCCTGTTATTCAAACAAACTATTCAGTAACACCTAAAATATACAAAAATCAAAGAAACAAAGAATCATTTATTTATTCCAGCAATTCCAATAAAGAATCATTTATTATCCCAGTAACTACCTCATGAATTTATAGTTCTCACTACTTGACTAACCATTAATTAAGTTGATCACACTGTTTCTGATTACAAGGAATTTGTCAGTTCTTCTACAGATTTATCAAACCCATATGCAACTAGCGCCATAAACTACAAATTCTCATTTCTTACTCATAAAAACATCATACTGCCAACTTTCAAACTGATATATTGAACCGTTCTCAAATTATGGCTTACTTTTCTTCACTTGGTATTTCTAGAATGAGAAATATTTCGAAAAACTTAGATGATAATCTGTCTGGTTTGATGTTTAGTCTTTCCAGGGATGGAGATCTTGGCTGATGATGGTTTAAGGGGAGATCTATATCCTTTAAGATGAGATGGGGAATTTTGCTTATCTTCATATAATTTATCGCTGGAATATTACGTCCTCTTTCCTATCCGTTGATTGCGTTTGATTGTAGGGTCAAAATGTTTTTACAGACAACTTTCAGTCCTTAGCATATAACTTATATAATATAACTGTAGAAACTGTAGAAACCATTATAATTTGCGAAATATATGTTACTTCCTGCATTAGAAAGCAATTAAACAATTTTTTTTTAGATTATAGCTGCAGTATTCAAATTAGAATTTAAATATATATCGCCGGTCACTTGTCCCCAGTAAATCATTTCTTACTTTACCTTAGTATATTTCACGTCATTTTACTAAAGTTACTTTTATATATAAATAATTTACACTCCTACTACAATTTGTATTGAAAAAATAACGTTCAAAGATCAACAGTTTAGTTTCTCTAACGCAATTATTAACCAAAACTTACGTCCCCGCAGCTGTATGTATCGCCGGTCACGGCAGAAATTGGTTATAAATAGTGCCACTAGAGGTCGGCCTAATAGTTTTACAAATATGACGGTATGTGTTTGAATTTGTGTAACGCGTGCTCCTGTTTAGGTAAGTTTCTTATTATGTTATTGTATATTGGCGTTATATGATTCAGAAGAGTAAAATTAGCCATGTGACGGGCGTTATATTATTAAAAAATCGATGCTATAGTATAGACCAAGATCTTTGTGACGATGATCTTTTGCGCGGACATATATTAGATACTATAAGAAACCTATTAAAAAATTAACAGGTGTTTCTGAGATTATTTATTTTTAAAATCCGATTTACTGAAAGTTGCCTGTAAAAAAATTTTGACCCTATAATAGATGTTTACCAAACCTGTATATTTAGGAAACAAAGAACCCAGACTAATGGAAGAATCTCACATTTTCACGATGTTACGAGAAGAATAGGATATTATATATATGTATTATATTAAGGAAGAACGTTCTACTTTTTTTTAACATCGGCCTGTTTGGCGCATCAATTACATCTAAAGGAAAAACATTGGATAACAGGATAACAAAAAATATGTGTGAGGATAGATAAATGAGAATAGGTATAACAATGTCATTTGAGATGAATGTTCGCTAGGTCGATATTAATTAGAGGATGACAGATACTGTGGACCTTGTCTTTAAGGATGGAACAATAAAACTGGGTATTATTGTTACAAATATAAAGTGTTGCGTTCTCACAGATCGAATGCTAATCTGGTGTTGTGTTAAGCTTATTTGAGTATCGTAAAAGTATCTAAGAACAAAATATAACCCAGTGGAAAATCCGGTAAAGTGCCGGATTTCATATTTTTTAATAAAATTTGTGAGTTTTAATAGCTAAGTATTTTTCTTAAATTAACTTGTTGGTAATGTACGAGTAGTCATATAAAAAAAATAATTATAGCTATACAGGATATCCGGGAAAATGTTTTTTTTTTATCAAACACAAGCACTATAGGAAATATCCTTTAGGGCACTCTGGGAGTGGTGCATGTGCGCAAAAGGCGATTCACGTTGGTTTTGAATCGTTGGAGATTATATTCGTTGGGAAAAATGACCTCGGGTAGGTTGTTCCACAAGGATGAAGTTCTCCAGATGAAAGAATTCTTAAATAATGAAGTTCGAGGAGTACTAAGCTTAACCACATATGGATGGGCGGTAGTGGTGTGTCGTGTATTTCTGCTATTCGTCGCTCTGGGCGGAATTAAGAGGGCAAGGTAAGCCGAGCACCTTCCATGAAAATATCTGTAAAAGATGTTCTAGGCTGTCGAGGTTCTTCGTCAGCTCGTGGTCTCCGAGCAAACGAATAGCACTCCTCTCGATGGAATCCAGTAGCTGAAGAGTATGTTTGGGTGCAGAGCTCCAGACATGAGAGCAGTACTCCAGTGATGGCCGAATCTGGGCTTTGTATAGTGTCAAAAGTTGTTGCGGTGTGTACAACTTTCTGGTTCGCAAGAGTACCCCCAAGCTTCTGAGAAACTATCTTGGCGATTGCAATAACGTGGTTATGCCAAGACATGTTTACTCCCAGATTGACGCCAGATGAAGCCAGTGGGATTGCGTGTCCGGCCATGACTATATCCGGTTCTGTAATGTTAGCCTTTTTAGAGAAAACTGCTGCCTGGGTTTTTTTAGAGTTAAATTCGACTTGGCTACTGTCACCCCAAGCCAAAATTTCTTCCAGGTCTTTGTTGAGGCGTGATACTTCATGCTGTCTGCGAAGATGTGCGTCGGCAGCCACCGCATTCAAAGAGAAAGATGAGATAAGTGTGCTATCGTCAACAAAACTAAATATCGGATTTTTAGTGTTCACTAGAAGGTCGTTAATGTAGAGTAAGAAAAGAGTGCGAGACAATATGGACCCTTGAGGAACACCGGCATTGATGGTGAAGGTGTCTGAAAGAAATCCGTCAATCGCCACTTGCAGAGAGCGGTCCTTAAGAAAGCTAGACAACTATGCACAGAATCGACTGGGTATACCATAGGATCGCAGTTTACTTAGAAGCCCCTCATGCCAAACACGATCAAAAGCTTTAGAAATATCCATTGCAACAGCCCGAGACTCCCCATGATGTTCGATTGCGTTGTTCCAAATATGGTTGACATAGGCTAGATGATCTCCAGTTGATCTGGACTTCCGAAAACCATATTGATGATCGCTGATAACGTTGAAGCCTTCCAGGCACTTTAGAAGATGTTGGTTAATAGCTTCCTCCATTACTTTTGATATAACTGAAAGCAATGCGACTGGTCGATAGTTGTTAGGCAGGGTTCTCTTACCTTTCTTTGGAATAGGCTTTGGACTGCTTTCAGCAAGATGGAAATATTCCTTTTTTGTAGGATAAGTTGAAAAGTCTACAAAATACTGGTGTCAGTTCATCGGCGCATCTGTTGAGAACTATAATAGATGTGGGAAATCTCACGGATATGAAGAAAACAAGTGAAAAGAGTACTACAAGTTCATATAAACTTTTATCGTATATGCTTCCTCTTCGGAGATATTGGCTCCCATAGAGCTCCAATGGAATCAAGTTTTTTACACATAATTATTGAACCACCAGGTATATTTAATTTTTTTTTTAATATTATGTATACCAGGTAGGACCCTTCAAATTACTATCCAAGAAAGTATAGTGAATTACTTACAGCTGCAGGGACGGGCTAACTGTGACACTCAATGCCCTTTTTTAACGCCCTATATGATAAGAACTTTGGAGAACGGTTTTTACATACCTTCGAAAAAACGGAATTTCATATACGTATTTGACGTATTTCAATAAAAAATACATCTTTGTTCCCATCACATGTTCAAAAAAAAATGCCGCTTTATCATATTTAACCCGAAAGTTAGGAGATGTAGTGACGGATTTTATCATGTAGATATTTTAATCCTCTCTAATTTTTATTAAGGTCTTCTTCTCCACCAATCTTGGTGGTATTTCAATTTTTATTTAAACTCGAGCAAAAAAAAGTGGTTATATTTTACCATTGTCCTTTTTCTAGTCACCTATGACAAAATAAAAACAAAATGTTTTAATTTAAAAAAAATATTTATTCATACGGGAGGATACGACACAAAAATATTTTAGCGATTCAAGCTTGTGGGCAATTTCTAAAGTAAATTATTACCAAATTATTTGTTCATATAGTGACCTCCACTAACTTGAACACATAATTCAATACGTTTTTCAAAAGAATGAGTCATGTTTCTACACATTTGGAACTGTTTTCAAAGTATTGCCTAATTATTTGTTCATAGTGACCCCCATTAACTATAACACATATTCAATACGTTTTTCAAAAGAATGTCTCTAGACATTTGCCGAGTAATACTTTGAAAACAGTTGAAAATGTGTAGAAACATAACTCATTATTTTGAAAAACGTATTGAATTATGTGTTCAAGTTAGTGGGGATCACTATATGAACAAATAATTAGCTAATAATTTACTTTAGAAATTGTCCACAAGCTTGACTCGCTAAAATATTTTTGTGTCGTATGCTCCCGTATGAATAAATATATTTTTTTTAAATTACAACATTTTGTTTTTATTTTGTCATAGGTGACTAGAAAAAGGACAATGGTAAAATACAACCACTTTTTTTTGGTCGAGTTTAAATAAAAATTGAAATACCACCAAGATTGGTAGAGATAGACATAGAAAGATCTTAATAAAAATTAGAGAAGATTAAAATATCTACAAGATAAAGTAATCATATACAGGATGTTTCATTTAAAAAACATACGAAACTCAGGTTTCAAGTTCGTAATGTTGGCATATCCATAGAAAATACCCTGTATAAAAATATTGATATGTGTTATCATAGGGGACTTCTATCAACATTCCTCTTTCCGACATAAAAATATTTTATTTCAAATTATTATAAGTTAAGAAATATTACACATTTCATTGAACCATGTTTTTGCACAAATTTTAGGAATTTTCCAATCTATTTGGCAACGTTGCAAAAATGTGTACAAATAATTACGGTGCTATGTACAGAATTTTACGGTGAATTCAAATATGTAAAAATATACATGGTGTACCATTTAAAAAATATGAAATTTTTATCACACCGCCCTTTTGGATGATCGAAAATAATTTTAGAAGCTGCACCTCTTAACGCTTAATAACTTTCGGGAAAAAAGTTTTGCGCTATCCTTAGCGGTAAAAGAGATATTGAGCTTTATCGCACTAATTGGCCACCCTGTATGTGTATTAATATATTGTTAACCCAAGAAATTTTCTTCCCGCATTCCTTTCGTAGCTACAGATAAACTTGTCGATCTGCACTTCAATACCGCTAGCGTCTTTATATAATTGTTGTTCGTCACATTTTCCACTATTAAATAAAGGCATCTATTTATCGTTATATGAAAGTTTCTGTTAACATCAGCAATTATGTATCATACCTAAAAAAAAACTATCGTTGACGATATTTGACATTTTTTTCCAATGAGTTAAGTTGATTTCTAGTTGTTTATACAAATACACACATACACTTGACCCGCTTCCGGCGGAATATCAATATTTATTATATTAGTTCATGATTAATATAAATATATTTTACAATTTAATGTTGTAAGGGGTCAACCATTGTGTGACAACCATTCGCATCCATGAGTAGGTACATGTATTGCAAAAAAAAGTAATTAAAGAAATGGTCATCGTCATAAACCTAATTTTTATGCATTCCTGCCTTGAATTTAAATATACACTCGCCGGCACAAAACTCCGCCACCTTGAAATTTTTGGTCAAGTTCGAAATTTTTATTTTTAATGCGATTTTCACGATTTTGTTATCAGTTTGTAGATCAATTTATTGTATTTTTCCTTAATTTTTTTATAAAGTAACATTTTTCGATTAGGCTATATTATACAGGAGTGAATCAAACTGTTGTTTTTGTCGTAATTTCACCCTGTAGGAAAATTGAGGTGGATAATTTTATGTACATACTATTTCTCGTAATCTTTGATGTATTCTAAACATTTCGTTTCTTGATTGATTCGCTGATTTGAAGCCTATAAGAAAAATACTAGGTATATCATAAAGTTAATTAAAAACAATTTTAGTATCATGTACTTCTTCCTCTCGCAGCAATGACAGCTTGCACTCTTCGTGGCATCGAATGAATAAGGTTACTTATCCTTTCTTGAGGGATATCCTGATATTCTTAGGCCAGCGCCAGTCGTAAGTCTTGCAAGGTTTGTGGTTGTACAAAGATGTTCCATAGGCGCGCGGGCTATCCAATCTTGGAAGTCCAACTTCATCCAGATATTCCCTCACTACATGTGCAACGTGAGATCTAGCATTATCATGCATTAATGTAAATTGGTTCCCAATGAAAGAAGCAAATGGAACAACAATTTCATAGAGGATTTCCTCAATATAACGGTGGGCGGTTAGAGCTCCATTTTCAACAAATAAAAGATTCGTGCGTGCTTCGGTAGAAATATGAGATTCGTGCTGATATAATGCAGTCAGCATATCTTTCATTTCTAAGTCTGTGTACCTGCTCACGACCACCCGGCGATCTTAAACAAACCCTGGATTCATCAATGAATAGTATGTTTCACTGTTCTAGAGTCAGAATGCGATCCTGAAAACCTCAGTAGGTGTTGTAGATGCCGAGGAAGTAATTGTAGACATATTGCTGGCCAGCTTCTGCCAATCTTCTACATATTGTTCTTTCACTTACATTCACTCGACAAATCATTTGATTTGAAATGCATTTTTTAGACACACAGCAGTAGATATTTGATGGTGGCAAAGTAATCATTAGCTGCAGTTGTCATTCTTCTTCTGCCAGAGCCTTGTCGCCTAGTAAAAATTCCCGTCTGTAAATACCTATTAAGAGATCTCGAACTGTAGGTACCTAGACCGCGCAGAGTACGGCCGTAGTAACTTTTGTTACGGCCATCCTTTATTAATGCAACAATTCTATCCGCGTCTGCTGGAGTTAATACCATATCGACACACAATAACAAATTATAATATTGTCGCTGTCACAATAATCGCGTACTTGGTAAATAACATTATCCACCCCAATTTTCCTACAGGGTGTTTTGAAATTACGACAAAACAACAGTTTGATTTATTCCTGTACAATATAGCCTAATCGAAAAATGTAAAAAATTTATAAAATAATTAATACAAAGTCATGAAAATCACATAAAAAATAAAAAGTTATAAAATATCAAACTTGACCAAAAGTTCAGGGTGGTGGAATATTGTGCCGGCGAGTGTATATTTCCATTCATCTCAGCGATAATCACCTCGAATAGAACATTAATAAAACATTTTTAGATAATTAGCGGACTTAATATAATGAGTTTCTAGATCTTCTTTTGATTTAACAGTTGTCATTAGGGAATGATTTCAAAACATAATAATTTAAACAATAAAATAGTATATTAAAGTACAAGTTTCATAAAGCATGATATTTTAGCACGCGTCCATGTTAGGAAACGAGCCGCTTGCGGCGAGTTTTCTAAGTGGAGAAGTGCTATAATAGCTTTATAAAACATGTACTTTATACTACTTTTTCTATTTTGTGTATTTTTAATAAAAAAACACATAATTAAAACTAATAAATGCCATACAAATTTTGTAAATTTGTATGTTTAAATTTTATGTTGGCAATAGTCAAACTGAAAACGATATCGAAAAAGATTTCATATAAAACCAAAATAGAAAAACATATTAATCTAATCGTATTACAGGGTTTCCATTTTTCGATGGTTTTACGGGATATTTCCATTATTAGTAAAGATAGAAGAATTGTTATGTTGTTGAAATGTTATATACATAACATAATCGAAGTTAAAACTGACCTACCAATTATAAAGAGTGAAATAGAGAAAGCCATTTCATCCATGAAAGATAATAAAGCCCCTGGTCCCGACAATGTACCTGCCGAAATCATCAAAGTTGTTTGCGAGACGGACCCAAGATTTCTTGATATGATTGTGAAGTTATTTAATAATATCTACGACACTGGAGTAATACCCGAAGATTGGATGCATTCGACATTTATTCCCATTCCTAAAAAGTCAAATGCAAAAACATGTGACCAATACAGATTAATAAGTTTAATTAGCCACGTACCTAAAATATTTACAAAGGTGATCCAGAACAGGTGCGACTCGGAGGTCAGCGAATCACAGTTTGGCTTTCGAAATGCTCTTGGTACTAGGGACGCTATTTTTGCCCTCGAAGTTCTAATCCAACGCTGCAGAGACACAAATAAAGACGTTTATCTCTGCTTTATTGACTTTGCAAAGGCATTCGACAGTGTCAATCACGAACAACTAATATCCATCCTAGAACAGTCAGGTCTAGACAGCAAAGATATAAGGGTGATAGCGAATCTGTATTGGGGTCAGACTGCCTGCGTGAAAATCAATAACTGCTTAACAGAAAAGATCAAAATAAAGAAAGGTGTGCGCCAGGGATGCGTCCTGTCCCCTCTCCTATTTAATAGATATACAGAGGAAATTTTCAAGGAAGCATTATATAATGCTGTTGGAGGTATAAAACTGAATGGGGAATTAATCAACAACATTCGATATGTTGACGATACAGTCACACTTGCCAGTGATATCGAAGAGCTGCAACACCTCGTGGAAAGAATCAAGATCGTCAGCGAACAATACGGTCTAAAGCTCAATGTCTCAAAAACCAAATGGATGCTTATCAGCAAGCAACAGCAACAAGTGGGACAACTAATACTTGGAAATGAACCAGTAGAACAGGTTGACAAATACTGCTATCTTGGATCAATCGTTAATTCGCAATGGGACCAGTCTATAGAAATAAGATCAAGAATTGAAAAAGCAAGAACAGCGTTTAACAACATGAAGCCACTATTCGTTAGTAGAGATATATCTCTAAAATCAAAAATCAGGCTTGCGAAATGCTATATATTTTCAATTCTCTTATATGGAGTTGAAGCATGGACAATGACGGACTCGTTGATGAAGAAATTGGAAGCATTTGAGATGTGGGTGTACCGTCGTGTTTTGCGCATATCGTTGACCTATCGAATTACCAACGAGGCTGTTCTCCGAAGGCTCGATAAAAATACAGAAATTCTGTTTGCCGTTAAGAAGCGTAAAATGGAATATTTCGGGCATATAATGCGCCATGAGAAATACCGACTTCTCCAACTCATTCTACAGAGCAAAACAGAGAGTAAAAGAGGTCCTGGTAGACGAAGACACTCGTGGTTGCATAACCTGCGTCAGTGGTGCGGACTCACTTCGATACAACTTTTTAGGAGTGTAGTTAACAAAGTTCAGATAGCCATGCTAATCGCCAACGTCCGCAACGGATAGGGCACCACAAGAAGAAGAAGAAGAATGCAGTTTTCGCAGCACAGTGCTACTGTTTTGTGTCCCAATTAAAATTCTTCCAGGATTCCTTGTTTTTGATATAAGGGATGTTATTGAAAATTTATATTTTGGGAGATCCCTCCATATTTCGGTTATACTTTAACTTATCAGAAATAAATAAAATGTTCTCTTTGTAGTATTTTACCTAAAATTTAGTGACTTACTAGAATGTTTTTACGTTCAATTGTTTTCAAGAAAAAAAAAAGAATTAGCTTTTTTAAATGTGTACCCTATATATTTTTTAACAATTTAATTTTGTTTTTGACAAGCTTCTCATAAATATATAATAATTTCTTAGTCTTAATATTATACCCGAAATTTACATTTTTTAAGAAATATTAAATTTTTTAAGTAGGCCATGACTAGTATTGAAAAAAAACAACAACAATAAAATACAGTTAGTTGTGTCATAATGAAATATTCTTCTGTTTCTGTCATTCAGTTTCTCCAAATTGTTTTATAGTTTCTAATTAATATTAAAAAATCAGTTTGTCCTAATTGTCACTTCCTGAAATTTTGAAAAATACAATATGCTCGTTTGCTATATCCAGTATGACAATAATATAGATGGAGCATTAGCAGTTTATTTCAATGTTAAATATAAGCCTTTTTGTAGTATATAATTCTATGAAATTTATAAAATTTCTTAAATTATTTGTAGATATCTCGACAGACGACAGCAGGATAAAATATTTTTCCAAGGATAAAATCAAAGTTAATTGAAGGTTCCATTTTTTTTATGATCAAACACAAGCACTATAGGAAAAATCCTTTAGGGCACTCTGTTAGTGGTGCGTGTGCGCAAAAAGCGATTCACGTTGGTTTTGAATCGTTGGAGGTTATATTCGTTGGGAAAAACGACCTCGGGAAGGTCGTTCCATAAGGATGAAGTCCTCGAGATAAAACAATTCTTAAATAATGAAGTTTGAGGAGTACTAGGCTTAACCGCATATGGATGGGCGGCAGTGGTTCATCGTGTATTTCTGCTATTCGCCGCTCTGGGCGGAATTAAGAGAGCAAGGTCAGCCGAGCACTTTCCATGAAAATATCTGTAAAAGAGAGTCAAATCCCCAACCTGTCTTCGATGCTCTAGGCTGTCGAGGTTCTTCGTCAGCTCGTGGTCTCCAATCAGACGAATGGCCCTCCTTTCGATGGAATCCAGTAGAGTATGTTTGGGTGCAGAGCTCCAAACATGAGAGCAGTACTCTAGTGATGGTCCAATCTGGGCTTTGTATAGTGTCAAAAGTTGTTGAGGTGTGTACATCTTTCTGGTTCGGAAGAGTACACCGATTTTCTTGAGAAGCTATCTTGGCGATTGCCACAACGTGATTATGCCACTACACATTTCCTCCCAGATTGACGTCCAGCAAATTAATAGATGAATCCAGTGGGATTGCGTGTCCGTCCATGACTATATCCGGTTCTGTAATGTTAACCTTTTTAGAGAAAACTGCTGCCTGGGTTTTTTTAGCATTAAATTCGATTTGGTTACTGTCACCCCAAGCCAAAATGTCTTCCAGGTCTTTGTTGAGGCGTGATACTTCATGCTGTCAGCGAAGATGTGCGTCGGCAGCCGATGTTTGTGCATTCAAAGAGAAGTGTGAGATAAGTGTGCTATCGTCAGCAAAACTAAATATCGAATTTTTAGTTTTCACTAGAAGATCGTTCAGTTTTTAAACCTCGGCCTAAAATCTCCCCCAAGGAAAATCGCGAGACTGATGAAATAAATGTGCTTTTGCTTCAATTGAAATAAATTCTGTTATAATAATAAATAACAACTATCTGCAAAACATATCTAAGGCATAACCGGAGAACAATTTGAGCAATATTTATTAGAAAGTTCCAAAAACGTTTAATTTTTGTTTCTAATGTTTAATCGCATCAGTATTGTTTTTTTTTAATATCGTCCTGGCCTACTAAAAAAAATTGTATATTTTTCAAAAAACGTAAATTTTGGGCAATATATTAAGACTAAAAATAAACTATTATATATTTCAGAGAAGCGTGTTAAAAACTAAATTACATTATTAAAAAATCTGCAGTTTGACCGTTGTAAAAAAGCAAATTTATTTTTTTTCTTGAAAACTATTAAATATAGGAAAAATTGTGAGTACGTCACTGGATTCTACATAAAAAAACTACAAAGGGATATTTTATTTCTTTTTGATACGTTACAGAGTAATCGAAATATGAGGGGAAACCCAAAATGTAAAAATCTCAAAATCATCACATCTATCAAAAACAAGCGGGCTAGAAAAATTTCAATTGGCACACCTTTAATCTCTCTAGTTTTTAAAGCTTTTTTAGAATCCCGTATCGACGTTGCCGAATTGATTCGGATTCGTGAGATACAGGGCGATTTGTTAAAAACGGCTAAAACTAATTTCTTTAATAACTCGAAAGGTTTTGATTTTAGAAAAACGCTCTTTAAATAAAAGCTTTATATTTTTTCTTTTCTATAAAATGGCGTTATCAGTTTCTTTATATCATTTTTTATAACTTAGATATCATGGTCAACTTCATTTATTTAAATACGGACCTGAATTTTTTATTTTATTTTTTGATTGTATTTTTTACCCCAAATACAATGATGTATCACTCAATGGCATTTACCTTAGTTTCGGCACAAATTATATATCATCAGGAAAATTTTGAGAATTTTCTCAGTACGGAACTGATTTTTTGAAATAATAAATACATGATATTTTCATTTGATTTAGCTATAATTGAGATACAATTATAACTACTAAAAATCTTTCCTTCTTAAAACTAATATTGAACAGATTTCACCCAAGATCGACAAAACTAAAAATAGGTACAAATTCAAATATTCAACCGCTTATGAATAACAACTAAATTTTACTCTATTAACATCATTTCATTAAATGCTCGAAATGGCCTCCTTGATTTTCATTACTTTTCTCCATTTGTTCAATAGCGTGTCTCACCATGTCGGATGTAACCGTTTGGAAGGCATCGATTATACGTCTCTGAAGTTCGTGGATATTATTACATGGGGTGTAATATACTTTGTTCTGCAATGGTCCCCACAAAAAATAATCCAGCAGATTAAGGCATGGGGATCGAGGTGGCCACGGAATAGGCCCGTAGGTTCCGATGTAGTTTCCAGGAAACCGTCCATTTAAATAATGACGGATGATTAAAGCATTATGAGCTGCCCATCCGTCTTGCTGGAATCATTTTATTTTTCTTAAAACCGCTAATGGCACTTCATCAAAACAATGTTCTAAATCTTGCTGTAGTAAATTTCAGTATCTTACGCTATTCAGATTATTTACGAGAAAAATTGGCCCGATTACCCTATCCGCAACTAGCCCACACCATAGAGTTAATATAAATCAGGGAGACTTCAGCATCCGAAAAAATGGATGTTGAGAATTTCCCGCCCCTCCCCGACAAACAAGACAACCCCATGACCAGCGCCCTCCCTCAGCTATCGCTGAATGCCCCCAAGATGTCAAATCCGGCGCTGAAGGAGCATTTTGCAAAGCTGAATGACAAACAAACAACAAACAAAAACACCCAAATCCCCCCATAATAATCCGCGCCACTGGAGAGTGGATGCAGATAGTCATGCTCATCAGAGCACAAAACCTCGAATTCCTTGAAGCGGTATCCACCCGCTTGGGAATTAAAATCACCCCAAAAACACCAAAATATCACGGAGGTATCACCCAGATACTCCGTGAAAAGAGCATACCTTAACCACACATTCTTTCTCCCAGAAGAAAGAATGTTAAACATCATCATTAGGGGGATAGACAGAGGCATCCCGGTTGAAGCTGTCAAAGCTGATCTCGAGAGCCTAGGTTTTTCTCCCGCCCAAATTTACAGGCTCCGTCTGGGGGCCGCCAAAACAGAATGCCCCCTCATAAAGGTGCTCCTCCCCCAAAATCAGACCCACATCCACAAAGTCCAGTACCTGACCCACATGCGCGTTTCCGTTGAAACGCAAAACCCCACCAACAAGAGACACATCAATCAGTGTCATAAATGTCAGAAATTTGGCCACTTAGCGGTGAGATGTTTCGCCACTCCTGCGTGTCACAGATGCGCGGGCGAGCATCTCTGCACTGAGTGCACTAAATCAATTGACCTCCCGGCAAAATGCATAAACTGCGGTGGCGCACATCCTGCCAACTACAGTTTATGCCCACAAAACCCACGCAATCACCAAAAACCCCCAAAACAACCCGCGTGGGCCGGGTGTCTGTAAGCAGATTTCTCATGTTGTGTCTAAAAAAATAAAAAAAAAATAAAAAAAAAATAAAAAAAAAGAGTTAATATAAATCGCACCTGAGGTCTAATTTCTTAAACCAAATGGGGATTTTCGTTCGCCCAATAATGCTTATTTTTTCCATTAAATATACAGCAGTAGGTGAATGTAGTCTCGTCACTCCATAGAATTTTAGCATCTTAAGTCCGAAACCACTCGCAAATTCTAAGTCGCCTTTCGGGGCCCCCTGCATAAAGCTGCTGTACCGGATGAAATTGATAGTCAATGGAACTTGTGTTTTTCAGGATTTTCTTTACTCCTGCAGAAGTTATACAACATTCTCTTGCTATAGGTACCGTCGAGTTTTCAGGATTAATATTAATTTGACCCAGCACATTAATCTCGTTTGTATTCGGTTCGAAATGATATTTATTTCTTTTCTTAAAAACACCTCTACACTTCACCATTCACTTGCTAATTCGTTGAAATATCAGTCTCGAAGGTTGAATTCTCTCGGGATATGAAATAGAATAGTTTCCCTGCACTAAGAACGAATTTCGAAAATTTCTAATGTAAACTTCTTACATATCACGTTTTTCCTCAACTGAAAACCTAACCATTGTCACAATTAAATAAAAAGTAAATAACGTTTAGTTAAAAGCCGAGCTAGGGGTTTGACAGAAATTACAAAATTTGTTACACTTTCTGACTGTGGCAACTTGATTTAAAGTAAATAAAAATATTTTCATTCATTTTGCTAAACTTTCATAAAATCAAGGAGGCCATTTCGAGCATTTAATGAAATGATATTAATAAAGTAAAATTTAGTTATTATTCATAAGCGGTTGAATATTTGAATTTGTACCTATTTTTAGTTTTGTCGATCTTAGGTGAAATCTGGTCAATATTAGTTTTAAGAAGGAAAGATTTTTATTAGTTATAATTGTATCGCAATATATAGCTTAATCAAATGAAACTATCATGTATTTATTATTTCAAAAAATCAGGTCCGTACTGAGAAAACTCTTCCAAAATTAACCCTTACAACCATTACAAAATTATTTCCATAGGGTACTTGCCAAATTGGTCTAAAAAGTGTGGTTGTTATCTGTAATAATTAATTTTTTCTAAATAAATGCTCATAAGCCAAAAACTGTTCAAGATAGGTATAGTAACATTATACATAGAAAGATAGACAATTTCAATAGCTTTTAGGACAACAGATAAAATATAGGGTATTTCATTTAAAAAACGTACTATTTACCATTTTTCCAAACCATCAAAATATTTGTATTTTGAAACACACTGTACTACTATAACTAATATTTTAAAAGAGGGTGAAAGACCTCTGGATCTAACCTAACGCCATACCAAATATCAAATATCAACACTTTTTGTAGGACGTTTTCCGAAAAAAAAAAAAGTGAAATTAATTATTATCTCGACAACTATAACAAGTAGGTATAGGAAAATATTAAGGAAAGTTATTTAGAAATTAATAAGGATTCTAAAACAAAAATAAAACACAGGGTGTTCCGTTTAAATTATCAAAGTTGCTAATACTTTCAAGTAGAAGCGACAACACTGTATGACTAAAAATATTTTTAAATGAGAGATCATGCCCGCTTCTATAAGCTGCCAAATTTTCAAAGTTATCCGATGACTAGTTCTCCACGTCTAATAGGCCATCCACCATCAATCACACTGTATAACATACTGATGGTGTGTGTTAACTAATTTCTAGTCAAAACTATAAAACAACTATAATCTCAAAATAATAAAAATATCTTTTATTTCTAAAGGTTTATTCAATAAAGTACTATTTTTATTTAAACTTTATATATTTTTTACATATTTACAGTTACCGTAGACATTTCCTGGGCATTAATTGTTATTCCTGTCAATTCCTTCAATAGTATTATTTATTATTTTTTTCAATATTTTCAACTTTGTTCTGCTCGCATCATAACTCAAAGTTTTGCATATTGTTTTTAAAAGTTTTTCTAGTTTATTTTCTGCAATTTCTCATATTTCTGACGGAGTACAACTTTCTTCCTGACTCATTTTTATTAACTTTAATAATATATTTATTTTTAATAATTACTGATGGGAAGAAGCTTTGTTATGTTGAATTGTTTTTATCATGGCATATTTGATACGTGTAACATTTTATTAAATTGTAAAAGTATTGCCAACCCAAAAAGAAAATATTAATTCAAATGGAAAAAATCTACTATATTTTTTAAAGTTTTTCATACTTTAAACACCCAAATAGAAAAAGTATTATAAAATACACGGTTCATAAGACAATTAGAGCAACTTTATAAAATTAACCGCTTCGCGGGTCGTTTCCTAAATTGAACGCGTTCTCAAGATAATGTCTTATGAAACTTGTATCTTAATATACTATTAACAAACTAGTGACTAGAGGATATCATTATAAAACTCCTAAAGAGATTAGTATGGTCTGGCAATTACATGTTTTTTTAAGTTTAATAACTGAGATACCCCGAAAAACCATAAAAAATAGACACTTTGTATTTATGTTCACATGAAGATTTAATACCTATTTCTTATATCCTTGGGTATGATTACTGAATAATCGGTTTATTATGATCAATTCTCGAATGTAAGTATAATCCATTGTATAGCTTCAGCTTAAATGGGCGTAATAAACCTGATTTTTTTTAGTATTAAAATAATGAAAATAACATATGGAATCAAAGGAACAACTGAAATAAAAATCCATAATTATTGATGAAAATCTAAAATGAAGAAATCACATAAATTATTTAACATAAAAAAATGAAACGACTTATTCATATATTTTACCAACTATATACTATCCCAAAAATGATTGACAAATCCTTCGCCGACACACAATTTCTTAATAAATTTTTTTTGAAAACCACAAAAATGTTTAAATAATAGATTGTTACGTTGGTTTTCGATCATTTAATACATTTTCAATATATTCCTGGTAAAATGACACTTATGCTGTATATTTTTCTGAAAAATATACTTCTTAGAATTTTTGCTCTAAAGTTTGCAAAAGACCATAAGATTTAAAAAAAAACAGGACACACAAGATTTCCTATAAAATGTTGTATTCATTACAATTTTCATTATTCATCCGTACCAAAATAATATTGTAAACATAATTTACAAAATAGTACCTATAGTTGGGATTTCTAATAATTGCAAATTTAAACAACGAATTTAAGTGAAAATTTCGCACTAACATTCTTCAGCCAATTAGGAGCTTGCTTTTTATTCCGTTACCACGGCGACTAAAAAAATTTCCGGAAATTTTTCTCCCTCTCGAGGCAGCAGGAAGTGATTACAGTGAAAATTACACTCATGCATTAACCTAGAGGTGTTGTTTTCGATTGATTACATCGAAAACAATACCCCTAACTATCGAAAACAACCCCTCTAGCTATTGAACGCAAAACCATAGTAACCTTCTTACAACGCCATTATTGGAATAATATGTCAGTCTGACATTTGTTTATTGACAAAGATAATGACACTTTTTGACGTTTAAAAAAAAAATTTTCCAGCTACAAACTCAAATATTAAATATTATTACAATTGCGTTATTAATAATTACTAATTTTTTTAGTTCTTTATTTAAAAGTTGTAATATAAAGTTGTTTTAACCATTATTCGAGTAATTTTCTCCCTAAATTACACTCGTGCATAAAAATTTTGTAAAATAGACCTCATCCTTCGGAGTCGGGCTATTTCGCCAAAATATGAAAATGAACTCTTGTTGTTTTTAGGCAATACGCTTTCATGCAAAATTATCGAAAATTTTTAGGCAGTAGTGTAATTACCTCCGAAAATTTTTAATGTTTGTGTTTAGAATTACAATTTGTTTGACTGAACCTGATATTTTAATTATTTTATATTTCTGATTATTCTAAACCTTTTACTAGACATTATTATATAAATTAAAAACAAATAAAAACAGCAAATTATTGTAATTTATTATAGTTTACTAGTACCTAATTATTTTCGATTACAACGTCTAAATGTTCTTGAAATTCTTTGGCTACTTCTTCTTTTAAAATGGGGAATAAGGGAGCATACAGTCATCAAAATTTATAAATTTTATATGTTTAATGAAATAAATGTAGTACTTCGAAAAATTTTTGCTTTGCTGCCGTCCACGAAGAAGTCTGTATTTAGTAGAACCAATAGGAGACGATATTTAATTAGATTAAACAAATTAGACGAATAGACGTCTGACCCATATTCTTCTTATAAATACGTTAAGGCCGTATTACAGTCGGGAATTTTTATTGCGCCAGTAATGGCAATTATAATTCAAGGATTCATGCGCAGTACACCGTTCTCCGTACTACAGTCAGAAATTCTTCTCTTCTGACAATTAAAATGACTCGGATTCATGCGCAGTACACCGTTCCCGATCAGCTGTCTCTCATTACCAGAAATGGGGCAGGCGCCATTTTAATTGCCCTTGCCGGCGCAATTGGGTAGACATGGATCATTCTGTTATTTTTAACTGTTTATTATTTGGCCGAACCAGGTATGAACAGGTAATGGCCATTTAAACCCACTGGTACTTAAATTAGCAGTTTACATTCTTTATTAAACTTATGGACTGCTAATTCAGCAACTTTTTGCACCTCCTATTTGTAAATAGCAGTAGCTGCTTTCACTGGTAATCAAAACGAACAGGTTTGCCCATCTCTAATTCTGGGGATATTTTAGGGATTTCGACAGTACCCACTGCTGTTCTGACCGTTGACAATGCTCCAGCTGATCGAAAACGGTTTACTGCGCATGAATACGTGCCATTATAATTGCCGGCGCAAGAGAAAAAATTGCCGAGTCAAATACGGCCTTTAGGAAGTTTAAATTCCGATGAAACATTTTAATTTCAGTCAATTCTTTACAAAACTTACACGGAGGGTACTTCTCAAACCGTTTCATTTTTAAATTTAACTACGGCCAGTAATCGGGGCTACAGGAGACAGCGCGCGGCGTTTGACATGGATTCCATTGCCCCCTATATGGATGACTACAATAAGCAGGAAAACTATCTGTATAAAATAACTTTATATGGTAAAAAACCTTATTTTCTGCCAACTTTAGTAAGTTAAATAAATATGGAAATAAAAATTTCAACCATTTTTACTTTGTCAATAACAATTTCAGGCCAAAGTTGTTAAATAGGATATTATTGCTCTTCGAACTAACAATTACCTACTATTGTATTTATAAGTCAACAGATCTTAAAATGAGAACACAATTTTCTTTAAATAATATGTTTTACCAACATTAGTAAATCAAATATAAATAAAAATACAAATTTGAACTGTTTTTAATTTGTTAATAACAATTGCATGCAACTAAAGTTGGTAAATAGGAAATTATTGGTCTTTGAACTAACAACTAGCATAAGTCTTCAGCTCTTAAATGCTATTCCCTTCAAAACACTACACATGCATGAACATAAACAGCAGCGACATGACAACATAACTGACAAGTCAATCTTGTTCATTGACAAGCAAAGCCTTTTTTCTACCTTCAAATTAATAATTTATTGCGAAATTTTCTTACCGAATCTCCCTCGTTCTTGAATTAATATACGGAAATTTTCCTTTCACACGATTTTTTTGGGAAAATAATTTTCAAAAAATCGTGTGGTCGAAAAATTTCCGATAATAATTCAAGTACTATGGAGATTATAAGTGAAAATAATTGAATGTATGGTACACTTTATGATATGACTACTATTATTGTAAAAATTAAAAAGTAAAAATAAAGTCTCGTAAAAATGCTTTTTACAAGAATTAAGAGCTTAAATCAGATGTAACGGATCAATCAGAATTCAATGCTCTTAAGGAGGACAGATGGGGACAAGTGCAAGCGTCTCAACGATCATTGAAGTCAAGCGACGTTGTGCACGGTTAGTACCTGGATGGGTGGCCGCTTGGGAATACCATGTGTCGAAATGTTTACAAAATATTTTAGTTAATTTTATAAAATATTCCAGTGAATTTTACAAAAAATTTTAATAAATTTTGTAAAATATTTTAGTAAATTTTACGAAAATATAAATCAAATACCAATGTATGGACAAATTATTATTTCCTAGACCACCCGATAATACCTTATACAATAAGGGGTATTTAGTCTACACAGTAGTACTTAAAATATCACTGAGCAAAATGGTTACTGAAAATCGACTTGCCACAGCTAGAAATCGTAATAACATAGGGGACAGATGAGCACAGTTGCTGTGGTTACAAAAATAAAAATGCTGGTCCATCTGACTTATCACAAGTAGCATCCACATAAGTCGATTGAGCTTGTTGTCGTTACTAAACAATTTTGCTGCTGTTACTAAACAATTGTTTTACCGTTACAATAAACGTTGTTACGGGTAGTATTACTTTTAACTGACGCAAAAAATAAATTGCTGTCATAAGTAGTGCGTTTATTTGTCACAACTAATTGTTGCTCCTGCTGTAGCAACATTCTCGACTTAGAAAATAAAGTTAAAGTTTGCGTTTTTAGGGAGTTCTTGCACTACTAACGTAATAAATAGGAACCTAATACTGGATAAAAAAAATTAATAAATTTTTGAAAAACTTCATTTATTTCTAAAAGCTTAATAACTTTAAATAATATATACATATATATAACAATGGATTATACAGAGTGTAAAATGAATTTTTGAAAACTGTTATTCTGCCTTGGGAAGGTCGTTCCATAAGGATGAAGTCCTCCATATGAAAGAATTCTTAAATAATGAAGTTCTAGGAGTACTAAGCTTAACCACATATGGATGGGCGGCAGTGGTTCGTCGTGTGTTTCTGCTATTCGCCGCTCTGGGCGGAATTAAGAGGGCAGGGTCAGCCGAGCTCTTTCCATGAAAATATCTGTAAAAAGAGTAAGAGAGAGGTGTAAAAAAAATAAAATAAATAAATAAATAATGGGACGTTGTCTGAAGCATTTATTACCTTCGAATGCCTCAACATATCTGTCTAATCCCCATTCTAGTAATGTTAATTTGTACGCCATTGCAAAATTTTAAATAAATCTAAAAAATATTTATCTTTAGAGATAAAATAACCACCAATTCCTTGCTATTTAAAGAAAAATGTATTCACCATCCCAGGAAATGAAACAACTGGATAATATTAATTTGTGTTTGTGCATCAACTTTCAGGCGATTTCTGTGGTTTTAAAGAACTACATAACTCACTCACAACAACAGAAACTCAAGATATTTACGAGTATGTAAAATTGCAAAAACTTCCTATATTTAACAGAAAAGCATACAAATACTCACACCCATGCACACAGGGTTGTATACTCGTGTATATAAAAACACGGTTGGCCATCTTAAAACATCGTTATTTTTTATTATATTTAGAATTTAGCTAGAGCAGTGCATTTTTAAAATATTTTAGTACCAAATTGAATATATTTTATATAAAAACTTACCTTAATTCTCCACAAAAAAAATCACAAAAGCGCCTCACTCTCTTTGCGACGAACACCTATGAGTTACTAATTGATAAACGTAAACGCGTTTCCCGCCAGCAGTACGACTATATCCCGACGGGTCCCGAAAATCTCCGAGCGACACATAGCTGCGATTTTTAGTTCTCACTACTCGCTATTTTGATGTCGCTACTACTCTTCGACTTGTGGCAAACATGGTATATACTTGCAGTAAGTACAATAATATTAAGTTGGGTATGCAAGTAACTACAGCAACATAGTCAGTTGTGGTAATTGAATAATAATTTGCAGTTGCTACAGTAATAAGAATTAGTATTAATCATTAATAGGTGGTTTCAAATAAAAATATTAGTAACTATAAGTAATTCGGTTTAGTTATAGCAATTAAAATATAGCAACCATTGTAATTATTTACTCTGTGGGTACTAAGAATTTTCAGCATAGAAATCGAGCTGGTCCAATTTTCTCAGTGTACTATTTCAGATTGAATGGTATTACCAAGAAAAGAAAGCTTTTCCATTGATAGGATGTCACCACCTGTAGACCGGTTTTGAACTCTTTTGTTCTCGTCAGTACAGGGTAGGTAGACAGCGCGTCGCGTCATCTCTTAGTAGTCCCACACAATCTGAACAGACGTTATTTGAATAAATCAAAAGTAAAAAGTCTATACTTTTCAGGTGGTATTAATATTTTTTTAAATACCATTCAATCTGAAATAGTATTTTAAGTGCTACTGTGTAGACTAAATACGCCCTTATTGTATAAAGTATCATCGGGTTGTCTGGGAAATAATAATTTTTCCATACATTGGTATTTGATATTAATACCACTTGAAAGTATAGACTTTTTATTTTTGATTTATTCAAATAACGTCTGTTCAGATTGTGTGGGACTACTAAGAGATGGCGCGATGCGCTATATCTTTTCGACTACCGAGGATAATACAGCGTTAAGTATTATAGGCTTCTTTGGTGATAGGTATGTACATTGTACACCTACCCTGTACTGACGAGAACAAAAGAGTTCGAAAATAATATTTTAAGTGCTACTGTGTAGACTAAATTACCTTATTGGACCGGATTGTTTTTTTTGATTTTTTTATTCAGGACTGCAAAACTTTTTTTTTTAGTTTTTAATTTATTTCTGCGAAACTACAAAACCAAATTAAATAAAAATACGAACCTAAATATGCAATAAAATACTGGATGTCCCATTTAAAAAAATATAACTTTATGCTGTCACACTTTTTTGGGCCACCCTGTATAATGTAAAATATTTTTAAAACATGCCGCTTTTAATCCAATATCTCAAGCTGTTTTAGCATTGTTGATAAGTTCTTCGATAACGATTTAATCTTCCGTCCACGCTTCGTTTGCGGACCCTGTATGTATTTTGCTAGATATAATTATTAAAGTTAAATTATTTGTCATTGTTATTTTGCAGGTCACCCCAGCAGAGTAAGAGCGAGAATAATTTTTGAAATTTTTAATTTATGCAGCAAAGTATAGCTTGTATAGTTTTCGTACTTGACATTTTTAATATAACAAAACTCATTGTAACAGTCTTTGACTGTATTTTGATATTTCGAAACACACCATTTTGATAAATTAGATTATAAAGCAAATGAATAATTATTGTTGTGTATTGTACGTATACTATGACAAGGTAGTACTACTGTAAATAAAACTTATCAGGTCGGAAAGACTCTTGCCTAAAGTTAACCATTAAAACTGCGTAGATATCTGTTGTGTAAATAAAAACGCACGACAACATAATGATGGAAATCTTTTCATTAAATCGCACACAGGAATTAATGATTATTTTCATATTTCTAAGGAAAGGACCCCGCACGGAACTTATGGGAATCGGCCCTCGGTTAAAAACTTTGATACTCGGGGATATTATCCAAAAATCGATGCTGATCAAAAGTCACCATGGGCCCGAGCTCCGAAAATGCGATCGCAGGGAGCTACCTTCATCGCAATCAAAATAGTAAAAATGAGCAAGTGCACTGGCAATATTGTGTCAGCCTTCCATAGTCCTATACTAATTAACTTAGGAATTTCATTCATATGCCAATTTATACTGTATTGTGTGGTGCATTTCAGGAAAATATTGTCCAATATACAGGGTGGCCCAAAAAAGTGTGGTAACATAATGCTGTTTTTTTTAAATGGGACACCCGGTATTTTATTGCATATTTAGGTTCGTATTGGTGTCCTTTATAATTGCCTGAAGTTTTATTTCATTTGGTTATGTAGTTTAAAAATAATTTATAAATTAAAAATTATTAAAAAAGTTTTGGTCGTAGAAAAAATTCAAAAAAAAACTACCTAAAATAACATTTCTAACCAAGAAATTGAGTATAACTTAAGACAAGAGGTCTAGAGATACTGTGAATATAAAACGTTTATTTATACAGGGTGTTCATAATTAGGTTTCAAACACGACACATTTCAAAATAATTTTTCTCCAGATTTTCAAATGGAACATATGTTAGGCTATTGATGTAGAATTCCTTAGCATTCTTTTTTTTATAATGGAAGCATATAAGTTATTTCTAGTCGTTCTTGAAATAATTGATTTCATAAATTATGTTGTTTAAATACAGTTTTTATTATGAAAATTAAGCATAGGCGACTAGATTAATAATTATAAACTACAGTAAGTGTTCAAAATGCCTACCACGTTGATCTGAGCACAAGTTAATACGCTCTTCAATGCTCTATTTACATTCCTCAACATTTCAGATGAAATACTAGCAAGATGGCTCATTAGTGATGGTTATGCCTAAAAACCATGGTAGGCTTTGAGATAAAATAAGAATTCATATAATAAACAAATGAATTATTATTTTATTTCAAAGCCTACCATGGTTTTTAGGCATAACCATCACTAATAGGCCGTCTTGCTTGTATTTCATGTGAAATGTGGAGGAATGTAAATAGATCATTTGAAGAGCGTATTAACTTTTGCTTAGATCAACATGGCAGGCATTTTGAATACGAACTGTAGTTTATAATTATACAGGGCGTTCCATTTGAAAATCTTGAGAAAAATTATTTTAAAATGTGTCGTGTTTGAAACCTAATTATGAACACCCTGTATAAATCAACGTTATTATATTCACAGTATCTCTAGACCTCTTGTCTTAATTTATACTCAATGCCTTGGTTAAAAAGGTTATTTTAGGTAGTTTTTTGAATTTTTTTCTCCATCCAAAACTTCTTTTTTAATTTTTAATTTATTACTCTTAAACTATATAACCAAATGAAATAAAACTTTAAGCAATTTCAAAGGACACTAAGACGAACCTAAATATGCAAAAAAATAATGGGTGTCCCATTTAAAAAAAGACAGCATTACGTTACCACACTTTTTGGGCCACCCTGTATATTCGAAAATATTTTCCTGAAATTCACCAAATAATACAATATAAATCTGCATATGAATGAAATTCCTAAGTTAATTAGTATAGGAGCTATGGAAGCCTGACACACTATTGCCAGTGCATTTGCTCATTTTTACTAGTTTGATTGCGATGAAGGTAGCTCCCCGGGATCGCATTTTCGGACCTCGGGTCCATGGAGACTTTTGATCAGCATCGATTTTTCGATAATATCCCTGAGTATCAAAGTTTTTAACAGAGGGCCGATTCCAATATGTTCCGTGCGGGGTCCTTTATTGCTTATAGGACCGATATAATGGGTCTTCACCGATTTTATTAAAATACAAATAATTCATTTAACTGGTTAGCAAAATATTCTTATTTTTTCTTATTTTTGCGAACAGAAAAATGTAATCGGTCAGCCAAAATGGCGAGTTGGTCAGCAACTTATTGACAGCAAACATTTCTCAATCGGTCAGTAATTAATGTCATACTAGAGTGTTCTAAATTATTTTGGTACGCAAATTAAATATACAGGGTGGTCCTTAAGTACATCAAGAAAATCTAGGATATGATTTCTGACATCATTTTAAGACGAAAAGTTCAAATAAACATGGGTCCGAAAATGCTAACCCTCTAAGATACAGGGTGTTAAAATATTTTTAAAAAATAATTTTAAAAATTGTGGATTTCTGGCCAACCTTTCCAAAAACCATTGACAAAAATTTACGCGTTGAGGATAATCACGTGGTAAAAGGGCCTGAACCCGTTGTATATGGTAAGGATACATTTGTTGGTCCTGAAGGATTCTCAATACGGTTTGATGACTAGCGTTTACCTCATTCGCAATTTTTCGAGTACTAGTTTCTGGATCTTCCTCAATTCTATTCAATACTGCTTCTTCTAATTGTGGTGTTCTTACTGTCCTTGGCCTGCCGAGAATATCAGAAACTCTTGCAAAACTTCCTGTTTCGGATAAACGGCGATGGAGACTTACAAAGGTCTGCGTACACGGTGCTAGACGATTCGGATATCTTGCCTGGTAAATGCGTTTTGCTTCGTATGAATTTCCATCAGCAAGACCATAAACAAAATGCATATCTGCCAAATGAGCACTGTTTTGTAAATCATTCATAATTCTAAAACTTTTGGATCGACTAATAACTCACAAAAACGACGCACTAAAACTTAAATTATTTTTCGGTCATTTAATTTTTGTTATTTGCACAATATGTGACATAAGCCTACTTTGAAAAAACTAGAATCACAGTCGAGATAGTTTATCTTTTACAATTTTATATATTTCTCCATTTTCATTTAAAACTACCATTTTTTTCAAAAAGATAGTAGAGACAACTTTTGTTCCGCTTATATCAGTAATGCATAAAAATGCACCAGAGTTTAAAAAAATCAGTGGCGTATCACATATTTTCACAAAAAAAATATTGATGGTACCTTCACGCACGCCACTGGTGGAAGTAGGCAAACCCTTTTTTAACCAAAAAGTGCAGTTTAATACGAAATCAATCCACATCAATTTTCAATACCGTATCTTCAAGGAGTTCCGAAATTTTAAGAAAACAATTATTTTTTAAAAATATTTTAACACCCTGTATCTTAGAGGGTTAGCATTTTCGGACCCATGTTTATTTGAACTTTTCGTCTTAAAATGATGTCAGAAATCATATCCTAGATTTTCTTGATGTACTTAAGGACCACCCTGTATAAGCTGCTATGAGCGATCCACTTTTAATCAGATATTGATAAGCAATCAGCGTGTAAGCAAAATATTTAATCTTGGTCATCAAAAAAAAAAAGCAATAACTGCCCTGGGAAAACAAGTGAAAACCCGCCCCAGCTACACCTTTTGGGCCTTGACTGCTACACCGAATGAAAACACACGCACGCAATTAGCTATTCGTATCACGCGACTGCCCACAATAACGAACATTGCCGTTTATTCAAAGCAAACGCAATCCAATGATTTATATTGATAACCATTCTTTTAATATGCTAACCTCTGAAGGAAACTGCTTCTAGACATGTTTTTTTTCTACTGACCAATTGTAAAATCTTGCTGACCAAGTAATCATTTCGCAGCTTGACTGTTAATTAAGCGAACACATAATGATACAAGCGAACCGATATCTGTTAAATTCTTGACAGTTTGTAGCATTTTTTGCAGAACAAGTGTTGCAGCCTGATTTTTATTTATTGCACGCAAAATCTTTTTATGCTGATCAAATGATGTAATGGCTAGTTTTTTGCTGCTTACCAATTTTAATAACGGCAAACCATTTAATTACTTCTCCAAATAAATGCAGGCACTAAAGGAGATGTTTTTGGTGTAGAGATCTTCGTTAAATTTAGTAAATAATACCATAATTAAATCTTTATTCTTCTATTAAAATTATTTCGACAATAGAACACACTTTTACAGTTTATGTAGGTCTTAAGACTTAAAATTGCGTTTATCTCAAAAGTATAATGTTTTTCCCGTTTTCATATAATTGTCAACCCTCAACCGATTTGGGACCTTCCCAGCTTGAATGTCATTTAAAATAAATGGTAAACGACCTGACGGAATTTTGATGGTCCTTTATTTTTGCTGAAAATTCCTTGAAAGGAATTTCACAGCCGTCTATGACTATGCCGATCTATTTTATAAATTAGAACAAGGGGTAATAGTAAAGTTTTCTGGTGGCCCAAAAAGGGAATATAATTTTTAAACATAATCTATCTTAACTTCAACGCGCAACATTGTTTTCCTACGACCGCCTACAAAGATGAGAAAAACACACTGCTAAATTCCCTAGAAAGTGTCTTATATCACACGCATGTTGAAATAATTAATTTCAACTCTAGAGTTAAAATATTACATTTCAAAACATATAATACCCGAACAACCTTTCGGAAGTAACCCATTAAACATAATAAGTGCTTGGGTAGAGGAATAATGGAATAAGTACCGATTTATTTTCGAATTTTACAATTACATATCAAAGATAGAACAGGGTGTCCATTTTTGGATAGTTTTACGGGGTATCTCCGTTATTAGTATTGTCAAACAGAAGATGCCGTAATTAGAATTTTTCTAGGCCGCCTTGTTTTTGATATACGGGATTTTTTTAAGAATTGTGCATTTTGGGACACCCCCCATATCTCGGTTACCCCGTAACGTATCAAAAAGAAATAAAATGTTTTTTTTTGTAGTTTTTTACGTAGAATCAGATTTCTTCTACATTCAATAGTTTTCAAGGAAAATAAACAAATTTGCTTTTTTAAATGGGTCACCCTATATATTTTTTAATAATATAATTTAGTTCATATAAATAGCTTCTCAAAAATATATAACACTTTATTTTTAGTATTAGCATTAGGCCCGAAATATACGTTTTTAAAAAATGTATCCATGCCATGACGGGTATTAAAAAAAAACTGGTGTGACTAAATATCAGACACAAAAATTGAAAATTTATTGAACTCCCTCATAAACATTGCTCAAATTGTTCTCCATTATGCCTTAGACATGTTTCACACAATGGTTCTTATTCGCCTTAATGAATTAAAAATAATAAATGGCCGCGTTTGTAACTTACTAAAAGCTTTGTCAATGGCAATTCTTAAATCTGCCATTGTTTGGTACTGAATGGAATACATTTTATTTTGAAGGTATCCCCATAAGAAGAAATCCAAAACCGACAAGTCGGGTGACCTTGATGGACATCTTACAGGTCCATTAGTTCCAATCCAGTGACCTGGGAAGTTATTATCTAGGTGGGCCCTTACAATTTGAGCATTGTGAGCGGGCGCTCCATCCTGTTGCAGATGCAAGTTATTGAGACCAGCTAAGTTCACATGTTGTGCTAGAAATAATAGAAGATTTCCAAATATTTGTTTGTATTAAGGCTTCCTTCAAATATATTATAAACTATTTTGCTATTCAGTCTGAAGCATGAAACGCTAACGCAAAATCTGCCTTGCCGTTGTATTGAAAATATTTCCTGAGACCAAAACCTCGTATTCTGTCGATAAAACATGCCAGCACTGGTAAAATGAGCCTTATCAGACCATATAACGTTTTTTTCAAAATTGTTTTCCCTATTCAGATTTTGTAAATACCAATTGCAAAACTCTATACGGCGCTGTGCATCACCAGGATGTAAGTTTTGTACACGGTGGAATTTATATGGCTCAAAATTGTGTTTCTTTAGGATTGTTTGCACTCTTGATTTAATTATTCCGACTGAACTTTTCTGCAAGAACTACTTGAATTTGTTTCAATTGAAGCTAACACATTTTTTTCATCAGTCTCGCGATTATCCTTGTTGTAGATTTTAGGGCGAGGTTGAGAAAATTAACCGTGTTCAATTAAATTTGATTTTATTCTTGAAAAAATTTGTTTATCCGGTTATCGTCTTTCGGGATATCTACAAGTAATTTAAGAAAATTTATAAATTTCATCGAATTACTACATAAAGGCTTATATTTACCTATTCAAATACACTTCTAATGCTCCATCTGCATTTTCGTTACACTGGATATAACAAACGAGCATGTCTTACTTCTCAAAGTTTACATGCTCTGCCATAATTAGGACAAACCGATTTTTCACTATTAATTAGAAATTTCAAAACAACTTAGAGAACCTGAATGCTCTGACAAAATTAAAAGATTTTATTATTATTACACATAGGACTGTGTTCTTTTGTTTGTTTTTAATATCCGTCATGGTCTACTATTTTATAGTCGAATTTAACGCTAAAAAACCCAGGTAGCAGTTTTCTCTAAAAAGGTTAACATTACAGAACCGAATATAGTTATGGACGGACACACAATCCCCCTGGCTTTATCTATTAATTTGCTGGGCGTCAATCTGGGAGGAAATATGTCTTGGCATAACCACGTTGTGGCAATCGCCAAGGGAGCTTCGCAGAAACTTGGTGTACTCTTCCAGACCAAAACGTTGTACACACGTCAACAACTTTTGATGCTATACAAAACCCAGATTCGACCATCACTAGAGTATTGCTCTCATGTCTGGAGCTCCACACCCAAACATACTCTTCGGCTACTTGATTCCATCGAAACGAAAGCCATTCCTCTGATCGGAGACCACGAGCTAACAAAGAGCCTCGACAGCCTGGAACATCGAAGACAGGTTGGTGATTTGACTCTCTTTTACGGATATTTTCATGGAAAATGCTCGGCTGACTTAATGTAGCCCAGAGCGGCGAATAGCAGAACTACATGACGAACCACTGCGGCTCATTCATATGTGGTTAAGCTTAGTACTCCTCGAACTTAACTATTTAAGAATTATTTCATCTGAATGACGTCATCCGTATGGAACGATCTTCCCGTGGTCGTGTTTCACAAGGAGTATAACCTCCAACGGGAATCGCTTTATGCGTATCCGCACCAATCCCAGACTGCCTTAAATGATTTTCCTATAGTGCTTGTGTTTGGTTATAAAAAAAATCAATGAATAACATTATATAGATAAAAAAAATTTGCAAAATAGGACAAAAGTTATGTAGCTCATCCCGTTGTCAGCTACTAATTAACAAGTACTTAACTGCACATTGAGAAAGCCACAATTAGTGCCGTAACAACTAAATTTGACATTAGGAAGAAAAATGTATTAAATGGAAATTAAACTTAATTGGTATTGTTATTCGTACCATTACCTTGTATAGAATTTTAAACGTCCTTCAAGAAATTATTTAGGTATTCAACAAACAATTACAAATGTAAATCAGATATTATCAGCTATAGTGTTACAATTATTGTTATAAAAAATATATGTATGAACGATCGACCAATCGTATATTTACGCAGAATCTAGGTCAATTTCAGATTTATTTTGGAAGCTGTGAAATACTTTCAGATTATTTTTTTCTGTCCGTACCACGCATTAAAAAAAATTGGTGGGGTCCTTTATTTACAACACACTTTACGGAATTTAATTTCTATATAAATATAACACCAGCAAAGGTTAAAGCATTAACAGTTTAAGTAAAAAACAACAAACATGTTCTCAAAAGTAAGTACTATACTTAGGTTGAGTACTGAAGTGCGTTAATATTCGTATTTACAAGAAGTGCAAGTGCAATTTTGGATTATTTTAATATCGTTTAAAACGCTGGTATAAACTGGCCAACAAACGAATCTAAAAAGGAAATTTTTTCAGTAAAAATTTTAAGTGCAATATTTTTTAAATGAAATGATCATTGAAATTTTTGTGATTTGTTTTTAGTTCTACTTCAACATGGATACAGACTAAAAAGTTTAAACAAATTCGAATATACAGGGATCGCCCCAAAGTCTGCACTATTGTTAACTCCGTTATTACTAGAGCTAGCTTAAATTAATACAATAGTAGCATTTTTAAGCTCATTAAGACGGCAAAAATGAAAAAATAATTAATCATCGCGTTTCTGCATTAGTTTAAAAAATTAACTTTATTAAAAATGGGACTTCAAATAATACCAAAGGTATTTCACATTTTATAGTAAATTAACTTGTTTTATTTGCTATTGAAGTGCAGGTAGATAAGTAATAGGTTAGTGTAGTGGGTAGATATGCCGTGTTTTTAGATGATGATTTACTTCTGACTCTTTTTACCGTTTGCCCTCGAAATTACATCTGTAAATCATCATAACTTCGTTATTTTTAACTGTAGGCCGATAGTGCATAGACACTTTTATTTTATCTATCAATTATTTACTTATAATGCCTTAGGAACGGTTGCTGTAAACATCATCATATCATAGGAAATTTAAGATTATTTACATATAATACAGAAACGGTTGCTATAAACATCATCATATCATAGGAAATATTAGATTATTTACTTATAATACTTTAGAAACGGTTGCTGTAAACATCATCATATCATAGGAAATTTTAGTTTATTCACATATAATACCTTAGAAACGGTTGCTATAAACATCATCATATCATAGGAAATTTTAGTTTATTCACATATAATAGCTTAGAAACGGTTGCTATAAACATCATCATATCATATAAAATATTTCATTATTTACTTATAATACTTTAGAAACGGTTGCTATAAACATCATCATATCATATGAAATATTTGATTATTTACTTATAATACTTTAGAAACAGTTGCTATAAACATTATCATATCATAGAAAATATTAGATTATTTCCTTATAATACCTTAGAAGCGGTTGCTATAAACGCGATTCCTATAAACATCATCAAAATATCATAGGAAATATTAGCGGGCGATAAATTGCATAATGCACGGTGATTGTCATAATGCCCGGTAGTTATTAAAGAAAATATCGGACAAGATTTATATTTATTTATAGTTATTTTTACATAATATTATTCGTTTTTCTTATGTTGAATGTACAATTTTTGAATTTTCCTTGGAAAACGAAGCTGGACCAACTATGAAATTTTGCTGAGTTTCTCGATGTGCATGCGAATTCCTGCATCATTTTAACATTAATTGGATTTTCTTTTTCGGCAACAGCAACATCGTTTTAGCTATTCGGTTTTTCCAAGTGATGCTTTCCTCTATATAACCCTCCGCTACGCTGGTTCTTTTCCACTTTCAGTGTACCTTAAGGGTTGATAAAAAGTGTGGAAGAGGTCCGACGTAGGCAATGTCCTGTATATCCTTGGCGATTTCTAAATTTAAAATGTTGCTATAATTGAAGGAACACGTCCTAGTGTATTTTTACACTTTTGGCTTTAATGCAAGGTACCAAGGTACCAAACCAATTTTAAGGCATGTGTTTGGTCTCCTTTGATTATTGTAAAACTTTTTGGCGGAGTAGTTTTAGTTTCTGATACCTTGACAAGCATAACAGTCCCCTTATCCTCAATATCATCACTGGTCATTTTTACCATCTCATCCCGTCTTAGGCCGCCAAAAACTCCCATTACGAGTACCACTTTATGCAGCAGGAAGGTATCATGCGGCGCATTTTTGCTAAAAGTTAACACGTTCACCTTCCAAAAACTTACATCCAGAAAGTAAGCCATCATTGCCGTTTCAGTATTCACTGTAATTTGGTTTTAACTCTCCATTGTGGAAAACTGTCATACTCCTTGTTCCAAAGGACTTTAGACTTTGCCGGTAATAAGTTTTCCTTAGCCTTTTCATCATTTTCTAAAATATTTTGTGAAATTTCCATATTTTCCTTTATGAATCGTAAAAGACTTAAAATAAACAACCCGTAGCAACCGTCAAACTTATTCTATGACAACCGATGGAAGCTAAATACTAAAAATTGGCGAAAATAGTTAAAAAAAAATGCAGGAATTTATCTATTTATATTTTAAATAGATTAAAAAATAAAGTATTGTATACACCACAGGCGTTACTAGACTATAATGCCCATCAGTACAAAACTATATATCGGGCTAAACGCCGTAGGACTAGATACTTTCGCCCTCCGGGCATTATAGTCTGCATAACGCCTCTGGTATATAAATAACTATTTTTTTCACAAATTTATTTGCGACCGACATATTCGGAAGTATTATTTCAAAAAGTGCATTTTTTGAAATAATGGGGAATTACGATATTCAATTGTTTTTCCGTTGTTCCTCATAACTCTAAAGATTTAACGAACGAAAAGTATAGTCTTGTATTTTTAAATAATAAATACGTTGAAAAAATTAACATATTAAAATAATTACGGTGATAGACTCCCATTTTGAATAAAAATAGATATTGGCCAAAAAAAAATTATCATAGTGATTCAAATGTGATGGGCATAAATTATGAACAAACCCGAACAAACCCAAATACATTTTTTTTATAATTCGATCAATGAATGCCATTTTTCAAGATTTTATATGTGAAATGTCAAAGGTGACAGTTAACAAAACCACATGGTCCAATTTATTTTTTTTATTTTTTTTTTGGCTTTGGCAGGTCTGCCATTCGGCCAGATGAGGTCCCATTTAATTACGTACTTTTTGTTCTTTATTGAAGACTTATGGTGTTGTAAAATTTCATCTAAATCGACCAATATATTTTTCCCCATACGAAACGTAAGATAATGAATTAAAAATGTTTTATAGAAATATTCTATATCTATATAGTAACATTTGCAAATTGTTAAATCTTTAAAACATACAGATTTTTTCCTTCATCTGCCAAATTTAAAATTACCCCAAATGACCAAGGCTTCTTCTGATTCATTCATTCTACTAACCATATTTCCTTCAAGTATGAGAAACACCAAACAAACAATTATTATCGCGTAATTAAAGTCGCATCGCAATTGTAAAAAAAACTACAGCGATGATAATAATTTCATTATACCTTTACACCAAGCACGGCAGTTTGGTCAGTTAGTTAATCAGATCAGTTAATTGAACTGGCAAGTGTTTTAAAATGTGCAGGACCAATGTATTTATTAAGAAAAAAACAGAAAATAAATAAGAAGATTAGATTCATTCTATTAATCAATTAAGACTTGACTATAGAGAGAAAAAATACTTTCGCATGACGAAAAGACAATTTTGCTATTAAACTTTTATCAGCACTTCTCTCCGCCCCAATGATTAAGGATTCTTCCATCATATATTTACTTGTAACTTAAACCATATTAATAATATGAAGAAGTAAACTCAAAGTCACGGTCTCACGAATTACAAATATGTATATTAACACAATGCTATAAAGGTTACATGTATCGCCTAACTGGGCCTCTCAGACCTAAAATTTTTATAGGCTAGGCCTTCGGGTTTTTGATATACGGGATGTTTTTGAGAATTTTACATTTTAGGACCCCCCCCCCCCCTCCATATTTGCGGGTTACCCAGGAACTTATCAAAAAGAAAAACATTTGTTCTTTGTAGTTTTTTACGTAAAATCCAGTGACGTACTCAGATTTCTTTCTACGTTCAATAGTTTTCAAGAAAAAGAAAAATTATCTTATAATAAAATAAGCATCACAATACAAACAACTACATATAATAAGTACAAACAGCTATATTTAAAGAATAAAATGTAGTTTCTTTAAAACCCACTTTAAACTCCAGGAATATTAATAACGAAATCAATAATCAACCCTACAAAAAAATGCCGATCTGAAGGAATTGAACGTCTAAAAAAGTGGTGAAGGGAATCATCTGGGATTGGTCAGCAAATGACAACCCTGCTGACCAATCTCAGATAATTTCCTCTTAGTAGGTTGACATTTTAATTATTAATATTCCTGAAGCTTAAAGTGGGTGTTAATGAGCCATATTTTATTTTTTAAATGTAACTGTTTGTATTTATATGCAGTTGGTTGTTTTATGGTGTTTATTTTATTTTAAGGTAATTTAGTGACGTGGTTTCGTGTTTTTATCTTCTCAATTTTATAAAAATTTTAGGTCTGATGATACCCAGTTGGGCAAAACATGTAACCTTAATAGCACATTATAGAATAATGTAATTCGTGATACCGTGACTTTGAGTTTATTTCCTAATAGTTATTAAACAGGTCTCCCGGAGACATTGGAGTATATCTTTGATTTTGTAACTTGAATTTCATGCGGGGACGTACGTCAACATGCTACCTCACTTCGTATTAATCACGTATCATACTTAATGCCCTTTTAGAAGAAAAATACAAAAAAGTACGTATTTAAAGAAGAAGGCAAAACAATAATTATGTAAACATTTACACCAGAAAACTCTCTCTTATTTGTAATAAAAATATCGTCATCGATTGGTGGACAAGGTTAATGAGAAACAAAAGTAATTAACAAATCACCTGTCAACGAAAAATATAATGGTGTGCATCCGGCGCATGTGCTATTCGGCTTTTTACAATTGTTCTATGATATAATTTAATTTGACATTTTTTTCGTATCGATTTAAACTCTTTTTATTAGGAAGATATTTTCCTAAATATTCGTCAATAAAAATGATCAGATAATATTGAATTATAGCGTATAAGTAATTTGAGTTGGACTACATTCTTGGTGAAACCGGACTTCAATTATTTGGGAAAAATTAACAACTACTTTTAATGTTTCACAATTTTTATTCAGTCTCTTGACGCGTGTTTCGGCCTCTGAGGTAATTTTCAAAGGAATACAAAAACTAATTTAAAAGGAGATTTTCTAGATGTATTTATGCTCTGTTTAATCTGAGTTGCAAATAGGAATAAACTTAAAATTGGGTTTATTATATTGAGAGGCCCTTGGTAGGTTGGTTGGTTGGTTGGTTAAAGGCGGGGGTCGGTTTAAAAGCCTGAACTTCAAATCACTGCAGCCTTTCGGCTTATTGTGTACCCCGATCTTGTTAAAAGATGTTTGTTCCTTCTATGAGGTCCAGTAACCTTCTACCAAGCTTGTCATGTGGGAGGTTGTCACCACGTTGTATGTTCCCGAAGATATTTTGTCTTCTGCGGGACAGCGCTCCGTAGCGGTATATTATGTGTGAGGCGGTTTCATCCTCTTCGCCGCAGAGTCTACATTCAATGGATCCGTTGTTTAGCCCTATCCGTTGAAGGTGTTTTCGCAAGTGGCAGTGGCCTGTTAGCAGACCCATCACTTGTTTCAACTGGGGCCGCGTCATCCCATTCGATAGTATTTTCGATGGTTTTCCCATTACGGCCCGTGCGTGTTTTAGACCAGGTAACTCTTGCCATCGAGATAGGTGTTGTTTTTCGACCATCTATCTAATATTGTTTTTATTGCCTGTTCTGATATTTCAAAGGCCGGTTCAGGGCCCCTGAGACTTTTGGCAGATCCGGCTCTCGCTAGTTCATCCGCCTTTTCATTCCCTAATATCCCGGAGTGACCAGGGACCCACAAGAGTTCCACCTTGTTCCCCCTGGCCGCCAGTACTTTTAGGTTGGTATGACACTCCAGTGTGAGTTTTGCAGTAAACCGATTGGAGTTCAGAGCCTTAAGAGCAGCGTGGCTGTCCGAAAGGATGTAAATCCTTTAGTCGTGGTAGCCCTTTTCAAGATTTTCTAGTACACATGCTTATATGGCATGAACTTCCGCTTTTTATACTGTGGCGTAGGTCCCCAGAGGAGGCCCTTAGTAAGCTTTTCCTATATTTATATACAGGGTGGATAACATTATTATTCTTATGTAATTTAATCTTATATGATTACACTGTTGAAAATTAGGTTAGCACTTGAGGGTATTTCCGTCTGATTGTTAACAACATTACTTTTATTTGTTTTTTGATTGCTACAAATTCTAATAGATTTAATTTTTTGCTTTTTCCCTAGATATACAGGGTGTTCCTTAATGACGTGCTAATATTTCAGGGTGTGATTCCTTAGGTCAATTTATAAAGAAAAGTTCATATGAACATATGTCCGCAACGGCTTAAATTTTTTGCTACAGGGTGTTGAATTTTTATTTTTTAAATGGTTATTTTTTAATATCTCCGACAGTACTATAGATATTATTTTCAATTTTGGAATGTGTTAATAGGATATAGAACCACAAATTTTAGTTAGAAAATGTATGTAATTGTTCCACCAGTGGCGTCCCTGCAAACATGTTCTCTGATATTTTTTTACAAAAAAAATGGTACGACACTGATATATTTCCATGTGGATATTTTTTCTGATTAGCCTGGTCAATTCTTCATGAGAACGGTCTCTCGTCGGACGTACCGTTCTTGGATAAATCCACTAAATTCATATTGAAACTAATTATTTGTAATATTGATAAAATAATTAATGATAAATTTTCTTCTCTAAAAATTGTTGGAGTGGGCAATTCGATGCGAAGACAGGCTGAAGCATACCTTTTAAGTAAAGCTGGTCTACTAGAATAACGATATCGATGGTAGTTGGTTCTCTTTAGATTTGAAATATCAATTTATTATATTGATGATTTATTGTCAGGTCTAGGAAGTTAATTGAGTGATCAGTTTCTTTTTCTATGGTAAATTGAATTTTTTAATTTATATTGTTGAGTAGTTTCATAAATTGGTGTAATTATCGAACAAAACACGTCGTCGACATATCGACACCAAAATTGTATGTTTTTGATTAATTGATTTTTATGCTTAAATAAATTGTGTTCAAAATTGCAATGAATAATTCTGCTAACATGGGTGATAAAGGGGTCCCTCTTTTTGTAGATAAAATTTGTCGTTTATCGAAATAACTTTGATCTATACATAGGTTGGTGAGCGCAATTATTTCATGGATGTTAGTTGGTAATAGTTGGTTAGTTTGTTGAGTATGTACATTTTTAGTTCGTTTCTTGGAATGGAAGTGAAGATACTCTTGATATCGAACGAAACTAGTATTGCATTGCTAGGTATGTTTATATCTTTAATTTGTTCTATGAATTGAAATGTGTTCTTTAATGCGTATTGCGAAGAGCAATCAATGATTTTTGGGTTTGTTGTTTGTTAATTTTCTTGGTAGTACCATTCAATCTGAAATAGTATTTTAAAGTGCTACTGTTTAGACAAAAATGCGCCCTTATTGTATAAGGATCATCGGGTGGTTTGGGAAATAATAATTTTACATATTATTATGTGATTTTTGGAAGATAATTCTTGAGTCTAATTGTCTTTAAAAAAACTGCATTCGCTTGTATGGGTTTATACAAAATTAACGCTAATTCTTACTTAACCACCACCAATAATCGCTCTAAATTTAATATATTTCAAGGGCATAATATTTCTTTCCATAAGGAAAAGTTAACATAACTATTTTATTAAAGATTAGAAAATTATTTTTCTATTTGGGTTTCTTAATGGCTACATTATGAAATGAAAAAAATTGAATAACTTGCCACTTTATGAAACTGAAATTTTATTTTTTTCATGTTGGCAACAAGTATTAGGGTTCGAATTTTAGGCCAACTTCGATTTCATTGAAATTAGTTTTCTAGGCAGTATGGATTCGACAGAAATTTTTTTATAGAAAACTTTAAAATACTAACCTTGCAAATAGATCATTTTTACTAGATATTTATCCGAAATACCTATACTCGGAAATATATAACATACTGATGGTGTCCGTCAATCAACTAATTTCTAGTCACAACTATAAAACAACATAACCTAAAAATATTAAAAATATATTCCAGTTTATGCTCTATTTCTAAAGTTTTATTCAATAAGTACTGTTTTTATTTTTAATTCAATATAGTATTATACATATTACTTTATATATACATATTTATAGTTACTGTAGACATTTCCTGAGTATTAATTGTTATTCCTGTCAGATTCTCTGTCGACACAATATTTTGCACTTTGTTCTGCTCTCACCATAACTCAAAGTTTTGCATATTCTTTTTAAAAGTTTTTCTTGATTATTTTCTGCAATTTCTCGTATTTTTGACGGAGTACAATTTTTTTCCTGACTCATTTTTATTAACTTTAATAATATATTTATTTTTAATTATGACAAATGGGAAGAAGCTTTGTTGTGTTCAATTGTTTCTCTCATGGCATATTTGATAATTATTGTAACATTTTATGAAATTGTAAAAGTGTTGACAACCCATAAAGAAAATATTAATTCAAATGGAAAAAAATCTACTCTATTTTTAAAAGTTTTTCAGACTTTAAAGACCCAAATAGAAAAAGTATTATAAAATACACGGTTTATAAGACAATTAGAACACTTGTACTTTAGGAAGCTCCCCGCTTCGCGGGTCGTTTTCTAAATTAAGCGTATGCTCTAAGATAATGTCTTATGAAACTTGTATCGTAATATACTATTTTAGTTCGTTTCTTGGAATGCAAGTCAAGATACCCTTGATATCGAACGAAACTAGTATTGCATTGATAGGTATGTTTATATCTTTAATTTGTTCTATGAATTGAAATGTGTTCTTTAGTGCGTATTGCGGAGAGCAATCAATGATTTTTAATTTACATAACACAACGTACTTACACTGAGATTTATGATTTTTAGGTTATTATTTGAAACCACATTATTGTGTTAAGTCCTCTTTTAGTGGAATGGTTAGGAGTCCGTGGGTAGTCACTTCGGACAATACAATTTCCAATTATTTACCAAAAGCAAAGTCATCGCGTAAAAATATATGTCACTTGACCTTCCCTTCCCACTTAAGCTTTTAAGCGTAACATCTACCTCTCCCAGGGGGTTAAATCACTCAGGCTGCAAATAAATTTGTATATACAGGGTGATTCTTAATAACATGCTAATATTTAAGTAGATTATTCTTGGGTCCATTTTCAGAAAGAACTTCACATGAACATAATGTATGTCCTAAACGTCTTAACTTTTGAGATACATCCTGTATATTCGGGTACAGTTGAATATATTATTAGTCTACTTTTAAAGTAATTTAGGGCCGATATTTGAATGTTACCTTAAGCTAGACCTGAGTTAAGATAGCCTTGACGTTATGGTAAACCTTTAAAAACTATGTTTTAAATTAATTTGAGGGTCAATTGACGCGTTAACTGGAAGATTCTTAAAGACCCATTTCTTTAGATAAGAGTTAAAAAGAACTTTAATATATTATCAAGATTGTGTTAAGGCTGACTTATGTCATTCCTTACCTTAAGGTGACTTTGAAATATAGGCCATAAAATTAAGGAAATTAGCTTATCCTGAACTAGTGTTATTTTCTTTGTTTTGATACTACTCACGTTTATAGCTAATAGTAAAAGTTCCCATATTAATTCTTGCTGTATTATATATTTTTAGATCTTAGCTATCGTCAGCTTCGTAGCTGCAGCCCAAGCCGGTCTCTTGGACTACTCTCAGGGCCACCACGCCTCTTCATACTCATCGATATCAGCCCCTGTCCATGCCTCTCCTCTAGTACATGCTGCTCCCCTTGTAGCCAAATACGCCGTTCCAGCTTATTCTCATGGACATGCCGCTCATGAAAGCCAAGACTACTACGCTCATCCCAAATATGAATTCAACTATGGAGTACAAGATCCCCACACCGGTGACCACAAGACCCAACACGAAGTCCGCGACGGGGATGTAGTCAAGGGCTCCTACACCGTTGCCGAACCCGACGGTACCCTCAGGACTGTTCATTACACTGCCGATGACCACAACGGTTTCAACGCTGTTGTAGAAAAGTCTGGACACCCGGTGCATCCAGCTCCAGCTCCAGCCAAGGTTGTCTATGCTGCAGCTCCCGCTGCCTATGCTGCACCAGCTCCTCATTATTACCACTAAGCCCGAATATTTAGACGAAGATGCCACTTGTAGATAGTTAAAATAATAATTTTACCTTTTTCCAATTTTTTTTATTTTAAAATAGGGGCATTTTGGAGCTTGTATTATTATTTATATGTTTGTATTATTTATTGTGTTCTGACTTGTATATAAAGAATAAATATAATTGCAGTATCTGCAGAATGAGATAAATTTCGAAGTCTTTATTTATTTTAGTAATTCAAATATTAATTATTTGCTCAAAAATGCACAACACCATTTTCTGGCCAATCAGTAGCTTTCATTTTGAGTCATAAGCATGGGAACGAAAATAAATTGTGGAAATATTCATCCTATTAGCACTTCCGGTGAAATTGCAGTGGAAATTTTCCTTGTACAAATTTTACTGAAATTTTACCACAAAATTTTCGAAAATTGATAAGTGTAAATATAGCCTGGAAATTACCAGAATAACTACTTTGAGAAAAAAATTATTTGAAAATTAATAATAATTGGGCAGGGTACACTAAACAATTTAAATGCAAATATCGCCGAAACGGTAACTCTGGGCGACCTCAAATTAGTATACCTTTTTTACGTAATAAATATGAGAAAAGTATTATTTTCATTGAAAACTTAAATACACTGAGACACAATAAATGCAAAAAATGCCGCAGGCAGCGCTCCTTACATTATACATTAAAATTTCACGAGAAAATCAGTTTCTCATCCTAAAATAACCAAATTTTCTAAAAAACCGTTGGTTTCTGTCAAAGTTATTAGAGAAAAACAGAAATGAAGTTTTAACTTTAACACCCTGTATCTCAGTTAATATCAACTTTCGGATATAGGTAAGAATAACTAAATCCTAATATTTTTACCTAAAAATTCTATGGTTTTTTCATTTCCCATTAATTAGCGGACACCTTGTATATCTAGGTTAGGCACTGGCTCAAAGTATCACCATGCCACTAGAGGTAACAAAAAAATTCTTTTTCTTCTAAACACGTTATATTATCGAAAACGTTTCCTAAGCAATCAATGAGGTTTGCTAAATTAAAAATAAAAATCATTTCAACAAATAAAGTCCATAATATATGCAATTATCTTGCATTTAATTCAATTACTTTAAAAATTCGAAAATTACAATATAAATACAAAATTCAGCTACAAAATTAAGTTGGTAACCATGGTTGTGGTAAGAAAATGATGGTACGACGGCCTGTCATGAACATCGATGAACCGATGAAAAATCACGAGGTCTGTTACCATACGGGTTTCGGGAAACTGCAAGTAGATTTTCGCATGATCCTTAAGGGATTTTAATCTTTAAAGCGCTGCCTTGTAAAATTTATAAATATTCACATAGAACAGTCATAGTGTTACGTAACATGTCTTTTAATTAAAATAATTACTACTTTGTCTTTACTAATTAATAAATAATAGAGTTTTAAAATATTCCTTTGTTAGATAAATGCAAAATTTGCGAAAGATTAATAAAAAAATATCATTGCACAAGCGACACTGATGGTAAATCTTAAGAGGTTTTTAAAAGATTGTAGATGGGCGTATAGATATGACATTTTTGTTTCCGTTCACGTTATCGCGAAACTGTAAGTTTTTTTTTATGGATTTACGAATTATAATTTAGCATGGACTTGCTTAATCTTACAATTTATAGTATGGCGATATTTTATTAATTTTAATAATTAATATATTAATTGAAGACACTTCTATTAAATATGTTATTTTCATTAGCTTAGATCAGATACCAGATCATTATCGTATTGGGAAAATGTTTCTCCTAGCATTACGTAGAGCATTTGTATTAAGAGCACTTATCAGTGATCACCATTAAGGTAAAAAGGTGTAACAAACTACTAGAAAACTATTGGATAGATTTTGTTCAAATTTTGAATTTAGCTTCGAAATGTGGTACTATACAGAGTGTCCCAGAATATGTGGGCAATCTATCAGGTTCAGATAGAACACTTAAAAATAACAGGAGAAGTTCATATAAATTTTTCTTCCTACGGTCCCCCCTACGGAGACACGGGCCCATAACGCACGTCTCTGTAAATCGAACATCATGGGGAGTCTCGGGCTGTTGCACTATATATTTCTAAAGCTTTTGATCGTGTTTGGCATGAGGGACTTCTGAGTGAACTGCGATCCTATGGTATGCCCAGTCGATTCTGTGCATGGTTGTCTAGCTTTCTTAAGGACCGCTCTCTGCAAGTGGCGATTGACGGATTTCTCTCAGACACCTTCACCATCAATGCCCGTGTCCCCCAACGGTCCATATTGTCTCCCACTCTCTTCTTACTCTACATTAACGACCTTCTAGTGAAAACGAAAAATCCGATATTTAGTTTTACTGATGACAGCACACTTATCTCTTCTTTCTTTTTGAATGCGCAAACATCGGCTGCCGACCCACATCCTCGCAGACAGCATGAAGTATCACGCCACAACAAAGACCTGGAAGAAATTTCGGCTTGGGCTGACAGTAACCAGGTCGAATGTAACGCTAAAAAACCTAGGCAGCAGTTTTCTCTAAAAAGGTTAACATTACAGAACCGGAAATAGTCATGGCCGGACACGCAATCCCACTGGCTTCATCTATTAATTTGCTGGGCGTCAATCTGGGAGGAAATATGTCGTGGCATAACCACGTTGTGGCAATCGCCAAGATAGCTTCTCAGAAGCTGTACACACCTCAACAACTTTTGACACTATATGAAGCCCAGATTCGACCATCACTAGAGTACTGCTCGCATGTCTGGAGCTGTGCACCCAAACATACTCTTCGGCTACTGGATTCCATCGAAAGGAGGGCTATTCGTCTGATCGGAGACTACGAGTTGACGAAGAACCTCGACAGCCTAGAACATCGAAGATAGGTTTGGGATTTGATTCTCTTTTACAGATATTTTCATGGAAGGTGCTCGGCTGCATGCTCTCTTAATTCCGCCCAGAGCGGCGAATATCAGAAATGCACGACGAACCACTGCCGCCCATCCATATGTGGTTAAGCTTAGTACTCCTCGAACTTCATTATTTAAGATTTCTTTCATCTGGAGGACTTCATCCTTGTGGAAGGACCTTCCCGAGGTCGTTTTTCCCCCCAACGAATATAACCTCCAACGATTCAAAACCAACGTGAATCCCTTTTTGCGCACACGCACCACTCCCAGAGTGCCCTAAAGGATTTTTCCTATAGTGCTTGTGTTTGATCATAAAAAAAAAATCGTTGATGTTTAAATAATTTTTTAAGTACTAGGTGTAATTTAATAATTTTTTAGTATAATGTTTACTAGATGAGTCTCCTTAAAATTCGCAATTTTAAACACATTTGGCTTATTTAGTTTGACAGGGACGGACTAGACATAACACAAAAATGCTTTCCTTTACACCCTGTATGATGAAGGAACGACAATAATATTTTTTTTTGGATACTCTAAACCTTAAGCTGGAAAAAAGGTACTCTTCATCAATGTCGATACAATAAACTGTTTTCGAAAAAAATATATTTTTATTCAATATGGTTTTTGCATTGGTTGTTGTTTTATGTTCATAAAATTCCCTCATTCTTGCTATGGTATTTTTCACATAAAATATACCGATTTAAATAAGAATATTTCTGCCAGTGTTAGTTTATGGTAGTTTCTTGAAATTTGCGGTTTTTCTCCTTTGTCTTATTATAGTTACTAACTTAGTATTGGATTTTACGTATACTGAATATGCAAACAAACCCGAACAAACCCGAACAAACCCGACATGCATTTAATGTATGAACAAAAATATTTTTTTTTCGGAAACAGTTCATTTTATCGACTTAATTCTCAGCTTAAGGTTTAGAGTATCCAAAAATATTATTGTCGTTCCTTCATCGTACAGGGTGTAAAAAAGCATTTTTGTGCTACGTCTAGTCCATCCATGGCAAACAAAATAAGCCAAATGTGTTTAAAAGGGCGAATTTTAAGGATACTCATCTAGTATTATTAAATTACACCTAGTACTTAAAAAACTATTTATAAATCAACGATTTCCAGGGACGTCCGTTATGAGCCCGTATCTTCATAGGGTTTGTTCGGCCTACGGCCCCCGTAGGAAGAAAAATGTATATAAACTTCTCGTGTTATTTTTAAGTGTTCTATCTGAACCCGGGAGATTGCCCACATATTCTGGGACACCCTGAATAACTATATAATCATAAATTTTTCGAAATTTTTTTTTTTTTTTAGCGGTAAATAACGTTTTAATTGAAAAGTCATTGTTGAAAGTATTTCCTCCACTATCCATACTCTAAATTAATTTCATGGCTTATTTTTAAGGCAAAAAATTAGTTTTTTAGCAAAATTGCCTAAAATCGCAACTGTCTAAAGTGATTTCGTACACGTATTTTTAAAGTCATAAATTACATTCGACATTCGCGGCGGTGCATGGTGGGATAGTGTCTTCGAAAATATTCCTCTTAATCGAAACGAAGCCAAACGAAGAAAAAATCTAATATTATAGCGGATCCGAAGCTGCTATATAAACGAATTTATAAAGAAATTTTAGGCACCGTTATTAATTAAATTAAAACTAGATTTTCGGACATCAGTGAATTAAATTTTTTCCACTTATTGACCAAAAATAATTTTTAATCATATTCAAAATTGTTTCCGAAAGAACTATTTTACAGTTTATTGAAGCAATATGAAATGTTTGATTTTGTTCAACTGAAAAATTAACTTAAAATTCCCTCTCAGTCGAGAGAAGCTTTTTTTTTGGTTTAAAATGAATCAAAACTTATACGGGAAATACGAAATACAACTGGCCAGGACACTCAGGAGATCTCGTTGTAGTATTAACAATCAATGAATTTTTTAACGATGAAATTATTGCATAATATTGGGCATTAGGTAGAATACCGTTAAAATACCAATAAGCATACTAATAGTGGAGTCGTTCCGGTATTCGAAAATCCCTTAACAAAACCGACTAATTTTTTTTTCCCAATCGATACAGTAGGATCCCCTCGACTTTCTGAAATGATTTGTGTAGGGCGCCGCATGGGGGTGGGGGGGAGGGGGGGCACGCCCCGTAAATCTAACCTACAACGGGAAATTGAAAATAACTCTGACGGTTTTGATGCTACAAAAAAAATGTGGATAGCATTGAAGAGCTTGACAGAGCGCGTAAGCTCGAACAAACCCGATCCCGATATCTCAATGAGTTCGCGAATTAACGCGATTTTCAACTGCAAAAACAATAAAATTTAATTAAGTATATCTCGAGAAGGGGCGGAGTTGGGACATCATTTTTTCGCGAATTAACGGATGATACCAAGTACTTTGATAGGCCGGACGCTGGGGTTGGTGGGGCAATTAGGAGGGTGATTGGAATTTTTTTACATAAATGCTAATAAGTAGTTTATTAATCGAGTTACGAGGATCAGGCCAGATTCAATTTGTTAATTTTTTTTTCAGCTACGAGGTGGGATTGGTTTCCCAAATGGCCATCTCCGAAAATACTTTAGATATTATGTTTAATTTTGGTATGTGTTAATAGGATATAGAACCTCAAATTTTAGTTAGAAAAGTTATTCAATTGTTCCACCAGTGGCGTCGCTGCAACCATGTCCTATATTTCTTACAATTACAATTACATGTCCGATATTTTTTACAAAAAATATGGTACGCCACTGATATTTTTCAATATGGATATTTTTTCTGATTGGCCTGTTCAATTCTCCATGAGAACGATCTCTTGAGTTTTTCTCGTTAGACGTACCGCTCTTGATTAAAACCACTAAATTCATATTGAAACTCATTATTTTTAACATTGATGAAATAATTAATAATAATTTTTTTTCATTTCATTTGCGAAAATAAAAATTAAAAGTCATGTTTCCGCCCGTCCTCGCATCGGATTGCCCACTCCAATAATTTTTATAAAAAAAAAAATATCATTAATTATTTTATGAATGTTAAAAATAATGAGTTTCAATATGAATTTAGTGGTTTTAATCAAGAAAACTCAAGATACCGTTTTCATGGAGAATTGAACAGGCCAATCAGAAAAAATATCCACATGGAAAAATATCAGTGGCGTACTATCTTCTTTATAAAAAATATCAAAGGATATGCAGCGACGCCACTGGTGGAACAATTCAATAACTTCTCTAACTAAAATTTGATGTTCTATATCCTATTAACACATACCAAAATTAAACATAATATCTAAAGTATTTTCGGAGATGGCCATTTCTTGTATGCTGCGCCCAGCGCGCATTTGAGAAAATAAATTTTTTTTTTGCCAATCCCACCCCGTAGCTGATAAAAAAGTGAACAAATTGAATCTGACCTGATCCCCGTAGCTCGATTAATAAACTAGTTATTAGCACTTATGTAAAAAAATTCCAATCCCCCTTACTCCCCTCCTAATTGCCTCACCAACCCCAACCTCCAGCCCATCAAAGTACTCGGTATAAGCCGTTAATTCGCGAAAGAATGATGCCCCAACTCCGCCCCTTCTCGAGATATAATTTATTAAATTTTATTGTTTTTGCAGTTGAAAATCGCGTTAAATCGCGAACTCATTGAGATATCGGGATCGGGCTTGTTCGAGCTTACGTGCTCTGTCAAGCTCTTCAATTTTGCTTCTTACATTTTTTTGTAGCCTCAAAACCGGCTGAGTTATTTTCAATTTCCCGTTGTTTGTTAGATTTACGGGGTGTGCCCCCCTCCCCCATAGGCGGCGCCCTACACAAATCATTTCAGAATATCGAGGGGAGCCTACTGTATCGATTGGGGAAAAAAATTACTCGATTTCGTCAAGGGATTTTCGAACCGTTTATATCGCCAGGTCGACTCCACTATAATCAATGTTTCGTAAAATAAATATCGTTTTAGAAAATTCTTCATAAAATGGAAAACCCTCCTCGAAAAAAAAAATTACTTTTGTTCGTCTGTTGTGACTTAAGTAAAAATGTTGCGCTCTTTATATTAAATACAACGAGAATTCGTGAACATTTCTGTCAAGTTATCTGAATTCATACCTTAACGCATCGGTGTTTGATAAATGGATAAAAAGTGCAGCCCCGTCGTTTGACAAGGGTCTAGTTTGGATCAAAAACCGCCAACGGTGTGGGCGCAGGTATATTTGGGGAAAGGCCCAGGATGGACATAAGCATTCCTCTGGGGACCTACGCCACAGTATACCAAGCGGAAGTTCATACAAGCATGTGTACTACAAAATCTTGAAAAGGGCTACCACGACCAAAAGATTTACATCCTTTCGGACAGCCAAGCTGCTCTTAAGGCTCTGAACTTCAATCGGTTTACTTCAAAACTTACACTGGAGTGTCATACCAACCTAACAGTACTGGCGGCCAGGGGGAACAAGGTGGAACTCTTGTGGGTCCCTGGTCACTCCGGGATATTAGGAAATGAAAAAGCGGATGAACTGGCGAGAGCCGGATCTGCCCAAAGTCTCAGGGGCCCTGAACCGGCCTTTGGAATATCAAAACAGGCAACAAAAACTACATTAGATAGATGGTCGGAAAAGCAACACCTATCTCGATGGCAAGAGTTGCCTGGTCTAATACACGCACGGGCCGTAATGGGAAAACCATCGAAAATACTATCGAATGGGACACTAACCCTGACGCGGCCCCAGTTGAAACAAGTGATGGGTCTGCTAACAGGCCACTGCCACTTGCGAAAACACCTTCAACGGATAGGGCTAAACAACGGATCCATTGAATGTAGACTCTGCGGCGAAGAGGATGAAACCGCCTCACACATAATATACCGCTGCGTAGCGCTGTCCCGCAGAAGACAAAATATCTTCAGGAACATACAACGTGGTGACAACCTCCCACATGACAAGCTTGGTAGAAGGTTACTGGACCTCATAGTAGGAACAAACATCTTCTAACAAGATCGGGGTACACAATAAGCCGAAAGGCTGCAGTGACTTGAAGTTCGGGCCTTTAAACCGACCCCCGCCTTTAACCAACCAACCAACCATCGGTGTTTCAAGTATTTACTATTAATTTATTGTCCAAATTTAGGTGTGTATCTTGGATTTTTGCGTGGGGCATGGTAAAAAAAACTTAAAAAATTTCTCACTTTATTATTACCACCCCTTATAAAACTTTCTCACGACGCCCATGAATGTACTCATAACCTTACTTTTGCTAATTGCCCTGAAACGATGGGGAATTAGGTGGATTTCTGTCACTTTCCTCAAGTGAAATAGAACTGAGTATAGACCAATTATTGCAAATTAACCTTGTCTATTAGTGAACTTATTACATTCCTCTATCAACAAGCAATAATTGTTACTTATTTGAATTTCATTTAAAATAATAGATTAACTAAGAAATAAATTAAAATATAATTAACTAGATGGGTTAAACAAATTAAGTATCCATCATTAGTAATAGTTTTATTATTAAATATGCAAAATTGTTTAAATTATAGAATATTTAACTCTTTTTAAGATAGAAGAATGCAAAAAACAATTGAGCATTGTATTTTTAAGTTAGGACGTATATTTAAGGATGTTATTCTCGAGTCCATTTGCAGAAAAAATCTTCATAAGAACATATGCCCTAAACGTCTTAACTTTTGAGATACAGGGTGTTAAAGATTTTTAAAAAATTATTAATACCTGTGTTATTGCTCTAGATATTTTTGTGAAATTTGGTACAGTACGTTTCACGAAAATTGGATACGACTTAATGATTTCCTGGGTCGGTCCCATTGTGTCGATATGAGCTTGGCAATAAACAAGTGAAGTATGAAGGGACGGACTAAGGAAAACAAGTAATGATATGATTATATTAATGTAATCAAATGAACAATTCAACAACTACCTGGGAGAATATCATTAAACCATTTTCGTATTAATTCTACAACACTAGAACTTAAAGTCGGAGAAATATTTTAAGACCTAACCAGTGATTTTAACTGGTGCCACATATGCTCTATGGGGTTAAAAATGCAATAATAGGGTGGGAGCCGTAGCACTGTATGTCCAATTTCTTCTGCCAATGGGTCACAAACATATACTTTTTTTAAACAAAATGTCTTTAAAACTTCTTAAAGGTCACTTTTTTTATAACTTTCTTCAAAATATATATCATTCGCCGCCATGTAACTAACTACATGGCGGCGAATGACACATTCAGAACTCTGAATCTTGTAATTGGCGACTGTGATATGCTCGCATTGTCCATTACTATCACGCTATTCTGAGGAATGTTTTTTAAAAGACAATTCTTGAACCATTCCTCAAAAACTAACAAATTTTACCACAAAAAGATATTTAAATATAAATTAAGCAACCTAACCTACCTGATGTGCCTATATTTAATTATAATTATTACAATCCGGTCCTTTCTACATAATAATAACAAACGGTCATAAATAATGGGATGGCCCAGGTACATTTACCGCAGTCATTAAGTTATATCCACTTTTTATGAAACAATTTTTACCCACTGTCTATTCATCGAAAGGCATATTATGATGTATAACAGGTTTTTTTTTCGACCAGTGGCGTTGGTGCGGGAATTGCCATCGGGATTGTTGAAGAAAAGTATGGTACTATACTTCTTTTATTTTAAAGAAAAAATATTTTTGAAATTCTCATTCCTTGCTGGGCAAATGTCTCTTGATTTTTTGTCGTTTGCCGTATAGCATTTGCACTCACTGTTAGGAAATTTGGTATCAACAAAGCATCAACAGCATTGGATTTAATTGTGAATACCTACACTAAGTTTGCAAATTATAGATTCATACTTGGTATAGAGATTACGCGATGCTAAGCCAAATAAATTATGGGAACAAATTTACCACCTCAGTTTTTACAGGGTGTTCAAAATTAATTTTCTAATTTCAGTAACTTAAAACTAAAAAATATCGTTTGTTTTTAAATAGCACACACTGTGCATTTTATTTTTCTCTGATGGAATATACCATTGTCTCTAACTTTTGTTTAGTATATCATATGCGTATTTTTAATATTTTTCGACCTATTTAAATTTTTCTATATTTTTCCATTGTTCATTTCCTACATTTCTGTTATACTAAGCAGTGGCGCACTATATTTTGTGCTATAAAATTAAATTTTGTACATATGACATCTAACAATTTATTCTGACAATGTGAAATATTTCTCGTTGACGTGTAAATAATATTTTGTTTATATGGCCAAAATGGAACCACCTCGTTCTTATGAACCTTATCCCGCTTAGTTCAGATAGAAATATTTTCTTTTTTTTTATGATCAAACAAAAACACTATAGGAAAAATCTTTTATGGCACTCCGGGAGTGGTGCGTGTGCGCCAAAAGCGATTCAAGTTGAGTTTGAATCGTCGGGAAGGTCGTTTCATAAGGATGAAGTCCTCCACATGAAAGAATTCTTAAATAATGAAGTTCTAAGAGTACTAAGCTCAACCACATATGGATGGGCGGCAGTAGTTCGTCGTGTATTTCTGATAATCGCCGCTCTGGGCGGAATTAAGAGGGCAATGTCAGCCGAGCACTTTCCATGAAAATATCTGTAAAAGAGAGCTAAATCCCCAACCTGTCTTCGATGTTCTAGGCTGTCGAGGTTCTTCGTCAGCTCGTGGTCGCCAATCAGACGAATGTTGAGGTGTGTACAACTGTCTGGTTCGGAAGAGTACACCAAGCTTCTTAGAAGCTATCTTGGCGATTGCCACAACGTGGTTATGGTAAGACATATTTCCTTCCAGATTGACGCCCGGCCAGCGAAAATAAATAAAAATTAAATTGGCTATACGTACGTCACTGGTGTCAATTCGTGGACATTTAGTATTTCGTGGTGAATATTTACAACGTATGTAAAGTAGAGGGGACTAATAATTTAATATTACCAATCACATGGACATTTGGATAGAAAAAAAATATTTTCATTTTCAGGAAAAATTCAACTGCAGAATCATTACAGTGTATTTATTTATTTTTCCCTCAATAAATTATTGTTTAAGCACGCCTATGGCAAGACGCTTTCTAGCACGGATCAACCTCGCTCTTCACACGAAAATGTTCAAATAATATTATGGTCGAAACCTAAATGTGATATAATTACTGTTCAGGAACCATGTACAGCCTTCAAGATTTAGAACGTGTACTGTACAATCTAACCACCCTTTTTTACAAAAATAACCTGTAAAAATCAAAATAGAAAAATTAATTTAGAAGTAATAATGAAAGAAAATCAAATTAAATTGAACTCTGGAAGTAAATATACAATATGACAGATTAATAACATGACATACAATTTAATTTAGGACCAAAAAATATACTAGCGAGTCAAAACTAAGATGATGAGATTTGTTTGGATTTATTCACGTAACATTATTTTTAAATCAAAAATATCATATGTTATGTCAACAAACTTCACCTACCGGGTGATGGTGCGTTCGAACAAGGACACATGCGGATTTTCTATGTTCATTTTGAGATTGTCAAAGATTCGTTACGTAATGATTTTAAACAAAACTTTTATTAAGACTTTCTGACGATGAGAATAAAAAGTCAGCCAAAGGACCCCACGCGGAACATATGGGAATCGGGCCTCGGTTAAAAACTTTGATATTCGGGGATATTATCCAAAAATCGATGCTGATCAAAGGTCGCCATGGGCCCGAGGTCCGAAAATGCGATCCCGGAGAGCTACCTTCATCGGAATCAAAATAGTAAAAATGAGCAAATGCCCTGTTGTGATTATCCATTGTACATATATCAATCTATAGAGGGTGTCCCTGTTCAATAGCTGGTAATAACCGAGATACAGGGTGTCCAAGTAAAAATTTAATTTTCAATTTTCCTAAATAACTTATTTCTGAATCAATATTTTTGCACAAAATTTTGTTACTAGGTTTTTTTTGGGGAAAGGAATTTGAATTTGTTAATAATTTTGATGTAGATTATAAGGGGCGCTCTTTGCGATACTCTAGATACATAAAAAGAAGTGTAACTTTCGTGGGCCTTAATATAATTAAGTTTTTATTAAAAATATCAGTTTTTCCGTCATTTTTAAGCAATAAAGGTATACTTTGTAAATATCGCTCCGACTAACCGTTTTCGAGATATTTTCAATTACAATTTCTAATGCGCCCGTTTAAATTTTGATTTGTAAATGTGAAATTTGTCACAGTAGGCTTTGGTAAAAACAAATACAATGAAAGCTCTGAAACGTCATTTCTGTCAAAGTTTATTTTCATTTGTCAGCATTGTGGGTGTTTTTAAGGACTTTCTGAAGATACTGTTATCAAAAATGAAACAAAAAATGCCGCGACATAACTGTTTTCTAACGGAGAAATGCGAGACATGGTATGTTTATACGCACAAGAAAGTTTTAACAGACATCGGCGGTATTGGGAAATGTATCCAAATAGAAGGCAGCCAGATTTTAAAATTTTTAGAAGCCTATAAGACAGACTGGGAGAAAAAGGATCCTTGCGTCCAAAACGTAATAGTGGAGGATTCTGTTTCTCCCAGTCTGTCGTATAGGCTTCTAAAAATTTTAAAATCTGGCTGCCTTCTATTTGGATACATTTCCAAATACTGTTAAAATTTTCTTGTTGGTATAAACATACCATGTCTCACATTTCTCCGTTAGAAAACAGTTATGTCGCGGCATTTTTAGTTTAATTTTTGATAACAGTATCTTCAAAAACTCCTTAAAAACACCTACAATGCTGACAAGACAAATTTCACATTTACAAATCAAAATTTAAACGGGCGCATTAGAAATTGTAATTGAAAATATCTCGAAAACGGTTAGTCGGAGCGACATTTACAAAGTATACCTTTATTGCTTAGAAATGACGGAAAAACTGATATTTTTAATAAAAATATAATTATACTAAGGCACAAAAAAGTTACATTTCTTTTTATGAATCCAGAGTAGCGCAGAGAGCATAATCTACATCAAAATTAGTAACAAATTCAAATTCCTTTCCCCAAAAAAACCCTAGTCACAGAATTGTGTGCAACAATATTGATTCAGAAATAAGTTACTTAGGAAAATTGAAAATTAAATTTTTACTTGGACACCCTGTATCTCGGTTATTACCAGCTATTGAACTAAACTAAGTATGGCCAAATCGCAGTATTTTTACCGAAGGAATCTGCAGTTTTCCTGTGTACCATTAGTTATGGGACACCCTGTATACAATATATATCATATATATGATATGATATACATATCATACATATGATATATACAGGGTCCTGGCAATAGTGTGTCAGACTTCCATAGCTCCTATGCGAATTAATGAATTTCATTCATATGACGATTCATACTGTATTATAGGGTGCATTTCAGGAAAATATTTTCTAATATATGCCTCGGTTAGAAAAGTTGTTTTAGGTATTTTTTTTTTAACTTTTTTTAAAACTGCAAAACTTTTATTTTAAATTTTTAATTTATTGCTCTTAAACTACATAACCAAATGAAATAAAACTATAGGCAATTATAAAGGGCACTAATACGAACCTAAATATGCAATAAAATACTGGGTGTCCCATTTAAAAAATACAGTATTATGCTACCACACTTTTTTGAGCCACCCTGTATATTTTCGGACCTCGGGCCCATGGAGACTTTTGATCAGCTTCGATTTTTGGATAATATCCCCGAGTATCAAAATTTTTAACCGGGGGCCGATTCCCATATCTTCTGTGCGGGGTCCTTTGAACCTTTTACACATACCACTTTGAAGTTATTAAGAAAATTCTGCCTTCAACCTAGATTAAATGTGGAGTATGATCTTGTTTAATTTTAATTCAGGTTAAAATGAAAATATCAGTAATTGCCTTCATTACCTGCATTTGTCAATATTTGACACTTTTAATTTTTCCAAATAATTTGAGGACAAAGTTACAATGATTAAATGATACTACGACGGAAATAGTATCTATAACATAAAACAATATAAAATTACATTTTGTTATATAACATAATAATATCTAATAACTCCTAAATTACTAGCAAAATACACTTTAAATTGAACAAGTACATTTTTCTTATTGTAGTCTGTAGTTTAAGTACAGGGTGTCCCAATTTCGACACTTTTATAGGGTATCTCCGTTATTGTTAGTGCTAGCAAACAAGTAATGTAGGTGTCATGTGCTCTTTTTGGGTTGTGGTTGTAGGTTAACATGGTAAAATCAAAATTTGAAAGTTTTCGTTTGCTTAAGAGATACGGGTGAAAATCAAGAAATTGACAATTTCAAAAGTACCCTATATTTTCTTAGTTAAAAGAGATACAGAAAAATGTTTTATATAGAAGTTTCTTGATATTGATTATTGAATAATCTGCCGTTTTCAGAATAAGTATTCGGGGTGTGGTAAGAATGTTATCGGACCGAACCTCATTTTTTTAAATGGAACACCCTGCATATTTTAATCTAAAAAGATACCATTTTAAATTCTCCTTTCAAATATACAGGGTCCGCAAACGAAGCGTGGACGGAAGATTAAATCGTTATCGAAGAACTTATCAACAATACTGAAACAGCTTGAGATATTGGATTAAAAGCGGCATGTTTTAAAAATATTTTACATTATACAGGGTGGCCCAAAAAAGTGTGACAGCATAAAGTTATATTTTTTTTAATGGGACACCCAGTATTTTATTGCATATTTAGTTTCATATTACTATCGTTTATAAGTGCCTCGAATTTTATTTAATTTGGTTTTGTAGTTTCGGAGAAATAAATTAAAAACTAAAAAAAGAGTTTTGCAGTCCTGAATAAAAAACTCAAAAAAAACAATCCAGAACTATTTTTTTAACCTCGGCATTGAGTGAAATTTATGTCAAGAGGTCTAGAGATGCTATGAATGTAATTGCGTTTATTTATTTTATACAGGGTGTTCATAATAAGCTTTCAAAAATCCCACATTTTAAAATAATTTTTCTCAAGTTTTTCAAATGGAACACCCTGTATATTATTTGCCTATTTGACGTAGAATTCATAGACAATTTTTTTTTGTAATACAAGCATATAAGCTATATCCAGCCGTTTTCGAAATAATTATAAATATCATAAACTAGGTTGTTTAAATAGAGTTTTTATTGGGAAATTTTGTTATAGGCGACTAGACTAATAATTGTAAACTAAAGAAAATGTTCAAAATAGCTTCCTTTTACTCTTTGAGTTTACCGTATTTTAGTTATTTCGATATAAATTTTAAAAGCCTACATTTTTGCTACTTTTATTTATGTAATTTTATTTTTTATTCTTAATCGAGTTGCCATGATTTTTTTTGTTTAGATTGTCACTATTACAGCCAAATAAAATTATTTACATTTGTTCAGTCGTCGAAATTAAGCACTAACTTAGACAAAATGTCGAATTTTACAACTTTAGAAATGGTAAATATGACTTTTATACTGGGTGAATGTGCAAGAAATTGCCTCCTCGCGAGCCTCCTCTTGCTGAAAGTTATCCAGATATTGAGAGAAAGCGGAGACCAGAAACCTTCGAGAAGTTGTTTCAAAGATTTGTAGCAACTGGAAGAACTGCGTACACAAAAAGGATGATAATCAATAAATCCGTTATTAATGAAGAAAGTGAATTAAGAGTTCTGTTGGCAGTAGAGGAAAATCATTAAATTAAGTAAAAGGAAGCTATTTTGAACATTTACTTTAGTTTACAATTATTAGTCTAGTCGCCTATAACAAAATTTTCCAATAAAACCTCTATTATAATAGATAATAACAATTATTTTGAAAACGGCTAGATATAACTTATATGCTTATATTACAAAAAAAAATTGTCTATGAATTCTACGTCAAATATGTAAATAATATACAGGGTGTTCCATTTGAAAAACTTGAGAAAAATTATTATAAAATATGGGGTTTTTGAAAGCATATTATGAACACCCTGTATAAAGTAAATAAACGCAATTACATTCATAGTATCTCTAGACCTCTTGTCATAAATTTCAATCAATGCTGAGGTTAAAAAAATAGTTCTGGATTGTTTTTTTTGATTTTTTTATTCAGGATTGCAAAACTTTTTTTTTTAGTTTTTAATTTATTTCTCCGAAACTACAAAACCAAATTAAATAAAATTTGAGGCACTTATAAACGATAGTAATACGAACCTAAATATGCAATAAAATACTGGGTGTTCCATTTACAAAAATATAACTTTATGCTGTCACACTTTTTTGGGCCACCCTGTATAATGTAAAATATTTTTAAAACATCCCGCATTTAATCCAATATCTCAAGCTGTTTTAGTATTGTTGATAAGTTCTTCGATAACGATTTAATCTTCCGTCCACGCTTCGTTTGCGGACCCTGTATAACACACCATGGTATTGACGATGATGATATATGGGGTGATTTATTAAACTTTATTACTTTAAACCACAGTTGTAGACCATGACCAATATGCATATTTTGTTCGCTATCCGGAAAGAGGGTAACCATTTAAGGACATATTCCGAACATTTGCGATGATTCCCGTTATTTTTTACCTTAATCTGAATCTTTTATATCGCTTCAAAGTAATAAAGTTTAAATAAATCGCCTAGGAAACCAATATCATCCATGGTGTGTTATATATTTGAAAGGAGAATTTAAAATAGTATCTGTTTAGTTTAAAATATACAGGGTGTTCCATTTAAAAAACTGAGATTAGGTCCAATAACTTTTTTACCTGACCCCGTGCACTTATTCTGAAAACAGCAGATTATTCAACAATTAATACAAAGAAACTTCTGTATAAAACATTTTTCTGTATCTCTTTTAACTAAGAAAATATGGGGTAATTTTGAAATTGTCAATTTTTTGATTTTCCCCCGTATCTCTTAAGCGAGCTAAAATTTTCAAATTTTGATTTTATCATTTCAAGTTTGACCCAAAAAGAGTACATGACACCTACATTACTTTTTTGATAGCACTAACAATTACGATGGTACCCTATAAAAATGTCGAAAATGGGAGACCCTGCATATTTCTTGGCTAAAACAAAGAGGGGAGGTAATACTTGATCATGTTACAATTTACATGGGATATCCTATGTATGCTGAGTGAACGCACCACCCGGTATACATACACTTGCCTACAACTTTAATGTTGGTTTTAAAAATACACTCTCGAAATTGAACCCTCTTGATTTTAAGGTATAAGCTCAATTAGACCAGTAATCTGTTGCGAAATGAAACGGATCATTCTAGATCTTTATACAGGGTGTCCCAAAAGTAATGGGACACCCTGAGACTCCTTAAGGCGAAATAATGCGATTTATTCAAACTTGCCTTATCCCAAAATTGATAACAACCAAGATACAGGGTGTCAAAGTTTTAATTTTATTTTCGTTTTTTTGCGATTATTTCTTAACAAAACGACATAATAGCACAAAATTAGGGATTTTGGGGTTTTTTTAAATGAGGAATTCAAAATTATCCATATTTTTTGTGTAACCAGTAGAGGGCGCTATCAATGGCATGCCCCACTTATTTTAGCTGGCATAACTTTTTTTAGGCTACGTATATCGATCCGGCTAATAAAAAATAAGGTTACTTTACTTCTTTTACATCAAAAACATATACCTTATTGAAGTCGCTAGGAGCAACCATTTTTTAGTAATGCCTCGGCATAATTTATTTTCCAATGCAGAAATGCGTGATATGCTTTGTATTTACGCACAAGAAAATTTTAATGGTCGGAGTGCAGGGCGCAGGTACCAAGCACTGTTCCCGAATAGAAGGCAACCAAACCGGAAATTATTTCAAAATATTTATGGCCGACTAGGAGAGACTGGTTCGTTTCGACAAAAAAAAGATGTTTCGGGCCGTCCAAAAAATATAACACCAGAACAGGAAGAAGAGATTTTAGTTCGTGTAGCGGAAAATCCAGAAGTGAGTTCGAGGTGATTGAAGGCAGCTACAGGTGTAAGTAAATCTTCAATTGTTAGAATATTTCACGATGAAGGCCTGTACCCATACCACTTTACACCCGTACAGTGTTTACCACCTGATCTTCCAGCCAGACTTCAGTTTTCTCATTTCTTCCAAAATTTGCAAAATACAGATCCAATGTTTCTAAATCGTGTGTTGTTCACGGACGAGGCGACATTTACTCGACGGGGTGTATTCAATTATCGAAACAGACATGCGTGGGAAAATGAAAACCCGCATTTAGTTGTTGAACGACATTTCCAACACGAGTTTAAGGTCAACATTTGGTGTGGAATTATTGGAGATCATCTTATAGGCCCCTTTGAATTACCGCCAACTCTAAACGGAGATTCATATTTGAATTTTTTACAAAATGAACTTGGAGGGCTTTTAGAAGATGTACCACTAAACGTCCGGCAAAATATGTATTTCATGCAAGACGGGGCGCCGGCACACTTCTCCAGACAAGTGCGAAATCATTTAACTGAACAGTTCCCTGAACGTTGGATAGGCCGTGGTGGCCCGTTGATTTGGCCGGCGCGAAGTCCCGATTTTAATCCAATGGACTTTTGCATTTGGGGTTATTTGAAAACCATTGTTTATAACAGTTCAATAAACCACCGTAATGAGTTAAATGAAAAAATTATAAATTCTGTTAATCTGCTCAGAAATGATGAAGATCTCGTGTTTAAAATCCGACAGTCTTTTGTAAAACGTATAGCAAAATGTATTGAGGTCAATGGTGGCCATTTTGAACAATTGCTATCACGGCGTTGCCATTTTTATTTCTAACTATTTTGTTAATTTTAAATGATTTTAATAATAAAATTATTAAATAAAATTTTTGATTGGAATAAAATTACTAATTCCATATGAAAAAGCTTTTTTATTAGAAAAAAAAGTTAACCTTAAGTATTTACCTAACCTAACTTTGACACCTAGCAAATGTAGCTGATTTACAATCATTTTAAGTCAGAAATTCACCGTAGCTCGATTTTCTTTCCGTTGCTTTTGGACCACGTATTTAGATTAATTGGACATATGAAATGCCATTATCTCGAAAATGGTTGCTCCTAGCGACGTCAATAAGGTATATGTTTTTGATGTAAAAGAAGTAAAGTAACCTTATTTTTTATTAGCCGGATCGATATACGTAGTCTCAAAAAAGTTATGCCAGCTAAAATAAGTGGGGCATGCCATTGATAGCGCCCTCTACTGGTTACACAAAAAATATGGATAATTTTGAATTCCTCATCTCAAAAAACCCCAAAATCCCTAATTTTGTGCTGTTATGTCGTTTTGTTAAGAAATAATCGCAAAAAAACGAAAATAAAATTAAAACTTTGACACCCTGTATCTTGGTTGTTATCAATTTTGGGATAAGGCAAGTTTGAATAAATCGCATTATTTCGCCTTAAGGAGTCTGCTATTGCTCTGTGTCCCATTACTTTTGGGACACCCTGTATACAAAACCAGTCAAACTTCTTCCCGATTCTCTTGAAATTTCCATTTTTGTCCCACAAAATAAAATATACTTTCTGCTGAAGTTCAAAATTAAAATTAATAATTCCGAAATTTCTATCGCTAATTATTTTTAAAGTTTGGATTCGATTTTAGCGTGGTTAAAAATCCATTATAACTTAACGATAATTATGAAGTAATTAAATTCTTGATAATTTAGGCGAATGTCTATGTTATGATCACGGTACGTTAGTATAAAAAGAAAAGTTATTGATATCTTATCATCAGTAGCACTTGTAGCAGCATAAACAAGAAACATGATTTCTAAGGTATTTATTTACTGCAATCTTTGCTTATTAAATTATTTTGAAAGTTCGAAACTGTTTCGAAAATTTGAAACTATTTTAAAATGTATGATTTTTAAAATGTATTTTTTCAATTTTTCAGATTCTTGCCATTACTACTTTCATAGCTGTCGCTCAAGCCCATATCCATGGCCTTTCCTATGATCATGGCTCCTCATATTCATCTGTATCCGCACCAGTTGTAACTTATGCTGCACCTATTGTTACAAAATATGCCGTACCAGCTTACTCTCATGGACAAGATGCTCATGTAAGCCAAGACCATTATGCTCATCCTAAATATGAATACAGTTATGGAGTAAAAGACCCTCATACTGGTGACCATAAAAGCCAACACGAAGTACGCGATGGAGATGTTGTCAAGGGCTACTACACCCTTGCCGAACCTGACGGTACCATCAGAACTGTCCACTACACTGCTGATGCCCACAATGGCTTCAACGCTGTGGTAGAAAAGTCTGGACATCCAGTACACCCAGCCCCATCTCCAGCTAAGGTTGTCTATGCTCCAGCTCCAGCTAAAGTTATCTATGCTCCAGCTCCAGCTCCAGTTAAAGTTCTTTATGCTCCAGCTCCAGAGGCCTATGCCGTCCCAGCTTCTGATTACTATCATCATTAATAAGCTCTAGGAACTTGTTAGTTGACGATGTTGTTAATATATTTATTTATTTATTTTTTAATAAAAGTTTTTCAAAATATATATGCTTTATTCAATAGTTATCTTCGTTGAAAATATTAGACGACAGAAGAGGTATCATACGTTAAAATTATCTGGGGTGTAACAAATTCGTTATTCACCATTGGTATTTCGGAAACGGTAAGAGATACGAACTCGGTTAAATTGGGACAAAGTTGCGTGATGGGTCCAATAATCCAAAAAAACTCTAAAATAAATATAGGCAAAATATTCGTAAAACTCTGAAATTTTGGGTTTTGGTTCTTATTTTTACCTGACTTTGTTCGAAGAGATGATGTCCAGAAATAATTTCACTTTCTCATTGCTACTTTTTGTTCTTCACAAGATGTCATTATCAGATCTTTAATGCGACGTTTCATCTTCAGGTCACCATTATCTTATTTTTTTAAATACGGGCCTGGTTTTCTTTGTTAAAACATTTTAAAAGGAACTAAATCTATATTTAGCGGTATACAACACTTATTGGTTTTCCGACAATCTGTTCCTTAAATTGACCAATTGCATTAAAATACCACTAGTACGTTCCTTCAATTATTATTTTTTTCAAATTCGGCATAGTTCGATAGTCTTAAGAATGTGCCTGTGAGTCAAATTTTATTTGTATTTTATTTGTATTAATAAAATAAAATATATAGGCTGTAGGTAACTTACTTTTGCGTCGAAGAAATTGAAGAGTTTTAAATTATTAATGATATTTCTGCCATTAATTATTATTGTTACGTACTACTACTGTATCTTTTTTATTCCAAACTAAAAGTTTTATTAAATTTCTAGTATAAGTACATAAAAGTAATGCACAGCACTTTTTTAAGACCTTTTAAAAAATGGAATCGAGTTAAACCGAATTTTTTAAAACAAAAGTAAATTACAGGAACATACTATTAGTGGTAAAAACTAATTTTGACTAATATTTTAGTCAAAAATAGGATTAACTGAAAACGTTTGTTAAATCCAGTTTTAACTAGTTAAATCTAGAATTAACTAAAATGTGGGGACAGTTTAAACAAGTTTTTTCTTTGAAGATCGTGTTTTAACTGAACTTGGATTTTTTATGTTACTTTCTTACCTTATGCCCAACTACTTTAATACTATTAATTCGTTTCGTTACTTCCTTCTTAATATTTGAGAAGTAATATGATGAATAACCTTCTAAGAAGGACACAATGTTCCGATAATACGCTGGGCTTTAATTGAATTGTAAAAATAATTATAACCTTATTACCTTATAACCTTAATTATAATAAATTTTCTTCACATTCCACTGTAGATTTCCAGGGAAGAACACCACCCATCATTCCTGCAGTTCAGTCCGAAATGACCGAAATCATGTTCTGTCAGCATCCCGTCAAACGAATTCTGAAAGGGCTCGACGGGAAGCTTCTTGTCCAGACGAAATTCCTGTTATAGTTCTCAAGAGATGCGCCTATGAACTAACACCACTATTTTGTAGACTTTTTAACTTATCCTACAAACAAGAAATATTTCCATCTTGCTGGAAGACGGCGCGAGTCCAGCCTATACCAAAGAAAGGTAAGAGAACCCAGCCTAGCAACTATCGACCAGTCGCATTGCTTTCAGTTATATCAAAAGTAATGGAGAAAGCTATTAACCAACGTCTTCTAAAGTACGTGGAAGGCTTTAACATTATCAGCGATCATCAATATGGTTTTCGGAAGTCCAGATCAACTGGAGATCTTCTAGCCTATGTCACCCATATTTGGAACAACGCAATCGAACATCATGGGGAGTCTCGGACTGTTGCACTGGATATTTCTAAAGCCTTTGATCGTGTTTGGCATGAGGGGCTTCTGAGTAAACTGTGATCTTATGGTATGCCCAGTCGATTCTATGCATGGTTGTCTAGCTTTCTTAAGGACCGCTCTCTGCAAGTGGCGATTGGCGGATTTCTCTCAGACACCTTCACCATCAATGCCTGTGTTCCTCAAGGGTCCATATTGTCTCCCACTCTCTTCTTACTCTACATTAACGACCTTCTAGTGAAAACGGAAAATCCGATATTTAGTTTCGCTGACGATAGCACACTTATCTCATCTTTCTCTTTGAATGCACAAACATCGGCTGCCGACGCACATCTTCGCAGACAGCATGAAGTATCAAGCCTCAATAAAGTCCTGGAAGAAATTTTGGCTTGGGGTGACAGTAACCAAGTTCAATTTAACGCTAAAAAAACCCAGGCAGCAGTTTTCTCTAAGAAGGTTAACATTACAGAACCGGATATAGTCATGGCCGGATACGCAATCCCACTGGCTTCATCTATCAGCTTGCTGGGTGTCAATCTGGGAGGAAATATGTCTTTGCTTAACCACGTTGAGGCAATCGCCGAGATAGCTTCCCAGAAGCTTGGGGTACTCTTCCGAATCAGGAAGTTGTACACACCTCAACAACTTCTTACACTATATAAAGCCCAGATTCGACCATCACTAGAGTACTGCTCTCATGTCTGGAGCTCTGCACCGAAACATACTCTTTGGCTACTGGATTCCATCGAAAGGAGGGCTATTCGTCTGATAGGAGACCACGAGCTGACGAAGAACCTCGACAGCCTAGAACATCGAAGACAGGTTGGGGATTTGACTCTCTTTTACCGATATTTTCATGGAAGGTGCTCGGCTGACCTTGCCCTCTTAATTCCGCCCAGAGCGACGAATAGCAGAAATACACGACAAACCACTGCCCCCCATCCATATGTGGTTAAGCTTAGTTCTCCTCGAACTTCATTATTTAAGAATTCTTTTATCTGGAGGACTTAATCCTTGCGGAACGACCTTCCCGAGGTCGTTTTTCCGAACGAATATAACCTGCAATGATTCAAAACCAACGTGAATCGCTTTTTGCGCACACGCACCACTCCCAGAGTGCCCTAAAGAATTTTTCCTTTAGTGCTTGTGTTTGATCATAAAAAAAAAAAACACTAATATATCTGATTTTGCAGATACTGAATCTATATTTATTATTTTATATACAAGTGAGAATATAATAAATAATACAAAAAATACATAAATAATATCGTCTCAATAATTTACATTAAGGAGATCCTCGGGAGCCCTTTCCAACCACCACAATAATATTTGTACAATTTTCAAGAAGAAACTTAGTGTTATCATTGAGATTTAATGATGCTGATAATATAGATGAGCTGGCACAGCATAATCAGCAGGAGATGCAGCATAGAGAGCCTTAACTGGAGCTGTGTGCACCGGGTGTCCAGACTTTTCCACAACAGCGTTGAAACCTTGATGGTCATCAGCAGTGTAGTGGACAGTCCTTACGGTACCGTCGGGTTCCGCGACGGAGTATGACCCCTTCACTACGTCTCCGTCGCGGACTTCGTATTGTGTCTTATGGTCACCAGTTTGGGGGTCTTGTACTCCATAGTTAAATTCGTATTTGGGATGAGCATAGTAATCTTGGTCTCCATGAGAGTAAGTTGGAACGGCATATTTGGCTATGATGGGGGTAGCATGAGCTACAACTGGAGCTGATACAGATGAATATGAGGAAGCATGGTTATAGGAGAGGCCAGGGATATTGGCCTGAGCAACAGCTCCAAGAGCAGCAATGACGAAAATCTGAAACAAAATATATTTTAAAATAAGTTTAAATTTAAAGTAATACTGTTAAATTGAATTATATAACAGGAAATACCTGAGTAATCATGGTTATTTTTTAATCGCCGGCAAGTGTGAATTTTATTAGACACTGATGATAATGTAATAATAACTTTACTTTTTATACCAATTTACGATGATCTTAACCTAGACATTCACCGAATTGTGTAGGAGAATTTGGTTACTTCATAGATTCAATTATGTTAGCTACAATAAGTTTATATATATACGGTAACGATACAATCCTGAGCCTTTAATAGTAAAACTTAATAACAAACCTGAGCCACGTTTACAATCCTGAGCCTGTATATTGGTTCAGGATTGTTTTTCTTTAATATTTCCCACCAAATATTATATTTCGAAATATTAGTTCGTTTAGAATCGGTGGCGACATCAATCGGCGTATATTACTAAGTTTTGTCCCATTACGTCATACGTAACCGGAGCTACACCTATTTATATGGTGGTTCAGGATTGTTAGGTATATCTATTTTTTTGGTTCAGCTGTTTGCCGTTTTGGCGTTAGGAACAATTTGAAATTTATACACGTTTTCTCACGTATGTCTGACGATTGGTAGAATCCTGAACCATAATATGTGGCAACAGTGTTAGAGATCGAGTTCTATGGTATTTACTGAGAATTACGATCTATTTTTAGCCTGTTTGATCGTTTTAAACAGTTCAAGCTTCGTTTTTACAATGAATGAATAATAAGAGACGAAATATAGTTGATATTATGTGCTCAGCGAGACGTAAATAATAATATATTTATTGAATATTAGTTTTGTTATGTAGCATTATGGTTATGTAGTTTTGTTTGACATATTTTTTATGAATAAAAATTTGATAAAGAGGTTTTTGATAATCGTGTTAACCTGCTTATCAGCTGAAATATCTTAATCATAAAAACATTACTTTACTTAATTTGTTAGTCTGCTTGTACGTATCTCCCTGTTCGAACACTAGGTTTTTTTTTTAATTGAATATGAAATTTGTTTGAAAAAAACACAAAATTGAAAAATATCGTTTATGAAATTAATTTGACGTTTGCTAGTTTGATTTGACTTACAAAGTAAAATAAATTTGAGTTGGCCCGTGTGATTTGATTTATTTAGTCTATTGCCATTTTTTGCAGACATCTGCTGCTTCAACAGCTTCAAAACAAATGAAGGCGAGTTCAAGGCCTATGATCCTTTAAAAAATATATATTGTGCAAGTTATTATTCTGAACAGAAAGCGACCAGCAGAGGTAGCTCAACTAAAGGTTAAAACTTTTAAATCCATTAATTTAGAAGTGGGCTCTAATAATGAAATTGAAAAATGTTTAAGCGAAACTGAAATTTTTTTTATTAAAAACCTACAGCCGTTTTGTTATAAGAGGCAAGCGCGGTAGAGGCGTACCAATCTTGTTCTCACCAGAAATGAAGATACATTTTGATTATTTTCTACGAACTAGAGATAACTTTGCACCTGAAAGTGATTTTATTTTCCATACAAATGGTAAAGGGTTTGGTGATGGAACGAAAATGATTCATAAATATGCGAAAAATGCGTACTTGGGACCTATGAGCAACAAAACTTCGCAAGCAGTTAGCCACAATCACTCAATTTCTCCAATTTTCAAATAAAGATATGGAGCAATTAAGCAAATTCATGGGCCATTCATTACAAACTCATTCTAATTATTATTGTACTTTTGATAAAGTATATCAGACAGCTAAAATTTCCAAGCTGTTACTTTTAATGACGGAGGGCGGAGCTGAAGAATATAAAGGTAAAACATTGGACGAAATTAATATTGATTTAACCCCTATTGATGAAGATATTAAAAAATGTAATACTTATACAATCCAAACTTTGAATATGAGATCTTAGATAATTACACTGACGAACATTTTAAAAAAAATTTTCCTCCCTGGATTTTGGTTGGATTTTATATATTTTGGCCTGCTGAATCCGGATCTGGCCTCAGATTTTCGATATCAGCCTCCAATGATAAGGGAGGGACATGTGCTTTGAACAATTAAAAACCTATAATATATTTTATTAACAGTTAGCTTAGGTACATTATAAACATTTATAAATAATTTAAAATTTAATATTTACTTCCCTAACGTTTTTCTTTTATAAGAACTCCTGGATGTGTCTCGTATTAGGGTCCAGCAATAGTCGGCTAACATATTCGGGCTCCACTTTCCTGTATACCTTTTCTCTATGGAGGCAATATCTTGGTGAAATCGTTCTCCATGCTCATCTGATACTGCTCCTACATTTTCAGGAAAAAAGTCCAAATGAGAATTGAGAAAGTGAATTTTTAGTGACTTGTTGCATTTTAAAATATGATAGGCCGTGAGTAGTTCTTCCACGAGTTCACGATAATTTTCTGATTTATTATTTCCAAGAAAATTGTTGCAAACACTTTCAAATGCATTCCATGCCCGCCATTCATTGTCACTTAAAATTTGCCTGAAGTTCGCATCTTTAAACAATTGCCTAATTTGGGGACCAACAAAAATTCCTTCTTTAATTTTGGCCTCACTGATACGTGGAAATTTGTCTTTTAAATACTTGAAAGCATTTCCTTCTCTATCCAGTGCTTTAACAAAATTTTTGATCAGACCCAGCTTAATGTGAAGTGGAGGTAAATATATTTTTTTTTTCTGAACTAATGGTTCTCGGGTCAAATTTTTAACGCCAACTTGTATTGTGTCACGTGGAGGCCAAACCTTAATTTTATAATGTTTGTCTCTCGCACGGCTGTCCCATTCACACAAAAAGCAACAGTATTTTGTATAGCCTGCTTGCAGTCCTGTCAGTAACGCCACCACTTTTAAATCTGCACATATGTTCCATTTGTGATCTTCGTACTTTACACATCTTAGTAACATCTTAAGATTGTCATATGTTTCTTTCATATTTACCGAATGACCTATAGGAACCGATGGATGCTCGTTTCCATTAATCCAGCTTTTAGACTTATTTTAGACGAATCTATGAATAGTCTCCATTTATCGGGAGTATATGGTAAGTTCAGTTCGGTCATTAGGCCAGGTATGTCATTGCAAAATACTAAATCACCTTCCACTGCAAAAAAAATTGTGAGAGTAGATTGCCTTTTCCTGTAGATGGACACCTTCACTCCTTTTCCCAAGAGCTTCCACTGCTGCAGGCGGGATCCGAGAATTTCAGCTTTTGTTTTCGGGAGGTCCAAGTGACGAACAAGGTCATTTAATTCACCTTGAGTGATTAAATGAGGTGTATCAGGCAAATCATGAGAACTAGGGATGTATCTTGGTCCGGCTTCTGGTGAAATACTACCCGAGTCTGATTCGGAATCAAGCGTGTAACTCTCAGGTGGCTGGGGAATGGGTAATGAGTTGTCATGGGGCACTGGTCGCATTGCAGAAGGAATATTGGGGTACTGAATGCTATGCTTGGTTTTGCTAGTAATTCCTTTAATATTCGTCATGCAAAAATAGCAATTATCTACGTGATTACGAGGTTCCCTCCAAACCATTGGAACTGCGAATGGCATAGATTTATGAGTACCTTTCAGCCATCCAGTCAATGTTCTCGAGCACGAACTGCAACACATTTTTGGGGCCCAGGACCTATCTTCATCGCCAACTTTGCATCCAAAGTACAGTTCATAAGCCTTTTTTACTAATGAAGATATCGGTTTTTGGTACGCTTTCGAGGTAACTTCGTCACAAATATAACAGAAGGTATCGGCTTTATTAACGCAAACACGCATCGACATTTTTGGTACCGTTTTACCACGCATGTAGATCTAAGCGAAAATATTAATAGATGTTTACTAAATGATTATATAGTAACGACTAAAGGGATATTTCAAGCATAGATCCAAATAAGCTGCAAATAACAATGGGGCGACCGTTTATTACCTATTAATGGGACTATTCGACCCTTCCAAGAAATCTGAGGCCAATATAAACATTTGAGGGTCAGTTGTATATTAGTTTAAGTCCAAATGTTACAAAATACACAATATTTTTATAAAGAGGATTTTTGTGTTGATTAGTGTTATTAGATTCTTAAAAAGGAAGCGAGAGTACAAAAGAGATTTAAAAGGGATAAAAGAAAATCATGGACAACCACACAAAAGAAAATGATTGCATACTTTTTTCTGACAACATTAAAAAAAATAAACTTCCAATTGAACATTGAGGCGAAACATGTAACAAACAAAAATAAACAGACAAATAAACAGAAAAGCAGAAGGTAATAACATGAAATAAAAAATTTTACTTAAACATCTCTTGATTCATTATTAACAAGCTACGTTAATTAGCAAAATAAGAACACGACTAGATGAATTGTATTTCTTCTAATTTCCTTTATCCTTTCCTCACGGCTCGATAGTATCTTTTTCATTTGATGTATCTTTAGCGTATACAGTTTCCGGAAAAGCGTTTCTCTACAATTAGACTTAACATATCTGTAATTTAATAAGTGTGTTGTAGTAAACCTGAGCTTGGACAATTATAGGAATAACTGGTCAATGCGCGAAATAAGAACATTATGAATATTGAACCAAGTTAATATTTTTGCACCGAACCTAACCCAATGGGGTTATTTCGATCTAAAGATAATTACTATTTACCAGTCAATCTTACCATTGCCGATTGTATAACCCATAAAATAACCAGTAATACTTAACTAACTTTCATAGCTGCAATCCTCATACTTCACTGTAAAACTGACAACAGCGTTTAGGTTCAGAATTGTCATATACACGTGTATTTTGGCTCAGGATTGACATAAATAACAATGGTTCAGGAAAGTATCAATATACTTAAAATCCCTAAATATACAACTTTTAAACGACAATATATTTTTGTTGTATTATAAATATTTGAAATTCCCGCTTATAAAAAGCGCTAAAAATCCGACTTATGCAACTCTAACTACTCTAGAAATGGAAGGTTCAGGATAGTATGGTATTATGGATGGATCAGGTTTGATATAAAGATGTATATATATATATATATATATATATATATATATATAAGTTAAAAAATTAAAGCAACTAAGATTTGTTTTGCCTATTTTGATAAAGAAATTTTAAAGAAATCTTGTAAAATAATACTCAATAACACTCAATATTGCAGTTAAGCCTTAGGTTAGAATAATGCAAATAAGAAAAAAATATATATTTTCTATACTTCTCAGTAATTCTCATTTCCTGTTTGCTTATTAATAGAAGAAGTTAATCGATCTAAACTCAGGTATTTTGATGTATTTATTTTTTTTTCTGCTTGCGTTACCCTAACCTAAAGGAGATTATTTTGAAACTTTCCTTATAAAAATACTGAAAAATATCACGATTACAAATATAGGGTGAGAATTTTGAAATGTTAAAATGGAAAATCCGAAAAAGGTTGGAAATATGTGTCAATTCAAATTTTAGGACGCCGACAGGGAGCTTTGGGTACAAAAAAGATATTTTTGATATTTACCCCCACCCACACAAACCAGATTATATCTGGCAGGTGAAGAATTTTAAATGTAAAATGGAAAGGTAGTTATTGTTCTCAATAATTTGATTCTCCGTCAACAAAGACGCAGGGGAGATAGGGGAGAAATTTTTCCCATATTTTCTTTAAAAATAAAGATATTTAATTTTACTTTTTGTGATTAAATCGTATATATTGCTGTTTCTATTCCTGGATTATTTTACCAGCTATAAATATAGTTAATATTATGACGTTTTAAAATATTTTGGTCGCTGGGGAGCATTCGTCCATATACAGTGAGGACGTAAAGTAAGGAATAAATTCATTATCTCGCAAACTACAATTTTTTAAAAAAATCGCTCGGACCCTTCGATTTTGTTTTTCGAACGCGCATATTCTGACATAAAATGTAGATATACAGGGTGTTGCAAATAAGAGTGACACAAAAAAATTTTTTTCTTAAATAGATCCCACTGTATATTATTGCATTTACGGATTCTTCGGAAAATCCTGCGAGATAATGAATTTATTCCTTACTTTACGTCCTCACTGTAGACCTAGTGTACATTCGGCTAGTGGCCAGTTGTCGAAAACCAGGACTCTCAAGAGTTTAAACTGACACATCAGAAATTAACAGATTAGAGGAAATCGAGCGAGAAATGAGTGTCCAAAGCGAGGCTTATTCAATAAGCCTGGATTAAAAGACAAGGTCAATAAACAACCGATAAAGAAACTTAAACTATTTACCATAATAACCAGGAAATAAAAATGATAATTTTCTTGTTAAATTTCACAGCTTTTTATTTCAGTTGCCTGACACGTGTTTCGACCTTCTTGGGTCATTATCGAAGGAGTAGTATAAGCTGGTACTCTATCTAATCTTGTATCATCTTGTACTACTCCTTCGATAATGACCTGAGAAAGTCGAAACACGTGTCAGGCAACTGAAATAAAAAGCTGTGAAATTTAACAAGAAAATTATCATTTTTATTTCCCGTATAATGGAGAATATGTCCTTTCACCAAGCATGTAACCCAACTCAAATAAGTTAAACTATTTAGATAAAGATGCTAGTGATGATCATAATGAACTTAATGAGGATAAGTTAATTCAGGAAGATTTTGTCATTGTAAAATTTAAAGTGAAAAATACTTTTGGTTAATTTTGTTTGGGAAATTTTAAGCATAATAAACGAGACGAAAGGCCTGTTTTCAACCGTTTATTTCCCCTTAATTGACGATTTAACTGAAGCAAATAACAGTTATTAGAATAATTAATTCCTCTTCAAAGTCTGGAACTGCACTGCCGCGTCGTCATTTTTGTTATAATTTTGCAATCCTTATTGTTAACTGAGTCCGAGTAATAAATTAGATTAGTGAGTTTGGCATTTGTTATATTAATTTAGAATTGATTTTTATATTTTTTTTTTTGGAAATTTGTGAGATATTATGTTGTTTGGCTGATTCATCCCCTTATGATGGCCGAATGCTCCTTTGGGATGTTTAATAGTATATTAAGATACAAGTTTCATAAGACATTATCTTAGAGCACGCGTTTAATTTAGAAAAGGACCTGCGAAGCGGGGAGTTTTCTTAAGTACAAGTGCTCTTATTGTCTTATGAACCTTGTATTTTATAATACTTTTTCTATTTCTGTCTTTAAAGTCTGAAAAACTTTAAAAAATATAGTAGATTTTTTCCATTTGAATTAATATTTTCCTTTTGGGTTAACAATACTTTTACAATTTTATAAAATGTTACAAGTATCAAATATGCCATAATAGAAACAATTTAACACAACAAAGCTTCTTCCCATCCATCATAATTAAAAATAAATATATGATTAAAGTTAATAAAAATGAGTTAGGAAGAAAGTTGTACTCCGTCAGAAATACGAGAAATTTCAGAAAATAATCTAGAAAAACATTTAAAAAATGAATATGCAAAACTTTGAGTTATGGTGCGAGCAGAACAATGTTCAAAATATTGAACAAAATAATAAATAATACTATTGAACAAAATATTGTGTCGACACAGAATCTGACAGGAATAACAGTTAATGCCCAGGAAATGTTTACAGTAACTATAAATAGGTATCTATAAAGTAATATGTATAATACTATATTGAATTAAAAATAAAAATAGTGCTTTATTGAATAAAACTTTAGAAATTGAGCATAAACTGGAAGATATTTCTATTATTCTTAGGTTATGTTGTTTCATAGTTGTGACTAGAAATTAGTTGACGGACACTGTGAGCATGTTATATATTTCCGAGTATAGGTATTTCAGATAAATATATAGTAAAAATAATCTATTTGCAAGGTTAAAGGTTAGTAGGTATTTTAAAGTTTTCTATAAAAAAATTTTGTCGAATCCATTATGCCAAGGAAAAGTCAGCCTAAAATTCGAACCCTACCTGCTGCCAACATAAAAAAGAAAATTCAGTTTCATAAAGTGGCAGGTTATTCAATTTTTTTGCATTTCATAATGTAGCCATTATGAAACCCAAATAGAAAAAATAATTTTTTTGTTGAAACTTCATATTTAAAAAATTATTGTCATGTAATACATTGCTAAGTATCTACTGTTACTCATAAGGTAACTTGGTTATCCTTTTATGAGCCAAATTAGTTAATAATCGAGAAATTGTTCTTTATGGCCGAATTCTCCCCTGTCTCCCCTAAGTAAAAAGTTGTTACATTTTCTACACTGGTTTTCTAGTTACGAATTTTTGAATAAATAAAATTAGAACAATTATAACTATCATAATACCTTAAATTTAACGACGAACGTGCTTTAATAGTTGTTTGAAATAACTCCCATCTGAAATGTTTGAACACAGATCGATTGGTCGTGGTGGTCCTGTGAACTGACTGAAACAAGAGAAATCATTAAATGTTAATTCACGTGCACGGTCAAAAAAGAATTGCAAATTCTTTAGAGTAAAAGTAGGGGTAATTTCGAACATCTCGTAAAGCACAATCGTAGTTAAATTTAAGGTCTTATGGAAATTAAATAAGGCGAATATCTCATATTTTTTGATTTTTAGTCCGGAAGGGGATTTTTCATATTTTCAAAAGTGTCACTTCAAGATCTTACGGGGGGGGGGGGGGGGAGATATTATTGACGTATCACTTGACTCAAAATTCCATTTAGGATTTAAAGGTTGCAGCTTACCCTCCCGAGCGGCCTAAAGTTATAAGGTTCAAAATATGCCCCCTCGAAACAAATATGGAAGGGTCCGAGCGATTATTTTCAAAAGTGTCACTTCAAGCCCCTACGGGGGGGGGGGGGGGGGGGAAGTTTCGATCTTTAAATCTTAAATAATCTCTCAGAGCGTAGCTTTCATACTGTCGTCTACGGTGGCGGGCGTAAGGGCTTTAGGTGAGCGTCGCAGGATAGCGTTTATTGGACCCAACTAAGACTGTCGATCTTAGTAAGAGAATGGGTGCTATCCAAGCTTGGCGACTTGCTATTTATACTTCTCGTCCTTTGTTTAATTAGACCAGTATAAATAAAACAAACCTATGTTTGTGTATAGTTTGCAAAACAAGCTTGGACTAGATTTAAGGTAGATAGAATAAGAATTATGAAACTAATAATAATTTAGGAAAATGCCCTATTTTCGTGACAATATGATTGACGTATCACTTGACTCAAAATCCCATTTAATATTTAAAGGTTGGAGCTTAACCTCTCGAGCGGAGTTACAGGGTTCAAAATATGCCCCCTCGAAATAAAAATGGAACGGTCCTAGCGATTTTTTTCTCCAAAAATAAATATGAGAAATCGGCCTTGTCTTGTTTCCATTGGCCCATCCGCAATACAAATTTATTATAACTTACCTAATTCTGATGAGTAACTATGAAGTAACCAAAGTCTCCTACACAATTCGGTGAATGTCTGGGTTAAGATCACCGTAAATAGGTATAAAAAGTAAAGTTTTTATTACATTATCATCAGTGTCTAATAAAATTCACACTTGCTGGCGATTAAAAAATAACCATGATTGCTCAGGTATTTCCTGTTATTTAATTGAATTTAACAGTATAACTTAAAATTTAAACTTATTTTAAAATATATTTTGTTTCAGATTTTCGTCATTACTGCTCTTGTAGCTCTTGTTCAGGCTAATATCCCCGGCCTCACCTATGACCACGCTTCCTCATATTCATCGGTATCAGCTCCAGTTGTAGCTCGTACTACCCCTATCATAGCCAAATATGCCGTTCCAACTTACTCACATGGATATACTCCTATTGGAAACCAAGATTACTATGCTCATCCGAAATACGAATTTAACTATGGAGTACAAGACCCCCAAACTGGTGACCATAAAACCCAACATGAAGTCCGCGACGGAGATGTAGTCAAAGGCTCCTACACCGTTGCCGAACCCGACGGTACCCTCAGGACTGTCCACTATACTGCTGATGACCAAAAAGGTTTCAACGCTGTTGTGGAAAAGTCTGGACACCCGGTGCACACAGCTCCGGTTAAGACTCTCTATGCTGCAGCTCCTTCTGCGTATTCTTCACCAGTTCCTCTATATTATCATCATCATTAATCCTGAATTATAATACTAAGTTGCCTCTTGAAAATGGTGAAAATATTATTGTGAAAGTTTAAAAGCGTTCCATACGGTTTTCCTTTTAAAAGCATTTTTGACACGATATTATTTATGTATTTTTTTTCTTATTTGTTATATTCTCACTTGCATATAAAAAATTAAATATAGTTGAAGTATTTGCTAAATCAGATGTATTTGTGGGTATAATTATTTTTACATTTCAAAAAAAATTGTTAAAGCAGAGCGTATCTTTATTGGAAAATATTGTCCTTTTTGGAAGATTATTCATCACGTTACTTATCTAATGTTAAGAAACAAACAAGGAGTTATATTAAGTGTACCAATTAAGGTAGTTAAAGTAATTGAATCATACATTATAATAATATCGATAAAAAAAGCATTTTCTTTTCCTCATAGATTAAAAGTAGTAAAGGGTAGACTTAATGCCAAGTCAGTAGGGTCAGTAGGCTGGTTGCGGCCCTTTTGGGAAGCACATTTTATTTCTAAAACCAGACGGATGTTATACAAAGGTCATTCTTTAAAAAACAGCACACTTTTTAACCTTGACATTTTAGAATCGTCTTAAAATCAAACAATTAGTAGTGTTTTAAAAAAGTATTTTCATTGTGAACAAATGCAAAATAATAGGCATTTAATTATTTATAGTTTTAACATGCTCGCCACCCACCTTAAATTAATTTTAAAACTATAGTTTTGTTCTTTATTCATTAATCTGAAAAACTGGCACCTGTATTAGATCGGTAGTTATTAGATATTCTGGATAGCAAGTCACGCAGAGCGTGGGGAATGCACCGGCGCGAGGCGTCTACAATCGAGCTCGCTGCAGTGTGAATCATTAATATTTCCATATTTTCCGTCGTTCGAAAGCGTAGTTCTGACACCCTTCGACTCGTCGCGCGCTGTGTGACTTGCGATCGAAAATATGTAATAACTTCCGATCTAATAGAGGTGCGACTTTTTCGTAAAATCGGTCTTGCAGATAAGACGATAAAGTTACTTCACGCAGATCTCGCTCTCGAGAAAATGCCATTATAGGCCACTTTTTCAAATTATTGAATTGAGAAATCAATACCAAACTCAGAAATAATACTATAAAGATTAACAATAATTGTAGTAGAGCTAAAGTATTCCATACCATTAAAAACAGGGTGACCAACTCATTTAGTAGTTGGTCAAGTTGTTTGGACTGTAAGTAGTACATTTGTGTATTAATACACTAAAACATGATGTGTACAAAAAGGGCGTTCTCTTCTAAAACAAACATGATGTGGTTGACGTTACTAAGTTAAAGAAAACACTACTATTTATACATCATTGATAAGACCCGTATGACTGACCGTAAAATAAACACAACGTCACACGTAAAAAAATGCCTGATCTGGCAAGAAATATGTACGTTACAGATTACCTTGATCTTGTAGCGTCGGTAAAAAAGGATATAAAGTGGTTATGTTGTTTCTTTTGGTATCAGAACATTTCTCTGTCCATAAAATCAAATATCATTGTTTTATAAATTGCCGGTCATGATTTCTTACTGCTCTGTCTTTACAGACTTCGGGACAACTTAGTTACTTATTTAGGGAACAATCGATCAGGGATGTCATTTGTCATTGAAATAACGGGATTTATTACACATATAACTTGAAGGTATTATTATTTAATTCTGGAGAAGTAGTCTTGTTGAGATCACAAGAATTAAACTATATATTGGCGCAAAATTTTGGCCGTGTTAAAAATAGAACTTGCCTCCAGTGAATTGTCTCTGGCACTGCATGGCGCGAGTCGTCTTCGTGTGCTGATTTCAAACCTGCTATGTCGTCACGAGAAAACATCCGACGATTTAAGGTATGTACACACCGAAAAAACATGCAAGAACAAACATCAGCGAACAAATGTTTTTGTTCTGTGTGGACGGTAAATATAGCGAACAAATGTTTGTTTGTTCTTGTTCACACATATTCGAGGAGACGTCGGTACATCAAAGAGAAATTTTGTTTATCTAGTTTTGGTGTGGACGGGATATTGATTCGTCGGAATATTCTTTTCAATAAACTACTTCCGCTGTATATCTCTCTACTTCTGAATAAATATGCTTGCCACCAACGCCTTTTTCTTCTTTTTTTATTATTTTTCAGTAAACCACATAAGATAATAAACGCCGCACTCGCAAATAGATTTTGTTCATGGTCATCCTTAATTTTATTACTATTATCTATTTGTGCAGAAAGAAGTGATCTACCTAGTGGAACAAGAGTGAACAAATGTTTGCTTGCATCTATTTAGACAGAAAAGCGAACAATGAACAAAGAACACAAACAAACAAGGTGAACAAGAAGGAATGTTTCTCCTTGTAGTTTTTTTTGGTGTGCAGTGTACATACCATTATAAATCATTCTGATTTGATTGGGAAGAATAAAGGAAGGTCTGTACGTGGGGAATTAACGAGTGAGACAACTGTGAATTGTACGAGAATAAGATAGAGATGGGGATACATTAGATAGTTAAAGGTTTGGAGACAATGGCAACATTTTTTTTCTGATGAATATTGACGACACGTGTTGAGGTGGAAAGGAACGTGAGAAAGACATCTGCTATCTACGTTTACGGGGATAACAGAGAACATAAAGTTTATGGGGATTTTTTTAAAAGACGTATGTACACAAGGCATTTTGATATAAAATAAAGTATGTTTTTGAACTTGATGTTTTCTGCTAGGGATTTGATGACTATAAATTATAGTTTTAATACATGAGTATTAATATACGAAAAATGCTAGATAAATGCAATTGGTTTGTAAAACTAAGAGATGAAGTACTCATTTATACAGGGGAAAACGGGAAAGAAATATTTAATTTCTTGCGACTGCACTGTAGTCAAAAAGTGCTCTTAACCCTTTATTTTGCCAATGTTCACTCGCGAATTAGGTATGGTATTCTCAATTATTAGAGGAGTGCTAGTGTAGGTAGAGTTCTTGCAGGACTCTCATATAGGTGCTCATGTCGGGAAGCTTTTAAAAGATTGAGAATTTTGACGGTCGCAGGCATTTACATTTACGAGGTATGTTGTTTCGTTTACAGTAACAAAGCATATTTTCGGGGCGTCTAATCATAATCATAATGCTAGACTGAAAACTCTCTTATTACCTGAAAACCACAGATCTGCCGAATATCAAAAATATATATTTTTTACAGACTGTCAACTTTTCAATAAATTAAATGCTGAAATTAAAGATGCCGTTAATTTAAAATAAATGTATATAGAAGAAGGTGTTTGTTGGAGGTAAACTGTTATTCCTTACAGGAATTTTCTTACGGCTTGTGACAAACATGATTAACAAAATTGATTTAAATTTTTTTCTCTTTCTGTATTTAGTTTCATATCATATAAGTAGTTGAATTGTATCTAGTTTTTAACTTTACTTTTGGCGTTTTCTTCAATTATTGTAATGTCTCTTGTCTAGTGCTGTTAAATTGAAGAAATAAAAGATTTTGAATTTGAACGTGAATTTTTTGAATTTGAATTAAAAATGTAAAGTAAAACGAACACGATTGTTGGAAACTGGCTTTCCAACAACAATTTTTTTAAATTTGTACGTCGATTGACTTAAGCGTATTTAATTTATGTCTATCTATGTATAAATTCCCTTACCAGCAAAAATATTTAGTATTGTCATAAGTAGGTAAATAAATTTATTTGAATTATTATTAATAAATAATTTTTAAAAAATTCTCCTCTCGTACCTTATTTTACCATCGGGAAATATTTTCAATATAGATAAATACAGTTTAAAACATGTATATTTTATATCACTTTTATTAAAAAATAAATAAATAAATTATCAACAACACAACATCGTTAGTTCCTAGAGCATATTAATGATGGTAGTAATCAGAAACTGGGACGGCATAGACGTCTGGAGCTGGAGCATAAAGAACTTTAACTGGAGCTGGAGCTGGAGCTGGAGCTGGAGCATAGATAACTTTAGCTGGAGCTGCAGCATAGACAACCTTAGCTGGGGCCGGGGCTGGATGCACTGGATGTCCCGACTTTTCTACTACAGCGTTGAAACCGTGGTGGTCATCAGCAGTGTAGTGGACAGTTCTGATGGTACCGTCGGGTTCGGCAAGGGTGTAGTAGCCCTTGACAACATCTCCATCGCGTTCTTCGTGTTGGCTTTTATGGTCACCAGTATGAGGGTCTTTTACTCCATAGCTGTACTCATATTTGGGATGAGCATAATAGTCTTTGCTTACATGAGCATCTTGTCCATGAGAGTAAGCTGGGACGACGTATTTGGTTTCAATAGGTGCAGCATAAGCTACAACTGGTGCGGATACAGATGAATATGAAGAGGCATGATCATAGGAAAGACCATGGATATTGGCTTGAGCAACAGCTATAAAAGCAGCAATGGCACAAATCTGAAAATAGAAAAAATTACATTTTAAAATAATTTCAATATAGATTCAAAGGGATTCCAATATTGTTTCAAAATCATTTGAAAATAACTTCAAAATAATTTTCAAAATGGTATAAAATAATTTTAAAATAGTTTCAAACTTTCACAATAGTAAGTAAAATACAGCAGGAAATAAATACCTTAGCGATCATGTTTCTTGTTTAGATGGTTACAAGTGTTAATTTTGTTGTAGACTGATGATAACGTATTAATAACTTGTCCTTTTATACCAATGGTTGTGCAGTGATAGATTATAAAGGATTTAATTACTTCATAATTGTGATTAAGTTATAATGCATTTTTAACCATGTTAAAATCGAACCCAAATTTTTTGAATTATTTGCAACACAAATTATTAATTTTAATATTTTAAGTATGGGTTTCAGGAAAGTCTCTATTTTATTTTATGGGACAAAATGGAAATTTCAAGAGGAACTACCCGGTGATCGATTCTTTTAAATAAGAATTTAGAATTGTTACCTTGGTTTTGACACCCGCCAGCATACTGCCTGCACTAATCGAATGTATACTTTAAAATCAAGAGGATTCAATTTCTAGAATATATTTTTTACAACCCTAAAATTGAAGGCAAGCGTATTCCGTATACACTACCCAAATTAATTATGGAATGTTCAAAAATTCACCTCCTAATTAATAAGGTGTTGTTTGGTTAATAATGGATTCTAGAGTATATGGCAGAGCAGTTTACGTCCTGATACGTTTAATTGCATTACATCTAGATGCATGTATGCAATTTTCTAAAATTAAATTTGACATTTCTTACATTAAAATTGTAAGAAATGTCAAATTTAATTTTAGAAAATTGCATACATGTTAATTCCTCTTGAAATTTCCATTTTTGTCCCATAAAATAGGTTAGGTAGAGGTGTTCCTGAAACCCATACTTAAAGTTTAAAATTAATAATTTGAGTTTCAAATAATTCTAAAAATTTGGGTTCGATTTTAATATGGTTAAAAATTCATTATAACTTAATCACAATTATGAAGTAATTAAATCCTTTATAATACATCACTGCACATTACTATAAAAGGAAAAATTATTAATACATTATCATCAGTCTACAACAAAATTAACACTTGTAACCATCTAGAAAAGAAAAATGATCGCTAAGGTATTTACATTTACTTACTATTTTGAAACTATTTTGAAAACCTTTTGAATCTATATCGAAATTATTTTAAAATGTAATTTTTTTCTATTTCTCAGATTTGTGCCATTGCTACTTTTATAGCTGTCGCTCAAGCCAATATCCATGGCCTTTCCTATGATCATGGCTCTTCATATTCATCTGTATCCGCACCAGTTGTAACTTATGCTGCACCTATTGTAACAAAATACGCCATCCCTGATTACTCTCATGGACAAGATGCTCATGTAAGCCAAGACTATTATGCTCATCCCAAATATGAATACAGCTATGGAGTAAAAGACCCTCATACTGGTGACCATAAAAGCCAACACGAAGTTCGCGATGGAGATGTTGTCAAGGGCTACTACACCCTTGCCGAACCCGACGGTACCATCAGAACTGTCCACTATACTGCCGATGCTCACAATGGATTCAACGCTGTAGTAGAAAAGTCGGGACATCCAGTGCATCCAGCCCCTGCCCCTGCTAAGATTGTCTATGCTGCAGCTCCAGCTACCTATGCCGTCCCAGCTTCTGATTACTACCATCATTAATTAGCTCTAGGAACTAGCGATGTTGTGTTGTTGATAATTTATTTATTTATTTTTTAATAAACGTGATATAAAATATACATGTTTTAATCAGTAGCTATCTATATTGAAAATATTTCCCGATGATAAAATAAGGCACGAGAGTACAAACTTTTTAAAATTATTTATTAATAATAATTGGAAAAAAAATTATTTACTTTATGACCATACTTGCATAAATATTTTTTCTTTGATGGTAGGGGAACTTATACATACACATCAATTAAATATGCTCATAGTATATGTATTTATTTGAAAAGGTGACATTTTGTCGAGAGCGACATCTGCGTGAAGCAAATAAAAGATTCGGTAGTGAAAGCAGTACTTACTTAGTGACGCATATAATTTTTATTTCTAATTTATTTTTAAATTAAAACAAGTAAATATATACCGGGTGGTGCGTCCGATCAGGACACATAGGATTTCTCATGGAGATTGCGAGGTGGTAAAATATTCGTTCCTCTATTCATTTTAGCTCAAAAATGTTATTAAACTTTTTAAAGACTACAATAAGAATAATGACCTTGTTCAATTTAAAGTGTATTTTCTTAGTAATTTAGGAGTGATTGAACAAAATGTATTTTTGAAATGATAAACTAGGAAATACGGACCTGGCACATTTCTGACAGTACGCCAGCAAATACATGATTTGAATTTCGTCACAGTCATTTTATGTCAATGTTAAGGTTTGAATAAAATTACTTATTCAATAACTGTAACTGTAAAACAGACAGTAAATTATCTTTTTATTTTACACTATACAATAACAACCGAAAGCGTAATATTACATTTTTACCAAATATAATAATAATATTTACAGTGGTAGGAATTAATTGGATTAATGTCTAAGAAGATGCTCAAACAACCCTCTGTTAGCGGCCAAATAATATCCTAAACGATTATAAAACTCCCTTCTTACGTGTGGCAGTTGGCATGGCGAAATTTTATTTCGCAAATGTACTATCGTGCCGATAAAAAACTAGGACAACAAAATCACAAATCTGGGAACGGATATACATATTATTATCTCATAGACTATAAAAGGTGCTCGACAGCTGTGAAGGTAAAAACACATAATTTTTAGGAAGTAACCTAGGTTACATAATTTAACGTTTTATATTTTTCCATACGAGGTGGCATCAAAATATCTTATTTCTTTTGTAAACTTGAGCGGCAGTAAATATATTGGGCATTTTTATTAAGAAAAGGTCTAATACCTTATTTAAAGTAGGTATATATAACGTCACCTAAAAATGAAAACGAAACTAAATAATAAAAGAAAGTTAATAGAAGGTTACAAAAATACAAACGCAAAATTTGTCGAAGCAACAAGACATTTTTAATATTTAGTCATAGAACCATTCCTGTTTATTACTTCTTGAAGCCTTTGCGGCATACTTAAAACTAGGTTTCTGCATAATTCGCCTGTTACTTCATACCAAGCTTCATTTATCCTGTAGCGTAATTAATCTCTGTTTTGTGGCCAAAAATCATGTTTATACATTGATTTCACCATTGTACCCCAAATGTTTTCGATCGGGTTCAAATTGGGACTCTTCCAAGGCCAGGGAAGAACAGCTATATTGTTTTCTAGGAGAAAATTTTGTACAATGCGTCCTGTGTGTATTGGAGCAGTATCATGCTGAAATGTAAAATTTTGACCATATACAGCGTTTATCGATGGTATCATCACTGCATTTAGGATATTAACGTATTCAGGTGCAGTTAGTCTTCCTTCCACGATTTGGCAAATTCCAGGACCTCTAGCGCTAATACAAAGACATTTATAGAGAAACGCCCGCTTTTGTTTGTTTTGTGAGTGTATATCTCATTATACCGCATGTCGGAAGGCCTATACACTCGAATTCTTCCATTATTACACGATTTAAAAGTCTTCTCGTCAGAAAATATAACTGTTTCCCAGAAAATTTTCCGATTTAATTATTCATGTGCAAATTCTAACCTGCCTTGTTTATTTCTTGCCATTAAAAATATTTTATTAATAGCACAACGATTTCGTATATCGGAAATTCGAAACCTGTCGCTAGCAGTATTTGCAGAACCTGGAAAGTTCGTCTCTTCTCTCGCCTTTATTGCAGTTGCGAATGGACGATCCCTTAGATAATTAACTAGCCTTCTATCTTCATCTTCAGTAGAAATCGTAGGGGGATCTGAACCTGCTTTCCTAATAATAGTCCCATGCCCTGCTATTTTTTGTTTCGCCAAGAACACGGTATTTTTGTTTACTTCCAGTTCGTCTGCAATATCCCTAATAAAAGCACCATCTCGCAACCGACTGTAGATTATAGCCTTTTGCTGGGGTGTTAATTGTGGCATATTTTTTAAAGAAAAGTTTGCTTGACAAGCTAATGATAAAGTCACAATCTATGTTGACATGCAAAATTTGTTAATGACATTTTACTGGTACCAGACTCGGAAGTGAAAAATTCCTCCTAATAGTCAAGGAAAAAATAAGAAATTTTGCTGTCCTAGTTTTTTATCGACACGATGGTACCTTTATATTCAAATTTTTTTAGTTATTTTTTTTTATTATTGATCTGCCTGGAATAGGTGGTTAGGAATATCTACTGAGAACAAGTTGGATACCGCTTGATAACTATTTCTGCCGTAGTACCATTTAATCATCGTAACTTTTCCCTCAACCGAATAGCTCATGGCGATTAGAAATATTCAACGGGAAAATTAATTGAGAAAAACTGAAAACGCTTTCAAGTATTGACAAGTGTAAACCAGATTATAAAGGTGATTACTGGTATTTTCATTTTAACCTGAATAAACAGAATCGTACTCCAGATTTAAGCCAGACATAATTTTCTTAATATCTCAAAAACGGTACGTGGAAAAATCTGGCAGACTGCTTATTTAGTTAATTGTTAATTCTCTTTAAAAATTCTTAATAAAAGTTTTGTTTAAAATCAATGCGGGAGCGACTGTTTGACCACCTCTCAATTTACATGGGAAATCACATGTGTCCTATTCGGACGGATCACCCGGTATATGGATTACGTGCTGGTCCAAAAGTATTGCAATTGGTAAGGCATTTTATCACTTTTAGCTTCTGTTAATTCAAAAATAAAAATCATGAGATATAAAGTACTCAAAAATAAATAGGACTGAAAATTGTTTGCATCATTTTGAGGATAAATATTCTAAGCAGAAATCAGTGAGAGAGGGATCGCTTTTATCTGGCTAGATAGAGAATTTTGACGACTTTAATATTACACTAATTTATTATTGAAAAAGGCTATGTTTCGATGTTATACACGATTATATACGAAAAAAATTTAGGAAAAATTGCAAATTTCATAAATCTTTTATGTGCTACAAAATTTGATAATATGATTTCTGACTTATTCTAGGGTACTTTTTGGAAAGCTTAATAGGTTATGCCGAAACATTTTCAGTCAGGAAAATAGTAATTTTTAAATTAAACCATACAATTTTTCGGCTGTTGTGCCTTAGAGTGGTCAATATTTGCTATTCCCACATAAATCATTAACAACTTAGAGTTAAACCATTAACAGAATTCCGGAGTACCTGTAAAGGAGTGTTCTTTCCAAGCTTTTATTCCTGTTTTAGGAAAAAAATATTAAAGGAAAAAAAACTTTGTAATACCCACGGAAAGTGAGGATTCGGAGGATTTTTAGATTTAATTTTTTTTATGCTCCGTATAGAAAAAAATTATGAACTTTCCTCGAGTTGATAACAAAATTTAGACATTTTTCGTTAAAAAAATTGTTTTAAATGTACCGTTTTCATAAGAAGCGAGAACTCCATTTTTCAGAGTAGAAAAAGTATAGACCCGATCACATGCAGTCTCTTTCTTCCGATTATCGTTGTTTCTGTCGGCGTACCGATTAGGGCGGGCGCTCGACGTATTCTTCCAACTGCATAGGAAGGTCTAATTCGCCTCGTGCCTTCAAAGTGTGAAACGAACAGGGGTCAAATCGGAGATTTTGACTGACTCCGACATCGTCTCCACCTTATTCTCCAGACGTCAATCTGATTGATGCCTTGGAAATTTACAAATATTTTTTTCCCCACTATGTTATTAAGAAGTTTAGGAAAAAACACTGAGTCATGTTTCTAGACAATTGCCGAGTAATACTTTGAAAACAGTTGAAAATGTGTAGAAACATGACTCATTCTTTTAAAAAACGTATTGAATTATGTGTTCAAGTTAATAGGGGTCACTATATGACCAAATAATTAAGTAATAGTTTACTTTAGAAATTGTCCACAAGCTTGAATCGCTAAAATATTTTTGTGTGTATCCTCCCGTATGATTAAATATATTTTTTTAAATTGCAACATTTTGTTTTTATCTTGTCATAGGTGACTAGAAAAATGACAATGGTAAAATACATCCACTTTTTTTTGCTCGAGTTTAAATAAAAATTGAAATACCACCAAGATTGGTAGAGATAGGCATAGAAAGACTTAATAAAAATTAGGATTAAAATATCTACAAGATAAAGTAATCATATACAGGGTGTTTCATTTAAAAATCTTACGAAACTCAGTTTTCAAGTTCGTAATGTTGGCATATCCATAGAAAATACCCTGTATAAAAATATTGATATGTGTTATCATAGGGGACTTCTGTCAACATTCCTCTTTACGTCATAAAAATATTTTATTCAAATTATTATAAGTTAAGAAATATTACACATTTCCTTCAACCATGTTTTTGCACAAATTTTAGGAATTTTCGAATCTATTTGGCCAGATTGCAAAAATGTGTACAAATAATTACGATGCTTCGTACAGAATTTTACGATGAATTCTAATAATATGTAAAAATATACCTATATGTCCCATTTAAAAAAATATTAAATTTTTATCACATCGCCCTTTTGGAGCACCCTGTATGGTCGAAAATAATTTTAAAAGCTGCACCTCTTAACGCTTAATAACTTTCGTGAAAAAAGTTTTCCGTTATCCCTAGCGGTAAAAGAGATACTGAGAATTGGCCACCCTGTATATTTCAATTTTCTACCGACTTTGTTCGAAGAGATGGTCAAAAATAGAATTCACTATCCCTTCGCTACTTTTTATTCTCCACGAGATGACATCGTCAGATCCGTTTCGTTTTTGAGTCACCATCATCACCTTTTATTTAAATACGTGCTTAAATTTTTTTAAATGGTGAAAGAGGAACTAACGTTCTATGGTATACAATACTTACTGGTTTTTCGCCATTTACATTAATAGCATACCTCTAAACCCGAACAAACCCGAACAAACCTGTAATTTACTTTTGTTTAAAAAAATTCGATTTAATTCAAAGCTGTAACTGCCTTTGTCTTTATTAAAAAAGTTCTGGCTTTAAGAGTTAAATTTTATTTGTATTAATACAATAAATTACTTGTAGCTACGTACATTAAGTAAAAATTTGATAAAACTATTTTTCAAATAAAAGAACAGTAGTAGTAAGTAATAATTATAATTAAAGATAGGAGTAGCATCTCCAGTTTCTTCGAAACAGAAGTAAATTACAGTCTATGGATATTTTAATGAAGATGGTCACTTTAAGGAACAAACATCGGATAATCAGTAAGTGTTATATAGCGCTGAATATAGATCTAGTTCCTATTTCATAATTTAAACAAAAAAATCCAGGCCCGTATTTAAAACAATTAAGTTGATGATGGTGACCAAAAGACGAAACGTCCTATTAGAGATCGCATGATGATCTTGTGGAGAATAAAAAGTAGCAATAAGGAAGTGAAATTTATTTTTTGGACATTTCTTCGAACAGGAACAAAGTCAGGAAAAAATAAAAACCGAAATGCAAAATTTTAGATATTTCCAAATATTTTGGATGTCCCTGTATTTATGTTTAATTTTTTCCGGCATATTATTGGGCCCATAATTACTCAACTTTCCCTAATTTAACCGATTTCGAATCTCTTACAGTTTCCGAAATCCCAATGATGAAAGACGAATTTGTTACACCCTGCAGACATTATTTTTGAATTTAGAAGAAATTAGTTGTAACAAAATTTAAAAAACAACAACAAATTGATTTCCATTAAAAAAAATTGTGATTTACCTCTAACTCATATCAAAAATAATATTTTAAAATGTGTTAAAAATAGCACTATTTTTACTATGTTGATAATTTAAACAATTTTGTATCTTCAATAATAACAAAATTCCTAATTGTGGATACTTAATTTGGATAACCCTGTCTGTATACCTAATTATTTTTAAATTTCTTCGAGTTAATGTATTATTTTAAATTAAATTTAAATAAGTAGCAATTATTACTTCTTGATTAACCCGATGCGATGTAACATTAGCTAAAAATGTTTGTCGATTTGGATTTCATAATGGCTACATTATGAAATGCAAGAAAATTGAATAACCTGCCACTGTATGAAACTGAAATTTTATTTTTTTATGTTCGCAGCAAGTAGGGTTCAAATTTTAGGCTTACTTTGATTTCGTTGAAATTAGTTTTCTTGGCATTATGGATTCGACAAAAATTTTTTATAGAAAACTTGTAAAAATACTAACCTTTAACCTTGAGAATAGATCATTTTAACTAGATATTTATCTGAAATACCTATACTAGGAAATATATAACATGCTGACGGTGTCAGTCAACTAATTTTTAGTCAAAACTGTAAAACAACATAACCTAAAAATAATAGAAATATCTTCCAGTTTATGTTCTATTTCTAAAGTTTTATTCAATAAAGTATCTACTATTTCTATTTTTAATTCAATATAATATTATACATATTACTTTATGTATACATATTTATAGTTACTGTAGACATTTCATGGGCATTAATTGTTATTCCTCTCAGATTCTGTGTCGACACAATATTTTGTTCCATAATATTATTTATTATTTTGTTCAATATTTTGAACTTTGTTCTGCTCGCACTATAACTCAAAGTTTTGTATATTCCCTTTTAAACTTTTTCTGCAATTTCTCGTATTTCTGACGGAGTACAACTTTCTCCTGACTCATTTTTATTAATTATAATAATATATTTATTTTTAATTATGATGAATGGGAAGAAGCTTCGTTATGTTCAATTGTTTCTATCATGGCATATTTGACACTTGTAACATTTTATGAAATTGTAAAAGTATTGCCAACCCAAAATGAAAATATTAATTCAAATGGAAAAAATCCACTATATTTTTTAAAGCTTTTCAGACTTTAAAGACCGAAATAGAAAAAGTATTATAAAATACACGGTTCATAAGATAATTAGAGCACTTATACTTTAGAAAACGACCTGCGAAGCGGAGAAACGCGTGCTCTAAGATAATGTCTTATGAAACTTGTGTCTTAATATACTATTTTAATGCTAGGATTGTAAATTGTAAATTTCTACCCCAACATGGGTCTCTGATTTCCAAAGTTTCTGCCATAGCTATCCTTAGATATTACGAAAATTAAATATAGATTGATGCAGTTCGATCATATCATTGATGTGATATATAATTATTTATTATCTATAAAAAATTTATTAGTATCCCAAAATAAAGATGCAATATGGTCAATGAATTGGAATTTGATTGGGTTTGTTCACGTAACCATACTTCTGATACCAAAATATATATGAATGGTGGAAATAACTCAAAATCTGCCCTACTAGAATTAAATTCAATAATGTTTTTCTAACCACAAAAATGTTCAAGTAATAGATTGTTACCTTAGTTTCCGATCATTTAATAAATTTTCATTATACAGGGTGTTTCTTAATAACATGTTAATATTTAAGGAAGTTATTCTTGGGTCAGAAAAAACTTGAATATGAATATTTAGTCTTAAACGTCTTAACTTTTCAGAAACAGGATGTTAAAAATTCACAACTAATATTCTTTTTTATTAATATCTGTGATATTGCTCTAGATATTTTTGTGATATTTGGTACATACTTTATATACATCAAGAGGCATTTTATAATGTAAGAGGCGTTCCTGCGGGACTTAATATTTTTGCAGAGAAGAATTGTACGCCACTTCTTATTTTTTAAATAAAAATTATTATTGAAATTCTCATTCGTTGCTGAGCAAAGTTGATTTTTTGGAGTTTGATGTACATTTTTTGTATGAAAAAATGATATTCATTCATTTGTACTCTGTTATGAAATTGGGTATTAACAAAGATTAAAAAGGATCTAGTGGGTAAGAAGCAGATTTAGTTTCGTAAGCAGTTTTGACAGTTGTCTACCTAGTCTCATTGTTATATATTTAAGTCATTAACCTTAACAAATTATTAAAATATGAAAATCTTTATCTCAAAAGTTAAGACGTTTAGGACATATGTTCATATTAAGTTTTTCTGAAAATAGACACAAAAATAACCTCCTTAAATATTAGCATATTATTAAGAAACACCCTGTATTCCTAGAACCATGAAACTTATGAAACTAATATTGGATATTTTAAAAAAAAAATATCATTTTTGGAATTTTGGCTCCAAACTTCGCAAAAGAGCATAATATTAAAATCGAAACACTTTTTTAAATAACTTTTTCGATATCTGGTCATCTAATGCCAGTATTCCATGACAATATATATTTTTTTACAATTTTACAGATAAACGGGCAGTTACCTGACAAATATTTTTTTATGTTACCCATGCAGCATGCAGCGGCAAGTTCTTTGAATATTTCAATAATAAACGAGTTTCGCATATGTTGCAAACGTTTTGTCGGTCATTTAATGTATGTATTAATACATAGTTTTTAATTACAGTAACAAAAATAAGGATTTGAACAATCCAAAAGACAAAGGCAACTTTAATATAAATAAAAAAGCTGATATTTAGAGAGGAAATCGGAAAATAGGAGAAATGAGGCGATATTGTAGGCTCGTATATGCCATAAACCTCAATGTTACAACTTCTTCTTTAATCTCTTCTCTTTCTTTTCCGAATATAGCTTTTCAAATGTCTCCATTTTTTGAATTTTAGGTCCAACCATGTTCGTTGTCCTGTACTTTCATTTAATTCTAAAATATTTAATAGGCTAGAACTCTCTTCTCTCTCTTGATATAGGTATTGTTTAACAAATTTTACTTTATTTTAAGCGCAAAACATCGTCACCTACAGATTTTTTAAAATTAGAATTTACTAGGGGTATTTCGATGAAGATTGTCAATTTAAGGAACAAAACGTCGGAAATCCAGTTATACCGCTGAATGTAGATTTAGTTCTTCTTTAAAATATAAACAAGAAAATACAGGCTCGTATTTAAAAAAATTAAGTTGATGATAGTGACCCAAAGACGAAACGTCACATTAAAGATCTGATAATGCCATCTTGTGAAGAATAAATAGTAACAATGAGAAAGTGAAATTTATTCTCTTCGAACAAAGTCAGGAAAAAATAAGAACCGAAACACACAATTTTAGAATTTTCCAAATATGTTCGAAGCCCCTGTATTTATTTTTTGGCAGCATATTATTAGGCCCATAATTACGCAACTTTGCCCCATTTTAACCGACTTCGTATTCCGTACCGTTCCCGAAATCCCAATGGTGAAGGACTGAATTTGTTACACCCCGTATATCAGTCGCTTTCATCCTGATTCTCTTGAAATTTCCATTTTTTTCCGACAAAAAAATAGACTTTTTGCTGAAGACCAACCTTAAAATTAAATAATACATAATTTCGAAATTTCTACCGCAAATAATTCTAATATGGTTAAAAATGCATTATAACTTAATCATAATTATGAAGTAATTAAATCCTTTATAATACATCACTGCACATTACTATAAAAGGAAAAGTTATTAATACATTATCATCAGTCTACAACCAAATTAACACTTGTATCAACCTAAACAAGAAACATGATTTCTAAGGTATTTGTTTCCTGCAATCTGTACTTATTAAATTATTTTGTGAATTCGAAACTATTGTGAAAATTTAAAACTATTTTAAAATATAATTTTTCTATTTTTCAGATTCTTGCCATTACTACTTTCATAGCGGTCACTCAAGCCAATATCCATGGTCTTTCCTATGATCACGGTTCCTCATATTCATCTGTATCCGCACCAGTTGTAGCTTATGCTGCCCCTATTGAAACTAAATACGTCGTCCCAGCTTACTCTCATGGACAAGATTCTCATGTAAGCCAAGACCATTATGCTCATCCCAAATATGAATACAGCTATGGAGTAAAAGACCCTCATACTGGTGACCATAAAAGCCAACACGAAGTCCGCGATGGAGATGTAGTCAAGGGCTACTACACCCTGGCCGAACCCGACGGTACCATCAGAACTGTCCACTACACTGCTGATGCCCACAATGGATTCAACGCTGTGGTAGAAAAGTCGGGACATCCAGTACACCCAGCCCCATCTCCAGCAAAGGTTGTCTATGCTCCAGCTCCAGCTAAAGTTATCTATACTCCAGCTCCAGCTCCAGTTAAAGTTCTTTATGCTCCAGCTCCAGAAGCCTATGCTGTCCCAGTTTCTGATTACTATCATCATTAATTTATGTATTCTTTTTTATTTATTTATTTATTTATTTTTCAATAAACGTGTTCCAAATTAGTATATAATGTTATTTTATCAGTAGCAATCTACGTTGAAAATATTGCCTGGTGGAAGAGGCAAAATAACCTGCGGAAACCGGTAGAGGGGTCAGTGAAGATGGATGAAGTCCCAAAACAACTGCCCAACTATTGTTTGCCCAGTTTTATTTGAACGTTTCCGCATGAAGAGCGAGGAGAGAAAATGGATAAAAATCATTCTCGAAATCGTCTTACCATAGGTATTCAATAATGATTCTGCCGTTGGATTCTTCCTGAAAATTCAAAACTATAGTTTTTTTTTCAAATTGTTCTCTGACGGGTATTATTATTTAATTATTGATCCTCTCTTCTTTACATACGTTGTAAATACAGGGTGTTATGGAAATGACGTATTATATTTAAACCGGCAAATCCCGAGATGAAAATAAATTGAAGAAAAATAACCATAAATGGCGCTTTCGATTAATAACCGAATTATAACACCTTATATAAAACCAAATAAACACATCTGTTACTACTGACCAAACGTAAACGAACTGTAGCCATATGTAAACAAAGCAATATTGAGATAGGTTATGGCCAAAAACGTCACTGAAATTTTAGTAATGTTGTCGTTAAATTTCTTTAGAAGGTCAATAACCGGTTGACAGAATATGTTTATTTTTCAAGGTACATTTCTAAACTTTTAAGTTCAGTTGTTCACTGGGAAATTTTTTTTTTAATTAAGCTCTGTTACCTTTTCGGTATTATTTAAAACAACACACAAATGCACATTAATTAACGCACATACAACACTTTTGCTGGTTAGAAAATGCTCCCATCTAAGTTTTTTACATGGATGATGGATTTATGAACATAAAATTCTTTACAACTACACATTGTTCTAATGGTAAATAACAGATATACAAGTGGATGAAGGTAATAAGTACCGATGACCGTGACAAAAAAACTTTAAACTCAATTTTCTCTAAATAATTAATAAACAAACCACTTAACGTAACAAGTTCGGGCAGTTTGATTTGACATTGTCATTTTCTTCTTTTTTCTGTATGGCATCAACTACACAACAACGCTACAATGCTGGCGTCTTTTTTATAAGATGATGTTTTATAAGAGTATATTCATATATTATGTCACTTGCTTTTGAATATTACTTCTCCGTATAATTTTCATTCATGCTTTAGGACAAAATCCATATTTTTTAATCGAATTTTCAATTTAATGTTTTGGCGCGAAAAATTTCGACGTTCCAGTTTCAAAATTGGGAACAGTGCAATAGTTCTGGTATTTGCCGAAATGTCCGTGCGATAGAGAGATATAAATTTGCTATTCAAACTCAAAATGCCAAGAACTTCAATCGAACTAACCGATATGGTTTTGTGCCATGGAGCAGCATAGGAAAATGCCCTAAAAACTAAATAGGATGTTTAATTTAGATAATCCTGATCGTAACGATACTGAAATTTTGTAATTGTTAACCCCAATTTTTAATGGGTGATGTCTCGATAGTAATGGAAACTTTTTCCACCTCGATATGGAAGGCCGAATCCAGACCAAATGAGCGAGCAAAAGCGAGTGTTCGATTATGGCTCTGCAACTATGATAAAAGAGTATCTAATAAATGTCTAAACAAAAACAACACCAAATCGGCTGTAAGCGTGCGCAATTTTTGATCAAGTTGACAGTAAGAACAAGTACCCATGAAACATTGCATCGGTATTCTCACGCAATTTTTTCTATAATCAAAAAATAACAAACTTTCAGGACCGGTAGAGTGAATTGAGGTACTGGATGTGGTAAACGGCACTAGAGCAATAATGTATGTCTTCTTTTTAAAATGTTTAAAATCTGGGGAACCTTGTAGGTTCTTTCATGATAAATATAAAAAATAAGTAACAGCGAAATGTTAGGTAACCTACTAACCATAAAAACTGCTTTGATAAAGTAGAAATGAATTGAGATAAGTACCGATTTAATTCGATTTTTACAATTATCAATGATAGAATATTTCATACAAGGTAAGTAAACGTGGTTTAATAATTTGAATATTATTTTCAGTCAATCCAATGTTACATTTTTATAATTAACAAACTAAAAATAATCCTCCCTATCTATAGACAGTGAGGTTGTTTTATACAATGTCTCCATCTATAGATATTGAGGTTGTTTTATCCAAAGTCTCCAACTATAGTTATGAGGTTGATTTATACAAAGTCTCCATCTATAGATAGTGAGGTTGTTTCATCCAAATTCTCCATCTATAGATAGTGAGGTTGATTTACACAAAGTCTCCATCTATAGATAGTGAGGTTGATTTATACAAAGTCTTCATCTATATATAGTGAGGTTGTTTTATCCAAAGTAACCATCTATAGAGGGTGAGGTTGATTTATACCACGTCTTGATCTATAGATAGTGAGGTTGTTTCATCCAAAGTCTTCATCTATAGATAGTGAGGTTGATTTACACAAAGTCTCCATCTATAGATAGTGAGGTTGATTTATACAAAGTATTCATCTATAGATAGTGAGGTTGTTTTATCCAAAGTCTCCATCTATAGATAGTGAGGTTGATTTATACAAAGTCTTCATCTATAGATAGTGAGGTTGTTTCATCCAAAGTCTCCATCTATAGATAGTGAAGTTAATTTATACCAAATAGGAGAGAAGCTGTTATTTTTATTTAAAACAAGTGGGCACTGTATTTGAGGTGGTAGGAAAAATAGTGTAAATTACTTGTGTGGAACTGATTTTCTCAAACGAGGATATAGGGAAAATCCACCAGTTTCAAAACTCGTTATGTCATGTACGTTCTAAATACTTTTGTTAAATGAAAGTATGTTCTTCAGATTATCAAAAAAAAAAAACAAAAAAGTTATTAACTTTTTAAACCGAGTTTTTTACCACTTTCTTACATATTAATATTATGTATAAAATTATGGGTAATTTTTTAAAATTTAATAGCTATGTTTTAATTCCTACAATAAGTTCTTATAAAAAATATAAGTATTATTCAAGGGTCACTGAATTTTTGGAATACAGTTGCACGCAAAACAAATTTTTCTTTGTTTTGATGTTCCAAACCATTTAATTTCAACAAATTATCAAACTATGCACTGAATACCTCGTTCCGTGTCCTACAAGGTTGTATAAGATTGAAGAATTATTAGATTGGAAAAATTCTTTACTTTAGGTTTACCTATTATTAATTATAAACAGTTTTTGCATAGACGCTAATCAAATTTTCAATGTAAATATCTCCCAAACCACGCACGCAATTCTATCGAGCCATACTTGGTAGTTGGGAAGATAGACTTTTCTTTCCTATCAACCGAAAATGTTGTATAAGAAGCAAGAAGTTTTCGAGAAAATTGTATTTAAAAAATCGATTGGTGTTTGCTAAAATCTCCAATGTAGACATATGAAATATAAGTACAAAAATAACTTGAATGGGTGTGGTGCAACGCCTCAGACTATAATCTAAAACTAAGATTAACAAGAATTATAATAATATAGCTCAGATAACGGCGAATATAATAATCAATATAAAAACTGTAATCAAAATCAACTTACTGTCATTCAGCTTCAACTGAATGACGTAAAGACTGGTATTAGAGAGTTGGAAGCAAGGAAGGGTGCAGGACATGATGGCGGTATGTGTAAAAAACTGTGAACGGGGACTCGCAACTCCTCTATTTCTTTTATACAATCAATTAATTATTAATTGAGGGAACTTTTCCGGATACCTGGAGATTGACTACTATTATTCCCATTTTCAAGGGTGATCAGAAAAACGTTATTTCCAACTATAGACTAATAAGTAAAATTTGGGTTTATGGGAAAATTCTCGAAAAATTGGTCTATAAATACCTTTATTACCTCCAATTATCAGAGAAACAAATATTTCTTAACAATGTGGTTTCTTTTCAGGAAGATCAATCGAAAGTAATCTTTTAACTTACACAGAAGATATTAAAGTAAATCTTGATAAGCGCAATAGATTCAATCTACACCGACTTCAGTAAAGCGTTTGATAAAGTTAATTATCTAATTATTCAGAATAAACTTAGAGCCGTCGGTGTAGATGGCCCTTTTTTAACTTGGAGTCATGACTATCTCAGAAACCGCAAATTTAATGTTATCATAAATGGGTTTACTTCTAATACATTCTTGGCCACATCAGGTGTTTCGCAGGGTTTCCATTCGGGACCATTAATATTCATTATATATATTAACGATATCAATAAATGTTTTCTTAATTGTAAATTCTTACTATATGCGGATGATCTCAAATTTTATAGATAAATTAGAACTCTACTTGATTTTCTCTTTATTCAAGAAGATCTGACCCGCACATTGACCATTCAATCCAAGCTCAGGGCCTTTACTACAACACACTTATATTAGGTACAGATATGTTAAGTCTAATTGTAGAGGACTGTATACGCTAAAGATACATCAAATGAAGAATATGCTATACAGCATACAAGGAAGGGGTCCTTTGCCCTGGATCAGAATATGAAGGCCGGGAAAAATGCACGAAATATACTACTTTCTTTGAAACTAATTTTTTATCTCATTTTTTCAACGATTTTCCTTCTCTAACACAAAAATGAGAATTTTACTAAATGTCGTTGACATATTTAAGGGTGGTTTATATAGATGGGAATCACAAAATACGAATTGCGAATATTGGATTGATGATGACTGATTGGACAATTTTAAATATTGTTCATAAATTGGCCACTCAGACTTCACATCTTTTGTAAGTTAAGGTTATGTGACTAAAATTTCAAAAGAAAACAAGTTAAAATTATAAACAGGAAAATAGATTACAAATAAACCTGGCATATACATTGTTATACTTAAATCCTACCTTTTTCCGATTGTCATGGGTAAATAATAATGAAAATGTAAAAAATATGCATGAAAAAGTCATCCCAACTTGGCATTTATTAAAACTCATTCTATAGTACTCGGACTACTTACAAATGCCTTAAAAATATTGTGGGCCAATGAGACAGTGTTATATCCCTTATAAGAAACATGCCAATTTCATTAGTATAATCACATGTAATTTATTTATTTATTTATTTACAATATAGGGATACAACAGGCACTGAGTCCAATATAGTATCCTAGTTGTGATATTGGCTAGTGGGAGTTATTAATGCTTAAATTAAGTATACAATTCCACAAATTAGAATTTTATTTTAAACTATTTAAATAAATTCAAATAACAAATAACTCGGACTTCCAATCTGGGAACAAATGTGTCTTGGCATAACCACGTTGTGGCAATCGCCAAGGTAGCTTCATAGAAACTTGGTGTACTCTTCCGGACCAAAAAGTTGTACACACCTCAACAACTTTTGACACTATACAAAGCCCAAATTTGACCATCACTAGAGTACTGCTCTCATGTCTGGAACATACATACTCTTCGGCTACTGATTCCATCGAAAGGAGGGCCATTCGTCCGATCGGTGACCACGAGCTGACAAAGAGCCCCGACAGCCTGGAACATCGAAGATAGGTTGGTGATTTGACTCTCTGACCTTGCCCTTTTAATTCCGCCAAGAGCGGCGAATAGCAGAAACACACGACGATCCACTGCCGCCCATCCATATGTGGTTAAGCCTAGTACTCCTCGAACTTCATTATTTAAGAATTCTCTCCTCTGGAGGACGTCATCCTTATGTTATGTTTTGTTAACCTAAAAATTTATGAATATTTATAGCATTGATTTTATATATTTTTTGAATCTAATTATAGACATTTCGAACATTTCCATTCTTACAGAAAGCCTATTACATGCTCGAGTTGCTCTATAGAGAGGAGAATTTTTGCCAAAATTTGTATTTTTTAGTGGATAGTAAGAGTATTTTGAAGCCTTAAGCCTCTAACCGGTACATTAAAGCTTAACTTTGACCTCAGCGTTGGCGAACCAACAGGACCGTTCACCAACTTGTAGATCATAACTACATGGGAAACCACCATTCGTCTTTCAGTAAGTGGCATTACTGAAAATTTTACCATTGTAGGCTTATAGTTGCTATTGACTATAGATATATCTGTTTCTCGTGATAAGAACCGTAAAAATCTATTTTGAATACTTTCCAGCCTTCGCTGGTAAACCACGTACCGAGAGTTTCAAACAACCGATGCATAAATAAGTTTACTAAATATAAAAGCATAATACAAGTTTAGAACTGTTTGAGGATTATTAAAATTTGAACTATTTCTTATAATAAATCCTAAAAATCGATTACACTTATTGATAACCTGTTCAATGTGACATCTAAAAATGAACTTAGTGTCCATTATAACACTCAAATCCCATATTTTATTAACTGATTTGAGATCACTATTATTAACAGTATAACGAAAATTGTGTATATTTTGGTTCCTGGTAAACGTCATCGATACACACTTCTCTAGATTAAGAAATAAACTTTGATTTTCACAGAATCTTACCAATGCATTAAGATCATCTTGCAGCAAATAGCAATCCCCTGGCACCCGGATTATTCGAAAATTTTTTAGGTCACTGCGTACATCAAAAATGTAGAAAATTGAAAGCATTGTTGTATGTTATTAATGTGTATGACAAAAAACAGGGGACCAAGGTGATTGCCCTGAGGCACACCAGACGGCGCGGCGCGTTAAAAGATTTAGAATAAAAACCACCAACGGAAACCATCTGTCGTATATCACTAAGATAGGACTAAATCCATCTTAGCAAGCTGCTATGCACACCGATATACAATTGGTGTAAAAGGTGCATTTACACATGCATTTATTTAGTGGCGCCAGTGGTCGCGCCAGTTCTATTTGCACACCAGTAAAGGTTTACACTTTGTTGAGGAAACAAAAATAAGTGGCAAGCCAATTTAATTTTTTAAGTGTTTTTTACAGTGCACAACTATGTCGAGTGGACTTTCCGAAGCTGTAAAGTAGTCGCTGAACTTTTAGTGAAACAAAGATAAAATAAATACAGAAAAAGAAACGACGAAAAGGCCCTGTCTGGAACAAACCCGAACAAACCCGAACAAACCACGGATTGATCGTCGACCTGCTTTTTTTTTATTATCAAACACAAGCACTATAGGAAAAGTCCTTTAGGGCACTCTGGGCGTGGTGTGTGTGCGCAAAAAGCGATTCATGTTGGTTTTGAATCGTTGGAGGATATCATTGTTGGGAAAAACGGGTCGGGATGGTAGTTCCATAAGGATAAAGTCCTCCAGATGAAAGAAATCTTAAACAATGAAGTTCGAGGAGTACTAAGCTTAACGACATATGGATGGACGGCAGTGGTTCCTCGTGTATTTCTGCTATTCGTCGCTCTGGGAGGAATTAAGAGGGCAAGGTCAGCCGAGCACTTTCCATGAAAATATCTGTAAGAGAGAGTCAAATCCCATAAACACGGATAAGATTCATACCCTTCATGAAATTTTGATTGTCTGCTGACCACTTTTTTTAGCCATAATAAACTATATTAACTACAATCAACAAAAATTGGAAGCGCAACCTAAACGAAATTCACACTTGAAAGTTTTGATTTTCTGTACGAATTTGTCACCACTGGCTCCATTGATTTCAGAAGGATGCAAACTTTTTTGGTCTATGCATGCAAAAATAAATTTTTATGCAAGTTGATGTTTACACGTGTTAATTTTATTTACTAGCGCGCCAGTTTTTATTGGCGCCACTAAATCCATGCATGTGCAATATTTTTTTGCATGATTGTGCTTTTTGACAAATTGTTTCGTGTTTATTCGGATGTGTTCGTTCAACTATTTTCCAAGCAAAATTATGCTCAAAATATGTTGATTTTAATCCATTAAATTTTTAGGTCTTTTAATACAGTCTCATCAAATATTTAGTAAATTTAAAATATTCACGAATAAATTATAGATTCAGTCGTGAATCTCGCAGTGTAAGTCTGTTTTATGAAGTCCGATATCGGATTAAATCATTAAATGTTGTTAAACAGTAAGACGATTAAGTTAACAATACCTTCGCTATACTTGATCGTACCGAACATTCCACTGGTTCATTGTAGTCGGCTGATCAAAATCAGCGGTTCCAAAACAAAATTATCTTAGAATTATTTACCGCGATAAATATTTTTATCTAATATATTTTTCACTCATAGTTTTTTTTATTTATCAAATGAAAAAGATTTTGCGCCAATAAGTTAAAGATGTTCTCAGGTACTTTTTCCTAGAATTTAGTTATTTTGGGATCATTATAGTTAAATCTATATAATAATCACTATTTTCCAAGAAATAATTAAAATTTGCTCAAGTGCAGGATGGTATGTTCTATTTTAAATAAGTAGTTATGCTTCTTGCTTTTAGCAAGCAAAGTTATGGAAAATGTTCAGCAAGGTGACCCAACGCCTAGAAGGTATTTATCTCCAGGTACACGCCGCTTGGTATTACAAGTGGAACGATATTTTACTTCAAAAACGAACGTCTGATGCTTGCGTCATTTCAGATAAGACCTTAAGAAGACTTCGAACAAAGAGTGAAGATGAATTGGACAGACCATATAAAAGGGTTCGACTCCATTCTAAAGACCTGTCTGTCTTCGATGTTCTAGGCTGTCGAGGTTCTTCGTCAGCTCGTGGTCTCCGATCAGACGAATAGCCCTCCTTTCGATGGAATCCAGCAGCCGAAGAGTATGTTTGGGTGCAGAGCTCCAGACATGAGAGCAGTATTCTAGTGATGGTCGAATCTGGGCTTTGTATAGTGTCAAAAGTTGTTGAGGTGTGTACAACTTTCTGGTTCGGAAGAGTACCCCAAGCTTCTGAGAAGCTACCTTGGCGATTGCCACAACGTGGTTATGCCAAGACATATTTCCTCCGAGATTGACGCCCAGCAAATTAATAGATGAAGCCAGTGGGATTGCGTGTCCGTCCATGACTATTTCCGGTTCTGTAATGTTAACCTTTTTAGAGAAAACTGCTGCCTGGGTCTTTTTAGCGTTAAATTCGACTTGGTTACTGTCACCCCAAGCCAAAATTTCTTCCAGGTCTTTGTTGATGCGTGTTACTTCATGCTGTCTGCGAAGATGTGCGTCGGCAGTCGATGTTTGTGCATTCAAAGAGAAAGATGAGATAAGTGTGCTATCGTCAGCAAAACTAAATATCGGATTTTTAGTTTTCACTAGAAGGTCGTTAATGTAGAGCAAGAAGAGAGTGGGAGACAATATGGACCCTTGAGGAACACCGGCATTGATGGTGAAGGTGTCTGAGAAAAATCCATCAATCGCCACTTGCAGAGAGCGGTCCTTAAGAAAGCTAGACAACCATGCACAGAATCGACTGGGCATACCATAGGATCGCAGTTTGTGTGCACCTAAAATATAATTTATTGTTTGAGAGCCACCGACTCTGCTCGAGAGGTTTTATTGCTAAGCGGACTTCATACACCGTATCGACTTTTTTTTTATTGAGATTGCTTAATGGGCGTTCAGATACAACCAATCCCAATGTTTGCATGAAAGTGGAAAAATCATTCTCGAAGAACATCTACTAAAACGGATGATCTTGCAAAAATTTTATTGATTGTTATGTAACACTCTAAATAGAATTAATATAATTTTTAATTAACCCAATAAAGCCTTAAATGAACCATTATGCCTACCATATATAAAAAAAAGTTAAATTAGAACCTATTAGTAAATAAATACATATTAATTAAATAATCAGATCACTATCGGCTGAAATACCCATTGTTATAAAAATATATATTATACTCACTCCGAATAATCTAGGTCAATTTGAGAGACATTTGGGAAGGTAAAATACATTCTGACTAGAATTTTTGGCTATACCACGCTTTAAAAACGGTGGGGTCACTCATTCACACTATAGTCAAAAAATTACATCACTACCTATATATACCTAGATTTGGCGGAGGTTAAAGCACAAGTAATTTAACCAAGAAACAACAAACATGTTCGCAAAAGTAAGTAGCATGTGTAAATTATAGTGTAAAGTGTATTAATAATACCTACCGATCAACTTAATTTAAAAAGTGCAAGTGTATACCGGGCGATACCTCGTTAAGTTGAACATAATAAATCCTATGTAACTTTTGAGGCGACTAAATATTGTCTCCCTGGAACATGTTATAGAGCAACTGCATCATAACTTATTGAAGAAGCTAACATGGTAATAATTCATGTGCCGAGTCTGAATACAGTTTGCTGAGCCAATTCTTATCTATTCAACTTAATGGCAAACCACGAAACTCTCATAGTGCAGGTGTGATGAGCAAATATCAGCAAATTAACTTTGGACATTGACAAAACGTCGGTGAAAATATTTTTATTATTCGTTATGTTCAGCATTATGATAATCTTTGGCAATAGCGTCATAGGAATTATTGGCTGATGTTTGCTGTATTACCTGAACTATGAGAGTTTCGTGGTTTTGTCATCACGTTTAATTGAATAGCTTAGGATTGGCTCACCAAAGTGCATTCCAATTCGGCACATGGGTTTACCGTGTTTTCCTCTTTAAGAAGTTTTAATGCAGTTTTTCTATAAATGTCCAGGGGAGTCAATATTCAGCCACCTCAAAAAGTACATGGAATTTCCTGTCCAAATCAGTGTTGCATCACCCGATATATTAATTATATAAATATGTACGAACATATTTTTTCCTAACCACCTGAAGATATCGTATATAATAAGGAAAATACAATAACTATAGATTATAAATTTAATTTTATTTGACATTTTTAACATTTCTAAATATAACCAAATATCAATAATATACACTTAGCTTCAAAACATCCATATGTGTCGAAATCTAAAATTAGACATATGTATATTATTATTAATATTATGAAAAACAATAAAACTACGTTATATTTCTGTTCCACTATATTTTTACATTTTGGAAAAAAAATACAAGAACATTATAGTAGATACCTAAAAAAAAATAGATTCTAATTATTCCAACCATTTAAAAGAAAAACAATATAGTTCTTATTCAAATTTTAAAATCCTACATACTGAAAAAAAGGCATAAAACTTAATCTGTTAGAATCCATGGAAATAAATAAACTTAAAAATACCCATGTTTTACTGAATGAGACCTTAACAATTCTCCGTTGTTAAATTTATTTCACTAATCCGCTATTACATGTATAAATAAATCTATAAAATAATTTATATAATCACTTTAATGACCATTTGGAAAATCCCACTGTTACTATTATATCCAATACCCCTACACCATCTTTATACCATTAATAATAATTTAAGATTGTACAGTTTGTTAGATATAGAAAAATATTCATTCATTCTCAGTCTGAAGAAGCTACAGTGATAGCGAAACATGTCATTCTTAAGAATATAGAGTTATGGATTTCCACCAAGTATCGGCTGAATCAATTAATATATTATTATTTTTATTATATTACCTATATTATACTTCTATGTGACATACGTTACTAAAAAGTGAAAAAGTATTGAAAACTTTTCTGTATTCGGGGAAACATACTGATTATCCACACTTTTTACTAAATTATTTATATTTTTTATTGATTTTATATTATCTGGGAGTAAGTTAAATGATTTTGGTGCTAAGTACTCCATAATCCTTTGATTGGCGGTTGTTCAATTTTTTGGTAATTTAAATCTGTTATTAGATTTAGTTCTTGTTTCGGTAGTGTGATCTACATAGTTTAGCTTGGTCTCACACCGATAAACAAAATTACATATAAAGCTAATATATAAAATTGTGATATTTACAATATCCACCGAAAACAATAAATTTGTTGGAAATCTTTTATTTTTTTTTAAATATAATTTTAAAAATATATTTTTTGTTATATTTAACTTATTAAGTACTGCTCCACTAGTTTAATAACAATATAGAAAAAAAATTGTAATCATTTCATACATGTTTCGAAGGCACAGACCTTCATCTTCAGTGGAATTTTAACTGAGAGACCTTAGGATATTGCCAAAATTAAAAATCAGAAAGGAAATTAATTAGTTTCTTACAATGTCAAAGTTTTTTTCGCGATTATATACGCATTATTTATTAGAAAATTCATAACTTTTACAGTTACAGTGTTAATGACAAAACACCAAAACAGTATAGATTTAAAAATTATGTACCTACATTAAGTAATAAAGTCTCAAAAAAACTCAATAGCCTATTTTGCAATACATTGGTGGTGAATAAATTTAGTTTAGGATCTATGTTGGTGAATAATAAAGACAAAATAGGTAAACTTTTAAATGTAAGGATTGTGAAGCTGAAGACAAAATTAAAAGAACATCGCAATTCTATTTTGAATAACAAAAAATTCCGGAATCTCCACACATTGTATAGAAAACAACCATTTTATAGATATGGACAAAATTAAATGAAAGGAAGGGCCAACGTTTAGATCTTCTAGAACATTACGAAATTAAAAGTCTATAAAAATAATGCCTTCACAACTAATGATGAACAAAATTTCGTAAACAGACGTGTTAGACAGCTTTCTCAAGTCTACCTACACTAATCGGGGGAAAACCCTAATTCTTAGACAATAAATAAGTTTATTAGTGACTGTATAAAGACCCGTAAAATAATTTTTAAGTTTAGTGTTCATCTTGCAATGCTCTTGATAAAGCCCTAAAAGCCGAAACATGTAGAGTAATCCTATCAATACATTGAAATAGCAATAGAAGCAAATTCCTTCCTATTTTGCAATAAATTACATATATTTTATACATGTGCTTTTTACCTGCATTCAAGGCAAGATTTCAAAAATATAGCCACCATTCGCAATTTTTTTTAGGGTAGATACATCTCATAAACCACTGGGGTGTAGATCATCTAAATTTGCTATAAAATTGTGGTTCTTATTAATAAATTCGGGTGCAACGTGTCCAAGGAAGTTCTACACAACTGGGAAACTTTTTATAATGCGTTTCATGAAAAACTGTCTCTCCTAACAAGCTCTGATTGCCAAGAAACTAAGATTCACGTAGAAAAAAATATATTATACAGGGTGCTCAAAAAGTATAAGAAGGTAGAAAATGTATTTTTCAGTTTTAAGCAAAACGACAAATAAAAAAGTTGATCCAACTCTTGTTGAGGGTACAAATAGAAAATTTTAAATTAAATATTATTATTTTTAAAGACACCTTCACGACTTAATCAATCACAATTTTTCAGCCCACCATTTTATCAAATAGGTTGATTTCGATACACCTTGTATTTAGGATTAGAGTAACGTAAATATATACAGACATACATGGGTTTTCAAAATGCTAATTATTATTTTACCCCATTTTAAATGTAAAATTTTACTGTATATACTGATATTGTCTTATCTAAGCTTTCCTTTTAAACTGACACAAAATATGCAAATAGTATCAGGAGAAAAATAATTAGGGACAAGCACAAACAGAATCTAACAAACATGAACGCAAATGTAGATCTAAATTTCCACATTATCACCATTTTTTTCCATACACCTGACGGTTATTTTAAAAAATTAAGATCGATCAAGTCGTGAATATGTTTTTAAAAAATAATATTTATTTGAATTTGTAATCCCAACAAGATTTGAAAGAATTTCTTTAATTGTAGTTTAGCTTAAAAATTAAAAATAGGGGTAGTGCTCTCTTGGACCATGTTTACATTCTTGTACTTTTTAAGAACCCTGTATATAATACATTATTTTCTTTGTAAATCTTAGTTTCTTGCCAAGCAGAACTTTTTAGGAAGAGACACTTTTTTTCATAAAACGCATAATAAGTAAGTTTCGAATTTGTGTAGAACTTCCATGGACACGTTGTATTTTAACTGTTATTTAATACCGTATTTCAAAGGTGAAAAGTAAATTAAATATGTATTTAATGATTAATTTGATTGATAAATTGTTAATTAAATTGCAATTTTTTCTTTGAATAAAAATGTTATTAAGGCACTTGAAAACCATTCATCATTTATTTTTATAGATAGTAATAATTAACGTACCCCAAAACTTGTGTTGACTTGACTTGTGGGAAGACTTAAGTACTGAGGACTTAAAAATATCCGCAATATTGTACCTTTTGCTGTTGTGGAAGACTTAAGTATTGAGGACTTAAAGATATCCCCAACTTTATAGCTTTTTGTTGTTGTGGAAGACTTAAGTACCGAGGACTTAAAGATATCCCAACCTTGTTCCTTTTTGTTGCTGTGGAAGACTTAAGTACTTAAGGACTTAAAAATATCCGCAATATTGTAGCTTTTTGCAGTTGTGAAAGACTTAGGTATTGAGGACTTAAAGATATCCCCAACTTTGTAGCTTTTTGTTGTGGAAGACCTAAGTACTGAGGACTTAAAGACTATAGTAACGTTCAGCTTAATTTATACATCAGTTTATATAATTTTCCCTTTAATTTCAGGTGCTCGCTGTTGCGTGTCTTGTAGCCGCCACCCAAGCCAATGTATTAGACTACTCACATGGACACCACGCCTCTTCATATTCATCGATATCCGCCCCCGTAGTACACTCTGCCCATGCCTCTCCCTTAATACACGGTGCTCCCCTTGTAGCCAAATACGCCGTTCCAGCTTACTCTCATGGACATGCCGCTCATGAAAGCCAAGACTACTACGCTCATCCCAAATATGAATTCAACTATGGAGTACAAGATCCTCATACTGGTGACCATAAAAGCCAACACGAAGTACGCGACGGAGATGTGGTCAAGGGCTCCTACACCGTTGCCGAACCCGACGGTACCCTCAGGACTGTCCACTACACTGCTGATGACCACAACGGTTTCAACGCTGTCGTAGAAAAGTCCGGACATCCGGTGCACCCAGCCCCAGCTCCAGCTAAGGTCGTCTATGCTGCAGCTCCTGCTGCTTATGCTGCCCCACCTCATTATTATCATCATTAAAAATATTAGTATATTTTATGACCACAGTGCCGTTTTGTAAATAATAGTAATAACAATATTCAATTCGATTGCTTAGGGTAATAATCCTATTGTATAGTAATACTATGTATTTTATACCCATTATATTATTTATTTTATTCTGACTTGTATATAAAATCGAAATATATTTGCAGTGTCTGCAAGGTAAAATATATAGGATATTTATTTCATCTATAATACGATTTTTATATAAACCTGTTAATAACGACCTTCCCAATTATACAGGATGTAACAAATTCGTCTTTCACCATTGGGATATTGGAAACGGAGCGGAAAGATAAGAAGGTGCGTAATTATGGGCCGAATAATATGCAGAAAAAAATCGAAAATGAATACAGGGGTTTTCCAAAAAATATTTGGATAAATTTAAAATTTTGCGTTTCGGTTCTTATTTTTTCCTGTCTTTGTTCGAAGAGATATCCAAAAATAAGTTTTGTTGCTTTTCAGTCTCCATAAGATGGCTAAATCTTTAATGCAACGTTTCATCTTTGGGCCACCTTGATCCACTTAATTTTTCTAAATACGGGTCTCGAGTTTTTTGTTTAAATTATAAAAGAGGAACTAAATCTACGTTCAACTGGTTCAATACTTACTGGCTTTTAGACGTTTTGTTCCTTAAATTAGCCATATTCATTAAAATATCCCTTGTACGTTCCTGTAATTCCTGCACTTTTTTAAAATTCGGTATAATTCGAAAATGTAAAAATCAATGCATTTTTTACGAAAGTGCTGGCTTTAGGAAAATATTTAATTAATAATTGAATTATTCTTCTCGTTCCAGTGATTTTGTTACTACGGCGAGTAGTTACAAGTTCGGCCTGCTAAAAGTAATAAAAGAACAAAGGATTATAACTGCTCCGGTTTGAACTTGTGGCTCGTCGATATTAATGGCTTGTTTAAACACGTTCTTTGTCCCATTATTAATATAAAACTTAAAGAAAAGTTATAATTAGAGTTCGGATTAAAAAGCATAAAAAACATAAAAAATGTGCACAAAAAAGGCATAAAAAATATAAAAAGCATAAATTTATTCGTTCTTAGCATAAATAAAATCTCGATATAAAATTTTAAAATATAATAAAGTTATATGTATAACAAAATTAACTTAGCAAAAACAAGCAATAACCAAATGTTGGTTTACATGTTCCATTTTTAAGTTTTGTCTTCTATCACTTAAAATGTTTTTATAGTCCGAAAAACTCCTTTCTACGTCAACACTTGTTATGGGCACATATTTAAACTCTGCAATCATATCCGGGGTCATTTGCAAGCCCTGATTAGGATTTCTTGACAATACGAAAGCACTTTTTTTAAATTGTTGAAACCTTCATTCTTAAACACTGTATCCTTTAGCTTTTTTTTGTACTATTTATCCAGTTTCTTCAGGAATATTGCCATTAATTATTTTAATGGAGGCATACAGGGTGTTAATTAAGTATGTGCAGTAATTTTAAATTTGGTGATTCTAAGACGAAAAGTTCAAAATGCTTCGTTTTCAAGATACAGGGTCTTAAAAAAATTTTTTTAATCGGGTTTTCGTAAATATCTTAAATATCGTTTTGTCGATATTGTTCAAATTTGACAGTTTTATTTGTAGCTGACAACTGTCAAGTTAAATGCTGCAATTATTTTCCAAAGCCAACCTTGATTAAAACAGAAAATGTTCATGTATCTCCTGGGACATGCATCAAAGTGGTTTCTATTTTGTTTCTCGAAAACAAAGTAAGATATGAAAAAAATTCAAGAGACAAAAGTGTTGTATTTTTAGTTGTTTAATCCGAAAAAAATATAAAAATTCTAAAACAGCCAGTGGCTTACTATTTTTTCCCAATAATATTCGTTAAGGTGCCGCCCGGGACGCCAATGGAGTCAATAAATTTAATCTACTTAGGGCTAAATTAGCCCCTTAATGCTACAAATAAAACTGCCAAATTTCAACATATCGACAAAAGGATATTTAAGGATATTTACGAAGACCCGTTTAAAAAAAAAATTTTTAACACCCTGTATCTTGAAAACGAAGCATTTGCGGACCCATATTTATATGAACTTTTCGTCTTAAAATCACCCAAAAAATCGTCTCTTAAAGTTACTGCACATACTTAATTAACACCATGTATAATGGCATTCTTTAACTACTAGAAAATGAGCAAAGATTTCAACAAAAGCAAAAAAAGCTATAAATAGGCATAGAAATTAAAATAATCATAAAGTTTAAAAAAAGCAAAATAAGCATTAAAAACACTGCCTTTTTGGCAAATTTTTCATTCAATTCATCAATATGTTGAGATACCTACTACTATTTGCTTCTAAAATTTACAATAAGCATAATTCCTGAAAATCCGGACTCAAGTTATAATTATATAGCGAATATAATCTTTACTTTATTTTGTCTACGATCGTTATAAAAATGATATTTTTTACGCAAATGAAAGCATAAAATTGATTATTTTTAACAAATAAAAAAAATTAATTTAGCGTTAAAAAAGTACCGTAACATGGTATTTTTTCACTTCTATATGAATCCTTATATTATCCAATTGTCATGAAAACAGCATTCACCTCGCTCGTTGCCTGGGCGCCGAATTGTTATTATTGCCTTACAAATTGTAATAAAGAAATAGTTAAATCAAAAGCAAGTGAGTATTGTTAACGTATTTTTAAGAAAGGTGAATCATTTTTAAATCTTCGATTTTATGGCCATAATATGCCAAGCTAAAATCAACATTAATTTTGAATAATCACGTCGATATCAGCAAATATCTCAAACTTTGCATTGCAATCCTGAGTGAGAGAGAATTTACTATACACCAGCGACTTGTAACAAACATGGACCCGGTATTATCTGGTTTGTACACGTCAATGTGACGCCTGTTATTATGAAAATAAACACAACAACAAAGAGATAGGGATTCTATCTGTAGAATCCCCATCTCTTTTTATCTTCTATATGTTCCTGTTTTCATTGACAGGTAAGCGGTTCGTTCGGGTGTGTCACGGTTAGGAAAATCAAACAATCGACGGACTCAAAAGTCTTAATTTTCATTAAATTTAACGGCAGATTTAGCACAGTCTTACCATATTGAGTTAACAATTACTATTTTTTTCACAAACAATTCTTAAATTTAATACACAAACACTGAAAAATAACAAAGAATTTTATTTAACACTAACGACAAATATGATAGTTGTTAAAATGGTAGTTTCAAACGTTAAAGCAGGTATGTAAGACGGTCGTTCCTATCAGAGCTTTATAAAAAGTTTGTTCCGAACGCTCGAAGGCGATGTAATGTCTTTGCCTAAAAGGAAACGACAAAGAAAAACTATATTCATTTTCAGCGCTCCCCGATTGTTTTTCTGGAAAGTTGTTTACCATCCACCTAAGAATGTATATTGTTTATTCCTTCAAAGACTGTGAACCAAAGTCGTATCCTCCTTGATGTAAGATCCTTGTTATACACCAATATATATTTTTATTTACAACCATGCATGTAATTATGACATTTCATCTATTTTTGAACGGTGGAAAGTTGACGTTTTTTCACTTTTAGTTTCCACCAGGGTGGAAAGTAAATTATTTTTTTGTAATTTAAAAAAAAATCGATATCTCAAAATAAGATACGAATACACTTTTTTAAAAATGCTAATAGCTTTGCGTGTTTAGATATATCTACTTTTTCCCTAATTGATAGAGTGGTCCTCAGCATTGAATATTGTGAGCAAATCGTTGATATCTTCTTTGTCTTGTCATTTTCACTGAAATAAGCTAGTAGCGCCTACTCAGAATCAGGATTTTGAACTTTGTTTCCCGTACACCATTTTTTGAAACAGTTATAATATACCTTGTCATATCTCGGGCGGCTTTTAGTTGGCAGAAGATCTTCTACTATTTTTGCTGCTTCTCGAATTTCGGGTGGAGTAGCAGCAAAATCAAATTCGTCATCTGATCTCATCATTTTTCCGTTGTTAAAATAATATATTGTTTAGAGACATGGAAACCATATTCAAAAAATGATATTTGCCATCTTGATGTGTATTATTACCTACGATATTTTACCACCTGCGGTTATTTGAAATTTCAGTCTAATTTTTCAATGGAAATTTCAAAATGACCTTTATCTTTTATTAATAACATTAATTCAAAATAATAAGAAGTGGATGTTAGATGTGGTTGTAAATAAAATAGTATACAAACCTCGGTGAAAAGTTTCATTACGGTCTGGAGATTTAGTTAACCTCGCCGCTTCACGCCTCGGTTTACTACCGACTCTCTCGACAGGGATGAAACACCTTCCACCTCGGTACGTAATATACTATTTAATTTCTAACAAGAGACCTGATACGATCTTAGAAAAAATATTGTATGAAACTTATACATAGTTACTTTTTTACATACGGCATTCTGCACACTAAACTTCCCACAATAGCTATTCTGGTTCTTTAGGGGGCCACGATACTAAAACTACTGATCAACGTGACTTAGAAGAAGGGATTTTTCACTTATTATGAGTAAAATTTTCACGAATTTTTATGTTTTTTATTAATAATATATAGTTTCAACAAACGATTATTGTTTCAATGGTAGTACATAGTGAGTGGAGCCGCATAAGGAATTATCCTCAACGGAGTGACGATTGGAGCAGCATGTGGTGCGAATTATGGTATATGTGGTTCAAATTGTGCTACATGTGTTGAAAGCTTAAGTTGCATTGAAAACATTGTAAGCACTGAAAGTGTGTGCATCAGCAGTATTGCGGACAGTTCTGAAAGTACCATCAGCATCAGCTAGTTTATAGAAACCTCTAACTGGATTTCCATCACGGACTTCATGTTGACTCTTGTGGTCATCGATATGAGGATCATCGACAGCGTAGTTGAATTCATATTTATGTTCCGCGGGTAGTTGGGCGTATTTAACTATGGCAGGAGCAGACTGCAATAAAGGATATGTAGGTGGAGAGTAGTATTCGTGATTAGTTTGAGCAACAGCTACAAGAGCAGCAACGGCAAATATCTGAAAAAAACACGATATGGTCAGTAAGCAGTTTACACGTATTATACAGGGTGTTAGCGAATTGCCTTATTATACAAGGTATCTCTGAATGGGGTTACCTATACCACAAATGGATCTAATGTTTAATTTCTCGACAAAAAAATCATTCTTTATGAAAAATTTGGTTTTAAAAAAATTAAAATTTGTCATTAGAATATTTAGTTTTCGTATACAGGGAGGTTAAGATAGTAAAGAAACATTGATTTTACCAAAGGGCGGTGTTACACTGTTTCGCAAAACGGGTACTCCCAAACAGGAGCCGTTCGGCTTGACGATAAAAATACATTATGTCTTATCGCCACTGTCACATCGCTCGCTACGGTCACATATTTCCCACAAATACGCATTATTTTTGCCATTGCTCCAAACGGCTCACGCAAAACGAGAAAATGTGAATCTACATTTAGTACGGTGTTACATTATCCCGCAAAACCGGAGCCGTTAGGCGGGATGATAAAAATTCATTATGAATATCGCCACTGTCACCGACCCATATCTATGGATAGCCAAACCCTAAAAGCAAAAGTGGAAAATTTATGGCCTCGCGCATGTTAACAAGGCTGATCGTCAGATGTCAGTATATTCATCACTGAGAAGCCAATTTTAGAATTAATTTTGATATCTATTGTCCACGTATCGATAGATTTTAATATCGTTGCATCTCTACGACTGATTTCAGTTCTGGACGGTCGTCGTTGGTTCAAGTCATGTTTATTAATATCGTCTTTAAATTGGTTTTCATCTACAAAAAGACACCCCTGAGGTACTTTTAAGAATAATTTCAGAATAAAAGATAGATACCCTCGTGGAGGATGAGTTGGGTTTTGTCTGGTTTGTGAACTATCCCCTCATAAATATTATGTAAAAATTACTGGTTGATATTACTTCACCACTGCAGATACAAAATCGAAACGGCTCGTCACGATCACTACCGCAAAGTTCTGTTTTCCCGCCATTTATGGTTATTATTTTGCTATTTGTTCTCATCTCATGATTTGCATGTTTAAATACAAGGTGTCCCTGGATGGGGTTCCCAATACCACAATTTTTTTTTTAATTTATAAAACACCTCAATTGGCATTTACTGAAATTACTACAGATCAATGAGCAATCTTTATCAAACCTAATTTACTACAGCTATGAAACTTATACCTAAGGACGTACTCACTTGGGTTCCTTATTTTTTTCTGATATCCTAATTACACTAATGTTAATATGTACCCAAGCACTGATCTCTACTTTTGTACTTCAACGCCAGCTCGAAGGGTTTGATCCTCTTGAGTCTCCTGGTCTGGTTCGTATTGTCAAGGAGCTGGATAGCCTCGACATTAACGTGATGACGAAGTAGCTGTTCATGACTCTTGGCGAATCGCTAATGGCCTAGCTAACGGTATCCATTTCCATGTCCCTATGTAGGTCACTGCAACTGCAGTGCCAAGGGGCATTGACTACTTTGTTTTGGAATTCCTGGATTATTGCTAAATTGCTCTTATTGGCACAACCCCACAGCTGGATGCCATATGTCCATACTGGCTTGGGAATTTGTTTATACGGAAGTACTGTGTTATATATTGACAGAGTAGAACTTCGTCCAAGCAGCCAATACATTTTCTTAAATTTGATGTCTAATTCTTCTTTCTTCTTTTTGATATGAGCTCTCCAGCGTAGCTTAGCGTCCAGTGTTATACCCAAATATTTTACTGTATCAGCATATGGTACTTGGATATTGTTTATGCTGACAGGAATATATTGGTCTCTTTTGTTTGTGAAATTCACATGGTAAGATTTAGCCTCATTTAATTTGATTCTCCATTGCTTAGTCCAGTTCTTAATTTTGTTAACTGATGTTTGCAGTTTTATTGTCCCTTCTTCGTGATCTTGGCCTACGGTCATTATAGCAGTCTAGCAGTGTCGTATCATACTCTAGTTCAGGAATATCGCTGGTGTATAGTAGATAAAGGACTGTCGCTAATACACTGCCTTGTGGTACCCCTGCTTTAATTTCGTTAAGATCAGAGTAAGCGTCTCCCTGTTTAATTCTAAAGGCTCAATCAGAAATATATGACTTCAATAATTGTGCGAACTGGTTAGGCAAGAGCTTGCATAATTTATAATGCAATCCCTCGCGCCACACCTTATAAAAGGCCTGAGCTACATCAAGGAAGACGGTAGAGCAAACTTTTCTTTCTTCCAACGACTTTTCAATTATGTCTGTAATCCTGTGGACCTGATCTATAGTTTAGTGCCTTTCTCTGAAGCCAAACTGATGGTCAGGGATTATGTTTTTGTCTTCAATTATTGGTTTAAATCTTTTAAGATATATTTTTCAAACAATAATGAAATTACAGGGAGCAAAGAAATTGGCCTATAAGATGAAACTTCATTTGGTGGTTTTCCGGGTTTAGGAATCATTATCATTTCTGCTACTTTCCATACCTTGGGTACATATTTCAATATCTAAAAGATGCGTTAATAAGGTAGGTAAGTTTTACAATTGCTTTGCGGGAATTTCTCCCGTAATTAGGTCAAACCCAGGAGCTTTTTTCGGACTAATATTTTCATTAATTTCTGTTGCTATTTCTTTTGGAGTAGCAGGTCTAATTGCACCTTCTTCCTGGATAAGATTTTCCCAGTCGAGAATGTCTTCATCTTGATTCAGTTGGAAGGTCTCTTCCAGATATTCAGCGTATCTGTTAGCTTTTTGCGTATTACTTTTTGCCCACGTACCATTTTACTATCTTTTGAGCTCACAAAGGTCGCTAATATAGTAGTCTTCTGAGCCTTCTTTTTTCTGAGATAAAGACTCTAATTTCTTTATGGTAATTGTTAGCTTTTATTCTTGGAGTGATGTCTGGGGTATTGTCCCATGCAGCATGTTGGATAGCATCAACAAATAATTCCGTTTCATGGTTTTGTTGTTCTTCATTTTTTAGAGTCACTGACAAATTGATATTCTCTTCAAGTTTTAATTGGAAACTTTTCCAATCTGTGAGTTTATTTACCAATCTCGGAGCTAATTCATTTTCTATAATGCTTTCACTGAGTGTAAGTAAAATGGGAGAGTGATAGGAGTTCATATCCCAAGCTTCTTCCATCTTAATATAGTTTACTGATTGATACATTTCGGATAATAAAGAAATCAATTAAATCAGGGATTTTATTGGAGTCTAATATCTCGCCCTTTAGTTGTTTGACTGCTTGAAGAAGTTCTTTCCTTTTATCGTCGTTAACCTAGATCCCCATTGGACATTTTTGGCATTGAAATCACCAAATATGATGAATCTGTGCCCTTGATTATTTATGAAGTCTAAGTATTGTTCCTTTTTGAGAGCATGCCTATGCGGACAGTAAACTGCGGAGATAATGATCTCATATGTTTTGGTTTTCACCTTTACAGTGGCAGCTTGAAACTATTCTGTTTTATAACCCGTTTCTTGATGGTGCTTAATTGATTTCTTTATCACAACGGCACTACCGTCTTTGGCTGTATTTTCCGGATATATAGTGTGATATGCTTTATCTTCCTTGAATTTAATAAATGATTCGTTAGTAAAGTGAGTCTCAGCGAGTATGTCAATGTCCTCTATATCTAGGACAGCTTGCAGTTCTTGTTGGTGTTGCAAGAGTCCATTGGTGTTCCACTCCATTATCCTAAGGTTACTCCACATGATGATTTTTTAGAATAGCTCCTTTAGTGCCATGTTCAAGTCTGCTAATACGTTCATCCACTTGTGTTAATTTCTCCATTATTTGTTTAAGATAGTTTTGAATGGAAACGTTTTGGTCTTGTTGTTGGATTTGGTTTTTATTATTACTCAATTCAGGCTTACCACTAACTGATCGACTGTAGGCTTATTGTCTCGCACTTATGTCATCTGTTATCACTTTTTGCGGCTGCTTAGGAGGAACTAGTTTCTGAGTACGTTTATCTTTTAATTTTTGCAGTTTCTTTGCAACCATGCATTTTCTGTAGTTAGCTAGGTGACCTTCACCACAATTTACACATTTTGGTATTGCATCCTTTGGTTTTTCGCACTCAATTGTTAGGTGTTTACCAGTGCACCTGATGCATCGTGGTTCCACAGCACAGTATTTTTGCGTGTGTCTATATGCTTGACATTTTTTGCACTGTGTTACAAGCCTGGACTTTCTTAATGGCAGAATTTCAACTCTTATCCCTAATATATCAGTTATTCCGTAAATCTGGTCAATACTCTCATCATTGTCTGAATGAAAGCATGAACATATTTAAAGGTTGTTTAGTTTTATATTTTAAATAAGGAGTGGCTTCGATAAGCCAATACCACAAATAAACTTAATTTTTAGTTACTCGACAAAAAGTCACTCTTTATAAAAAATTTTGCTTATAAAAAAATTACGATTTGTCTTTAGAGAATTTAGTTCTTGAATTCTTCTATCTTGTAAGGAGACAAAATCTTAAAAAATATTGATTTTAATTCAGAGTAAACAACCTTATGTGTTTGTTTGTAAGAAAAATGCCATTAGAAAATGTTCCTTATTGGATTCGCAGTACGAAGTTTATTAGTGAACAAATTGGTCGGTGCGCACGGTATATCGGTGAAATTTTTAAAGGCTGCTCGTCGGTTGTCTTGCGCACAATGTTGTCGCCGTCATATAGGCATCCTCGCCGTATTGGTGCAGGTTTGGTTACAATCCAATGACTTGAACCAACGACGACCGTCCAGAACTGAAATCAGTCGTAGAGATGCAACGATATTAAAATCTATCGATACGTGGACAATAGATATCAAAATTAATTCTAAAATTGGCTTCTCAGTGATGAATATACTGACATCTGACGATCAGCCTTGTTAACATGCGCGAGGCCATAAATTTTCCACTTTTGCTTTTAGGGTTTGGCTATCCATAGATATGGGTCGGTGACAGTGGCGATATTCATAATGAATTTTTATCATCCCGCCTAACGGCTCCGGTTTTGCGGGATAATGTAACACCGTACTAAATGTAGATTCACATTTTCTCGTTTTGCGTGAGCCGTTTGGAGCAATGGCAAAAATAATGCGTATTTGTGGGAAATATGTGACCGTAGCGAGCGATGTGACAGTGACGATAAAAATACATTATGTCTTATCGCCACTGTCACATCGCTCGCTACGGTCACATATTTCCCACAAATACGCATTATTTTTGCCATTGCTCCAAACGGCTCACGCAAAACGAGAAAATGTGAATCTACATTTAGTACGGTGTTACATTATCCCGCAAAACCGGAGCCGTTAGGCGGGATGATAAAAATTCATTATGAATATCGCCACTGTCACCGACCCATATCTATGGATAGCCAAACCCTAAAAGCAAAAGTGGAAAATTTATGGCCTCGCGCATGTTAACAAGGCTGATCGTCAGATGTCAGTATATTCATCACTGAGAAGCCAATTTTAGAATTAATTTTGATATCTATTGTCCACGTATCGATAGATTTTAATATCGTTGCATCTCTACGACTGATTTCAGTTCTGGACGGTCGTCGTTGGTTCAAGTCATTGGATTGTAACCAAACCTGCACCAATACGGCGAGGATGCCTATATGACGGCGACAACATTGTGCGCAAGACAACCGACGAGCAGCCTTTAAAAATTTCACCGATATACCGTGCGCACCGACCAATTTGTTCACTAATAAACTTCGTACTGCGAATCCAATAAGGAACATTTTCTAATGGCATTTTTCTTACAAACAAACACATAAGGTTGTTTACTCTGAATTAAAATCAATATTTTTTAAGATTTTGTCTCCTTACAAGATAGAAGAATTCAAGAACTAAATTCTCTAAAGACAAATCGTAATTTTTTTATAAGCAAAATTTTTTATAAAGAGTGACTTTTTGTCGAGTAACTAAAAATTAAGTTTATTTGTGGTATTGGCTTATCGAAGCCACTCCTTATTTAAAATATAAAACTAAACAACCTTTAAATATGTTCATGCTTTCATTCAGACAATGATGAGAGTATTGACCAGATTTACGGAATAACTGATATATTAGGGATAAGAGTTGAAATTCTGCCATTAAGAAAGTCCAGGCTTGTAACACAGTGCAAAAAATGTCAAGCATATAGACACACGCAAAAATACTGTGCTGTGGAACCACGATGCATCAGGTGCACTGGTAAACACCTAACAATTGAGTGCGAAAAACCAAAGGATGCAATACCAAAATGTGTAAATTGTGGTGAAGGTCACCTAGCTAACTACAGAAAATGCATGGTTGCAAAGAAACTGCAAAAATTAAAAGATAAACGTACTCAGAAACTAGTTCCTCCTAAGCAGCCGCAAAAAGTGATAACAGATGACATAAGTGCGAGACAATAAGCCTACAGTCGATCAGTTAGTGGTAAGCCTGAATTGAGTAATAATAAAAACCAAATCCAACAACAAGACCAAAACGTTTCCATTCAAAACTATCTTAAACAAATAATGGAGAAATTAACACAAGTGGATGAACGTATTAGCAGACTTGAACATGGCACTAAAGGAGCTATTCTAAAAAATCATCATGTGGAGTAACCTTAAGATAATGGAGTGGAACACCAATGGACTCTTGCAACACCAACAAGAACTGCAAGCTGTCCTAGATATAGAGGACATTGACATACTCGCTGAGACTCACTTTACTAACGAATCATTTATTAAATTCAAGGAAGATAAAGCATATCACACTATATATCCGGAAAATACAGCCAAAGACGGTAGTGCCGTTGTGATAAAGAAATCAATTAAGCACCATCAAGAAACGGGTTATAAAACAGAATAGTTTCAAGCTGCCACTGTAAAGGTGAAAACCAAAACATATGAGATCATTATCTCCGCAGTTTACTGTCCGCATAGGCATGCTCTCAAAAAGGAACAATACTTAGACTTCATAAATAATCAAGGGCACAGATTCATCATATTTGGTGATTTCAATGCCAAAAATGTCCAATGGGGATCTAGGTTAACGACGATAAAAGGAAAGAACTTCTTCAAGCAGTCAAACAACTAAAGGGCGAGATATTAGACTCCAATAAAATCCCTGATTTAATTGATTTCTTTATTATCCGAAATGTATCAATCAGTAAACTATATTAAGATGGAAGAAGCTTGGGATATGAACTCCTATCACTCTCCCATTTTACTTACACTCAGTGAAAGCATTATAGAAAATGAATTAGCTCCGAGATTGGTAAATAAACTCACAGATTGGAAAAGTTTCCAATTAAAACTTGAAGAGAATATCAATTTGTCAGTGACTCTAAAAAATGAAGAACAACAAAACCATGAAACGGAATTATTTGTTGATGCTATCCAACATGCTGCATGGGACAATACCCCAGACATCACTCCAAGAATAAAAGCTAACAATTACCATAAAGAAATTAGAGTCTTTATCTCAGAAAAAAGAAGGCTCAGAAGACTACTATATTAGCGACCTTTGTGAGCTCAAAAGATAGTAAAATGGTACGTGGGCAAAAAGTAATACGCAAAAAGCTAACAGATACGCTGAATATCTGGAAGAGACCTTCCAACTGAATCAAGATGAAGACATTCTCGACTGGGAAAATCTTATCCAGGAAGAAGGTGCAATTAGACCTGCTACTCCAAAAGAAATAGCAACAGAAATTAATGAAAATATTAGTCCGAAAAAAGCTCCTGGGTTTGACCTAATTACGGGAGAAATTCCCGCAAAGCAATTGTAAAACTTACCTACCTTATTAACGCATCTTTTAGATATTGAAATATGTACCCAAGGTATGGAAAGTAGCAGAAATGATAATGATTCCTAAACCCGGAAAACCACCAAATGAAGTTTCATCTTATAGGCCAATTTCTTTGCTCCCTGTAATTTCATTATTGTTTGAAAAATATATCTTAAAAGATTTAAACCAATAATTGAAGACAAAAACATAATCCCTGACCATCAGTTTGGCTTCAGAGAAAGGCACTAAACTATAGATCAGGTCCACAGGATTACAGACATAATTGAAAAGTCGTTGGAAGAAAGAAAAGTTTGCTCTACCGTCTTCCTTGATGTAGCTCAGGCCTTTTATAAGGTGTGGCGCGAGGGATTGCATTATAAATTATGCAAGCTCTTGCCTAACCAGTTCGCACAATTATTGAAGTCATATATTTCTGATTGAGCCTTTAGAATTAAACAGGGAGACGCTTACTCTGATCTTAACGAAATTAAAGCAGGGGTACCACAAGGCAGTGTATTAGCGACAGTCCTTTATCTACTATACACCAGCGATATTCCTGAACTAGAGTATGATACGACACTGCTAGACTGCTATAATGACCGTAGGCCAAGATCACGAAGAAGGGACAATAAAACTGCAAACATCAGTTAACAAAATTAAGAACTGGACTAAGCAATGGAGAATCAAATTAAATGAGGCTAAATCTTACCATGTGAATTTCACAAACAAAAGAGACCAATATATTCCTGTCAGCATAAACAATATCCAAGTACCATATGCTGATACAGTAAAATATTTGGGTATAACACTGGACGCTAAGCTACGCTGGAGAGCTCATATCAAAAAGAAGAAAGAAGAATTAGACATCAAATTTAAGAAAATGTATTGGCTGCTTGGACGAAGTTCTACTCTGTCAATATATAACACAGTACTTCCGTATAAACAAATTCCCAAGCCAGTATGGACATATGGCATCCAGCTGTGGGGTTGTGCCAATAAGAGCAATTTAGCAATAATCCAGGAATTCCAAAACAAAGTAGTCAATGCCCCTTGGCACTGCAGTTGCAGTGACCTACATAGGGACATGGAAATGGATACCGTTAGCTAGGCCATTAGCGATTCGCCAAGAGTCATCACGTTAATGTCGAGGCTATCCAGCTCCTTGACAATACGAACCAGACCAGGAGACTCAAGAGGATCAAACCCTTCGAGCTGGCGTTGAAGTACAAAAGTAGAGATCAGTGCTTGGGTACATATTAACATTAGTGTAATTAGGATATCAGAAAAAAATAAGGAACCCAAGTGAGTACGTCCTTAGGTATAAGTTTCATAGCTGTAGTAAATTAGGTTTGATAAAGATTGCTCATTGATCTGTAGTAATTTCAGTAAATGCCAATTGAGGTGTTTTATAAATTAAAAAAAAAATTGTGGTATTGGGAACCCCATCCAGGGACACCTTGTATTTAAACATGCAAATCATGAGATGAGAACAAATAGCAAAATAATAACCATAAATGGCGGGAAAACAGAACTTTGCGGTAGTGATCGTGACGAGCCGTTTCGATTTTGTATCTGCAGTGGTGAAGTAATATCAACCAGTAATTTTTACATAATATTTATGAGGGGATAGTTCACAAACCAGACAAAACCCAACTCATCCTCCACGAGGGTATCTATCTTTTATTCTGAAATTATTCTTAAAAGTACCTCAGGGGTGTCTTTTTGTAGATGAAAACCAATTTAAAGACGATATTAATAAACATTTTGAAGATAAGAATCGTTTTTCTATGATGGTAAGGCTAGAAAAAGCTAATTTTTAAGCTAAATTTTCACATAGACCAAAGGAAGCCATTGAGGAGCTACATCTATAAATATACATATGTATAGTGCGGTTCAAGATATGCCGTTGATTTTTACTGCAATAAATCAACTACATGATTGTGTGTACCCGTAAACTTTTAAACCCCAATAAACGGGTTCAGGATCGGCTTGAGAATCTAGCTATCTATTCTCGTCAACACTTCTAAATGTGCAAGAGTTACTTCGCTTCTTTCTGGGAATGACAGTGCTATATCCTTTACAGAAGATAAAGAAATATTATTGGGAGTTTATTACCTATATACTTAAAATAGCATAAAATTTAGGGATACAGTACATTTCACGAAATTTTGATACGGCTTAATGATTTCCTGGGTCTGTCCCATTGTGTCGACAAGAGCTTGGCAATAAACAAGTGAAGTATGAAGGGACGGACTAAGGAAAACAAGTAATGATATGATTATATTAATGTAATCAAATGAAATAACATTTTTTTTAAATATTACTAATCATATTTATTTACATTTATAATGTAATTCTATAAATTGTTCTGTTTCGCTATCGCTATCCTCATCAACATTTATTATAATTGGATTAATTATACGAACCAGTGATTTTAACTGATGCCACATATGCTCTATGGGGTTAAAAATGCAATAATAGGGTGGGAGCCGTAGCACTGTATGTCCAATTTCTTCTGCCAATGTGTCACAAACATATACTTTTTTTATACAGAATGTCTTTAAAACTTCTAAAAGATCACTTTTTTTATAACTTTCTTCAAAATATATATCATTCGCCGCCACGTAGTTCTGAATCTCCAATTTTGTATTATTTGAGCTTGGAGCTTTATGAAATTGGCGACTGTGATAGCTCGCATTGTCCATTACTATCACGCTATTCTGAGGAATGTTTGGTAAAAGACAATTCTTGAACCATTGCTCAAAAAGTTCGGCTGTTGTATCTTCATGGTAGTCCACACAAGAGTCTAATGTTTTTTGCAGAAAACCACAAGGCATTTGGAACCCAACCGTTTTCTGACCCAGCATGTAAAATGCTTATTCTTTTTCCTTTTGCTTTACTGCAACACTAGAAGAAGCACCATCAATGTTTTTCCATGGACGCCACATACTGTTTTTTTATACGTTTGGTAAAATAATATCGGTAATACAACTAAACTCTTCCAGCAAGAAATAAAAACTAACAAACTTTACCACAAAAAGATATTTAAATATAAATAAGCAACCTAACCTACCTGATGTGCCTATATTTAATCATAATTATTACAATCCGGTCCTTTCCACATAATAATAACAAACGGTCATAAATATATATATATGAGATCGCCGCAGGTACTTTTACTGCAGTCATTAAGTTATATCCATTTTTCGTGAAACAATCTTTACAGGTAAATAAAATTTATACTCCGGCCTTGCCCGAAAAGCTGCAAATTTTATGGTCTTCTATGGTAGCAGAGGTAATTAGGGTTTTATGGTAGTCAAAAGATCAATGGCATATTTTGAACAACACTATAAAACAGGTTTTGGTTATCTAAGGTATTTAAAGTTTTTGAAATTGCAATAAGTTTATTACCTTCCTTTCATTTCCGTTTTTAAAATAATAATATACCTGCAAAACTTTATCTCACTAGTACTTGCACAATTTATTCAAAATATAGCAATTTTTTTTTTAATATGTTACTTCACCTTATCTTAAAAAAAATATAGTGACTTACCTTAGAAATCATGATTTTTTAGCAGTTTAACTTATTTAAAAACTGATGATTTTGTGATATTATTTTTAGTTTTTATACATATGGACAATGATCCTTACTTAAACATTCAACTATATTAAATCTATTTTTAATGATATTTTAAATATTTCACGCGCGGTAGCTTGTACAAGTATTTAATTGAACTTAATTACTGGAAAAGTTGTCGATTTTTAAGAACAAAGCGACTTTCTGTTCAGGTTCCCTACGAGTAACTTTATGAATTTACTAGTAAAATGTATGCGGAATTAGAACGGAAGTCTGTGATATGAACATTCCTTACCTATAAGGGATGAAAAAAATTATGAAGGGTGTATGCTGAGTACAGTACCATTTTTCAATGATTTTACGAGGTATCTCCGTTATTAGTAAAGATAGAATGATGCGGATTTCGCAGCTACTTTTTTGTTAAAGAAATGATGCCGCAATTAGAATTGTTCCTGCTCCTTGTTTTGATATACGGGATGTGATTTTGGGACACATAATTTCGGTTACCCTGTACCTTGTCACACAGAAATAAAATGTTCTCTTTGTAGTTTTTTACTACTAGGATCCAGTACGTATTCAAATTATTTCAACATTCAATAGTTTTCAGGAGAAAAAAAATGCTTTTTTTTAAACCCTGTATATAAATGTGAAAAATAAGGGCCGATATTTTACTGTTATCTTCAGTTAGACATTAAAAAACCTGTTGTGTTTGTTCATGATTTAAATTAATTTGAGGGTCAATTGACGACGTTAAGTCTGATTATCACCTTCTTAAAGGTATATTCCTTTAGATGAGAGTTAAAAAGAACTTTAATATACGATCAAACTTAAGACAAGTTTGACCGTAAGTCGTCATTATGTCATTTTGCAACCTAAGGTTACTTTGAAATATTGGCCGTAATCAGTATTACCATATTTCGAAATTTATTTAAAGTTTGTACCATTTATAAGAATTAATTAGATTACTTCGATGTACTGATTTCGGCCCTCATTATAATAATCTATCTACAGGCGTTTAGGAAAAGTGTTATCATATTTAAATGGGTGACTCATTGGCTGTCTTAGAAGAACAAACAATATTTTATTTTTCAATTACCTTCTAAAATATTTTACCCGCAAAATCTGATCATATGTGCCTCGCCCAATTGGTCAGCACCAGAGTTGTTAAAGTAGTTAATGTAACATTTACTACCGTAGTAAATGTAATTTGCTACATGCTCTTACTATGTATTTTGTGACATTTACTACATTTGCTACATTTACTACTTTCACATTTCATTTTTAGAATATTTTATGACTTTATCAGATCTTTAAGCAACGATTCATCTTGGTTCAACCTTCATCAACTTAGTTTTTTCAAATACGCGTCTCTATTTTTTTGTTTAAATTATAAAAGAGGAACTAAATCTACGTTCAATTGTGTCCGATGCTTACTGGTTTTCCGACGTTAAAGTGACAATCTTCATTAAAATACGCCTAGTAGGGTCCTGTAATTCCTGTACTATTTCAAAATTCGGTATAATTCGAAAATGTAAACGTCAATGCCTTTTTTAAAAGTCTTAATAATGTGCTGGCTTTAGGAAAATATTTAATTAATAATTGAACTGTTCTTCTTGTTCCAGTGATTTTGTAACTACGGCTAGGTAATATAAACAAAAATATTTAATTTTTTTATTAATAATATATAGTTTCAACAAACGATTATTGTTTCAATGGTAATACTTAGTGAGTGGAGCGGCATAAGGGAGGAACCTGAACGGAGTAACGATTGGTGCAGCATGTGGTGCGAATTGTGGTATTTGTCGCTCAAATTGTGGTACATGTGTTGCAACCTTAAGAATAGCTGGTGCCGGATGAATTGCGGGGGCAGTTTTTTCAACAACTGCATTGAAACCACTGTGTGCATCAGCAGTATAGCGGACAGTTCTGAAAGTACCATCAGCATCGGCTAGTTTGTAGAAACCTCTAACTGAATTTCCATCACGCACTTCATGTTGACTCTTGTGGTCACCGGTATGAGGATCATCGACAGCGTAGTTGAATTCGTATTTATGTTCCGTGGGTGGTTGAGCGTATTTAACTATGGCAGGAGCAGACTGCAATAAAGAATATGTTGGTGGAGAGTAGTAGTCGTGACTAGCTTGAGCAACAGCTACAAGAGCAGCAACGGCAAATATCTGAAAAAAACACGATATGGTCAGTACGCAGTTTACACGTATTATACATGGTGTTAGCGAATTTGACTTATTACACAAGATACTATAGAGATATAATTTTTAATTTCTCGACAAAAAGTCATTCTTTATGAAAAATTTTGCTTGTAAAAAAATTTAGATTTGTCTTTAGAATATTTAGTTTTTGTATACAGGGACGTCAACATCTTAAAAAATATTGATTTTACCTAAGTGCGGTGTCACACTGTCCCGTCCCGCAAAACGGGTCCCCGCCAAACGGGAGATGTTCAGCGGGATGATAAAAATACATTATGTCTTATCGCCATTGTCACATCTCTTCCGCAAAACGCATTATTTTTACCTTTGCGCCGAACGACTCCCGCAAAACGGGACAATGTAACTCCGTATTTAGTACGGTGTTACATTATCCCGCAAAACCGGAGCAGTTCGGCGGGATGATAAAAATATAGTATATCTTATCGCCACTATCACTCTTCCGCAAAAACGCATTATTTTTACCATTGTCCTGCACGGTTCCATCAGAACAGGCAGCACACTAAGTGCGATATTGTCCTGTTTAGCAAGACGGATCCGTCCTGTAAAACGGGAACCGTTTGGTAAAAACACATTATGAATATCGCCACTGTCACCGACCCATATCTATGGATAGCCAAACTCTAAGAGCAGAAGTGGCAAATTTATTGCCTCGTGCAATTAAACAAAGCTGATCGTGAGATGTCAGTATGCGCAATGCCGATTGATAAACTATTTACCTTATCCAACAGGACCGTACTTTGCCCTTAATGAAAATGATTACACGGCAATATTTTGGCACATCAAGACCTTCTTTACTGGGAAATAAACAATCAATTTTCTCGCATAAAGAAGGCCTGGTGGGCATCACTGAAAAACCACTTTTAGAATGAATTTTAATATTTATTGTTCAGGTATCGATAGATTTTTAATATCGTCACGACTGATTTCGGTTCTGGGCGGTCGTCATTGGTTCACGTCATTGGTTTGCAACCAAACCTGCATCAATACGGCGGGGTTGCCTATATGACGGCGATAATATTGTGCGCAAGACAACCGACGAGCACAGCAACCTTTAAAAATATTACCGATATGCCGTGCGCACAAACCCATTTTTCACTAATAAAATTTAACTTTTAACTTCGCATCCCATAAGGAACATTTTCTAATATATATCATTTTTCTTACAAACAAAAACCTAAGGTTGTTTACTCTGAAGTAAAATCAATATTTTTAAGATTTTGGCCTCCCTGTATACAAGAACTAAATTCTTTAATGACAAATCGTAATTTTTTATAAGCAAAATATTGCAATTCTTTCCTCTATATGTTACTTCACCTACCAAAAAAAAATATAGTGACTTACCTTAGAAATCATGATTATTTAGCAGTTTCAACTTATTTTAAAACTGATGATTTTGTGATATTATTTTTCGTTTTTATACATATTGACAATGATCTTTACTTAAATATTCATCTATATGAAATCTATTTTTAATGATATTTTAAATATTTCACGCAAGGTAGCTGTACTAGTATTTAATAGAACTTAATTATTAGAAAAGTTGTCGATTTTCAAGAACAAAACGACTTTCTGTTCAGGTTCCTTACGAGTACCTTTATGAATTTACTAGTACAATGTATGCGGAATTAGAACAGAAGTCTGTGATATGAAAATTCCTGACCTACAAGGGATGCAAAAAATTATAAAGGGTGTACGGTAAGTACAGGGTTTCCATTTTTCATTGATTTTATAGGGTATCTCCGTTATTATTAGTAAAGATAGAAGGATGCGGTTCTCGCAGCACTTTGCACCTTTTTGTGAAAGAAAAGATCCCCCAATTAGAATTTTTCAATGCCTCCTTATTTTTGATATACGGGATGTTTTTGAGAATTTTACATCTTGGGACACATATTTCGGTTACTCTGTAACTTGTCAACTAGAAATAATTTTCTCTTTTTGGTTGTTCACCTAGAATCCAGTACGTATTCAAATATTTTCTACATTCAATAGTTTTCAGGGAAAAAAATGCCCTGTATATAAATGTGAAAAATAAGGGCCGATATTTGAATGTTACCTTCAATTAGACATTAGTTAAGGTAGCCTTAACGTTAATGTAAAACTTAAAAAATCTGTTGTGTTTGTTCATGCTTTAAATGAATTTGAGGTAAATTGACGCGTTAAGTCGTAGATTACCACGTATTTAAAGATATATTCCTTTAGATGAGAGTTAAAAAGAACTTTAATATACGGTCAAACTTAACACAAGTTTGACCGTGAGTCTTCATTATATCATTCTATACCTTAAGGTGACTTAAGGTACCTTCAAAAATATTTGACCCGCAAAATCTGATCACATGTGCGGCGCCCCATTGGTCACTACCAGGGTTGTTAAAGTAGTTAATGTAACATTTACTACGTAATTTGCTACCATAGTAAATGTCATTTGCTATATGCTCTTATTATGTATATTGTTACATTTACTACATTTACTACTTTCATCTTTCATTTTTAGAATATTTTTATTGAGATCAAATCGTAAAGCAAAAAGCAACAGAAGAATATTAACCACGAACTACTATTTTCTACTTTTCCACTCGAATTTCCAACTTTTTACTTTGAATTTATAATAATAAAGTTGAGGTTATGTAATATTTTTGACACTTTCAGCCAATCAAAACAATAATTATATTTCGTCGGCTTACAAGCAAAACAAATTAAGTCAGAAAAACATATTCATTTTACTTAGTAGGTTTGACCCGAACAAAAGGAATCTTATGTCTGACTTAGTGAAAACAGTAATATGGGAACAGATATACAAATTAACTCGAGCTACTGGGGTTTTCCAGAGCATAGGTTGTTAAAATTCATGCAACTGATGTAAATATGTCAATATTTTAAAAAATTAGTTAGTGTGTTTTACTTGTACAGTACGTTCCACGAAATTTGGATACGACTTAATGATTTCCTGGGTTGGTCCCATTATGTCGACAAGAGCTTGGCAACAAACAAGTGAAGTATGAAGGGACGGACTAAGGAAAACAAGTGATGATATGATTATATTAATGTAATCAAGTGAAATAACATTTTTTTTAAATATTACTAGGCATATTTATTTACATTTATAATGTCATTCTATAGATAGATCTGTTTCGCTATCGCTATCCTAATCAAAATTAATTATAATTGGATTAATTATACAATCCAGACTAATATACGAATTTTCTACAGTTATTACGTGACGGACTGAATTTTTCCAACTACCTGAGGGAATATCGTTAAAGCATTTTCGTATTAAATTTATAATATTAAATTTTCGGGATTTATCATTGATGAGCCGTTGCTTCAGAGAATCTAATGTAGGTACGCGTTCTTTCTAGATTTAATGGGATTTGACGCGATTTTTTTTCACTGTAGTCAGAGGTATCTTAGTCAAACCAGACGTTTCAGTCGCAGCAGCACTAGCAGTCCTGTATTGAGTAAAGATGTATATAGGTACTCTTTTTACAATTTCCCTAGCATCGAGAGATAAATTCATTTTCTTCACTGCAAGCACCATCAATGTTTTTCCATGAACGCCACATACTGTTTTTTTATACGTTTGGTAAAATAATATCGATAATACAACTAAACTCTTCCAGCAAGAAATAAAAACTAACAAATTTTACCACAAAAAGATATTAAAATATAAATTAAGCAACCTAACCTACCTGATGTGCCTATATTTAATTATAATTATTACAATCCGGTCCTTACCACATAATAATAACAAACGGTCATAAATAATGGGATCGCGCAGGTACTTTTACTGCAGTCATTAAGTTATATCCATTTTTCGTGAAACAAACTTTACACCCACGATTTACTACATTTACGATGTGTAACAGTGTATCAAATTCAATTTTTCTGCGACATTAACAACCCTGGTCATCACGTCTTAATCCTAATAATCTAATCTAATACTATTCAATCTGAATTAGTATCTTAAAATGTAACTGCCTTAGGTAAAATACGACAAATTCTGTTTATAATTCAATGTTCGACGGTGCCCATAGCTCTGAGACTAGCTGGGTAGCATTATTTGCTTATCCTGATTGTATAAAGTGTATTCAGGTGGTTAGGAAATATTTTTCCATACATATTTACATTATACCACCTAACAAGCAGAGCAGAAATTACACGTTGAAATTATGGAGCATATTTTTTTGACTTAAAACTCATATGTTTTATAGGGTGGTACAAATTCGGCCTTCACCATTGGGATATCGGAAACGCTAGAGATACGAAGTCGGTTAAAATGGGGCAAAGTTGCATAATTATGGGCCAAATAATTTGCCGCAAAAAAATCAACAATAAATACAGGGGCTTCCAAAATATTTGGAAAAATCAAAAATTTGCGTTTCGGTTCTTATTTTTTTCTGACTTTGTTCGAAGAGATGTCCAAAAATAATTTCACTTTCTCATTACTACTTCGTATTCTCCATAAGCTGGCATTATCAGATCTTTCATGGGACGTTTCGTATTTGGTTCATCATCATCAACTTATTTTTTTTTTAAATACGTGCCTGGATCTTTGTGTTTAAATTATGAAAGAGGAACGAAATCTACGTTCAGTGGTATACAACACTTACTGGCGTTCCGACGTTTTGTTCCTTAAATTCACCATCTTCAGTAAAATACCCATAGTCGTTCCTGTAGTTTATTTTTTTAAAATTCAGTATACTTAATTCGAAAAAGTAAAACTAAATGCCTCTTTTAAAAGTCTTAAGAAATTGCTGGCTTTAAGAGTCAAATTTTATATGTATTAATAAAATAAATGACTTGTACTTACTACGCTAAGTAGAAATTTGATACAACTATTAGTATGAAATAAATTTAAAAGAAACAGTAGTAGTACGTAATAACAATAACAATTAAAGACAGAAATAGCAATAATAATTTCAAAAATTCTGTTTCTTCGACTAGGGATATTTTAATGAAGACGGTCAATTTAAGGAACAAAACATCGGAAAACCAGTAAGTTTGTATACCACTGAACATAGATCTCGATCCTCTTTCATAATTTAAACAAAAAAATCCAGGAACGTATTTAAAAAAATTAAGTTGATGATGGTGACCAAAAGACGAAACGTCTCATGAAAGATCTGATGATAACATCTTGTGGAGAATAAAAAGTAGCAATTAGAAAGAAAAGAAACTTATTTTTGAACATCTCTTCGGGTCGGGAAAAAATAAAATTCGGAACGCATAATTTTAGATTTTGCCAAATATTTTGAAAAACCCTGTATTTATTTTCGATTCTTTTGGGGAATATTATTATGCGAATGATTACACAACTTTGCCCCAAATTAACTGACTTCGATATCCAAAATCCCAAATGGTGAATGAAGAATTTGTAGCACTCTGTATGTATAATTTTTAAAACATATTCCTTTAATCTGCTTCCGGAGCTATTTAACAGTTTATGAGCAAACCTTATATGATCAGTAATAGTGCCACTAAAAACATTTTTATGGTTGCTCTTTATTGAATGTTATAACATGTTATATTATACCAAATTAGTTATGAGACATGAAAACTTGATATTTTCGTTTTAGTACAGTACATACATAAATATAGGAGTTTAAAATGATATTTCTCGTATTTGGCGTCCTCCCTGGCCTCCCAGATGTATAATGTTAATTCTGGAACATATTCTATACAGCAGCGGTCTCCAACCTTATATTCCGACGGACCGGTAAATAATTAATACTTTTTTGAAAGGAGAATATTAAAACTTTATTTTACACTGAAGGACATACGAAAGGACTCAATATAATTTTAAGTACTTTTTGTGACATCACACCTTGATCCGCTTAATGGATTTTGATAAACTTTTCACTGGCTCGTAACTCCACTATTTCCCCAAGTCAAAAACCATAGAAGGTTTATTAATAAAGATACGATTTAGCCATTCATATCTCAAACAATATAATCTATAACCTAACAACAAAAATGCGTGTTAAATTATATAATAGAAAAGTTAATAAAAAAACAAAATGGAATAAATAAATAATCGTGTGTTACTCTCTTGATTTTAAAACTTTTGAGTATCCATTTGGATACGCATGCCTTTTATTTGGATACCCAGTAAACAACAAATGGATCCAGAAATTTTTTAATTACTTAGTAATTTAAAAACTACTGAACTGATACCAGTGATGACTGATAACTACCTAAAAATGCTTTAAAATAATCAGAGCCAGAAAAAATATTAAAAAATAGGGCTATTTAAAAGTAAAAATTAACTAAAGACATTGAGACGCAGTAAAAAATCACTAAAATATGCCTTGCATGGTTGAAATGCAGTTATTTATATTCTCATGGACGCGACAAAAAGGCAAGTTGTCGCATCATGTAGATATACCTACTTATAAGTAGGTATACATAAAATGTAATGATCTTAAAAAAGGGATATAACTTTAAAATTGGTAAAGATGGAAAGACAAATAAAAAAAAATTCAGAGAAAAACTAACCTGAAATACCCTTTTCGCAATTAAATTTTAGTAAAAAACTTCTTATTTTATCCCATATATTGAATTAAATGAACGGAAAAATTAATCTTTGCTACGTCAATGTGTAGCTGGTGGGACTACCCGCCAGTAAAAAGTTTATTGAAATCCATTAAGCGGATCAGAAGATAAGATGTCGCAAAAAGTACTTAAAATTATAGTGGGCCATTTTGTATGTCCATAGTGAATTTGTTTGGGTATATTAAAAAACATATTTTCGCGGACCGGTGAAACATTTCTGCGGTTGGAGACCACTGCCATGCAGCGCTAAATATCACTCATACGGAGATTTATAATTTTTTTTGATAAATGATTTTTAAGTATGCGATTTGAAAGGTGCTTACAATAAATAGCATTCGTATACTCGTATATGATGGGATTGGAAATACGCTCGACTTAAATTCTCCCCTAAAGAGGCAAGACCTTTCAATCCTCTTGAAATTCCTCTCTTATAATTAAAAAGAAAGAAGGAGTATTTATTTCCTTTGAGATTAGGGAAGCAATTGGTAGCCTGAAAAAGAAGAGAAGCCTATGGCATGAGCGCTGTACTGTTGAAGGAAGTAAAGAATATTCTTATCATACCCTTAACTAAGGTTATAAATTGCTGTATCGAGGAGAGTGTTTTCCCAAATAGTCTTAAACGTCACAAAGTAATCCCCCACTTATATCAGTATTATCAAAGGTATTTCAAAGGGTCCTTGACTTTACAAGTCCGTTGAACAGAAAAACTTATTCACCAATTGTCAGTATGGTTTGAGAAAGAGGCTGTCTACCTCGCATGCCATAGATACCTATCATATCCTGAGGGGATTTGAGGGAGGAAAGTATGTGGGGAGAACATATTACGACTTATCGAAGGCCTTTGACTGCATTTCAGATTCTGTTCTTCTCGGGAAGCTTGGATTTTATGACCTGGATGGGGGTAGTTCTCTCTGTGGGAGAAAGCAATCATACTCGGGCCACCAAACTTTGAAGCACGGTGTGCCTCAGGGCTCGATCCTGGGGAACCTGCTGTTATTAGTTTACGTCAATGATTTACCAGCTTCACTAACTGTAGGTACATTGATTCTGCACGCGGACGATACCACGGCTACTAACGATTACTCCGACGCTGAAAATATAGGATAGTCTCAAGTCTCTGGGTGATTGGATTGCAGCAAATCAATTGAGCTTAAACGTCGACAAAACCTAAGACATGGTGTTTGGTCTTAGGATCCATAACAACCCTGCGGCAATGAAATTCCTTGGTGTTCAAATGGATCCCACACTAAAATTTGATTATAACACACGTGGCAGGGATGATTTATATACATACATACATGTGCGATTGAAAAAATCATGGAACGGAACGGAACCTTTTTAATGGGCTCCCGATGGAAATCAGGAATCTAGAGATAAACATATTTAAAAGTAAAAAAATATCTAACATCACATATTTGTACTCTATTCAAGACTTCCTAGACCATATCTATGATGTTCCCTTGCCTTGACTGCCTGTAAAATATTTAATTTTATTTTTAAATTGTTTAAACTGTTTGTGCTGTACTGTGTTATTTTTAGCGTTTTAAACTTGTTTTATTATTGATGTTATCCTGACTTTGTCAAATAGGCCTACAATTGTATTTCCTTTTTACTTAATTTTATTGAAATTTAACTGCCTTAAGCAGTATATCCTATGACGTATGTAAACATTTTTTGTTCAGTAATATTTATTAAGTTAATTTTCTCAGTGGAATAGGAGTTATATTTATATTTTTAATTGACTTATGGGTACTTTAAACATCATTTCTTTCCTTATTCCCTTTGTCAAACTCCTCCTTAGATGCGTTTCGTCATTGTTACGTCGATCAGACTCGAGCCTTACTGATGAGCCGTAACAATGACGACACCAGTCTAAGGATGAATTTGACATAGGGAAAAAGGAAACAAATTCTATTTAATTTCTGTTACGGACATTAAACCGTTCAGTGATGCATTTGCTATGTTATGTTCTCTTTCTACAGAACAGAGCTCTCTGCGATGCTGCGTTGGGTAGGCAAATACGCCACGAGATATCTCGACGAGAATAGACTCATTTCGAAGTTCGTCCAGTGAACCTGATAGTGCTGCGAAATCCTTTTTTCCCTTCAAACTCGAGCCTTATTGATGAGCCGTAACATCGGCGAAACACGTCTAAGGATGAGTTTGACAAGGGGAAAAAGGAAACAAACTCTATTTATCCTCGATTATGGACATTAATTCGTTGAGAGTGATGCATTTGGTATGTTTTCTGTTTTTATAGAACATACCATCTGCATTGTTCCTCTATGAGATGCTGCATTGGGTATAGTAATAGTAGTACATCGCGAGATGTCGCGACGAGATCTATTCTCCTTTCGAAGTTATTAGTACTTTATTCTGCCCTCGATGTGACAAATCTTTAAAATCTTTACCATTTTTATACTGGATGTGACTGGAAAAGGTATAGGGGAAATGGAACCCCTTTTTCGACAACATTTTGCGATTTATATGCCCTTGTTGGGCAATAACAATTAATTCAATCTATCTCCAGAGTAATGTTGTTACTGACAAAATAAGTAAAAAATTAATTTTTTTTTGAATACCTTCACTTGGATGATTTAATTATCATTTGTAAATGCATGATTCATTCTCCGAAATATGATATAATATGCTACTTTTGAGTCCGAGTAATAGCATACAAGAGTGGCACAGGCATAGATTATTTGGGGAGGATTATTAAATTTGTGACTTATATAAATATATACAGGGTGTTATGGAAAGGACGTATTATATTTAAACCGGCAAATCCTGAGATGAAATTAAATTGAAGAAAAATAACCATAAAAGACGCTTTGAATTATACACTTTATATGAAATCTGAAAATTTACATGGCCGCTACTAACGACGGTCGCAATCAATAAAATAAAAGGTCTGCAGTGTGAAAAGACGTCAGCTTACTTCGACCGGTGTTGTCATATCTATACTTTATAAAAATAAATTATAATTTTAACAAGTTTTCATTCTATCGTTTATGAACAAATATGATTCCAGAAAACCGACAGCGGAAAACTTTTTGCAAAACAAATAATAGTAATATCATACACAAAATTCAAATTCGTCACAAGCACAGGAAAGTAAAAGATCAAATGTCATTGCATTTTTGAATGGTTATCTTTCAAACTCATTAAAAAAATTCAATTTTATTTAAGACACATGCATTTATCCCCTCCTCCAAAAAACGCTCTTCCAACGGCAAGCCCTGTTTTTGCTATGAGCGTGCTGTCAGATCAAAAAATCTGGATTACCACTGAGAATTGTACCATCTTTATTACCGCTCGAAACCAATGTAGGCTAACAATACATCAAAGCAAAGAAGCCCATAACGTGAGGATCAAAAACAAACTTCTTGACAGTCCAAACGGATCAAGGTCCTTTTGGTCAGTCGCTAAGGCCGTCAGCCAAATTTTATCAAACCAACTATTCCACCTCTAACACGTTCCGATGGTAAAATAGCATCCACAGCCGGAGACAAAGCAAACGTACTTGCTGAACTATTTTCTTCGCATTCGAATGTAGATTTCCAGGGAAGAACACCACCCAACATTCCTACAGTTCAATCCGAAATGACCGAAATCGTGTTCCATCAGCGTCCCGTCAAACGAATCCTGAAAGGGCTCGACGTCAAGAAAGCTTCTGGTCCAGACGAAATTCCTGTTATAGTTCTCAAGAGATGCGCCGATGAACTAACACAGTATTTTGTAGACTTTTTAACTTATCCTACAAACAAGGAGTATTTCCATCGTGCTGGAAGACGACGCGAGTCCAGCCTATACCAAAGAAAGGTAAGAGAACGATTTGACTCTCTTTTACAGATATTTTCATGGAAAGTGCTCGGTTGACGTTGCCCTCTTAATTACACGACGAACCACTGCTGCCCATCCATATGTGGTTAAGCTTAGTACTCCTCGAACTTCATTATTTAAGAATTCTTTCATCTGGAGGACTTCATCCTTATGGAACGACCTTCCCGAGGTCGTTTTTCCCAACGAAATACCTCCATCGATTCAAAACCAACGTGAATCGCTTTTTGCGCACACGCACCAGAGTGCCCTAAAGGATTTTTCCTATAGTGCTTGTGTTTGATCATAAAAAAAAACACCTGCTGGACCGACCGGGTTTCTTGGGTGTTGGTAACAAGACAAAAACATCTATATCCGGACGCTGTCTGTTTCTTACTGACAGCCCGCAGCCGCTAACATGCATTCATATACAAACTACGTCTGCTCGGTCGAGCCGAGTGTGTGACAAAGATGGTAAGGGTTATTCTAGGCCGTTGGTACATATTTCGAGTTTTTGGTACACTGTCCATCCAAGGATTTGTTTCGTTATATAGGGCTGTTGAAAGTAACGGCTTTTTTTTAAGTTCACTCAGAGTTAAGTTTTCGCTCGTATTTATTAGTAAAACACCGAATTGAAATTACCTTATAAATTAAGACTAGGATCACAATGTACATATATTTTATATTCATATTAATTTTTTATTGCAAAATTATTATAGATAATGAATATTTGGTAGAATTAAATTCCTGATATATATTTAAAAATTTTCTTAAATTGTGAAAGTAGGCGTGCGACGGACAAAACTTGTGTATTGTTTTAATACTGGGTTTTGCTGTTAGTATTTGATAGGGAAGGCGAATTGAAATTAATTTAGCAAGCCTATGTTTGGAAGAAGATTTTATTATTTAATGCCTAGCTTCACATTTCGTCCCAATTTTAGATTCCTGTATCGTACAATAAAATGGTGGCATATTAAAAATAAGAAAAATTAAAAATAATTTATAAAATACTTTTGAAAATTTAATTTTATTCAGCAAATTAAACGAACACAAGAATGACCTAGTTAGTCGTTTATACTTCAAATTAAATTTTAACCTAGACATTCACCAGACTAAATTAAGTGTAACAATGATTATGCGAAAATCGCGTAATAAAGAAATTGAAAGTGTTAACTATTTTGGGAATTTGATCTACATTTCTAGGCAAAATGTGGGTTACATATTTTAATTGGTCATTATTTCGTTTTAATTTTCTTTTGTTTCGTATAGAATTTTTTGATGTCATTGTTAGATTACGTTACATAGTATAATATTATGCGTTACACAATTTTTGGTAATTAAAACATATTTCTAGAATGTCAATATTTCAGATTGTGATTATGGGTTAATTATTTGGTTACTTCTAAGTGCATAAAATGGTAATTGAATTAACCAATCCAAATTTATTATACAAATGTAGCTACGATTTATTTACTAGTTTTTGTACACAACAAATCTACAGAGTGTTTAGTAGGAAAAGGAAATATTTTAATGAGGTAATATAGAGTATATGGAAAAGAGGTCATATGTCAATGTAGGTCCGTAAATTAATTCTCTCCGAGATACAGAGTGTCAAAAAAAGTTATATATTTTTTTCCGTTAATAGCTCGAAAACGATTTATGAAATTACACTGGCCCTGTCTGTATACGCACTATAATGGCACGAAAAAAAAAAGTTTTCTCGATTTAAAAAGTTTTGACCTTTTCACCAGTGGCGCGCGCCCCGGCAAGAAATAAAATTATTTTGTGCCACTGGTATTTTTAATTAATCGTCATTTCATGACATTTGTAATGTTTATTATAACAACAAATGACTAAATGATCAGTCTCTCTCTCAGCTATTTCCTGTTGTCCACTCCTGGACATAGGCCTCTTTCATCTTTCTCCATACCGTTCTGTCTTGTGCTATCTGAAACCACTTATTTCCTGCTAGTAGTTTAATATCATCAAGCCATCTTCTTTGTGGTCTTTCCACGCTACGATTTGTCTGTCTTGGTAGCCAGTGTGTCAGCTTAGACGTCCATCCCGATGGGTCTTGTGCAGCCACGTGCCACACCCATTGCCATTTTAATTCAGCGATGCGTATTATTATATTCACGACTTTGGTTCTTTGCCGAATTTCTCCGTTCCTTTTTTGTCTCTAAAGCCGCATTCTCAGAGCTTCGACGTGTCGCAGCGTCAGTCCCCCACTTCTTTTGTAGGGGGTGACGTCTGTCACTTGTCATTCGGATAAAACCGAACCTTACAATAATTTGTTATTGGTTTTTAAATGAAAACAATTCGTTTTGTACAAATTTCGTTTTGAATAATTTATCATACTGACTGAGACTTTGATAATGAAGAAAATGAAAGCGGCGACGCAATGAAATCTTTGAATAATATCTTGCAGTGTATTTTAATATGATTATTCTTCAAGACTAAATTCGTTAAAAAACGTTAGAAGAAGCCAAAAAAATAGACTAAATTAACTGACTTATTTCCTTCCACTAACTAATTTCTGCATTTAGAGCTCAAAATATAAATGTAATGAAACAGCCCAGTTTTATTGCTGTATTTATTTTATCATAAACTTGAAATAGTGAACAACCTCGGTAGAGCAGCATACGCGTGCTCTATATCAAGACCCTACTGTACTTAGGACTACGATGCACTAGAAAAACAAATACATTTACACATCTTATTAGGTCGTTTTTATTAACCACTGTTAAGTAGGTAGGTAGGAGAACCATTTCATTCTAATATAATTTCCTCCATAAGGAAGTCTGAAATCATAGATATGGTCGTTCTGACAGTGTCTCCTCATCATTCACATTCCACACCCAAGGTTTCATGGTACTAATTGTAATAGGCAGGCTTTCGATAGCTTGGCTACTATCCTCACTAACTTGTGTCTCCTCTATATCTTCATTCCAAGCAGATACAAAGCCATCTTCGTGCAGAGCATACTTGCTCTTTGTAATCTGTATCTACAATAATTTAAAAATATTTATATTATAAGATCTATAGACCAACAAACATAATTTTTAGATAACATTACCAAAATGCCAACAATAGGGCTAACAAAATACCTTGTCACTTTAAAAACAGTTTACAATTTTAATTCAAATTTATGATTTATCAATATTATTAACTCTTGCACTTTCTTCTGCAGATAACTTTATTCTAAATTCAGTTTCAGAGCGGTGAAGAATTTCCATAGGAATATAATTTAAATTTGTGTCCACATCCATTTTGGTTTTCGTTTAAACCTAAAATTTAATGTTTTAACCTTGAACTTGTCACATTTCTTTAAAAAACTTATAGTATAGTCGATAATCTCTTCCGATTGCAGCAGGCCAATATTAATGTTTTTTTACGGTGTGAGTATGTGGAATGCGGAAAAGAAATTTGGCTGTTGGATTAAAATTTTCGTATTCTACTATGTATATTGATTCTGGCCAGTAAAAAATGGACCAATGTAATTAGAAAGACCAATGTAAATCAAAATTATTTAAATATTTTGTGGTATTTAGGTCGTTAATGATCAAATAAACTTTTAGAAGCAAAAGTACAACAATCTAATTATTAAAACTAATATTACAAATAAAAATACAGCAAAATAATTAGTAATTACCTTTGTTCGAAAACAACGAATACTTATTTCGGAAAACTGAGGTTCAAATTTCAAAACAAAATAAAAAATTAATAATCCTACAGCGCAGTGTGGCCGGGTATCTCGTGCAATGTCAGCAGATCTGTTGATTTTTTTGTGATTTTATGAATAATCTGGTGGTCCATGAAATTTTTTTTAAAAAAGTCCGTTTCTGGTGTTTGTTGGGATACTGGTTTATTTGCAAAAACTGTCACTAGTAAGTCGTATTGTTGTTAAGATGTTTATTTCATGTCTATTTATAATTAACAAAAATAAGAACAAAAAAATAGACAAGAGACATTTGAGTATAGAGTCGAACTAAGTGAAAAAGAATAATAATTAATCCTGCGTTGGGCCAATCAGTTTTATTAAGAAGCTTGAACGTGTGAATGGGACATTCATACGTGACAAATAAACTGTTTATTTTGAATAAGAGTCGTTAAAACAAAACTTTAGAAAGTATACTATTAGGGAAAAATGCATCATGGAATTAATAATGAGATCCTCATCTTATTGATTATTCAAGATAGAAAAATAGTAATTTGAAAGAAGGTAATTATTGGAAAACGTGAGCTTCCTGAGATTTAAGTTTTAAGCTTTTAGTTGTGTTGCATGATTATTAATTTAGGAAAATACAGGGTGTATGGTGGATACAACAATCCTCCCTCGTTAAGTGTTTTGATAAGGGTGCAATCACGCTATCAAAACATAAAACTGTTTGTTCCAATAAGTTAAGTAAAAGTTGACATATGAATATTAATTTGCAAATTGTCTCTGTCTTTTCTCTTAAATATTTAACCCTTAAGATATATTATATCTGTAAAATTAATACAGTTTCGCATATTATAATACAATAATAACTTAAATATTTGGAAATATTTATCCTAGGTATTTAAATATAGATAGATGAAATAATCGTTGTTAGCGATCTAGATTCTAAACGTAAGATATTTTGTTCCTAATTATTCAATATTAATTAAAATATGATAAAATTATATTTTATAAAGTATAGTGTAAATATATATAGAGTATGTATGATATAAAATACAAAAGCATTGTAATAATAATAATCAACCAAAGTTATTCATATTAATAAAATAAATCGGATAAGATAGAAAAGTTTTTTAAATTTTGAACATTTTCCGTTCTTTGCGTCTGTCCTTTGAAGTTTTTGGATCGCCGTTTTGTGAATCTGGTTCATTCAGCGATACAACGTCCATTTGAAGGTTGGAGAATACATCATTGGAGGTGAGTCTGCGTAAAGTTTGCTGAGGCTCCCAATCCATGGAGTGTACGTCATTGTTACTTATGGTGTTATGACTGTTTATACAAACTAGGTATTGGCATCGATCAGAGTTGAAAAGTCGTCTCAACCATGGGAAACGTCTCCAGTGACAACATCGACAGCATCCGCAACAGAATAAGATAATTAGGATGGCGGTTGCTATTATTCCCAAGAATACATTGTACCATTTAGAGTGATGAACTATAAAGGGTTGATTAATGTTTTGTCGAAGCTGGTCGTCGAATTGTTGTAATTTATGTTGTGCATGACGAAGTTCGTTTAGATTAAGATTGTTAAGCTTGATGGTGTCCATTTTTTCACTTTGTAAAAACTTTTGTTCCTGGACGCAACAGTCGTCGTTAGTTATATCGACTGATGGGATGAAATTGCTATAATTGGCAGACAAATTTGATGTGGCTACCAATAACGTAGACAGAGTATAACATTTGCATTTTGCTTTTAAGGTGAAAAGTCCGGTGCCGTGTAGTACGAAATCCAGCACAGGCGTGGAATCATCGCAGCTAACTGTACCCGCCACTGGTTCAGTTAGGATATACAACCATTGATTTGGCGACAATGGGTGCCATATTTCAATTTCGGATTTGATTGTCTTCGTCGTACAGCTTTTAGGTATACTTTGCGGTTGTCGTCATTTCAAATCGGTCTCGCAGGTAGGTCTCTCCTTGACTAGGTGAATGGTCACGTGCGAGCAGATATAATCGGAGGGCGGTGACTTCTTACAGGATGATAGGTCTTTAAGGTGCCCATAAAATGTTCGTGTCGTACTTAACAAGAGGTAAGGAAAAGAAGGATTTATATATGAGTATATGGTAGTGTTAAAGGACTGTATAGGAAGTGGAATAAGATTATACAGTTGATAAAGTTCATTTGTAACTAAAGGAATTTTTATTGCATAAATTAAAATTTTGTTCACGTAAATTACTGAAAGTTCACAAATTTCGAAATATTTATAAGCATTTTCAATGTTGTTATTGTTTATTGGAAATTCGAAATTGGCATTAATTCTAATTTTTGAAAGTTCATTTAATAAATGTCTAGGCGTAATAATAGATGGGTGCAAAACATTTTGTTTTGAAAATAATATAGATGATATAATTACGTCAAATTCTTCATTTAGTTCATTTATGAGATGAGATAATAAATTAAAATGATCGACAATAGTTTGTAAATAAGTAAGAGAATTTATAGTGGTTACTGTACCTTCAGAAAATTTATTAAATTTAATTATGTTATCGTTCAACTTTTGTTCGTTTAAACGAAGAGCTTGTGCGCTTTTGTTATAGTCTGAAATTGCATCGGAGATTATATGAATTTGTTGTTTAACTAATATTTGCATATCGCGGTTTTGTTGTGCAATAGATTCGATTGCATCATTATAATATTTCGCGTCTTCTGCGTCAGGTGTGCCAAAAAGCCATTTAAATGCATATGAAACTCCGTCGAATAACCCTCTTTTGGAGCGCTTAGCATCTAATTGTATTCCGTGTCCTGTTAAGTGACTTAAAGAATCAAATTTTTCGTTTAAAGTGTTCTGTGAATTTTGAAATAATTCAACGCGTTCTTTACATAAAAATTTACTTTGAAAAGTTAAATTTTTATTGTTACATAAAGGAGTAGATTTTTTATAGATATTATGAATGAGTTTTAGTTTTGTTTCGTAGATACTAATATTAGTATAAGATAAAAGTGTAAAATAATCGTGTGATATTTTTTACTTGTCCAATGTGATGGAAGAAAATACCTGTTTTGCTATCGATGGGATTAATGTGGTATGGTAAATCATTTGCATAGGTAGAGGTCAATAGGTTAGTCAAGAGTATGATGGTTGTCAGTATCATCGTCATCTGAAAAGAACGGCTTAAGTAAGTTATGATGATAAACTGCGGATTTATTTCTTTTTATTTGCAATTTAACAGTTCGATTTGGAAAAACTTTTAATATTTTATAAGGTCCTTTATAGGTTGGTTGCAACTTTTTGCTAATGCCTGGTTTAAGATTTTTATTTTGAATTAAAACTTGATCGCCTACTTTATATTTATAAATGTTTATTTTCTTATCGTAATTAACCTTTGAGGTTTCTTTTGATTTAAGAATATTGTCCCTTGCAATTTCAAAGGATTTTTGTAACTTTAGTTTTAAATTGGAGTGATAATCGTCATAAGTGTATTTGAATTCTGGTTTAGCGTTTAAAGTATTAGGTATAACAATTTTGTGTCCGAATAAGAGCTCATGAGGTTTGAAATTTGTAGATTTGTGAAAATGTGTATTATAGGTAAACATGGCTAATGGAACGTATTCGTCCCAATCGGTATGTTTTTCGTTAATGTAGTGTTTTAGGTATTCTTTTAAAGTAAGATGTGATCTTTCTAATGCTCCATTAGTTTGTGGATGATAAGGACTTGAGAGAATGTGTTTTATTTTGAAAAGTTTATTTACTTCTTTTATTGTGTTTGATGTAAAATCTGTGCCCTGATCTGATAAGATGCTTTCTGGAATTCCAAATATAGTAATAAATTTCACTAATTCATTTGCGATTGTTTTCGCTTCATGGTTAGGGACGGGAACTGCATAAGAATATTTTGTAAGATCGTCTTGCATAGTAATTATAAATTTATTACCGTTTTCTGTTAGATCTAAAGGACCTACTACATCTAATGCTAACCTTTGGAAGGGGCGTTCGCTTGTAGTAGTAATCTCCATAGGTGCGCGTGCGGCTTTATTTTCGTGTTTATTTCTTTGACACGATTGACATAGTTTTAAAAAATATTTTATGTCGCCTTTCATGTTAGGCCATTTATAGTTTTCTTTTATGCGTTTATAAGTTCGTAAGAAGCCTGCATGACCGGCTAGAGAAGATTCGTGGTTATCTCTAAAAATTTGTTTTATTTCTTCGCGAGTTTTGGGCATAAAACGTGGTCTATTTACTAATATAATTGTTATATTTGTTTTCGAGAACAAAAATTCTAACATTTCATTAAACATGTTTTGTTTTAGATGCGGAATTTCTTCCACTGGGTTTTTTAGATATATCTCGGTTATTTTATTTTGTTGTAAAGAATTTCTTAGATTTAACAAAGAATGGAATAAATCATTATATGTTAATTTGTCGAAATGGTTTAATTTTGCAATCAAAAGGAAAGTAGTTTTATTCTCAAAGTTTAATAGGAGAGAATCATACTGTTCTATTTGATCACCTTGTAGACTAGTGAAGTCATAAAGTACTGATAGATTTTCAGAATACGTATTATTATCGTCAAGATCTTTCGAATAAATTAAAGCGTTAGGAAATTTAGAAAATAAGTTATCTTTGATTATTTTTATGTCGGGAATACTTTGATTCTCGTAATGATACTTAATAAATTCGCTATATCGTTCTGAATATTTTTCATTTTTTATTAACGAGTTTAATTGTATTGGGTTTCTAGAAAGAGCATCAACGTTTGAATTAATTCTACCCGGTTTGTAACGAATCTCATAGGAATATTCCTCGAGCTTTAGTCTCCAACGAATAAGACGACTACTGGGATCTTTGCAATTGAAGAGCCAGGTTAACGGTCGATGGTCAGTAAGAATAGTGAATTTTCTACCATAAAGATATGGGCGGAAGTGTTGGACAGCCCACACAATGGCTAGTAGCTCTCGTTCAATTGTGGAGTAATTACATTCAGCTTTATTCAGGGTGCGTGATGCGTATGCAATAGGGAGGTCTTTGCCAATTTCTCCCTGTGAAAGGATTGCGCCGATTGCATAGTTAGATGCGTCGGTCGTCAGCAGAAAATCTTCAGAAAAAACAGGATATTGAAGGATGGGCTCCTTCGTAAGGATGTCTTTAAAATAGTCAAGAGAAGAGTCTTGTTCTTTATTCCAAATAAAAGGTACATCCTTTTTTAATAGGGAAGTAAGTGGTTTTGCAAATTTCGAGAAGTCTTTTATAAAACGACGATAGTAGCCAATGAGGCCAAGAAATTGTTTGATTTGTTTTGGATTTTGAGGAGTTGGGTAATTTTTAATTGCCTTTATTTTATCAGGGTTAGGCGATATTCCTTTATCGCTAATGACATGACCCAAGTAAGCAACTTCTTGATGCATAAATTCGCACTTATCAGGTTGAAGGAGGAGAGAATTTGTTCTCAAACGATCAAAGACATTACGGAGTTTATCGGAGTGTTCCTCCAAAGAACTAGCAAAAATAACAACATCGTCCAAATAGGTGAAGCATTGAAGACCCTGAAGACCAGAAAGGGCGATTGTCATCAACCTTTGGAAAGTACTAGGGGCATTCTTTAATCCGAAAGGCATTCTTAAATATTCGTAATGCCCTGAAGGAGTGGAGAAAGCCGTTTTGCAAACATCATCCTTGTGCATTTGGAGTTGGTGAAAACCTGATGCTAAATCTAAGGTGGTGAAATATTTTGAGTGCCCTAGTTGATCGAGGATATCCTCAATGTTTGGAAGGGGGAATGAGTCACCTACCGTCACGTTATTTAATTTGCGAAAATCTACTACAATGCGCCATTTTTGTTCTCCAGATGCATCCCGTTTCTTCGGAACAATCCAGAGAGGGCTATTGTATGGGGAAACCGAGTTTCTGATAATACCCTGTTTAAGCATTTTATTAATTTGTTTATCTAGTTCTTTTTTATGAACTTCTGGGAATCGATATATTTTAGAAGAGATCGGTGTGTTATCAGTTACTCTAATTTCGTGTTTAAGGACTTCTGTACATGTTAATTTATCATGCGGTAACAAAAATATATCATTATATTCGTCACATATATTAAGGACTGACCGTTTTTCCTCAGAATTTAAATGAGTCAGGCGTAAGTTCTCGTGTAAGAGTTTAAGCCTGTCTTGAATATTAATTGAATTATTTTCATTATAATTTAAAATTCGAGAAGTATTCTCTAGAAATGGTTCGAGCTCTAATTGTATTTTATTAATTCTTAATTTTCTATTTGCAGTATTTAAGATGGTCGTTAAAGCTTTACCATTATTTACTTTTACAAGAGACTTTGCTAAATATACGCCTTCCGCGATATTTATTTGAGGACAGATACCTTCGGTTATATTTTGGTTTAAAATATCAACTTCAATGACAGTTTCTGATCGGGGCTCTAATGTAAAAGCTTTAGAACTATTTTCATTTTTACAAAATAGTTTAATCGGTGTTTCGAGAGATGCAAGAAACAATTGTGACTTATTTAAATTTATCACGGCTCCGTTTGATAAAAGAAAATCGTTACCTAAGATACCATCGTGTGGCAAATTATGATTTTCGGTCACTAAATGAAATTTAGCGGAGAGTTTTTGAGAGGAGAAATTTAAATTTAAAATACAGCTACCTGATGTCTCGACAGGTGCGTTGGCACTTAGGCCTGTTAAAGTAATTTTATCGTTTGTATTCAGATTATAAACGAGATTATTTAATTTTTCTTGATTTTTTAGGAGAGATACTGATGCTCCAGTATCAATTAGAAATTTAAACGAATTATTTTGACAATGACATTCCAGATAAGGATTTTTATCATTATTATTTAGATATATTTTATATTCTTTTAAAGAGTTTAGATTCGCAAAATTTTGACAAGTTTCTTTAGAGAATTTATTTGAAACCTTTGCATTAGATCCACGCGGTGAATAAACAGAGCGAGAGTCGTATTTACTATTAAGGTCACGCTTGTGGAGTGTAAAGATATTTTTATTTCGCGAATTTTGTGATTGAACGTCGGATTCGTTTATTCCCAGTCCGTGGAAACGACGCTGTTCCCGGACGTTACTTCGTTTAAATTTACGCGATTTAACCCCTCGTGTAGAGTGTTACCAGAATTATTAGAATTATTTTTATTTTCGTTGTTTCGTTTCCTTTTAAAACATTCTGAAATAATATGCCCTTGTTTCTTACAATAATTACAAACTTTATGACCTTTGGTGTCATTCGAAAATGGTTTATTAAAATGAACTTCCTTTGGTACATTTCTTTTCTTAAGACAATCTTTCGTAAAGTGGCTTTTCGTTTTGCAGTGATTACAATATTTGTGTGTATAAGAAGAAGAAGAAGATGAGCTAGATTTTGAAATTTGAAGTGCTCTTTCTTCTTCAATAGCAGAATTAAAAGCATCGGATAAGGTTTTTAGTTCTTTGGCTCGTAAAAATCTAGAGATATCGGGATTGCTATGCAAAATAAATCTTTGTAATGACAATTCTTTAATAGTTTCGACTCGTCCTACACGTTCGTTTTCGTTTTGACATGTTAGACAATTCAATAAACGTGTGCAAAGTTTATCTACTCTATTATAAAAAGAATTTACTGTCTCGTTAGTGTTCTGTCTAATGGTGTTAAGTTCTTCCATTAATTGAGTATAGTGTTTTTTGTCTGAATATAATTGTAACAACAACCCTTTTAATTGAGCCCAACTTTGAATAGTTTTATCCCTTAATTGTGCTTTAGCGCTACCCGTGATTTTAGAAATTACAAATGCTATTAATGCATCCTTTTGTTGATCATTTGCAAATCGAAACGCATTATTACAATTTGAAATAAATTCGTGTAACTCTGTGCGAGTGCCATCAAAAGATTTTGAAATTAGTGAACACAAAAATGATAATTTGTAAATAACTTCTGCTGGAGTAGCAGGGGTACGGTCATTATTATCAGTTAATATATTAGTTGTACTATTTGCAGTACTGGTTGACGAAGTTGCCATTTTTCTTTTATAATTATGTATATATAAAAATTAAAGTACAAAGTAGAGGTACAAGTGTCGAAACGAAAAAGAAAAAATATCAAAAAGAGAAACAAAAATAAGATATAAAAATATGTAGAGAACTTTATCAGCAAAAATTATAAATGGTGGGATAGGAAAAAGAAAGGAAAAGTACGACTTACTCTAGTGGTCCTTGCAAATTGTTCGTCTTCTCGGATTATTGATCTGCTTGCCTTGGCTGAAGATCTTCCCCGTGTTGCGAACTGGTCCCGAAGTCTAAGGAGTTGAGACTCGCCGATTTGTTTGGTTATCAGTTGCCTTTCCCGACACAAACCGTGACTTGTTGCAGAATTGTGGATTTCTGCACATCCTACCGACTGCGCCAATTTTATGTTGGGATACTGGTTTATTTGCAAAAACTGTCACTAGTAAGTCGTATTGTTGTTAAGATGTTTATTTCATGTCTATTTATAATTAACAAAAATAAGAACAAAAAAATAGACAAGAGACATTTGAGTATAGAGTCGAACTAAGTGAAAAAGAATAATAATTAATCCTGCGTTGGGCCAATCAGTTTTATTAAGAAGCTTGAACGTGTGAATGGGACATTCATACGTGACAAATAAACTGTTTATTTTGAATAAGAGTCGTTAAAACAAAACTTTAGAAAGTATACTATTAGGGAAAAATGCATCATGGAATTAATAATGAGATCCTCATCTTATTGATTATTCAAGATAGAAAAATAGTAATTTGAAAGAAGGTAATTATTGGAAAACGTGAGCTTCCTGAGATTTAAGTTTTAAGCTTTTAGTTGTGTTGCATGATTATTAATTTAGGAAAATACAGGGTGTATGGTGGATACAACATGTTACCAGCTTCATTTTGGGGAGCTATATTTTATAAATCACAAAAAATACCGCTACTTCGGCACCGTTCGATGGTGGGGATAAGAGGTAATGACGTAAACGGTTCTGATTGGTTAGGATGATGTCGCGGGCGACAGTACGTAGCTCTGAGAACGCGGCTTAAGACTGATGTTAAGCATCGTCCGTTCCATCGCTCTCTGCGATTGGCGGTCTCTTTTGTTAGTACCATATGTCGCTACTGATAAGATGAAAGTGTCAATAACTCTCCTTTTGAGGTTTAAGGGATATTACCGCTCTTAAATATGTAATTCATCTTCATGATCAGTGTAATATCACAAATCTTTTGCGAGGTATTAAAGGAAAAACTTACCTACTTTTTCTTGACATCCCATATCTCGCAAAGAAGGAGTTTCCTGGCCAACATTTATACAGTGGTCGGCAAAAAGTTGGTCAGATATTGTAAACTTTTCTTTTAATAATTGAAATATTTTAAAAAAATTTTACGCCGATTGCGTCGGCATGAAGGTCACGATGTTCAAAGGTTAAGAGGGCAAAACAGTAGCGCTATGATCCAGACTAGTGCTGTCAATTAGCTTGTAATTACACGATTTGCGTGCATTGTCATTGCCTAATGTGTACTTTTTGTGCAGCACAAGATGTGTGTAATTTGGAAGCCACCACCTAAGTGTGGTGTTATTCAGTTTTGTTGACCTTTTTTTGGCAAATACATCAGATGTATCATAAAGTATAGGGTGTCCCATTTTCGACATTGTTAGTGCTATCAAAAAAGTAATGTTGTAATGTGCTCTTTTTAAGTCAAACTTAAAATGGTAAAATCAAAATTTGAAAATTCTCGTTTACGGGGAAAAATCAAAAAATTGCCAATTTCAAAATTACCCTATATTTACTTAGTTAAAAAAGACACAGAAAAATGTTTTATACAGAAGTATCTTTATATTGATTGTTGAATAATCTGCCGTTTTCAGAATAAGTATACGGGGCCAGGTAAAAAAATTATCGGATCTAACCTCATAATCTAAAAAGGTAGTATTTTAAATTCTCCTTTCAGATACATAAGACACCAGGCGATTTATTAAACTTTATTACTTTAAACCACAGTAGATCATGAAACAACATTTTGAAAAATTTGATATGATATCAGTTTATATTGAAAGTGGAAATAACGAAGAAATGTCGCAAAATGTATATTTCGTTCGCTATCCGGAAAGACGGTAACCATTTAAGGGCATATTCCGAACATTTGCGATGAATCCTGTTATTTTTTACCTTAATCTAAATCTTTTATTTCGTTGTTTCAAAGTAATAAAATTTAAATAAATCGCTTAGGAAACCAATATCGTCCATGATGTGTTATATATTTGAAAGGAGAATTTAAAATAGTATCTTTTTAGATTAAAATATACATGATCTTCCATTTAAAAAAATGAGGTTAGGTCCGATTACTTTTTTACCTGACTCCGTATATTTGTTCTGATAACGGCAGATTATTTAACAATCATTATAAAGAATCTTCTGTATAAAATATTTTTCCGTATCTCTTTTAACTAAGAAAATATAGAGTAATTTTGAAATTGCCAATTTTTTGATTATTTCCCGTATCTCTTAAGCAAGCGAATTTTCAAATTTTGAATTTACAATTTCAAGTTTGACCCAAAAAGAGCACATGACACCTACATAATTTTTTTGACGGCACTAACAATTACGGAGATACCCTATTAAAGTGTCGAAAATGGAACACCCTGTATATTCCTTTCAGTTTTGGCTACCATTTTTTACATATCAGAACCCAACAGGGTAATACTAAATAAATTGTGTTTTTACATGGAAAACTGTGGGGTAGTTGTGATTTTTTCCATTTTACATGTTTTTTGGGGTGCTGAATTCGATTTTGAGTTTTGCAAACAAAGTCCCGAGGGAACTATCAATTTCTCGTAAATTAGAAAAATTAACCACCTGAGGATGGGGCACGAGAAAATAGAAACCTCTAAGGATATAGTGAATAGATTAAATGAACACTTTGCACTGGTAGGAAAATCGATTGTTGAAGGTATAGAGGAGGAAGTAAGATTAAAAGGAAACCAATTCCAATTTAGAGACTTTGAGTCGGAAAAAAATTCCACCATTCAGTCAGCAAATGAGCAGGAACTAGACAAAATATTATTAGCCTTAAAAAGGAATTCAGCTCCAGGCCATGATCAAATAACAGTAACACAATGACATGTACTTAATCTGCGTCTTAGCCTTGTTTCGGTATTAACAAAATTAATAAATAACGTCCTCTCTAGTAGGATATTTCCTGATAAATTAAAAACAAACAAAATATGCCCTATATTTAAGGGGAAAGAGAAATGGGAATGGAAAATTATCGACCTATATCAATCAGTCATAATAAGTGTTTTCTCAAAAATTATTGAGCAAATCATCAAAAAGAGAATGATATCTTCTTAAATGACAACATACCAATTGATAAGTTCCAGTTTGGCTTTATTCAGAATAGTATAGCACACTGAGTGCAACGGTGGACTTTGTGAGCTATATTTCAAATGCATTGGATAGAGGTAAACTAGTGACAGTAGTTTTTGTGGATTTACGTAAGACGTTTGATGTTGTCAACCATGATATACTACTGAAAAAAATAAAGAAGATGGGATTTAGGAGAGATATAAACAAGTTGATTGAATCATACCTGACTAGAAGGAAGCAATATGTGAAACTGGGTGATAACTCCAGCGAAGAATGTACCAGTGAATATGGAATGCCACAGGGTTCAGTTCTTGGCCCGTTGATGTACTCACTCTACGTATTAAATTTAAAATATACAAGCCTTAACGCACGCTATTTTTCATTTGCCGACGACACCGGAGAAAATCAAGAAGAGCTTAGTGACGTTGTCAACGCTGATCTCGAGCGCTATGAGGAATGGCTGCTTACAAATAACCTAAAAATCAACTGTGACAAGACTAAATATATGTTGTTTAAACAAAAAAATGATATTGAAGTAAAAATTAATAATCACCAAGACTTGAACAGTGTAAATTAATTCATACAGCGGTGAATAGGAAGCAAAAGTATAATACTAGTTTGGTTTATCAAGTAGCATTCATAATCATGAAACTAAAGGACGATACAACATATATCAAACAGCTACAAGGACAAATATAGGCCCTAATAACCCCCCTGTATGTGCTTCAATTATATTTAAGTTTTTTTCTTTAAGTCTTCTTAGTTAAAAATTGACGTATCTCCGCAAAACCCATTTTTTACACTCCAAAACTCGAATTGATTTTGGAAAGGCTACCAAGGTTATTTACGAAAAGTTGACAGTTTCCGAGTTAAAATCAAAACAAGCCAAAAGGCAAATTGTTTTACCCTTTTGGCATTTTTTTTAAACGTTGAATCACGAAATCTTGTTAACAAACCCCAGATTCGGATTCAGCACCCCAAAAAACATATAAATTTGAAGAAATCAAAACTACCCTAGAACACAAATCACTGTATTATAAATGGTGTGTAAAATGCGTATATTTGTGTGAAGAAAAGCGCGTAAGAATGTGTAATTTGTCCAGCTAATTGTGTAATTATACAAATTCAGATTCGCAACAGTGCTTCAAACCCATATTAACCCTAAAAATGAAATTATTTATTACTTATTTTCTTCATATTATTGTTCTAGTTCTATTGGTAAACAAGTACAGTCCACTTAATTCATTGATTGACGACTATTTCACTACAGAACAAAAAGAAATTATATAAATAGGTTGTATAAAAAGACAGACACATAATATTTGCGTTATATTTTTTACATAACCGATTTTTTTATATTGTCAATATTTTACATTATACTTAATGGGATAAAGTTTTTTTTTAATAATATGGCTTAACTCTATATTTTCATAAGGAAACCCCAAATTTTATAATTATTTCCTATTTAACATTAAGTTAAGGGTAAGTTTGTATAAGGTTATCTATTCCGAGAATTTGTAGTTTTTGAAATATTGCCAATTTAATATTTTTATCTGACCATTTTGCTGCGGATAAGTTAATCCAAGTTAGCTGTGATGGTGTTGAAAAACAGTGAAGTAATGTATAAAGCTCTCTTTCACTTGCAAAGTATTAATAATCTTGCCGGGACACTTAAATTATACAAACGAAGAATATTTAAACTTGTTATTTATAAATAATATCATAAAGTAATAACAAGAACATGTGACAAATTTATTTATTTAGCATTTTATTGTTTTTCAACGACGTCATAGCTAACTAGGATTAACTGAACTTATAATCCGCAGCAAAATGGCTATATGAAAATATTAAATTGGCAACATTTCGAAAACTATAAATTTTCGGAATAGACAACCTTATACAAACTTACCCTTATTTTTGATGCTAAATAGGAAATAATTATAAAATTTGGAGCTTTCCTTTTGAAAATATAGAGTTAAGCCATATTATTAAAAAAAAACTTTATCCCATTATAATGTAAAATATGGACAATATAAAAAAATCGGTTTTGTAAAAAATATAATGCAAATATTATGTCGTGTCTTTTTATACAACAACCAATTTGTATAATTTCTTCTTATTCTGTAGCGAAATAGTCAATCAATGAATTAAGTTGACTGTACTTGTTCATCAATAGAACTAGAACAATAATATGAAGAAAATAAGCAATAAATAATTTCATTTTTACGGTTAATATAATTTTTTTTATTTTTTATGAACCAATTAATTAGCTAAAATCGTCTAAATTCTAAATAATCTACAGTTTCTCCATTTATATTTTATTTATGTATTATTTGTGCATACAGGGTGTCCCGGATAAGAATGCATTCTGCAGGGACCTCGTAAAATTAGAATAAAATTGCGCATTAGTGAGTTCTGCAACGTCATATTTTCCAATAAAAAAAATTCCGAATATTTCCGAAGATATTTAGGGTAACCCGAATTTTTACAATTCCGTTTTTTTGTTTTATGATTTTATTTGATGAGATGCGTGAAAATAAATTTTACATTCCCGTTGCGACTTTTTCGCCTCTATAAGATAGTTTAACTAAATTTTCATCCGACGTTTCGTTTTTTCGCAACCACCATCAACTTTATTTTTTAAATTCTAATAATATTTTATTTTATGCTTTTTTATCACAGCAACGTTTCAGACTAAAAACACTTATCGTCAAAGTAAATAAGCACCTTAGTGAAAACATTGTTGTTCTTGTTGTGCTATTTATACTCTGGTTGGCATAAAAAAACTATTTTTTTATTTAAATTAGTTTCAATAATAATGGAACATAAATTATTTAATTTTCGAACACAAAATAATAATAAGGACACTCTATGTGTCCCAATTTATCATAATTAGTTGACGAAAAAAAATTTAAATCTTCAGGTACCTACTCTTATTAGATTATACAGGGTGTCAAATTAAACATATGTCACCTAAATACCTATGTACTTTTTTTTTCTTTATGGGCACCGAGTACATGTTCTACCTTTCCTCAGTAGTGTGGGAGTCCTTATACCCACTACACACCCTTGCTGTTCACCCAGTTGCGCTTCAAGGAACCATCATAATTGACATCTCCTTCGCGAAGGCAACATGTGACCTTTTCTTCCTCATCTCTCTATCTCCTGTTTCCTTCTGTCATATTACCAATTTTTTCTGCCTTAGGTCTGGTTTTGCGTTTCGCTCTCTCTTTTCTGCTTAATCCTTTCTACGCGTTCCTTGTTTTCTAGTATCGTTTTCAGCAATTTTTGCATTTCGTTCCAGTTTTCCCTTGATAAAACCAAAATGTCTACTATGTTGTCCGATGTTATTTCAGTGTTTATTCTGGTTTCCGTCTCTTCCCTTATCTCCCTCCATCGTTTGCAAGTGAAGATTACAGTGCAGATTGTACAGTTTTCTTCTGTGTCTTTTCCAAAACGCTTTGCATAGGTCCTATACATCTCATGTCCTAGGTAACATAGTAGTCGACCCTTCTATGCTCACATTTAATCCATTTGATGATGTCAGGGATTCGTCTTTTGGTCCATTGGCACCTATATGAATTGTTCCATCTCTCCTGCTATTTCTTCAATGTCCTGATGTCCTGTCCTTTACTTCCATGTACGTCTCTTCTGGTCTCCGTTTATACATTTCGTTCCTTTCTTCTGCCATCAAGTCTATAGGAGGTATGCCTGCGATCACCTGCAGCGCTGCTGCTGAGACAGTTTTGTAAGCAGCCGCTACCCTGATTAAAGCCTTGAGTTCCATCAATATATAGTTTCTCCTTGTCTTTAACGATTCTATCCATATGGGTGCCCTGTACAGCAGCACTGAATGTACTACCCCACACAACAACGCTCTCTTACCACTGCTCGGACCTCCAATATTTGGCATCTAATAATGTAGGTACTACTAATAATGCTACTAAAAGAGGTCAGGAGTCAATACAATACCGTTTTTTAAATAATAACCTAACAACAATAAATCTCAGAACATGTAACTTCTAATTACTTCCATTTTAGAAATGCAATTTCTTGGAAACTACCCCTCAAAAATGATAAAATATAATATAATTGGACAGAGTTCTCAACGACTTTTGAAATGAGGCTACCACTTGGCCTCCCTTTCCATTTACGATTTTAAGGGTAACATCTACCGCTCCCAGGACGCTAAATCATTAAGGCTATAAATATTCTTAGCAAGTGTCCGCTTCACGATAAAATTGACATGTCTTTCCGATTTTAAATATTGTTTACTGGAAGCGAGATGTTGAGCGTGGGAACTTTCCAAATTTACCCTTATTATTAAAACGAACAAACTCGATTACTTTAAACAAATCAAATTATGAATTTCAATACTCCCGGGCGGTGTGGTAACCTAACATTCGTCTTGACGGTATGGCGAATGAGAATGATTAATATTAAACATTAAATTAATATTTAGGTAGTTTGTTTTTGGGTTTCGGTCACTTTGAAATGAAATTCCAGTATTTGGTTAACGTTTCGGTTTATTATACTAAACCATCGTTAGACCTATTTATTATAAAGAAAAAAAGGCGTTTAAATAAAATAGAAAGAAGCAATATTTTTGACGGTGTTAGTGACAAATTTCTTATTTTCACCTGATTGTCACTAACACCGTCAAAAATATTGCTTCTTTCTATTTTAGTTATACGCCTTTTGTTCCTTATAACAAATAGTTCTGACGATGGTTTAGTATAATAAATCGAAACATTAACCAAATATTGGAATTTCATTTCAAAGTGACCGAAACCCAAAAGAAACTACCTATAATTTGAAGGAACGGTCAAGGAAACAAATCTGTAATAAATTTAATATTTACTCGGAGGAATTGTTCGGATTAGCAATAGAACAAAAAATTTACTATTTTATTCTACAATTAAAGTTTTTTTTGACTTATTCATAAATATTATTTAACAAAAATAAATTCTTAAACTAAATCTTAAACCCTAAGATCATAGACTAGAATTAGAAAAATTCAGCGGTCATGGTAACAAGGATAACACTTAAAAGTAAACACCAGTGCATAATTAATTTTAATTTTGACCATCCTGTATAATAAGACAAACATAAATAAACATATACAAATAAATACAAATATGTAAATGCAATAGGAATTTAATTTATAGAGGAAAGTATTCAATATCCGGGCCGCCATTTTGTTTTTGACATTTATAAAATATAATATTGAGGAAAAAAAACATCGCAGTACCTTTAACGTATAGTTTATAAAGTTGGTCAATAAATACAGGGTTACAAGTTATTAAGCGTTAAGAGATGCAGCTTTTAAAATTATTTTCGACTATACAGGGTGCTCCAAAAGGGCGGAGTGATAATAATTTCATATTTTTTAAATGGGACACTATGTATATTTTTACATATTTGAATTCACCGTAAAATTCAGTACATAGCACCGTAATTATTTGTCGGCATTTTTGCAACGTTGCCAAATAGATTGGAAAATTCCTAAAATTTGTGCAAAAACATGGTTCAATGAAATGTGTATATTTCTTAACTTATACTAATTTGAAATAAAATATCTTTATGTTGGAGAGAGGAATGTTGACAGAAGTCCCCTATAATAACGCATATCAATATTTTTATACAGGATATTTTCTATGGATATGCCAACATTACGAACTTGAAACCTGAGTTTCGTAAGTTTTTTAAATGAAACACCCTGTATATGATTACTTTATCTTGTAGATATTTTAATTCTCTCTAATTTTTATTAAGGTCTTTCTATGCCTATCTCTACCAATCTTGGTGGTATTTAAAATTTATTTAAACTCGAGCAAAAAAAAGTGGATGTATTTTATCATTGTCCTTTTTCTAGTCACCTATGACAAAATAAAAACAAAATGTTCTAATTTAAAAAAAATATATTTATTTATACGGGAGGATACGACACAAAAATATTTTAGCGATTCAAGCTTGTGGACAATTTCTAAAGTAAATTATTACCTAATTATTTGCTCATATAGTAACCCCCATTAACTTGAACACATAATTCAATACGTTTTTTTAAATAATGAGTCATGTTTCTACACATTTGCAACTGTTTACAAAGTATTACTCGGCAAATGTCTAGAAACATTCTTTTGAAAAAAGTATTGAATATGTGTTAAAGTTAATGGGGGTCACTATGAACAAATAATTAGGCAATACTTATCACTCCGCCCTTTCGGAGCACCCTGTATGGTCGAAAATAATTTTAACAGCTGCCTCTTAACGCTTAATAACTTTCGTGAAAAAAGTTTTCCACTATCCCCAGCGGTAAAAGACATATTGAGCTTTGTCGCACTAATTGGCCACCCTGTATATTTTATTTAAACTTATTTTAAAAAAAGTCTGTAGAAAAAATGTTTATTGCAACCACTGCGTTCTGTCGACTTCTGAAAAAGGTTTCCTTTCCTAAAGTGGGTCTCCAAGATATTGCCACAATATACTTATGCCAAGACATATTTCCTCCCAGATTGACGTCCAGCAAATTAATAGATGAAGCCAGTGGAATTGCGTGTCCTGCCATGACTATATCCGGTTCTGTAATGTTAACCTTTGTAGAGGAGAGAACATTAAATAAGAGAATCGGTAACTTCTCTACTAGGATAAGAACTCGATTCTTGGGTACTCGATTATGAAAATAACAATTCTTTCCCAACACTATTTAAAATGTAAAGAATATTCAGAATTAAAGTCTAAAAATTTTAAGATTTTGTTTTTGGCAGTTATTTTATATAACTGTAAAACAGATTAGGTATCTATAAACATAGACTCTAACTGATATTTAATAAACGTTATTTTATTTGATACTGAAGAATATTTTAAACATTTCAAGCGTTGATCGTGTATACATAAATGGATAGAAAACACTTCGTTGAAAGCTAGATATTTATTTAAAATAGTAGATGCTCAACATTAACTGGTATGCTATATTCATAATATATTCCTTTTGAACATAAATATTTATGATATAAGTGTGAAAAATGCATCTTTAAGTCAAACTACATTAAACACATTTTTAACACTTCTTTCATATAACATTTTTTTATTATGAATAATTTAATACGAAATGTATTTTCAATATTTCCATTTTTAAACATATTTTAACATCCCACACGTTAAATTATTTTGAAAAATACCATCTTGTTCGTTATCGTCTTCTCTACACAACCTATTTTATGAAAAAGTAGGACCTCTATTAGATCGGAAGCTATCAAATATTTTCGAGTGCAAGTACATGTGCATCTACAATTGAGCTCGGAGCAGTGTGAAGATAAGAGGATAAGGAACAAAACGGTATTTTTCTAAATTAATTAAAGGTGAGGGGGGTACGAGCATTTTAAAACTATTTAATCAATTAAATTTTTATTATTTTTCATGTGTTCACAATAACGAATTTTTTTTACCATACTTCGGAAGCGTAACTAAGTATAAAATAAAATAAGACCAACACTGATCCGACCAGTACAACTGAAGATATTAAAGGTCAAGTTTGAGAAGATTGAAGATTGGTGAAAATCCAGCAAATTGTCAAAAATTCATATCTGGATATTTTCGAATAAATAAAGTTCTCAGTAAAACCTTGAAATACGTGTCACCTGATTGTATGTTTATAAATTGTAAAAAAAAATTTCGTGGTGTGCAGTTTATAATAAAATGACACAGAATGAATCTATAATTACTTAAAGTTTTTTAAATTCGAAAGTAAACAAAAAAAATTATATGAACATAAATGATACATACAAACAATATGTTTAATCTCAGCTCCAGAGTCAAGAAGTTCGACTTATTTAAAATCAACCATTAATTAAGTAGGTAAAGATTGTTTCACGAAAAATGGATATAACTTAATGACTGCAGTAAAAGTACCTGGGGCCATCCCATTATTTATGACCGTTTGTTATTATTATGTGGAAAGGCACACCAGGTAGGTTAGGTTGATTAATTTATATTTAAATATATTTTTGTGGTAACATTTGTTAGTTTCTGAGGAATGGTTCAAGAATTGTCTTTTACCAAACATTCCTCAGAATAGCGTGATAGTAATGGACAATGCGAGCTATCACAGTCGCCAATTACATAAAGCTCCAAGCTCAAATAATACAAAATTGGAGATTCATAACTACATGACGGCGAATGATATATATTTTGAAGAAAGTTATAAAAAACGTGATCTTTTAGAAGTTTTAAAGACATTTTGTATAAAAAAGTATATGTTTGTGACACATTGGCAGAAGAAATTGGACATACAGTGCTACGGCTCCCACCCTATTATTGCATTTTAACCCCATAGGGCATATGTGGCACCAGTTAAAATCACTGGTTAGGTCTGAAAATATTTCTCCGACTTTAAGTTCTAGTGTTGTAGAATTAATACGAAAATGCTTTAATGATATTCCCCCAGGTAGTTGGAAAAATTCAGTCCGTCACGTAATAACTGTAGAAAATTCGTATATTAGTCTGGATCGTATAATTAATCCAATTATAATTAATTTTGATGAGAATAGCGATAGCGAAACAGAACTATCTATATAATCTATAGAATGACATTATAAATGTAAATAAATATGACTAGTAATATTTAAAAAAAATGTTATTTCATTTGATTACATTAATATAATCATATCATTACTTGTTTTCCTTAGTCCGTCCCTTCATACTTCACTTGTTTATTGCCAAGCTCTTGTCGACACAATGGGACCGACCCAGGAAATCATTAAGTCGTATTCAAATTTCGTGAAACGTACTCTACAGTAATTTTAAGAGATTCTTTGAGTAATTCTGAGACGAAAAGTTCATATAAACATGGGTCCTCAAATGTTTCGTTTTCAAGATATAGGGTGTTTTTTAATATTTTAATCGGGTTTTCGTAAACAACTTAAATATCCTTCTGTCGATCTTGTTGAAATTTGGCAGTTTTATTTGTAGTGTCAAGGGGCTAATTTAGCCCTAAGTAGATTAAATTTAATGAGTCCCGGGCGGCCCCTAATATTATTGGAAAAAAAAGTAAGCCATTGGCTTGTTTGGAATTTTTGTATTTTGCTCCATATGGTTCAGTTTACTAATAGTGAAATGGCAGATATATTTCTGGTATGGAATGGCTCATGGAAACTCTTTTGCTGCAAGACGCATTTTTCATGAAAGATTTCCTTAACGTGTAGTGTCCAACGCAAGAACTTTTGTAAGTCTCCATGCACAACTGTCGAAACAGGCAATTTTAAAAGATCGACGGTTGTAATCGGAAGGCCTGCAACTGTAAGAACAGTTCAAATTGAAGAAGCTGTTTTAAATGAAATTGAAACAAATCCTAACACCAATACCCGGAAAATAGCCGACGAATTGAATATTACCAATGTTACAGTATCCCAGATTTTAAGAGACCAGAGATTTGCCTCTAAGACTAGCTTTGTGTAATTGGTTACGCAGTAAAATTATAAGAAATCCAGGTTTCTTAAGTCAGGTATTGTGTTCAGATGAAGCTTGTTTTTCTCGCAATTCAATTATGAATTTCCATAACAATCACATATCGGCTGAAGAAAATCCACACGTCTTGACAGAAAATAATGTTCAAGAACAGTTTTCCTTTAATGTGTTGGTCGGAACTGTTGATGATCACCTCACTAGGCCTCATTTTCTTCCACCCAGACTTAATTGGGACGAATACCGAAATTTTTTTGAATACGTTTTACCTGAACTTTTAGAAGAAGTTCCTGTCAAGGAAAGATTTCGTAGTATGTGGTACGTGCACGACGCTGCTCCACCACACTTTATTCTAATGGCGCACAAATTTTTGGATGAAAATTACGGTAATCGTTGGAACGGGGGAACAGGCCCACAACCATGGCCTCCTCACTCGCCCGATATCAATTCCTTGGATTACTTTTTATGGAGGACACCTTAAATCATTGGTTTACAAAACTTCTATTGAAAGTGAAGCGGACCTACGATTCATGATGTGAAATAATAAAAAATACGCCAGGTATTTTCGGGAGAGTTCGTAATTCAATGTTGAGGCGGCTAGACTGTTGTATTGAAGCCAACGGGGGCCATTTCCAACACTTAATTTAGTAAAATTATTATAGTTTTGTTGTTACAAACGTTAAACATAGTGTTTATTTGTTTTTTTTTTTATGATCAAACACAAGCACTATAGGAAAAATCCTTTAGGGCACTCTGGCAGTGGTGCGTGTGCGCAAAAATCGATTCACGTTGGTTTTGAATCGTTGGAGGTTATATTCCTTGGGAAAAACGACCTCGGGAAGGTCGTTCCGCAAGGATAAAGTCCTCCAGATGAAAGAATTCTTAAACAATAAAGTTCGAGGAGAACTAAGCTTAACCACATATGGATGGAGGGCAGTGGTTTGTCGTGTATTTCTGCTATTCGTCGCTCTGGGCGGAATTAAGAGAGCAAGGTCAGTCGAGCACCTTCCATGAAAATATCTGTAAAAGAGAGTCAAATCCCCAACCTGTCTTCGATGTTCTAGGGCCTAGAATCTAGGCTGTCGAGGTTCTTCGTCAGCTCGTGGTCTCCGATCAGACGAATAGCCCTCCTTTCGATGGAATCCAGTAGCCGAAGAGTATGTTTGGGTGCAGAGCTCCAGACATGAGAACAATATTCTAGTGATGGTCGAATCTCGGCTTTGTATAGTGTCAAAAGTTGTTGAGGTGTGTACAACTTTCTGGATCGGAAGAGTACCCCAAGCTTCTGAGAACCTATCTTGGCGATTGCCACAACGTGGTTATGCCAAGACATATTTCTTCCCAGATTGACGCCCAGCAAATTAATTGATGAAGCCAGTGGGATTGCGTGTCCGGCCATGACTATTTCCGGTTCTGTAATATAAACCTTTTTAGAGAAAACTGCTGCCTGAGTTTTTTAGCATTAAATTCGACTTGGTTACTGTCACCCCAAGCCAAAATTTCTTCCAGGTCTTTGTTGAGGCGTGATACTTCATGCTGTCTGCGAAGATGTGCGTCGGCAGCCGGTGTTTGCGCATTCAAAGAGAAAGATGAGATAAGTGTGCTATCGTCAGCAAAACTAAATATCGGATTTTTAATTTTCACTAGAAGGTTGTTAATGTAGAGTAAGAGGAGAGTGGGAGACAATATGGACCCTTGAGGAACACCGGCATTGATGGTGAAGGTCCTTAAGAAAGCTAGACAACCATGCACAGAATCGACTGGACATACCATAGGATCGCAGAAACCCCTCATGCCAAACACGATCAAGATCTCTAGTGCATCCAGTGCAACAACCCGAGACTCCCCATGATGTTCGATTGCCTTGTTCCAAATATGGGTGACATAGGCTAGAAGGTCTCCAGTTGATCTGGACTTCCGAAAACCATATTGATGATCGCTAATAATGTTGAAGCCTTCCAGGTACTTTAGAAGATGTTGGTTAATAGCTTTCTTCATTACTTTTGATATAACTGAAAGCAATGCGACTGGTCGATAGTTGTTAGGCAGGGTTTTCTTACCTTTCTTTGGAATAGGCTGGACTCGCGCCGTCTTCCAGCAAGATGGAAATATTCCTTTTTTGTAGGATAAGTTGAAAAGTCTACAAAATACTGTTGTTAGTCCATCGGCGCATCTCTTGAGAACTATAATAGGAATTTCGTCTGGACCAGTAGCTTTTTTGACGTCGAGTCCTTTCAGGATTCGTTTGACGGGACGCTGACGGAATACGATTTCGGTCATTTCGGATTGAACTGCAGGAATGTCGGGTGGTGTTCTTCCCTGGAAATCTACAGTGCCATGCGAAGAAAATAGTTCAGCAAGTAAGTTTGCTTTGTCTCCGGCTGTGGATGCTATTGTATCATCGGGACGTGTTAGAGGTGGAATAGTTAATTTTGTAAAATTTTGGCTGACGTCCTTAGCGACTGAACAAAAGGACCTTGATCCGTTTGGACAGTCAGTTTGTTTTAGATCCTCACGTTATGGGCTTCTTTGCTTTGATCTATTGTTAGCTTACATTGGTTTCGAGCTGTAATGAAGATGGTACGATTCTCAGTGGTAGGGTTTTTACGCCACTCTCGGTAAGCCAGATTTTTTGATTTGACAGCACGCTCACAATCCTTGCTAAACCAGGGCTTGCTATTGGAAGGGCGTTTTTGGGAAGAGGGGATAAATGCTTGCATGCTCGTTAGAATGACGTCGGAGACCTCCCCAGCACCGACAGATGGATCATCAGAAGAGAAGCATACGCTCATCCAAGGAAAAGTCCGAAAATTGTCTTTCAGGTCTTCCCACTTGGCCGATCTGTAATGTCATATCTTGCGAGGTTTAGGAGGTTGTTCAGAATTAATTTGTAGTTAGCTTAGAGTTGAAATAAGTTTGTGATCGGAAGATCCTAACGGAGGCTGTACGGTGACTGTATATAGATCGGGATTTGACGTTAAGGAAAGATCCAAAAGACTAGCAAAATCTCCAGCTCGGTCTGGAATCCACGTTGGTTCTTCTACGAGTTGAGTTAGACCAGAACTGATCGCGAAGGATTCGGCCTCGCGGCCTTGCTCATCGTCTGTATTTGAATATATAAGCCAGTTGACATTGTGGACGTTAAAGTCGCCAAAGATAGCAATCTCGGCATTTGGATGGTTGGTTTGCAAGAAGTCGATTGTATTAGCTAGAGAAAAGGTCTCTTGGAGGACGGTAAAGGCAGCAGATAAACTTGGTGATTTTCGGCGTTGATATTTTAAACCACATTACATCAAAGTCTTTCGGTTCCAGTGTAGGTTCTCGTTGGCAGCAGAGATCATCTCGAATAAAAAGATATACGCCGAAGTTGTGTCGGAATCGGAAATGAAAATCGTATCCAGGGTATAAATAGCTGACGGTGTTTGTTGACGATCTGATCTTTATCTCGGTCAGTGCGAGTATGTGAGGCATGGAAGATTGTAAGTGCTGGTGGACTGAATTGATGTTCGTGTTAAGCCCTCTAATATTGCAGAAATCAATTTTGAAGTTGCTAGTTCTGGTTGGTTAGCAACTGCAGGTGCCACACCATTTCTTCGTTGAGTGTTGAAATAAGTTTGTGATCGGAAGATCCTAACGGAGGCTGTACGGTGACTGTATATAGATCGGGATTTGACGTTAAGGAAAGATCCAAAAGACTAGCAAAATCTCCAGCTCGGTCTGGAATCCACGTTGGTTCTTCTACGAGTTGAGTTAGACCAGAACTGATCGCGAAGGATTCGGCCTCGCGGCCTTGCTCATCGTCTGTATTTGAATATATAAGCCAGTTGACATTGTGGACGTTAAAGTCGCCAAAGATAGCAATCTCGGCATTTGGATGGTTGGTTTGCAAGAAGTCGATTGTATTAGCTAGAGAAAAGGTCTCTGTAATGGGTATCACTTGGAGGACGGTAAAGGCAGCAGATAAACTTGGTGATTTTCAGCGTTGATATTTTAAACCACATTACATCAAAGTCTTTCGGTTCCAGTGTAGGTTCTCGTTGGCAGCAGAGATCATCTCGAATAAAAAGATATACGCCGAAGTTGTGTCGGAATCGGAAATGAAAATCGTATCCAGGGTATAAATAGCTGACGGTGTTTGTTGACGATCTGATCTTTATCTCGGTCAGTGCGAGTATGTGAGGCATGGAAGATTGTAAGTGCTGGTGGACTGAATTGATGTTCGTGTTAAGCCCTCTAATATTGCAGAAATCAATTTTGAAGTTGCTAGTTCTGGTTGGTTAGCAACTGCAGGTGCCACACCATTTCTTCGTTGAGTGTTGAAATAAGTTTGTGATCGGAAGATCCTAACGGAGGCTGTACGGTGACTGTATATAGATCGGGATTTGACGTTAAGGAAAGATCCAAAAGACTAGCAAAATCTCCAGCTCGGTCTGGAATCCACGTTGGTTCTTCTACGAGTTGAGTTAGACCAGAACTGATCGCGAAGGATTCGGCCTCGCGGCCTTGCTCATCGTCTGTATTTGAATATTTAAGCCAGTTGACATTGTGGACGTTAAAGTCGCCAAAGATAGCAATCTCGACATTTGGATGGTTGGTTTGCAAGAAGTCGATTGTATTAGCTAGAGAAAATGTCTCTGTAATGGGTATCACTTGGAGGACGGTAAAGGCAGCAGATAAACTTGGTGATTTTCGGCGTTGATATTTTAAACCACATTACATCAAAGTCTTTCGGTTCCAGTGTAGGTTCTCGTTGGCAGCAGAGATCATCTCGAATAAAAAGATATACGCCGAAGTTGTGTCGGAATCGGAAATGAAAATCGTATCCAGGGTATAAATAGCTGACGGTGTTTGTTGACGATCTGATCTTTATCTCGGTCAGTGCGAGTATGTGAGGCATGGAAGATTGTAAGTGCTGGTGGACTGAATTGATGTTCGTGTTAAGCCCTCTAATATTGCAGAAATCAATTTTGAAGTTGCTAGTTCTGGTTGGTTAGCAACTGCAAGTGCCACACCATTTCTTCGTTGAGTGTTGGAAGATCCCAGTAAATTGTCGGAAATGGTTGTTGTTTGATGAACTTCGCTTGATGGGACCCCAAGTCCAGCCCCCGCCCGGAGATCCGAATGGGGGGCGAGTTTACCTCTGGAGTATTTTGGGCCTGGAGCTTCCATCATGCTATTTTTGGGGGAGTCCCACCCTTGTAACCGGAAACATCGGCACAGCAACGAAACGTCAACTCAATGAGCAAAAGTTAACTCAAGGAGCAAACTTCACGCCACCTAAACCGATGCAATGGTATCGCACCGGGCGATGCCGGGTGGGCCAACATCTTCCATTTGTAGTTGTTATTATTCTTTTTTTGTATATTAATAGTTTATTCCAGTTCTGAAAGATAAAATCTCCTGTTACTGATGTCTGGGGTGAGTTGACATTTCTATAGATTCTAGAGTCTCTCTTTGATTACTGTTGTGATACCTAAGACAAGCAGGGAGAAAAATCTTTTTTAACATCCTTTATTTTGAAAACGAAGCATGTTTATATGAACTCTTCGTATCAGAATCACCCAAAGAATCGTCTCTTAGAATTACTGCACATACATAATTAACAACAAATCTGTATATCAATATGTATGGAAAATATTTTTTTTTACATGTGCCCCGAAAGTGCCTCTTTTCATGCATGTTCTCTTCACCAAAAGTGGCGTTTTCCAAGAGAGCGGGCGGGAAAGTATCGAAGCGGGCGGGAAAGATTTTTCCCGCCCGCTTCGAGTCACCATGTGCTCATAAATAAACAAAACCAAAATTGTCGGTGCGGGATTTGACCCGCGACCCTCAGATCGCCAGGCGCTCTACCCACCGAGCCATACTACAAGCGATAATAAATAGCGGATTATTTGTAAATTAAATTGGCTATTAATTTCTAAAAGCTGTTTTAGAAAAATGTCTGAAGAATTTCTTTATTTATATGGCCTCAAAGAATCGGGCACTTGTAAAAAAATAAATAAAACCGATGTCGCAGTCTTTAATGTGCTTCTTTCGGAAGTAAGTGATGGAGAGTTAGCCGCATTTGTATCTTTTGCTCTGGCATTACCAAACAGCTTTATGGCTCTAGTTGACACATATGATGTTAAAAAAAGTGGACTTATCAATTTTTGTGCAACAGCTCTAGCATTACACGAATTGGGGTACAAAGGAATAGGAATTAGACTTGATAGGTAAAGAGCTTAAACCCACTAAAACTAAAACCTGTTTTATTTTTTTTTCTGTTATAAATTTACATGTCTATAATTTTTCAGTGGGGATTTAGCGTATCTCTCAAATGTTGCTAGGCAGTAATGCGATGCCGAGTGCGGGATTTGAACCCGCGACTGTCAGATCAGAAGGCGTACGCTATACCACTAGGCCACCGAGCCTATTTGTCAAAAATAATAACTAGATATTTCATTCTCCATGCGCGAGTGTTTTCATGTCATGTATACAGGAAAACTGTCTGAAGAATTTCTTTATTTATTTGGCATCAAAGCTTCGGAGCACTTGTAAAAAAAAATACGGTACATATTTCGGGCCGTCGGAGGCTTTTTTCGGCCCTTGATACGTAATGTACTATTTTATTCCTATCTTAGTAACAACCTACTTACTACTGTTACGTAATATAATATATATTACGTAACAAATCACATCACCCGTGATATGCCAAAACCGTCAATGTTTTCAATAGATTTATGCAAAACCGTGTGTGACTTACATCTGGTCGCCTTGAGAACGTAAATGTCAAGAAATTTTAAACGTCAACATTTTTAATTTTAATATTTTTGGGTAAATTATGACAGACTGCGATATTCAGAGTGAGGGAACGCCACGGGAAATTACATTACAAGCTACTTCCGCAGCATATAATTTATACCAGAAAAATCCAGGGAGTGGCATGAAAAAGTGTATCAAAAATGTATTGACTGGTGTACTGACCGACTCAAAATGTTTTATTAACATATTTCGATAATTTAACATAAAAGTAAATATGAAGTCGTAGAAAAGTATAGTACACAACTTGGATGGTAAGGCTATTACACATTATTTCGCTACGCTCGTACCATAAGTTTCTTAAACGTGTATAATACTCGTCTTACCACTCTTGGCATGTAATATACCATTAAATGCACTTGTTTGTTTTGAATAAAATACAAATTTATTTCCGTCAATTCGTATCCCTAAATAAAATGAAAATTTCAGACCTACTTTATCATGCTAACTTTATAAGAGCCTAAATCAACAAGGGACTTTCCTATTTCGCTGGAGAAAACACGCAAAAATCAATGAAGAACAAAAAGTGATCTTTTAGAAACATCGAAGGAAATTTCATCTCGGGATAAAATTCAATTGTCGGTGTTACAATTGAAATTGGACGTGAAACTGCTGAAATAATAATGTTTCGGCTCTAAATTTAATATTGAGTAAATCGATACGGTGCAAAAAGGAAGTGCAATATTTATGGACGGAGTGCATAGCTGGATAGTAGTAGATAATTGAAAAAATTATTTAAGTGCTTAAAGTACAATATTTGAATGCACTTTAATTCTTAATAATTTTAGCTTGGCAAATCAATTTTTTTAATAAGTTTTGATTTTCGTATTTGATTATATTACACAAAATTCATATTAGTTAAAGGGAAACAATCCTAATAAAATGCTCGGATATGTTAATTTATACTTTTAATTCTTTGTTTTTCGAAATAAAAAAATATTATACAGGGTATTTCATGAAACAGTTGGCGTATTTGACAGTCTTTTGAAATGACCTATATTTCCTTTGTACATAGATAGATGGTAGTTTACGTCACATACATAATGGTCCCATGTCACGAACAGGGTATCCACTTTTATTTTAGACGGTTTTGCGGGGTACATTACGTTTCAGGAAAATTGGATACGACTTAATGATTTCCTGGGTCGGTCCCATTGTGTCGATAAGAGCTTGGCAATAAACAAGTGAAGTATGAAGGAACGGACTAAAGAAAACAAGTAATGATATGATTATATTAATGTAATCAAATGAAATTTTTCAAATATTACTAGTCATATTTATTTACATTTATAATTTTATTCTATCGCGCTATCGCCATCCTCATTAAAATTAATTATAATTGGATTAATTATACGATCCAAACTAATATACGAATTTTCTACAGTTATTACGTGACGGACTGAATTTTTCCAACTACCTGGGGGAATATCATTAAAGCATTTTCGTATTAATTCTACAACACTAGAACTTAAAGTCGGCGAAATATTTTCAGACCTAACCAATGATTTTAACTAGTGCCACATATGCTCTATGGGGTTAAAAATGCAATAATAGGGTGGGAGCCGTAGCACTGTATGTCCAATTTCTTCTGCCAATGTGTCACCAACATATACTTTTTTTAAACAAAATGTCTTTAAAACTTCTAAAAGATCACTTTTTTATAACTTTCTTCAAAATATATATCATTCGCCGCCATGTAGTTCTGAATCTTCAATTTTGTATTATTTGAGCTTGGAGCTTTATGTAATTGGCGACTGTGATAGCTCGCATTGTCCATTACTATCACGCTATTCTGAGGAATGTTTAGTAAAAGACAATTCTTGAACCATTCCTCAAAAACTAACAAATTTTACACACAAAAAGATATTTAAATATAAATTAAGCAACCTAACCTACCTGATGTACCTATATTTAATTATAATTATTATAATCCGGTCCTTTCCACATAATAATAACAAACGGTCATAAATAATGGGATGGCCCAGGTACTTTTACCGCAGTCCTTAAGTTATATCCATTATTCATGAAACAATCTTTACCTAACTAGAAGGATGATGTTTTCGTAGCACTGTGCTACCTTGTTGTGGAACAATAGATGTCGCAACAATTTTTCTAAGTTTCGTTGTTTTTGATATACAATTGTTATTTTTTACAACTTGACATAGGCTAAAAAAAAAAAATAACTTTTTTATTTGAAAATATAGACTTATAGTTATTAAAGCAAAGTTTATGAATTAGTTCAACTAAGTAAAATGTGTGGAAAAATAAACGCGTCGTTGCCAGGTTGGGCGCTATTTAAAAAGTACTTATTATCTAAAATGGCAATACTGCATTTTTTAACAAATTTTGATACATCTTGAGATTCTAGACAAAACAAAAAGAGTGCAAGTTTTTGAGTAGAGTGGCGGTTTACGAGCTAAGAGTGCTTAAACTTATATTTATTTTCCAACCTTCTTTTTTCCAATGGCGTCCAAACAAGTTTTCATCTATGTTCAAAAAATCATTAAGATTTTCATTATCAATCAACTCCAACAATTTTTTTTATTTCTGAGGCCACCTGCAAGTACGTTAAATGGTAAATCATTTTCTGGATCAAATATAACTTAACTGTTAACTGGTCTTCACGTTGCATATTTTCATGGTTAAATCCCGCTTTACGGAAGCAATTTTTAGCAGTTTTCTTCCTATATCCCCGATTTACTTTAGGAAGTCCTTCAGTGAAGGTAGCGCCTTACCGCGCGATTCAATTAGAAAACACAACAGCGATACTCACCACAGAAAGCGTTTATTAGTATTTTTTGTCCGGTTAGGGAAGAGTTTTAACATTTTATTGTGTCCGCGTCCGTTCAAAAGAATGTCCGTCCAAGAGGGAGTTAACACAATGTAAATTATATGAGGAGCGGTCGGGACGATGAGAAAGCGTCCGTTCAAGGGAAGTGTCCATATCGGAGCAGGTCAATTTCACTATACTAAAAGAAAGGGAACTGAATAAGAAATATTACTGAAAAAACTTCATTTTTAGAACAAAAGTTATGGGGGTTTAAAATTAAAATTTGTGTTTTCTTTTTTTAGTTTATTGCCTATATCTTTGGTTTCAAGAGAGTATCAATTTCCATTTCCTATGTAAAAAATATGCTATTTTAAATAGTGAAGGACCAACCTACAAGAAGCGAAGCTGAATTGAATCAAATAGCAAGAAATAATATAAAATTTTTGCTTGTGTTCTAAAAGGCATGAGGGTAAGATGATGTAATTCTCCATATTCTTGTCTTTTCAGGTTAATTTCATGGACTCATTTACGTTTTTTCTTGCTTTCTCTCACACTTTCTTCTTATAAAACTTCCCATTCTTCGTCTGAAGTGTCCATTGTAAAAGGATAACATACACTAAAACTTTATCAAGCTAGTCTATAGAGATGATTTTTTCAGCGGAATTCTGCACTAATGTGCGGATATTCAGAATTTCCGTTCCATTCCTTTCCGATCCATTCGGACCTCGGAAACAAAAGAAGATATTTGTTTGATATATTGGCACCACCGACCTATATCTATAGATAACCAAACACTAAAAGTAAAAGTGGCAAAATTATGCAGTAGAAACAATCAAAAGGGAAAATCTGAGGAAGGATGATACAATCAAGAAAAAATCATGGATAACCGATGAAATTCTGAAACTGATGGAAAGGAGAAGAAGTTTCAAGAACATAGATATGGAACAATATAAGGGCATACAGAGAATTCTAAGACAAAAAATAAGAGAAGCGAAGGAAAAAGACATCAGAGAGAAATGCGAAGAAATAGAAATGACAGCTTCAACGTACTCCGAAAAATAAAAGAGGCCACTGAAAGTTATAGATCAAAACAAACATGTAAACTTATAAATAACGAGGGAAAGAGCGTAATTGAAAAGGAAGAAATTAAGAACACGTGGAAGCTGAACATCGAACAACTTTTCAAGGATGAAAGACCAGAACCACCCGTAATAGAAACAAAAACCGGACCAGATATCCTTAGTATAGAAGTAAGAATTATAATGAAGCAAATGAAAGATGGCAAGGCTCCAGGTCCAGATAAAATCCAAGCTGAATTCTTAAAATTTATGGATGACGAAGGAATTAAATGGCTGACAAAGATATTCAATCGTATATACAACACGGGTGTTATCCCGCATCAATGGCTTAAATCGGAGTTCATAGTTATACCAAAAAAGTCGGGAGTCAAAAAGTGCGAGGAATATAGAACAATAAGCCTTATGAGCCACCTACTGAAAATATTCTTAAAAGTCATACAGAGAAGAATATATAAAACATGCGAAGAACAGATAGCGTCCACGCAATTCGGATTTAGGGACGCAGTCGGGACAAGAGAAGCCCTATTCAGTGTACAAGTCCTCGTCCAAAGAAGCAAAGATATGGACTGTGAGGTTCATGCGTGTTCTGTGGACTATAGAAAAGCATTTGACAGGGTTCAACACTACAAGATGATAGAAATCCTGAAAAAGACAGATATAGATGATAAAGACCTAAGAATAATCATGAACCTATATTGGAACCAGAGGGCGAGTGTGAGAGTGGACGAAGACCAAACTGAGACAATTAAGATTTTGCGTGGAGTAAAACAGGGATGTATATTGTCGCCATTACTATTTAACATTTACTCGGGACACATATTTAGAGAAGCCTTAGACAATGCACAAGAAGGAATTCTGGTAAATGGACAGCGTTTAAATAACATCAGATACACTGATGATACAATAATATTTACGGATAATATGGAAGACCTGAAACAAATAATGGATAGATTAATAACAAGTAGCCACCAACATGGATTGGATATCAACATGGATAAGACTAAATATATGATCATTAGCAAGAACAACGTTCCTATCCGACAAGTAAGGTTGGAGGGTGGAACAATTTAAAGAGTTGAAAAATACATATACCTCGGCACCACCATAAATGATCAATGGAACCACTCGCAAGAAGTTAAATGCCGAATTGAAAAGAGCAAAAATGTATTTATTAAAATGTCAGCAGTTTTTAAGAGCCGAGACCTAACCATGAACACAAAACTAAGAATGTTACGCTGCTTTGTGTTTTCCGTGTTGCTATATGGAGTGGAGTCATGAACACTGACAGAAGCAATGACGAAAAAGATCGAAGCACTCGAGATGTGGCTCTACAGAAGGATGCTAAGGGTATCATGGACAGAGCACGTAACTAACATTGAAACCCTTAGTCAAAGGAAACAGAAATCATTAGTACAATTAAAACAAGAAAACTACAATATCTAGGTCACATCATGAGAAATGAAATAAGATATAATCTCTTGCAGTGCATATTGCAAGGGAAAGTGAAAGGAAAGAGAAGTGCCCGAAGGAGAAGAATTTCATGGCTGAAAAATTTGGGAAATTGGTTCTCCCTGACAACCACCGAACTATTCCGAGCAGCTGTAAACAAAGTTAGATTAGCCAATATGATAGCCAATGTCTGGAACAGATAGGCACCCGAAGAAAAGGAAGAAGCAAGTAAACAAAACTGCTCGTCAGATGTCATGCGCAATGCCGGCTGATAAACGATTGACCTTAACCGGCGAGCAGGATGATTATACGGCAATATTTTGTCACATCAAGAACTTCTTTACTGGGAAATAAACAATCTCAATTTTCTCGCATAAAAGAAGGTCTTGTGGCCATTATCAACCCATTTTTTCACTCATAAAATTTAACTTTTTACTGCCCACTCCATCAGTTGTACGTATCCATAGTTATAGGTCGGTCGGTGATTGATACCCGAAATTTGTAACTCAAATTATATAAATTTTAAGGTAAAAATAACTCTTTTTCTGTATACATATAACTATTGTTGGGAAAATTCGATGATTTTATTAATCGAGTACTTGATACTCGAGCGATTTTAATAATCGCTCGAGCGATTAATCACTTGATATTTTTATGACTAAGAAGAATGTCTTGATAAAACACCAGGGATTGTTATTTTAAGTTTTAGAAGTTTAGTCTAGAATTTTTATTAAGGAAGAACAGTTGATTCTGATTTAGAAAAAAAGTATATCCTATAATTTTTTTAAAATTTACAATCGCCGCTGGCTAGCCAGTCATAGTCAAAACAAAATCCATGTCGCGATGAATCCACTAAGGGATTTTTCATACTTTCTTGTATGCACCTTCTCGTTTATGTACCTTTAACAAAGACGTATGTCATATCAGCCTTCTGAGCGTCAAACTCGAACATCGCCAATCGGCATGTTTCGGGTGGAGTGCGGCGTCGAGCGAAAATCGGGTATCAAGTGAAAGGCAACGATTTTCCGCTTGAATTTATAATTAGAGTAGTATTTCCTATCGAGCGAAAAACTGCTCGAATATACGAGCAGTATTTTACCTCGAGCGATCACACTACCAAGCAGCACATTTTGGTCGGCATCAAGCGAAGCTCGGGTATCGAGTGGAAGGTAATAAGTAACAAGCGATGATTTTCGCTTGAATTTATAACTCGAGCAGTTTTTTTAGTAATCGAGCGATGTCGGTTAATTAAATAATCGAGTACTCAAGCGGTTTTTCGCTCGAGCGATCACAACCCTACATATAACTCTCTACTTTAATGGTAATCGGCTTTTAACTAAATTTAAAATTTAAATTTTTAAGAGCATATATTAAATTTTAACATGGCTATCACGGAAGGGTGAATCAATATGCATATTAATGTCTTTTGGCGTTAGCTTATACCTGAAGTCCTATCCAACCTGCCAGATTGTTATTGTATGAAAATACGGCCTCGTTTCATAGCCCTCTGTTTAATCTGCTATCCGTCCACTCGTAACCCTGGATACAGTAATAGATTTTCTTTAAATTTCTCAAGGCTAATTTTTTTTAAATATGGCTAGTGTTAAAGCAGCTTCCTGGAAGATTTAGGTATTTTTGCAAGTAGTGAACACATAGAAAAATTTAATTTTTTAAACATTGAATATTCGCTTGAGTCAGTCAGTTTACAAATATTTCAGATACAAAAAAAATATAATCGAGAACCAAAATCGAGCTTCATATGCCGTACGAGTTAAATATCATGTAAGCTCTAAACTTACAACATTATTTTTTTTATGATCAAACACAAGCACTATAGGAAAAGTCCTTTAGGGTTTGTTCGGGTTTGTTCGGGTTTGTCGGGTTTGTTCGGGAGTGGTGCGTGTGCGCAAATTTAAAAAAAAATCGTTGGAGGTTATATTCGTCGACTTCGAGAAGGTCGTTCCATAAGGTCGTTCCATAAGGATGAAGTCCTCCAGATAAAAAAATTCTTAAATAATGAAGTCCGAGGAGTACTAAGCTGAACCACAGATGGATGGGTGGCAGTGGTTCGTCGTGTATTTCTGCTATTCGCCGCTCTGGACGGAATTAAGAGGGCAAGGTCAGCCGAGCACTTCCCATGAAAATATCTGTAAAAGAGTGTCAAATCCCCAACCTGTCTTCGATGTTCTAGGCTGTATAGGTTCTTCGTCAGCTCATGGTCTCCAATCAGACAAATGGCCCTCCTTTCGATGAAATCCAGTAGCCGAAGAGTATGTTTGAGTGCAGAGCTCCAGACATGAGAGCAGTACTCTAGTGATGGTCGAATCTAGGCTTTGTATAGTGTCAACATTTAAGATTGATCAACTCAATTTTGTATTCCTAAATTTATAATTTATATTGAACCTTGATCTATATATGAAGAACTATACATAGGAAAATTTTGAAAATTGGACAGTATGCTAACGTTGATAGGACTAACTCGGATAAAATATTTTCAATATAGTGTCTCTTCCGGTTATACCGGAAGTCGATATCAACTTGGTTACTTTAAATGGAATACCCTATATATTATTATATTTTTGGGTTCTACGCAAGTTTCTAGGCAGATTTCATATATCATGCCCTATGCCTAAGTCTGAGCGTGTTTGGCATAATTAAGTTTTTATGTCAAAAATGACGTTTGCAGACCTTAAAATAAATATTAATTTTTTCTATATGGAAGCCTTTATTTGTTCATTTGGGTTGAATTCCCTGTTGAAAAGGGCCTGCCTTAACAGACCTTTTATAATATTTTGATAACTATTAATACAGTGTGTTCAAAAAATAAAATCAAAATGGAAATTGAGAATCTAAAGAATCTACATTTTCAAATTGAACCACCAAAATCTTACAATTATTTTCTATTTAGCATTAAAAATAAAAGTAAGTTTGTACAAGGTTGTATATTTCGAAAATTTGTAATTTTTTAAAATATTGCCAATTTAATATTTTTATATGGCGATTTTGCTGTGGATTTTAAGTTCAGTTACTATGAAAGGGTTGAAAAACAGTCAAATGCCAAAGAAATGTACGAAGCGGTCACTTATCATTCGCAAATTATTAATAATCAAACGATTTTATTACTTATTTGCTAGATTGCTTTTATTGTTTAGGGTTTGTTCGGGTTTGTTCGGGTTCGGGTGATAAAGTAATATCATGAACATTTAAAAAATTGATTTAGCACTTAACTGATTTTCGATGCCGTCACAGCCAAAGTAACTGAACTGAAAATACGCAGCACCATGGCCATATGAAAATATTAAATTGGCAAAATTTATATTTATTACTACAAATTTTCGGAATATACAACTTCCTAATATCTTACCCTTATTTTTAATGCTAAATAGAAAATAATTATAAAATTTGGAGGTTTGCAAACGTCATTTTTGACATAAAAACTTGAATATATCAAATAGGCTTAAGGTGGATTCATGGTTTCCGTAACGTATGCCGTAAGACGTAACGTTAAGACGTAAGAAAAATAAACATGTGATTTGCCATAGAACCGTTTATAGTCCGAGTTAAGCCGTAAGCCGTAAGCAGTAAGAAGTAAGAAATGGTTCAAGTTCATTTCTTACGTTACGTCTTACGGAATAGGTTCGGATCGGTCATACTCGTGCATAACCGCCATGTTGACATCCCCAAATTCGACACTTTGCTAATAAATATGTGATAAATAAATTGCTAATAAATACCAGAACAATATTGATCCCGTTATTATAACGAGGTCGTCATCGCTTGGAGTCATTTTCACTTGTAAATAAACAGTAATTAAACGCACATGTGAAAAACCATAACCTACAAACTCGTAACGTCAAAATTCTTAACGAATATAAATGGGCAAATCCTTACGTCTTACGTCTTACGTCTTATCGACTACTGCTTACGTCTTACGGCATACGTTACGGAAACTATGAATCCACTTTTACAGTTAGGTGTATCACATGATATATGAAATCTACATAGAATCTTGTGTAGAATCAAAAAGTGTAATAATATTTAGGGTGTTCCATTGAAAATAAGCAAGTTGATACCGACTTGTGGTGTAACCGGAAGTGCAATAATATTGAAAATATTTTAGCCGAGTTGCTCCCATAAATATCAGTAAACTTTCCAATTTTCAAAATTTTCTATACATAATTTTTCGAAGAGCTTCTTATTAGTGATTGATTCTATTCTGTATGTTAAACATGATCGGTACAATGCCGAACTGCATCGATGACTTGCAACTGATGCAATGTAGTTATCAGAAATTTGTTGCTTTGTTGGATCATTTTGTTAAAGATATTATACTGTCTGCATCCAGATTTAATTTGTTCATGTGTGGATATTATAATAAAGAAATAAATAAAAATAGCTGTATACTTCCAAGAAACAATAAATTAACATTTTTGTTTTGTGGTTAAGAATCATGGTGATTAGTTCTTATCTCCGTTGGATGGATCCACCATAGACGCGTTTTACTATATTAGCACAGCTCGTCAGTTAGGCTAGGATCTGACGAAAGAAAGAAGTCATTTGAAGCAACAAGATGTAGGAAATCATTCCAGCTCCGCTAGTTCGTCTGTTTTTCGTTTCCTTTAATCTCTGAGTTACCTACAGAAGTTTAAACTTGTTTCTTCTGGATGCTCTTTCAAATAATTAAGACACTCCAGTGTGAGTTCAGAGCGTTCAGATCAGCTCGACTATCCGATAAGATGTATATCTGCTGGTCGTCCTTTTCCAGGTTCTTCTGTACGCATACTTGTATAGCGTGAACTTCTGCTTGTAACACGGTAGCATAATTTTTCAGGGAGATATTGATATCCATCCTGGGTCTCTTCAAACTACCCCTTGTCAAATATCCCAGCTGATACTGAATGGGTTTGTGACGTTCTTGATGATTTTCATTCGATCGGTTTACATATCCAAGAGTTCATCGTTGATTAGAACCGTAGCTCTTGTATGCCCTAATTTCAGGGGGTGCTGTCTCCATTCCCATTAATTTTCGTCCTCGAGGCTCGAGGCACTATAGTTTGCTTCTAGTTCTAGTCCTAGTCCTATTATAACTTCTTTTCCAGGGGTTTGTTCGCACTTGGCATTGCACCGCTGGCGTTCATACACAAGCAGGCCGGCCTCTGTAAACTGTTACGTTTCGTGGCTGTCGTTATTTGCTGGGTTGTTGTCCACCATACTACAGACCAGTATTCGTGTATAGTGTATATTTTGAATTTATTGCTACTTTAAGTGATTTAAAAGTGTTTCTTTTTTTTTGTCAAGTCACACTGTTTTAACATCGCGCTCTTTTAATGATGTAGGATATTATGTAACTTAACGAAACAAGATTAGATTTTAAACCATTAAGATAAAATAAATAATATTTTGATTATGAAGAGATATGTTGAAAAATAAAATTATTGAAAAAATCTGTCTTTAGGACTAAGAATTTTCAAAACTTAACAATCAGTCCTATTTTAACTAAATCGCAACCCCTGTATAGATATAGAGCGATGCTGATTTTTACTTACGGATCAAACTTTAACCAAGCTGACAATTTAACAACATACACAGTGCTATATTTCCTACAATAAAGAAGATATCGAGACACCAAAAAAATAACATACCTCAACAACTTTTGACACTATACAAATCCCAAATTCGACCATCACTAGAGTACTGCTCTCATGTCTGCTCTTCGTCTACTGGATTCCATCGAAAGGAGGGCCATTCGTCTGATTGGAGACCACTAGGTGACGAAGAGTCTCGACAGCCTAGAACATCGAAGACAGGTTGGGGATTTGACTCTCTTTTACAGATATTTCCATGGAAAGTGCTCGGCTGACCTAGCCCTCTTAACTCCGCCCAGAGCGGCGAACAGCAGAAATACACGACGAACCACCGCCGCCCATCAATATATGGTTAAGCTTAGTGCTCCTCGAACTTCATTATTTAAGAATTCTTTCATCTGGAGGATTTCATCTTTATGGAACGACCTTCCCGATGATCATTTTTCCCAACGAATATAACGTCCAATGATTCAAAACCAACGTGAATCGCTTTATTCGCACACGCACCACTCCCAGAGTGGCTTAATGGATTTTTCCTATAGTGCTCGTGTTTGATCATAAAAAGAAAGAAAAAACTCGTTCTTGCATAGATTTGATGAAATTTTAAATGATTTAAAAGATGCAAGATTTATTGAAGATTTTACAAAAATAAGCAAAAACAAAGTATTTGTGTTATAATAAAAAATAGAGAGTTTTAGCACTACAATAGCTAATTGATAATTTTTCATCATTTACGTTTATTTTTAAACTTTTCTTGTCAAATTTTTAAAAGATAGACATTTATTAATAAAATTTCATCAACTTTGGTGTCGCTGAGAAGAAATTTAGATAGGCTTTCCAAAGAGATGTTAGGTACATACATTTAAAAATGGATGAGAGTAGTACTTCTTTGACTCGTAAAATAACTAATTTTTCTTTCTATATTTTTGTACAGATGGTATTATTTGGTTTTTAATATCTTTTTTAATGTAAAAAATATTGCCATTGTAACTTTTTTAATAATCATACTATATTTTGTTAAAATACCTGTAAAAATTAAAAGAACCAGAAAATCAAAATTATTTATTTTTTGTGGTATTTAATTAAATTTCCGAATAACTTATAGCATTACAGGGAATAACCTATATAACATAAATATTTTAACAATATAAAATAGTAAAAATCAGAATTATTAAAGTGTGGTTTTGACATAATTAATTATATTTCTATATTTTCACGATATTTTCCGTATTTTATTAAATAATTTTAAATTTTAAATATGTGCACTTTTTCTTTAAATTGCTATCTTAAGAATAATATATATATTGGAGAGAAGACTACAAGGTTACTTTGCCCGAGCCTCTGTAGCTCCAGTCTACTGCGAGGTGGAATATGTTTACAAAATTATTTATTTCGGGTACGACTTTCTTCCTTATGAAAAGAAAATTCTTTTATAATAATTTTTGGCTACATAATTTAATAGTTGTCGATAATTAATAATTTAATTTTTTCTCCACAGCTATTCCGTTTCACTTCGGTTTTGCTTATTGTAACCAATAAGTTTAATGAAGTTCAAAAGACGAGAAATAACAGCAAAATTCTAAAAATAATCAATAATTCAAATATTTAGACATTAGGCAAAAACTATTAATCAAGCGAATGCTAACGTCAATTATCCTTGATAATAAACTGCTACTATAATTTATGAATAATTTTAGTACTATTTATTGTGATCTAACAATAAGTTTAACTATTACGGAAATTAAACTTTGATAAGTGCTTTTTACATAAAAATTAAAATAATAGAGAGCCTTGGTTAGTACCTAATAATAAGATCATTATAATCTTACATTAAACAGTTTATTTAAATAATTTTAAAAACATATATGCATGGTGTCTCAAAAAAGAAAAAACAAAATAAAAAACCGTAAAGGAGAAAATGTAAAATATTTTTCATTTAATACAGTTCTATCAATTAAAAGAACATATTTCTCTAAAAGATCTCGACCGATACGAGACGGTATCGAAGTTCAATATAACTGTTTCGTAGGTACCTCTTCAACTGTAATTAATTAAACGACTTCTCGAATACGATTTTTCAGTAGGTACCAATATCATTATTTAGTGGTGTCTTAAAGACTAATTATTGTCAAATAAATGAATCAACCTAGCTAGCTCTTAGGCTTCCTTGCCTAACCGATGAGAGCATGAGGACGCCATAGGTTTGATAGAACAAAAGGTTTTGCTTTTGTGCACTCAAAGCGCGCCGTGAAGTTTGCGGAGATTTGCGAGGAGTTTTGTACTTTTGCTTGTCCAAAAGGAATATCCCAAAGGAGTGTGTCCAGATTTGGAACAGAAATATCTTTCCTATATCGTTTTATGGTTATTGTATCCAACTAGGGGATATTTAAAAAAAAAGGATATCTTTAATCCCCGTGCGGTAATCTGTTAGCTTTCGAACTAGTCATGTTCTCATCGGTTAGGCAAGGAAGCCTAAGAGCTAGGTTGATTCATTTATTTGATTAATTTAGCAAAACAAGAAAGTGTTTCTCAAATGCAGAGAGCAAAGTTTGCTCAAATTGCTAAAAAGTCAAAGGCTGTGCCAGACTCGAGCTTTGTAGAGATTCACAACTACATTCAATGATGCTTTAAGAATTTTGTTGAACTTTTATTAATTATTGTTTTAAACGCCTCCATAAATAAAGTCCGTATTTGTCAAATCAGAGCTCCTTGGAGGAAATAAAATATTGTACTTCCTCTCGATTCATCGCAGTAGAAATTAATGATTTAATCCTTCCACCAATTAATTAATGCGCTGGACACCCATCTTGTAGACTCTGCAATCTAAAGGGAATGCTTTCAATTGGTAGTTAAGCATGTCTAAGTATTTATACTGGTATTTGCAAGAGAATATGACCGGCCCTATTATTACATTAAATGAAACGGGACATATACTTATAGTTTACTCTAAAATTTTTGGATTTGTACTACTTTTAGACAGGTATAAGCAAAAATTTTTATGAAGAATATATTTTTTCGAAAAATGATAAAAAAATTTTTTTCTCTTGTTAAATCAATCCGTGGACTGTATAATATATTCTTATCAGACATCAACTAGTTCACTATGTACCATTATAGTACGTTATTACATAACGGGTGTTGAAAGTAGATTTCAAACGAGGAGGTATTTAGCAAGAGGCAAAATAATTGCTCTTCCCCTATTTGCTTGCGCTAATTACTATGTATTGTGTGTATACAAGGTGTTGTGGAAATCACTTATTATATTTAAATGGGTGACTCCTTGGGGGGCCCAATGACAATGTTGCCAAATTTAATATACAACTGAAATTCCATATAAAATTATAAAAATAAATTATTTATCTACCTACTTGTATTTATCTTTATACCTAAAGAGCGAGGAGATCCAGGCACAAACGCAATCAGTTTCTTTTCTTTTTCATGTGAACACACCTGGAAACACTTTATGCTCTATATGCAACACGGAACACAGTAATAGTGAAACAGAACCGATAGTTAGCTTTTGAAAATACAATAATACAGATTATTAGATTTTATTACAAGCGAGAAAATTTGACTTGTTCGTCACCGATCTTTCATCCATTCTATCAAACGTCCAGATGAAACAACCGGTCTTAAACTAAGCAATTTAGTTTCGTTAATAAAAACAATATTCAAAGTTGATTTATGGACTGGCAAGATACACGCGTAAACCGAAAAATTATTTTACAACGCAACGAGTACCACAATGGAAAACAGAGCGGATTGCTACGAGTGTAATGGTTATCGATAAAATACACCGTATCCCGACGCTGTCGGTCTTCAACTAACAGCCCGCAACCGCAAGAGTAAGGCGCCATACGAACTACGTCGACTCAGTCGCCGTGTGTGACAAAGATGGAGAGATAGACTTGTAGCCTTTGTCATTTCGTAATTTTCAGTAGAGCTGGGGTACTGTGCAGTGTGCATCTCATACGTAGAAGCCTATTTTCGGCCCTTGATACATAATGTACTATTTCAATACGCGTGTGCTATAAGACAGCCGTGCTTTTTTCTAATTTTCGTAGGTGGCCGTAGGAAAATTATATTTTCTTCTCAGAAATCAATTATTTTACAATGTTCATTACTCTAGACTGCTTCTAATATGTCATCAACCCCCCCACATTCGCCAAAATGCCTTTGCTTAATTTTTTTTTAAATGACACATAATTAAGAACCGCCTTCCCATTAGGCTAAAAATATTTTTCCGTTTTCCCAATACATTATGTATAATACAATTGATTGGTAATAATATAACATTAACATGAAACGAAATCAATTGATCTGTTTATTGCTTATTCAAAAGGTTATACATTTTATCACAGACTTGTATACCGAGTGTCATGTTAAGGTTGACGAGCGGCGGTATCTCGATAACTATTTGGTCTAGGCTTTCGGAAAAAAATTTATTACAAAAATGACCCCTAGAATTATTTTAAAACAATTTTTAACTTTGAAATTTTACCGCTGTGTGGCGTAATTTTAATTCAAAATCAAAAAATGATAATATCTCTTAAAATCAATAGTAAAGGTATATCACGTGGAAATATTTTGGACTCTCCAATTAACACTCTACAAATTATTTATTTAACATTTTGGTATCTCCTAAAATAAGGGGTGGGGGAAGGTTTGATTCGTATTGAAAAAGAAAGTTCGATAACTTCCATATACATTAACCGATTTTATACAACTTCTTTTAAAGCTATTCGATAGGTGAATCATAGTCTATAATGTTAACGTTACTTTAAGACCGAACCGCTAGATGGCGTTGCTTGACCGCTTAAGTAATTTACCCATTTTCCATGAAAAGTTAAATGGAAGCATTAAGGTGGATTCATAGTTGCCGTAACGTAAGCCGTAAAACGTAACGTTAAGCCGTAAGAGAAATAAACATGTTATTTGTAACCGTTCATAGTACCGAGTTAAGCCGTAAGCACTAAGAAGTAAGAAATAGTTCAAATCCATTTCTTACGTTACGGCTTACGGAATCGGTTCGGATCGGTTATACTCGTGCATAACCGCCATGTTGACATCCCCAAATTGGACACTTTGCTAATAAATAACTGATAAATAAGTTGCTAATAAATACCAGCACAATATTGCTCCCGCTATTATAACGAGGTGGTCATCGCTTGGACTTATATTTTGACTTTTAAATAAACACACATGTGAAAAACCGTAACCTGAAAATTCTTAACGAAACTATGAACGGGCATTTCCTTGCGTCTTATGTCTTACGTCTTATCGACTACGGCTTACGTCTTACGGCATACGTTACGGCAACTACGAATCAAGCTTAACATTTGAATTTGCTACTCTTATTTTTTTTTAATTTAAAAAACTGGCGAAAAGTCGCTTTTCAAACATAAGTTATTAGAACGAATCTATTTTTTAACATCTGAGAATTGTACCATCTTTGTTACCGCTCGAAACCAATGTAAGCTAACAATAGATCAAAGCAAAGAAGCCCATAACGTGAGGACAAAAATAAACGAATCAAGGTCCTTTGGTCAGTCGCTAAGGCCGTCAGCCAAAATTTCACCAAATCAACTATTCCATCTCTAACACGTCCCGATGGTACAATAGCATCCACAGCCGGAGACCAAGCAAACTTACTTGCTGAACTATTTTCTTCGCATTCCACTGTACATTTCCAGGGAAGAACACCACCCGACATTCCTGCAGTTCAATCCGAAATGAGGGCCTTCTGAGTAAACTGCGATCCTTTGGTATGCCCAGTCGATTCTGTGCATGGTTGTCTAGCTTTCTTAAGGACCACTCTCTGCAAGTGGCGATTGACGGATTTCTCTCAGACACCTTCACCATCAATGCCGGTGTTCCTCAAGGGTCCATATTGTCTCCCACTCTCTTCTTACTCTACATTTACGACCTTCTAGTGGAAACTAAAAATCCGATATTTAGTTTTGCTTACGATAGCACACTTATCTAATCTTTCTCTTTGAATGCGCAAACATCGGCTGCCGACGCACATCTTCACAGACAGCATGAGGTATCGCGCCTCAACAAAGACCTGGAAGAAATTTTGGATTGGGGTGACAGTAACCAAGTCGAATTTAACGCTAAAAAAACCGACGCAGCAGTTTTCTCTAAAAAGGTTAACATTACAGAACCGGAAATAGTCATGGCCGGATACGCAATCCCACTGGCTTCATCTATTAATTTGCTGGGCGTCAATCTGGGAGGAAATATGTCTTAGCATAACCACGTTGTGGCAATCGCCAAGATAGCTTCTCAGAAGCTTGGGGTACTGTTCCGAACCAGAAAGTTGTACACACCTCAACAACTTTTGACACTATCCAAAGCCCAGATTAGACCATCACTAGAGTACTGCTCTCACTGGAGCTCTGCACCCAAACATACTCTTCGGCTACTGGATTCCATCAAAAGGATGGCTATTCGTCTGATCGGAGACCACGAGCTGACGAAGAACCTCGACAGCCTAGAACATCGAAGACATGTTAGGGATTTGAGTACAGATATTTTCATGGAAGGTGCTCGGCTGACCTTGCCCTCTTAATTCCGCCCAGAGCGACGAATAGCAGAAATACACGACGAACCACTGCCGCCTATCCATATGTGGTTAATCTTAGTACTCCTCGAACTTCATTATTTAAGAATTCTATCATCTGGAGGACTTCATCCTTGTGGGACGACCTTCCCGAGGTCGTTTTTCCCAACGAATATAACCTCCAACGATTCAAAACCAGCGTGAATCGCTTTTTGCGCACACGTACCACTCCCAGAGTGCCCTAAAGGATTTTTCCTATAGTGCTTGTGTTTGATCATAAAAAAAAATTATTATATTAAATATTAATTAATAATAAGTAAGCCTTGAAAATCGAATCAATAAAATCGACAATTAGCTGTTATTAGTTTCACTGTAATTATTTTGAATTCTAGGATTGTGTTTTTATTGTTAAAAACAGATTACAATTGTCATATTCTATTTTAGCATAATGGATATGACATACTGTCCGTGTATTTTAAATGTTTTGAAAATAGCATTTTTGGCGGATGACTTTTAAGAAGCGTTTGTCAATGTATTACCGATGGAAACTCAAACCATCCGCGACAAATGTCCCTTCGGATATCTTACAGTGTACTCCTGACACACAATATCTGTATTTTCAAAACATTGAAAATACACGGCCAGTATGTCATATCCTTTAGAAATAGAATACGACAACTTTTAAATTGTTTAGTCTGTATTTTAGAACAAAATCACAATTTTAGAATTTAAAATAACAAATTACGGTGAAACTAATGACATCTAATTGTCAATTTTATTTTATAGATTTTCATGGCTTACTTATTATTAACGAATATTTAATATTATAAATTTAAAGATATTAGAAAATAGATTCTTGCTCATAACTTTTGGTTGGGAAAGCGATACCGACTTCCGGCTTGCGCTAGTTTTTAAAAAGTTTTACGACTAGAAATTTAAAAAGTTAGGCTTCCATATGAAAAGTTAAATGGAAGCCTAACTTTTTAAATTTAGAAGTTTAGGGGTTTAGAAGATTACTAAAGTGATAGAGAAACGCCATCTAGCGATTCAGCCTTAAAGTAAAACTTGAATGTTATTATAGACTATGATGCAGCTATCGAATATATTTAAATGAAGACTTAGTTGATAAAATCGGTTAATGTATTCGGAAGTTATCGAACTCTTTCTTCACCACGAATCAAACCTTCCTCCACTCCCTATTTTAGGAGATATACCAAATTATCAAATAAATAATTTGTAGAGTGTTAATTGGGGAGTCCAAAACACTTCTATGTGACATATCTTTACTGTTGATTTTAACAGATATTATCGTTTTTGATTTTGAATTATAAATACGCCATCTAGCGGTAAAATTTCAAAGTTGAAAATAATTCTAGTATACTTCTAGAGGTCACTTTTGTAATAATTTTGTTTCCGAAAACTGTGGAATAAATAGCTATCGAGATACCGCCGCTCGTCGACCTTAGCAGGACACCCGGTATAATCAGGCTTCTTCTAATTTTAAAACTAACTTTATTAAACATTTTATATATCAGATAAGTCAAATTCTTACATCTGTTATGATAAGCGGATATTCTGATTTAAGTTTTTCAGATCAATGTTTATCAGAAATAGATTATTTACGATTACCTACCGGTTTTTATTTTTATACGTTTCAGGACCTCCTAAGAAATCTGTTACATCTGTTTATTAATGTTGTTCTGCAGGAACTAATAATAATTTTATATTCTGTCACAATTTGTTTATATGATTTTTTGAATAATCCTGACTTATTGACATAAGCTTTACAGATGAAAGGATGGAATTTAATTTTCAAAAAACTGATAAATCATCAGTTATATGGTAAAATAGTAGTTTTAATTATTACTTGAAAACGGCTTGCCCTAGCAGTAATGCTCAAGAAACTTTTTCCTTTAGGTAATGACTGTCGATTAAGAAACTTTTTTTTTCTTGACACCCTATATTTTGGAAAGAAAAGTTTTTTTCTTATATTCATTCCCCTCTAGAATATCTTTCTATTATTAAAGGAATAGGAATTCAAATTTGAAAAAATTATAACTTGGTGTATACCTTGGTGAAATAGTAATTTCAAAATTCCTCTTTATTAGTAGTAATATCATAGACATATATTCCTTTTTTTATGATCAAACACTAGCACTACAGAAAAAATCCTTTAGGGCACTCTGGAAGTGGTGCATGTGCGAATATAGCGATTCACGTTGGTTTTGAATCGTCGGAGGTTATATTCGTTGAGAAAAACGACCTCGAGAAGGTCGTCCCATAAGGAGGAAGTCCTCCAGATGAAAAAATTCTTAAATAATGAAGTTCAAGGAGTACTAAGCATAACCACATATAAATAGGCGGGTTTGTTCGCGGTATTTCTGCTATTCGCCGCTATGGGCGGAATTTAGAGGGCAAGCGAGCACGTTCCATGAAAATATATGTAAAAGAGAGTCAAATCCCCAACCTGTATTCGATCTTCTAGGCTGTCGAGGTTCTTCGTTAGCTCGTGGTCTCCAATCAGACAAATGGCCCTCATTTCGATGGAATCCAGTAGCCGAAGAGTATGTTTGGGTGCAGAGCTCCAGACATGAGAGCAGTACTCTAGTGACGGTCGAATGTGGGCTTTGTATAGTGTCAAAAGTTGTTGAGGTGTGTACAACTTTCTGGTTCGGAAGAGTACACCAAGTTTCTGAGAAGCTATCTTGGCGATTGCCACAACGTGGTTATGCCAAGACATATTTCCTCATTAGTTAATGTGTGATACTTCATCCTGTTTGCGAAGATGTGCGTCGGCAGCCGATGTTTGTGCATTCAAAGAGAAAGATGAGATAAGTGTGCTATTATCAGCAAAGCTAAATATCGGATTTTTAGTTCGATCGATTAATTATTATCCACCATACCTTTAAGAGTATACTGACCAAAAGCTTAAGAGCTTCTGTCTACTAGTACTCAAAAACCTATGCTAGCAATAAATTTCCGTCAATCCCCCCAGGAAATACTCAAATACTCAAAAACTCAGAATTGAAAATGGCAAATTGATTGAAATTAATTTCAATTATATTTATTTAGTAACACTTTAGAGTAATTTAATATCGCTCTGGTGGCTCAGTTGTTAAAGCGGCAGTTACTGAGAACTCTAGGTCGAGAGTTCATAGGTTCAAACCGATTCGCACTCGCTAGGTTTTAGTGGTATAAGATATGGGGTTACTGTTCGGCGTCCTGCAAACAATAGAAAAGAGTGAAAAATATTTCATCCCCCATCCCTATCCCATTAATGCCAGTAATGAAGCCGAGAATTGATTTTGATTATTTGGAAAAATGGTAAAAAGTATTTTTTCTAAATGAAACACCATTTATTTTATCTGTGATCCTAGAAGCTCTTGAGATTGCCTATCTTACTATGTGTAATATTGCAATATCTATATCGAGTCGTTTTCGACGTATGAGCATTTATTTAGTAAAATTAACTATAGTAATTTAGCTGTGCTGACGATAGCAGACTTGTCTCATCTTTCTCTTTGAATGCACAATCATCGGCTGCCGACGCACATCTTCGCAGATAGCATGAAGCATCACGCCTCAACAAAGACCTGGAAGAAATTTTGACTTGGGGTGACAGTAATCAAGTGGAATTTAACGCTAAGAAAACCCAGGCAGCAGTTTTCTCTAAAAAGGGTAACATTACAGAACCTGATACATTCATGACAGGACACGTAATTTCACTGCCTTCATCTATTAATCTGCTGGGCGTCAATCTGGGACGAAATATGTCTTAGCATAACAGAAACTTGGTGTATTCTTCCGGACCAAAAAGTTGTACACACCTCAACAACTTTTGATACAATACAAAGCCCAGATTCGACCATCACTAGAGTACTGCTCTCATGTCTGGAGCTCTGCACCCAAACATAATCTTCGGCTACTGGATTCCATCGACAGGAGGGCTATTCGTCTGATTGGAGACCACGAGCTGACGAAGAACCTCGACAGCCTAGAACATCGAAGACAGGTTGGGGATTTGACTCTCTTTTACAGATATTTTCATGAGAAGTGCTCAGCTGATATTGCCTTCTTAATTCCGTCCGGACCGGCGAATAGCAGAAATACACGACGAACCACTGCCGCCCATCCATATGTGGTTAAGCTTAGTACTCCTCGAACTTCATTATTTAAGAATTTGTCCATCTGGAGGACTTCATCCTTATGGAACGATCTCCACGAGGTCGTTTTTTCCAACGAATATAACCTCCAACGATTCAACACCAACATGAATGGCTTTTTGCGTACACGCCCCCCTCCCTATCTCATGCATGCTGGTAACGAAGACGAATGATACTTGATTTTGATTGGTTGGAAAAATGGTAAAAAGAATTTTTTTTAAATGAAACACCATGTATTTTATCTATGGTCCTAGAAGACCTTGAAATTGCTTATCTTTGTCTGTGTAACATTGCGATACCTATCCCGAACCGTTTTTGACTTATGAGCATTTATTTAGCAAAATATATCCTTTGAATATCGAACATTAAGAAAAATGTTAAAATCAGTAAACTTATATTAGAGACAAACGCCTGCTTTACATGGATTTCGGTCTATCTCAGACGTACCGCGATGGATATTCGGGCGCTACAAAACGAAACGATCGCTGAAACCACGTCGATTTGGGAGTTCATCGCACTAGGAATTGGTCATATCTCTATCGTCTTTCTTATACTTTGAAATTCAAAGCTAACAATCACAAATTCACTCGTAAAAGCTTAATGTTACTTAATCAAATCTAAGTTGCAGCATACGAGGCGACATACAAATAATTTTCCTTGACTTCTTACAAAATTACTTAAAGTTCATAAAAATATTAAGCACAAAATATCTAATTCTGACAATTGATTTTGTCAAGTCAAACACTGTTTGAGGTAGGTATAGTAACATTACACAGGAAGACAATTTCACGGGCTATTATAAACAGAGATGAAATACGGGGTGTTTCATTTAAAAAACTCACTTTTTATAATTTTTCGAAACAATCACATTATTTGTATTTTGAAACATCGAGTAATATATTTTTGAACAGAATGAAAGATCTCTTCTGGATATTACCATAAACATATAATATAAAAGGGGAGACAAAACATTCCATTCATAAAACACAATTTATTTACAATCATGTACAATTTAAAAAAAGGGCAACGCTGTAATAAGTTACGCGTTTAGATAATTTCTATCTAGCATTAGTCATAAATAGATAATCGCAGTAGAGGTGTTTCACACACAACACCGCGCATGAACAAATATATGAAAGTTCTAAACTTCAGGGTTACACATGTAGTATAATCGGTAGCACGTGCGTACAGCATTGCCACGGTGGTTTTCCTAAAACATTTGGATTTAATATTATACATTTTCGTTTCAAACGCAGTCGATAGATTTAGAACCCTCAATACAGACTTGGCATCATTGATTACTTTGTGAAACTTTGTATGATTCTGACAGTGGTTGTACGATGATTCCCAACCAAATTTCAGTGCGCTGATTTGTCAGAGTTCAAAAATATCAGCCCTTTTGCAGGATATTATGTTTTCCAAAAAAAAATTTAAGTTAATTATTATCTCGAGATTGATAACAGATAAGTATAGACGAGGTTATACAGTGTGTACATAAAGTAAGGAACAAATTCATTATCTAGGAATCTAAAAATATTTCGGAAAAATCCTCGGACACGTGTATAATAATTTTTAATGGCGCATTTTTTTCCCATACAAACTTAATATACAAGGTGGCTCATGTAGTAGATATGACATTATCGACGATTTTTTTTAAATGGGAACCCCTATATTTTAGTTCAGATCTGTAATCTTCAAGAACAGCTGATTTCAAACACATAACACACTTAGGGCCTAAAATTCATAGTTTCGTTACTACAGGGTAAAACAAATAATTTTATTTAAGATATTTTTAATTTAAAAAAATGTAAAAAAATTAAATAAGCTATTTAATTAAGTGTTGAAATTGTCCTCCTTCTGCGGCCTGACAGTACCCCAAGCGATCAATAAATTCTTGTTGGACTTTTCTTATGGTTTCTTCTGAAATGTTACTGCATTCTGTTGTTATTCGATTTTTTAAATCTTCAATATTGGCAGGTCTGACTTTATATACAACATTTTTCAGGTGACCCCACAAGAAAAAGTCCAGTGGTGTAAGGTCTGGAGACCTAGGCGGCCATTCAACAGGCCCACGTCTTCCAATCCACTTGTTCGGAAAAACTTGGTTTAATGGCGCACTACTGCTGCATAATGTGGAGGTGCGCCGTCAATAGGTTATGAACGGTCATAGCAGCCGCCCCATGATCAATGCTAATCTGGCGGACGCTGTTGTGGGGATCTTCTTCCATAGCCAATAAAATATCTAATTGAATAAAATTGAGTACGGATCCTATCACCATATCCAATCATCATAAGAATTTCTATTCTTTGTGTTAAAGATAAACGCATAGTAACTCAATATGTTTTAAAATAAAATTTATTACTTCTAATAAACTTACTAGAAAAATACTATATATAAAATGTAATGACAATGACATTATATAAATACCATAGTTACATAACAGCAAATAAGCCTACTTGAGAAAAAACATAAGTAACAGCAAATGATGGTGCATCCATTAATTACGTAAGTCTTTCAGGTAAAATTGGGTGATGGCGGAAGGGATTGAGCCAAATGTCACGAAATCTTTTATTGGGGAAAGGGGGGTTGAAAAATCGCTAAAATCGCCTCAAGTAATTAATTGATGCCTCCCAAGCCAAAAAAAAATATCTTAAATAAAATTATTTGTTTTACCCTGTAGTAACGAAACTATGAATTTTAGGCCCTAAGTGTGTTATGTTTTCGAAATCAGCTGTTCTTGGATATTACAGATCTGAACTAAAATATAGGGGTTCCCATTTAAAAAAATCGTCGATAATGTCATATCTACTACATGAGCCACCTTGTATATTAAGTTTGTATGGGAAAAAATGCGCCATTAAAAATTATTATACACGTGTCCGAGGATTTTTCCGAAATATAAAAATAATACACAGTGTGTTTCATTTAAATTATCAAAGTTCTTAATACTTTCTAGTAGAAGCGGCAGCACTGCACGGCTACTGTTTTCCACGGAGAGAGCATGTTCACATTGTTCACATCATATTGTTCACTTATATAAGGTACCAAATTTTCAAACTGATCCATTGACACAATCAATCACCCTGTATGTGTTTCATAGAATGTTAACACGAGAAAAATCATAATGCCTTTAAAGGTTAAAGGCCGTTTATTTAATAAAAACCAGACATTTTAAAAAAGAGGAAATTTTATCCAGTTAAGGAATGCGAACTAAATCCCTATTTTTTCGTTGTTTTTTCACGTACTTTTCATGTCTATTTAGTTATTTTGTATTCCTCGCTAATTTGTATGCAACAGCTATCAATCTACTTTGCGCTTCGCTTGAAACGTATTATAGGTCGATAAACATATACAGGGTGAATCGGTAGGGTTGGACCAAACAGGAGTATATTTTATAAGTGAAACTATAGTAAGAAACTCCTCTTTCCTCCTTTGGTTTTCATATTATAGCATAATTACAAATACACAAAGTTTCATACATTACCTACCATTTCTGAACCATAGTTTTGGTTTAATACATGTTCAAAAATATTGCCATTGGCACACCATTGGCACACCAGCGTTTCTCAAACTTTTTTGACCAAGGTATTTTTCGAGAATTTTGTTGTGGACCCCCACCCACTGGCTACATTAGTACATAATTAATTCTAGGACAGGATGTCATGCCTAATAAATTACCTTTATATAAAAATAATTTTTATTCGAATGTTATTTTTTTAATTAAATCAAAAAGCATTAATAAGCCATAAGCTGAATAATATATCACTGGCTGCAGAAAATGTTCTTAGCGAGATGGATGGTACTGCTTTCTACTTCCACACATTAGCAACAATTCAGGGGAGCCGAGTTTTGGAAATTGAATTTAGTTTCTAGTTACAAATAAAAGAAGGAGAACTTAACAGGGAACATACCATCTGTCGATGAAGTCAAGGGACGTTGGGAATGGTTAGTACTTGTTAGGGTGACCGCTTGCGAATACCTTGTGTCAAAATTTTTACAAAAGATTTTAGAAAATTTTACAAAAGATTGTATTAAAATTCTACAGGAGAAAAACTTTTCATATAAATGGTTTACTAAATATTTTTGTAATTTTTACTAAAAATGTAGGTTAAAATTTAATGGCAGTTCTTAATAAAAGTTATTCCAGTCACATATATACAGGGTGTTATGGAATTTTGTTTTTTTAAATCGAATATCTAAATACTAAGGTAAAAACCCTTTTTACCCACATACTGTCGCTTCGATCCATCTGGATTCAGTTAGCAACAATGTGGGTCACTAGAGTGTACTAACAGTGTTGTCAAATCACACCAAGTGTCTCGCCCTGAATACCCGGTAAGCTCCACTATTGTTTCTTCAGTTTCTTTCGAGACTTGGGGATGGAATGACGCTTTCGAGGGTTCCACATGTTTGACGTATACGAATTTTAAATGTTTTGTTAGTTGTAGCATTACCCGATTTTTTTTCTGTTATGAAATACTTCATAATAATAAATGTTGTGAAGTGATTCAAATTTGTGTGATATTATTTACTATTGGTTCTATTGCAAAACATACTTTTTATGTTTCACTTTCTTATGGAATTTAATTATAAAACGCATTACTTTAAAATAAGATCGAAGGTAAGAGGGTATGTACCTTAAAATTGTAGTTTTTTTTTCTAAAAAGTTTGAAAAAGAAGTGATAACGCGCGTCAAAGACGTCTTGTTGTCTAAAATTGAACACGTGCGTTTACAATTCTATGTTGCAATAGGATAACACCGCCTATAATGCGCTGACCTCTTTTGAACCTCGAGACTGCCTCAATAAACTATTTATTGCGAAGGTCCTCAGGAGCGGGCACGTAAATTTTGAGATTTCATATAAAGTGTATATTTCGCTTAATAATTCAACTATTAACACTCAACTCAACTTTATGGTTATTTTTCTTCAATTTATTTTCATCTCAGGATTTGTCGGTTTATAATAAGTCATTCCATAACACCCTGTATATATATTTTTATAGTTTCTGATTTGTTAATTAAATTAATTAGGTAAATTGTTTCACCTCTTTAACGTAGTGGATTTTTAAATTATAAGAACATTTCTTACTTCTTAAAACTTTTATTTAGGTATTAATTAAGGCAAACAAATTATTTCGGCTGGTCTGCTGTCAGTTGTTGGTTCTTCTCCTTCCCGCTAAGCACGCCACCAGCGCCGTTAGAATCAAAACTATATTAGACTATTAAAGTTCAAGGAGCCGAACTGTTTATTTTTTAACCTTAACAAATACAAAAAAAAAATTAAATTAATCTTAACATTAAATAAATACATGTAATTCCAAGAAAATTATAAAACTCCTAAACTAACCTTAATTTTTATAGAGATTGAGTTAAAAGTCGTTAATTTGTCAATAAGGAAAGTTTTACATTATTGATTAAACAATATTCAAGTTATTATTACAAGAAATATAATTACATAAATAATTTTATATTTACCCTAAATGGATATTATATCCTTGATAATTGTAAAAATCGAAAATAAATAGGTATTTATCCCATTACTCCTTGCTGCTCCTTGCTTAACTGTTACCTTTTTTTATATTTATCATAAAAAAACCATAAAGAAAAAAGAAGTGATAATGCGGGTCAAAAACTGAACACGTGCGTTTACAATTCTGTGTTGCAATATGATAACACCAATTACAATGCGCTGACCTCTTTTGAGACTTGAAATTGCCTCAATAAATTATTGTTTGCGAACGTCGTCAGTAACGGGCACGTAAATTTTGAGGTTTCATACATAGTGTATATTTCGATTAATAATTCAAAGCGCCATTTATGGTTATTTTTCTTCAATTTATTTTCATCTCAGAATTTGCTGGTTTAATTATAATAAGTCATTTCCATAACACGCTGTATATAAATTTTGGTTAGTTTTACTATTCCTATAGTAAATTTAACTCTTTACGTCTTTCCGTGTATTATTACAATCTATTGAATCTATGCATCTGATATTACATTGTAAATTTACAGGAAGCTATTACGTAAAGTAGCAGCCATTTAATTGATCATTTACTTAATATATCGATGACAATTCAACTAGAGTCTAGAATCTAGACGGAGGATACGAAATAAAATCGTGTTTTTGGTTTCCATCGACATTTAATTGTTTTGTGATCTATGCCTAACGGTATAAAAATATTTCATTACTCGAGGTTTGTATAACAAACCCGATTATTTATACAGGGTGTTATGGAAATGACGTATTATATTTAAATGGGTGACTCGTTGGGTGTCCTAGAGAAGCGCTACATATTTTTTTTAAATCGACCGTTTTAAAGGTGGGGTCCAGCCCCTTAAACCCACACTTCATCCGGCGTTTGTTCGGGTTTGTTCGTCATGTCACCCTGTGGTGGCATATCAGAAAACAGGTGGTACGTGCAATGTTGATAAACTGTGTAAAAATTAAATACTTTAATTTCTTATGAATATTTAGCTTACTTAGAAAGTAAATCCACGCTGACAGGAGTAAGAAATCCAGACATTTTCCGTTTTATTTTCTATGGGAAAAGCTTTATGCTCATCACGTGTAAATTGCACTAAATCACTTAAAGAAATACACAGACACCCACGGGTTTCAAATTACTTTTTTTGAAGATATGCACCTATTATCAGATTACACGAAAGCACTAAACACTAACGCATAATTACACTTTACACTACCGCACACATAGAACAACAGCACTTAATTATTTCGCAATAGAAATTCAGAAATAATAAAAACGCTAATTTCTATGGGCCATTAACCCTTTACTAAAGATAAAATGAAACAATTATGTTGACATAGGAACTACCCTTTGAAGTAAATGGTCGAGTCCAAGGTGCTTTCTTTCTGCACAATAAGAAAACTAACTGGAGCTAGCGCGGTTGCCATTTCCGAGACTATAATTATACAGGAAAGTAATATTATAGAAGTAAATTCGGCAATTTATGAATATAATCTTATAAAACATCGATAGTGGCAAGGCTGTACTTTTACCGATGAGCTTAATATGGATGGACCGACCGAGTAAACCCGAACAGACATTGCAAGACACGCAACAGGCTCAAAGGTGTTATTTAGTTTCAACATTTTTAGATGTCAAATATCAATGTATAGAAAAATTATATTATTTCCTAGACAACCAGCTGATGAAATCTTATACAATAAGGGCGTATTTTTGTTTACACAGTAGCAGTGTAAAATACTAATTCAGATTGAATGGTACTTAGATGTGTTCGTGAAATGCGCGGTAACTAATGTGAATTTATATGACTTTGTTTTTGGTGTTTTGTGACGGTTTTTGTTCAGGTTACCTGGTGTTTTTTTTATAAATGAAGTTGATTTTAAATAAGGCCGAAAAAGTAAATAAAATTGCATTTTTTTTCTTCTAAAGGGTAAAGTGGCATTTCAGTTGTTCAGATCCGACGGGTGTCGTTCGAATTGAACAAGTGAGAACATACCTGACCATTATAAACTCCGAGCCGGTTTGTTCCAGTCAGTTCAAGTTTATAAATCAGAGATTGTTTCCCAGTGAACTGAACTGAACGTAAAAGTTTATAATAATGTACCCTGAAAAATAAACAACTTGGAATCTGTCAAACGGTTATTGACTTTCTAGTTAGTTAGAGTTTACCCTGAAGATATGACAACACTGTTCAAGATTCACTGACGTTTTTCGCCATATGTTGCTTTGTTTACCTTACTGGCAGAGGCACCACGTGGTCATTTTGGTTTGACATAAGGTCATGTACAGGGCATATTAAATTAAAGCGCCATTTTTGGATGTTTTTCTTTAATTTGTTTTCATCTCAGGAATTGCCGGTTTAAATATAATACATCATTTCCATAACAACCTGTATATACTATAGTACAGAGTATGACTAAATGTTGACAAAAAAAAAACAAAATCATTAATAAAGTGGCGCCGTAAACATGACCGTGAAAACAAAATGACATCTCCGTTTCCACACTTCAGTTTCTCGCGTGATCGTATGCTGTGCGGAAGCTTCGAGAGGGTTAAATTTCAGCGATTGTGAAAAACGCGCTTCTGCGAACTCTTGAATGCGCTGAAACTTTTCGCGGCTAATTTGCGTGAATTGGGAATTACCGTCTTTTACTGATAATAAGCGGACATTAGTTATTATTATTTTAAGTACTGCGTGTGTTATATTATTATATTAGTGTGTTGGTAAGAAGTTTATTAATTTTGGTAAGTTCAAAAATGTTATTTATTTTTTTTAACTGATAGAAAAGATTGTAAAGTTTAGAGCATGGTAGTTTACGTCCCGATACGGCTAATTGTACGGGGTAGCGCATAAAATGTAGATGCATGTAAATTTCCTCAAATTTTAATTGGACATATCCTTACCTTAGTGTTACATTGTTACATTCTTGTCAAGACTTTTCACTATGACATAAGTATATGTTTCTATATAGGGTTGCTTTTATGTATGGAAACGGTCGATTATTTACTAAAGTAAGATGGCTATCGAAGAATGTTAAATACAAAACTTTTAGGGTTTTTAGAAATCTATTATACTACACATAAACTAAGTATACAGGATCAGTCAAGAAGCCATGGAAGAACAAAGTTACTTTATTTTAAATGGAACCCCCTGTATATTATTCAATATTTCAATTATTTACAAGATTCTAAAAAAAATGTTAAGCACACCACATACCCAATCTTAACCGTTTTCGAGATATCGAGTTTCGATTTTCGTTTTCAAATAAATCTAATAGCAATAATAAAAAAGACAAACTAAGTTTTAGTAAACAACAATTTAAAATCCTATTTTATAAGGTGCTCAAATTGTCCACCTTTTACCTCCTGGCAGTAATGAATTCGGTGAACAAAATTTTGTAGCGAATCTAAAAGGATATTGGGAGCAACACTGGAAATTTCATGCATTATTCTTTGTTGCAAATCTTCGATATTTTGTGGCTTATTTTTGTACACTAAATTTTTCATATGGCCCCACAGGAGAAAGTCAAGAGGGGTCATATCAGGAGACCTAGCAGGCCATTCAATTGCACCTCTGCGTCCAATCCATTTACCAGGAAAAGTTTCCTCTAGATATTCCCTCACCATCCGTCCAAAATGTGGTGGAGCCCCATCTTGTTGAAACCATATTTGTTCAGCCGGTAAATTTGGGTTATTATGGTTCGGGAATAATCGTCTGAGCTGTGGAACAATATTCTCTTGTAAAAGTAATAAATATCGTTCAGAGTTCAAATCTCCATGTATAAAATAGGGTCCTATGACGTTTCCGCCAATAATGCCACACCAAACATTGGTTTTTTGTGGTCGTTGGGTATGAACTTGTTCCATCCAATGTGGATTTTGGTCTGACCAATAGATACAGTTTTGTCGATTTACGTGCCCGTTTAAACAAGACGTTGATTCATCAGAAAATAAAATGTGGTTGACGAAGTTGACATTTTGATTCAATATATATTTATGATTATTTATGATTTCGCAAAAATGAATTCTGTGATCAAAATCGTCTTCACTCAATTCTTGTAACAAATGAATTTTATATGGTTTGAATTTTTCTCTTTTGGTAATTTTTTGAATGGAATATCGACTCATGTTATGATTTAAAGCCCGCTGTTGCGTCGAATTTATTGGATTTTCTACAACATCTAACATGAGATTTAGAGAATTTTCTTCATTAGTAACGCTACCGGTCTTCAACTTTTTGGTCGATCTTACACACCTCCAGTTTCACGAAAACGCTGCAGTGTTTTGGAAACAGTTGATTTAGTTATAGGTTCCCGATCTGGATGCAATTCATTAAAAATATTCACCACTTGGGTAAAACTCCGTGTCATAACGCCGTACCCTATCATCATTAAAATTTCAATGCTCTCGGTATCACTTAAACGTGCCATATTTACGCGAAAATTGTTCACAAATTGTAAATGTAAGCATTTTTGGCATATCTGTTGTCAAGATGACAAAACAACATTGTTATGAAGATAAATATTTTCTAAGGTAACTTGATGGAGTAGAATTAATGAATTTAATAATTTATTTGAAAACGAAATTCGAAACTCGATATCTCGAAAACGGTTAAGATTGGGTATGTGGTGTGCTTAACATTTTTTTTTAGAACCTTGTAGATAATTGAAATATTGAATAATATACAGGGGGTTCCATTTAAAATAAAGTAACTTTGTTCTTCCATGGCTTTTTGACTGATCCTGTATACTTAGTTTATGTGTAGTATAATAGATTTGTAAAAACCCTAAAAGTTTTGTATTAGCATTCTTCGCTAGCTATCTTACTTTAGCAAATAAATAATCGACCGTTTCCATACATAAAAGCGACCCTGTATAATTTCAAAGTCATTTGATCAAAGTTGCGGTGTATACAAGCATAATTACATAGTTGTATGAATGGTAAGATACCATGTTTCAGTTAATAAATAGTATGTGTGACATACGCCTTTGAGTTTCTGTTCATATCGTTACACTATCGTTATGCTTCTGGCTGGATGTGAAATGATCTGTCCATGCTTGAATTCTGGCATGCGCACCGACTGGCGTGACACAGTGTGTGGCAAGAAAACGTGCCACTTATCATTATTTTGCTACTTTACCAAGGTATCGTGCGTGCAACAACATTCGACTTTATTAAATAACACTGGACAACAAATTTTAGGTTATTGGTTGTATCTTGTATCAAAATGCATTTTTCTTGTTAGTTTTGGAATACTGAATACAAAAATGATAAGGAAATTAAAAACTTAGTTGCAGTTTTCAAAGAAAAAATTTTTATTTTATTTTTAACAAAATAATAAAAACTAGATAATGCTACACTTTTACAGTCACCAAATGAGCCTATATGCAGGAGTGGATAAACATATGCTGAGAAGAAGAAATGCGCTGTCGCTTCGCTATTCTTCTGTGAATTGTTTCTGGAGCATTTCTAACAAGAGTCCAGAAGTAGTCGGCAAGCATGGAACATTTATAGTTTCCGTGGTACCTGTTCTCCATTGTTCATATATCCTGATGGAAGCGTTCGCCGTGCTCATCACTAAAGCTTCGGTTTCCTACAAAACGGTACCGTAAAATAGCGGACGTACTTTGACGGTCTTTCTTCTCAGCGTAAAAGTACGGCCGCTTTGAGGTAAAAATAGTGTAATGTAACGAAACGGTCGGGGCAGTAAAATACGGTCGCTGTGACAGTACACATGTCAAAATTGTGGTATTTATATATTATTTATTTTAATATTTATCAAAGTGGAATTTTCCAAATTATGTGGGAGCGATAGACGGCAAACATATCCGAATACAATCACCCAAAACAGTGGATCCCTGTTCTTCAATTATAAGGAATTTTATTCTATCGTTATTCTTGCGATTGTCGATGCGGATTTAAAATTTGTCGCTATTGACATTTTAATTAAGCCGTCGGGAAGGAGATGCAGGAATATATCTCAGAAGCAATTTTGGAAGAAAAATTTTAAAAAACTAATTCAAGATCCCACCTCCATAAACACTGCCTCGAACAAACACTGTTCTTCCACCTGTCATTCTTCGAGACGAAGCATTTGCTTTACATGAAAATCTAATGAAACTTTTTCCAAGGAGACAATCTGTGAATGATCAGACTAAAGCTGTGTACAATTATCGCCTATCTCGCGCAAGGCGTAAAACCGAAAATGCGTTCGGAATATTATGTGCATATTTTCGCATTTTCTTCCAACCTATAGCTGTTGCTCCCGAAACCACAGATACATTAATTATATGTGCCTGTGTTCTGTATATAATTTTACGTGAAGCAAAAATGCACGCTCCAAATCAGGCTACTTTGGATGATCTTATGCCGTTACCAACTCAAAATTTAATTGATCTTGCAGAAAATAATGCACGTGCCCGAAACACACCACTTGAAATACGTCAAATTTAAGCTTTATTTCAGCGGACCCTGTGCAGGGAACATTGAAATAGATTGCAGTTTAGTTTAGTATTATATATCCAATAAAAAAATATATACTTTTTATCTATACAGGGTGCTGATAAAGTCTGGAATAATCGATTTTTCTTGAAAACGCAAAACTTTTTCGAAAAACGCTCGTACCCGTCGATTTTATTTTATTCTTTGAAATTTTTTGGCGTTCTTCAATATTATACCGGATGCGCCAAAAACGCTAGGCAAGTGTCAACTTCACTTTTTCAAATAGAACACCCCTTTTTTTCTCCAATATTCAGATTCCTCTCTAAACTCTAGACAAGTTTCATATAACATATTGTATGGCTAAAGTCAACAGTAATTGAAATACAGGGCCAACAATAAAAATCAAGGTATAATTTTAAGGTCTAGGTATTTACCTTCTTACCGGTTTCTACATAATAACTTAGTTACGTAAATGTCAAAACATTTAATATTTACTCCAAAGTTGTCACTTTTACCCATAAAAATGTTTCTAACGGAAGCTGAGAGAATCGAAATATTAATAATAGTAGGATGTGGAGATCGAAAGAGAACACAAATAGAAGTTTGTGAGTATTTTAATGATAAATATCCAAATAGAGAACACATAAATCAGGCAACTGTTTCCAAAATTGTTAAGAAGTATAATGAAGTTGGTCACGTTAAGGATAAACCTAGAAGTGGACGACCTAAAATTTCCGACGATGTCAAACTTGATATTCTAGTTTCGTTGGAAGAGAGACCACATTCGAGCACAAGAAGCATTTCTCAAAATGTTCAAAATATCCACGATTCAACGGTGGCAAAGTTCCTGAAAAAGGAAAAATGGCATGCATATAAATGTCAAGGAGTACAGGAACTTTTGGAAGGCGACCCCGACAGAAGGAATGAGTTCTGCGAAATTCTCATGGATAATTACTTGATTAACGATGCATTATTTCCGAGTAACATAATTTTTTCCGATGAGGCTACTTTTTTCTTGGATGGCATGGTAAATCGTCAAAATTGCCGGTATTGGTCCAGCGAAAATCCCCATTGGTTCCGAGAAATTCATACCCAGCGGCCGAGAAAAATTAATGTATGGGCAGGAATAATTCGGGATACTGTTATAGGACCCTATTTTTTTGAGGAAAATTTGACTGGCCAAAGATATTTGCAGTTTCTTGAAGAAGACCTCGCTCCAGCGTTGATTGCCCTATTTCCCGATCGGAACATTCCTGACTCACATGATACAACTATGTGGTTTCAGCAGGATGGTGCACCAGCCCACTATTCGGTCGAAGTCCGTAGATACCTGAATGAGTTATTTCATCATCATTGGATAGGTCGACGGGGTGAAATAGAGTGGCCTGCGAGGTCCCCCGACTTAACGCCATTGGACTTCTTTCTGTGGGGCTATATTAAGGAAAGGGTTTACAAAAATAAACCAGAAGATATTGATGTTCTCAAAACGCGTATGACAACAACCATAAGACAAATTACCCCAGAAATTGTACATAATGTACAGTTAGAATTTGTTGAGAGATTGGGACATTGTAGAGCCGTAAATGGACACCATTTTCAACACTTACTCAAATAATTTTTTAGATTGTTCACTGTATTACCAATTTCCTGTTAGAATTTTTTTTCTAGCCTAAGTATTTGTCATGGAAAACAAGCTTTAAAATACCTAGACCTTAAAATTATACCTTGATTTTTATTGTGGGCCCTGTATTTCAATTACTGTTGACTTTAGCCATACAATATGTTATATGAAACTTGTCTAGAGTTTAGAGAGGAATCTGAATATTGGAGAAAAAAAGGGGTGTTCTATTTGAAAAAGTGAAGTTGACACTTGCCTAGCGTTTTGGGCGCATCCGGTATAATATTGAAGAACGCCAAAAAATTTCAAAGAATAAAATAAAATCGACGGGTACGAGCGTTTTTCGAAAAAGTTTTGCGTTTTCAAGAAAAATCGATTATTCCAGACTTTATCAGCACCCTGTATATTCTAACACCCTGAATAACTTATTTAATTTGTAATTTTCAAAATTCGTGCACGTATGTTTAGGACACACAGCTTTGTTTATAGAAATATATTCTTTTAAATAATAAAGCATATTTGACTTTGACATACACAACCCCAGAATCTCTTCGACGTACTGCGAGAAAAAAACGTGTTGGCAGTATCCCATCGTACAGAGCAGCCGCTTCCGAAAATACGGTGCCGTATTTTTATGAAGCGGTAGAGCCTAACGCTTCGTTATAAAACACTGTGTATTGCAAGCATGTACACATTTTGGAATGACGTCACTCACCGTCAAAGTACGCCCACTATTTGACGGTACCGCTTTGTAGGAAACCCAAGCTTTACAGCACAATAAATGCCAATGTTATTACAGAAAGAAGTTATTTTCTACGTCAAAAAATGGTACTAGGCCTTTATGATATTTACGAAAAACACTTACAGAGGCATCGTCTTCTTCAGGTTCCACTGCTGCAATCTTGATCCTAGCAACTCTGCTTTACTTTTTGGAAGTTCTAGATCTCTGACGAGATCGTTAAATTCTAACTGGGTTATTTTGTGTGGTTGGCGGTATGATGCGCTGGGTGTTGATGACATATCTTCTTCTGGACACAACGCTGTATCGCTGGTCTGATTCGTAAGTGACTGTTTCTGGGGGTTCTGGAATAGGAAGTTCGTCACTATGTGGTACAGGTCTGATGGCAGATGGTATATTTGGATAGTTGATAACCAACTGTTTCTTCTTGGATATACATGTGCCTTGCCCAACAGAAGGTGTCATGCAGAAATAGCAGCCATTAACATGATTTATGGGCTCTCTCCCGACCATTGTAACAGCAAACCGCACAGATCGGTTTTTACCATTTAACCAGTTTCTCAGACTTAAAGCGCATGCATTACAGCATATATGTGGCGGCCACTGTTTGTCTTGATCTCCTATTCTGCAACCGAAATACAGCTGATATGACTTTTTTATTAATAGAGTCATAGATCGCTTCTGAGACGCAAAAGTCACCTCACCATAAACATAACAGAAGTGATCTGGATTGTTTACACAGTTTCGAGGTATTTTGCAATCTTAACTATTCGACTTGAATCAAACTTCGACTAATTAACCTCTCCGCTTTGTGCCTGTTTATATCCCCAGATATGGATTCTAGTTTTTTAGATATGTTATTATAGTCTATTTACAATTTTAAGGAAGCAACATAATTAGTTTTTAGTTTATTATTACCTAATGGAAATAGAGGACACAATGCCGACTGAGCAGGTACTACTTGTTTATTGGCCTTTATTATAGTACCGTCCTCAGGTAAACAATAAAAATTGTGATAAACAAGGATCCTTTTATCCGTTTAGTTCTTTATTTATTTAAAATATTGTAGTAAAACACTGTTTTTTGGATGCTTAATTAAATATTTCAATATTATCGTTTTTTTAGGGCGGTTTCTGCTCAGTCGGCATTGTGTTAATATCCCTATTTAGGTAAATGTAATTAAAACTCATTACTTCGCTCTCTTATATTTGGGAACAGATTTTTATTGTACAGGGACTGTTCAATACAAGGCAGACATGAAAGTGGATTTACATGGGTTTAAATGGCTATCGCTCTTATTTTAAGCAATAGGAGGTTAGGAACTTTTTTATTTTGCATGCGATTTTCATGATTTTGTAGATCTATTTATTGTGTCTTTCCTTAATTATTTTATAAAGTAACATTTTTCGATTAGGCTATATTATACAGGAGTAAATCAAACTGTTGGTTTTATCGTAATTTCAAAGCACCCTGTAGGAAAATTGACGAGGACAATTTTATGTAGGTATATACGAGTGCTGTTTCTCGTAATCTTTTATGTATTCTAAACATTTTGTTCTTTGATTCATTCAAAATTTCAAATTAAACGCTGATTTGAAGCCTATTTTTATTAAGAAAAACAAATCATAAAGTTAATTAACAAAAACAATTTTAGTATCGTGTATTTCCTCCTCTCGCAGCGATGTCAGCTTATAGTCTTCGTGGCATCCAATGAATAAGGTTACTTATCCGTTCTTGAGGGATAGCCTGATATTCTTCAGTCAGCGTAAGTCGTAAGTCTTGCAAGGTTTGTGGTTGTATAGGACGACGTTGTTGTTGATGTTGTTCCCAAAGATGTTTGATTGGGTTGAGATCAGGGCTATATACGGGCCATTCCAATCTTGGAAGTTCAACGTCATCCAGATACTCGCTCACTACATATGCAACGTGAGGTCTAGCATTATCATGCATTAATGTAAATTGGTTCCCAATGAAAGGAGTAAATGGAACAACAACTTCCTGGAGATATTGTAGATGCAGAGGAAGTTGTGTGCATATTGCTGGCCTTCGTGAATAAAGCCCTTCTGCAATCTTCTACGTATTGTTCTTTCACTTACATTTACTCGGCGAATCATTCGCAAGTCATTTTTTAGACACACTGCAGTAGATCTTCGATCTCTTAAAGAACCGACGGTGACAAAGTGATCATCAGCTGCAGTGGTCATTCTCCTTCTCCAGAGCCTTGCAGCCTAATAAAAATTCCCGTCCGTAAATACCTATTCCAGGCACATCGAACTGTAAACCGCACAATTCTCAGAGTACGGGCGAAATAACTTTTGCTACGGCTATCTTCTATTAACGCAACAATTCTACCCGCGTCTGCTAGAGTTAATACCATATTAACACACAACACCAACGAATACTTATAACCAGGAAGAAGATAAATTGTCGTGTTAAATAATCGAAGCAGGCATGATACGGCGACATCCATTATGCCTGGCACGCACGTGCTTTTCAAATGTCACTTTTGTCCAAATTTTTATTACTGTCAATATTTTAAAGTGACATTTAAGCAAAGGAAACATCAAAACCTTTTCATTTGATTTACTAAGTAGAGAAAATGAAATATTAGGATTTTGACAAAGGTTTTCAGCTGTAAATATTGCTTTAAAATTGTCCATACATACTTTTATATTATTACTGAACTAGTAACGAAATTAGAAATAAAGAATTCAGAGATTGAAGGTTGTAATTAGTTTTATTAAATAAATAGGAAATTAATCATAATTTACATAAAATATTTTACCATCTTCAACTTCAAATAAATCAAGATAAATACAATAATATATGTACAGCTACTAACCAAGTAAATATATGCACCATCATTATAATTATGGGCTTCCAATTTGTTTGTTTCGTAGCATACTCCTGGCAACATAAGTGATCGAAGTCCTCTTTAATTTTCAGTCATTATGGGATTCTCAATTAAACTATGAAAAGAAAGAATTATTATAATAATATATTACCGGACTTATCAAAATTCTGGCTACGGGTTAATATAACTAAGCTGTAAATATTATGTTGTAGCTTTTGACTTGTAGATTGTAAAATATAAGTAAAATTCTTTAAAAATGTGTTTGTTGCTAGTTTGCGTGACAAGTTTGGGACATAATGGGACAATTTTATAATGTAAAATAACAATAACGAATAAGAATTAGTAAACAAATATTTCAATCATAAATTACTTACCTAAACGAAAAGGTCCGTTTTCGTGAAAATAATAGAAAATTAAAAATTATTTTAGAATTTAATGACGCTTCCTCCACCATTTTCAATCACATTATAAATCATTTATGTTACTTGATTTTATTCCATTCCAGACGAAGGATGTTCGGTTGTGAAATAATTTAAGAACGTGTGCTGCTCGCATTCTATGTCTGTCTCTGTCAGCATCAACCTTCATCGCTTCATTAAAGGGAGACAAATATAGCGTAGATCAAATCGAACAAACCCCAACAAATACACTCACGTTTTTGACTTTCAGATATAGCTACGTAAGTCTGATATTGACACAGAACGATTGACACAAAAGGATAAACGTATTCAGTAACCTGCCTGGCTGTGACGTCACTTGCACGGCCTACTTATATGCTTCGATCCCCGCCATAAGCGGTCTCACCGGGCTGCACAACACACTGACACACTGTCAAATATCCTGTCACAATAATCGCGTACTTAGCCAACGTAGAAAATTTTTAACCATAAGCTTGACATACATTTTCTAAAAATAACATCGTCTCCTTTAAAATTTTGTAGATCGCAGCAGAAATGAGATAATGGAATGAATAAAAAACGAATTGTTTAAAATATATCAAAGATTACAAAAAACAGTATGTAAATCAAATTATCGACCTCAATTTTGCTACAGGGTGTTATGAAATTACGACAAAAATACCAGTTTGATTTACTCCTGTATAATATAGCCTAATCGAAAAATGTTACTTTTTTTTTTTTTATATGATCTAACACAAGCACTATAGGAAAAATCCTTTAGGGCACTCTGGGAGTGGTGCGTGTGCGCAAAAAGCGATTCACGTTGGTTTTGAATCGTTGGAGGTTATATTCGTTGGGAAAAACGACCTCGGGAAGGTCGTTCCACAAAAATGTAATCCTCCAGATGAAAGAATTCTTAAATAATGAAGTTCGAGGAGTACTAAGCTTAACCACATATGGATGGGCGGCAGTGGTTCGTCGTGTATTTCTGCCAATCGTCGCTCTGGGCGGAATTAAGAGGGCAAGGTCAGCCGAGCACCTTCCATGAAAATATCTGTAAAAGAGGGTCAAATCCCCAACCTGTCTTCGATGTTCTAGGCTGTCGAGGTTCTTCGTCAGCTCGTAGTCTCCGATCAGACGAATATCCCTCCTTTCGATGGAATCCAGCAGCCGAAGAGTATATTTGGGTGCAGAGCAGTTCGTACTAAAATAAGATTGTAGATACACATAATTTATAAAAAAGGGTAGTTAGTATTTCAAATAAATTTAGTTGAATCAAGTAAATACTAAAATATGTTTTAAATTTTACAAGGAATATAAGTGAAAATAATTAAATATGTGATACATTTCAACTGACTATTATTTAAGTAATTTTTATTGTAAAAATTACCAAATTTGAATAAAGTGTTGTAAAAATGCTTTTTTATAAGAATAAAAGGCTTAAATCAGATGCAAGATGATATGTGGAGAACTAATACAGCAAATATACCATCGTTCGAAGAAGTTAAGCGATACAATGCGAGGACCGGTTGGCAATATTACTTGCAATCTTCGAAATTTTTCCAAATTATTCTAGTAAATTTTGCAAATTTTTTTTGTAATTATTATTAAAAATATTTGTTAAAATTTTGCTATAATTTACTAGGATTTGTTAATAAAAATTATTCCAGTCACGCATACACAGCCATGAATTATGGTTGTTTCTCTTTCAGTCGTATTTCGTTATAAATACGTCGTACTCGTATTTTTAAAATAAATTAATAAATAACTTTGGCACCTCTATAGAAACAATATATTAGTAGTACTTTTACTACCTAGACAGGAAAGTTTATTTTTACTTCCAATGCAGTAAAAGTGGTACTTTAGTGACTGAGCATCGTGTTTTGATTTAAATACTATTATGAATAGTAATTTTTGCAAAAAATATTGACCAGGCTGAGAAAAAAATATGTATATTTAATGCCGGTTTAATAGCCTCAGTTGCGCTTCCTCAATCGAACTCCAATCGCGACGTTCAAAACTGCTTGGTTAAATAAATAACTATTTTATAAAATAAAAATATATTTACAGTAAAAATTGAAAACTTTATAAGAGTAAAATAGATGTTAAAAAAAATCAGCACATGCGAATGAAAACAATATTACTATAATTCGAATAATATTTTAATGCAACACTGCATGGATATCCAGAAGAATCCAAACAAATGTACAGGGTGTCCCATTTTCGACACTTTTATAGGGTATCTCCGTAATAGTGTTATCAAAAAGTAATGTAGGTGTCATGTCATTTTATTTATTTATTTTATTGTATGTAAGTTGCAAAACAATTTTCGGACGATTCTGAAAGGTTTAAAAATGTGCGGTTTGTAAGCGAATGACCCATGAGTCAATGTGGAAACTGCTAGTTTATCGGGGACCACTTTACCCTACTTATTAACAAACAGATTGTCCCTACATGTTGTGTTAAATATTCCGTCAAATATTTATAAAAGATAAGCAAATGGCTTTCGTGACACATTTTTCTTATAAATAGCATAACTTTATGTCTTGTTGTGTTTGCGATAGTTTTTGAACCTAAAGAAACAAGTAAGTGAAAAAAGCGAGTCAGTTTGTGGTGATTTTGTTTGCGTTCCTCTATAAAACGATGATATATTTCACGAACATTTTTTTATACGAGGAAGCTATTTGAAACTATCCCAGACGTTCATGCGTAGGTGTTAAATTTAAAGAGCTTGTTTTAAGTTGAAAAAGTTGTACGCCTACACATGATGTGGTTCAAGCCATGATACAATAAACCGAAGATATGATACCGCGCAAAGAGGCGTTGCTACTAAACCACCACTTGACGTCACAAACTTCGGGTATCGGCGAGCAGTTTCTGATGGATGTTTGAAAAATGTATGGAATTTTTCTTATTTTAGTGATGTTCCAGCTGTAATCTACGTTACATTTTTATGAAATTATAACACCTAAATATCATTATATTATTCTTTAATTTCAGCTACGATCAAATACATTTAAAAAAGAATTAAAACGATAACAGCAACATGAATATCCAGAAACAATTAAAAAATTGATCATCAATTGACGTAACTTTGAGCGCCAGACGAAATTGTAACGGCTAGTAGTGGCGTCTGTGAGTCGTACGAACATCGAAATATTTTCGCAACCCGTAAAAACGGCCAAAAACCACCCCCAGAGGGGTTAAACGCGCTTTAAGAGGTTTCCCTGCAGAGAAACACACTTTCCCCCCGTTTTCGAGGATGCTGAGCACGGTGGTGGTGCTGGATATCGCATCCGACCCCTTCCAAGTCCTCCACCGGCCAATACTCGCCCCTGAAAGGGATGATTTTTTTTTCAAGTATCAGCGGCAAATATATCCCCCCCCCCCCCGTTTTTGAGGATGCTTTGCAGATTGGTGGTGTTGGAAAGCGCGTCGGACCCCCCCCCCCTCCCCCCCCCCCGTTTCCGAGGATGTTGAGAATGGGAAAAATTGTTGTATTTCTCTTTTTGGTTGTAATGGTCTCTCATTCCGGTCCAACTGAAAAAAAATAATCAAATAGTTTGCGCGAAAAAACTCGAAGGCGTAGTCAGTTTATTTTTAATTTTTTAAAAAAAATTTTAAAATTTTAAAATTTCAATTAATTAAAAAAAATCATAAAATAGGAAGTAATTAAAATCAAAATTTAAACACTGGTATTTTTTTTCGAATTTTTTTTTATTGAAAGGTAATATCGTTCCATAATGGGAGCGAGTATTGGTCGGTGGAGGGGTTGGAAGGGGTCGCACGCGATACCCAACACCACCAACGTGCTGTGCTCACCATCCTCGAAAACGGGGGGAATATATATTTGCCGCTGATACTTGAAAAAAAATTCACCGATTTCAGGGGGCGAGTATTGGCCGGTGGAAGATCGGACGCGATATTCATCACCACCACCGTGCTCAGGATCCTCGAAAACGGGGGGAAAGTGTGTTTCTCTGCAGGGAAACGTCTTGAAGCGCGTTTAACCACCCCGGGGGGTGGTTTTTTCCGTTTTGAGGGGTTGCGCAACCCAAATCCCAAATGAGAAATTCTGATTCCGGCATCGTGTTCAGCATCCTCGAAAATGGGTGGTGGGGGAGGTACTCTTGTTCCGGCGTTAGAGTTTTCGGGGTTTTTTCCGACGCACAGGCGCCACTATAGATATCTTACCTTTGTACCTTGGATGCCAGCGTTGCTAGGCATCTTATAAATCTATTACGATTGGTAAGTATTTGGTAAACTATCCATAGTCCTACAACATGTGAATTAATTAACAATCGACGTCTAAAAAAATATGGGTCATGTCACTGATTCATGACCCTCACCAGTTCTAGAGCGTACGGCCTAATTAATAATATACAATCGACACCTAAAATTTAAACCTAAAATATGGTCATTACATTATAGAAACACAACAAACTAGCAACTTTCTGGAATCAAAACAAAAGGGAAACTTGCGTCCACACTGGCGAGACAAAATGTCAACTAAAGTCGATGTAGTGTTTCACCGACAAAACATCATCTCAAACTTTTCAACAAAAAAAAAATAACCACCAACAATGTTTTTCAATAATTCAGCAACAAATCGGAAACACTTTATAACTTTTATGTCACAAAACAAAACTAAAAATGCGAAGTTGACAGTGGCGTAGCACGGGGGGGGGGGTTGTATGCCGGTTTTTAAATATTTAAGTGATACTTAATACGACAAAAGGACTTCACACCGCACACTCTAGGTCTAGTTTAGGAGGATACCAAGATCTTAGTCTCAATAACAAGAAAATTTAGTGAAATTGGCAATAAGAGGAAATTTAGTATCGAAGGCCAAATTTTACTGCTACGATTATTCTAGTTGAAGCCACTAATAACTCTTTTTAAGTCAACCAAGTACTTCTAGTACCCAAAAGAATAAATGTTCTTACGGTAACCAATATAGTTAGTTATTAGGAGCAACATCATATACATCATATTGTTGTTTCAACAAAGTGTTGGTTTCAACATGATAATGTAGTTTAAAAATATTAGTTAGTTCTGTTAACTAGATCATCCATCTTATTCATCGTAATTCAGTTAAAACGAAAATTTGTTTTGCTAACTAAAAATTACTTTTACATACTAAGCTAAAACTTTAACATTTTAAATATTATTTTTTGCTGGCGACTGACGGCTCATTGCAAGCCCCACACCGCTAGTGCGGCATCGATTCAAATAGTTCAGGAGGCGCCGTCGGCTTCGTTATATCTGCTCGCAAAAAAATAATATTTATTAAGTAAATAATTCAAGAGAGAATTTTTAATTCCATGGGAATTCGATCACAGAGTCGACTATCGACTATTCACACCGCACCTGCAGTGTTGCCGGAAATAAGAACAAAAGAGAAACCCTTTGATGTTTACCGCTCCGCGACTGGAAGGCAATAAGTAGCTAAATACCGTGACAAAACATAAAAGTTGGTAAAATGTTGCCGATTTGTTTCTAAATTGTTGAAAAACATCGTGTTGCTTTTTTTTGTTTTGTTGGTTTGGTGTTGACGCGGCATTACGGTTTTCGAAATTCTGCATACCTTCCCGATCTACAATAGACACTCAAATGATTACACATTTTTATATTCTCATACATTATAGAAATTTGTTTTCTAAATCTAAAATTTTTACATTATCATTACATTCTGTTGTTCATTATTTAAATGTATAAATTAATGAGATTTGATATAGTTTTTATTACAAATATTTAATTCATTCCGTGTTCATATATGAATCTTGTGACTTTGAACTAGTTGGCAGAACACCATGCAGTATAAATTTCTATTTTTCTTCTTTATAAATAAATCATTTAGAATTTATTTAGGCATGTTTTTCTTATGAAGACGTTGGCACAAGTTCAGATCCAAATAATGGGATGAAATTTTTAATCTCGGTTTATTCTGTTACTTTCAAGTTTTTTTTTCCTGTATAATAATATTATCTAATAAAAGAGACTTACATGGAACAGTAAAAGTTGAAAAAGGAAACAGAATTTATTTTTCTAATAAAAACAAGCATAGGGGAAGCACAGGGTGGTTAAGAAGACGCAATATCCAACCTACAAATAAACGTTAAATAAGTTTTTAATATACTTTGATTTTTAATATTTTATTTTCACGTATATAGGATGTTCAGTTTCTCCTGACCAAATACTAACTATCTTATTTAAAATTACACATTCAATTCCAAGCAATATATTACAATTTTTAATAGTCTCGCAGCTATTCGATTTAAAATTTTTTTAAACAATATCAAACTTTGATTTTATTATACAGGGCATGCGAAACCTATAAAAATTTAGGTTTGCAAAATTAAGAATGATTGAATAAATCTTTTTTGAACCAAAAAGGCAATTTGAAATCTGTACTTTGGAGTTGGTCTGATTTAGACCGATATCAGACCGCTGTACAAGTGAAAATAATTTATTTATAACTCCAGTGTTCAATATTTTAAAATGTTTAGTAAATTTCAATGATTATTTATTTAAATGTTTTTTATTGTAAAAATGAAGTGTTGCAAAAATGCTTTTTACACGACTAAAGGCTTCAATCAGATGCAACGGATCCCTGGAATTTCGGTCTTCGTTACAGATGATGGGTGGATAACTCATACAGCAAATATATCATCGTTCGACGAGGTCAAGCGACGAAATGCTAGGTTATCACTTCGATGGATGACCGCTGTCCGCTTGGGAATAAGATGTTTCAAAATTTTTAGAAAAGATTTAGTAAATTTTATAAAAGATTTTAGTAAATTTTACAAAAGATTTTAGTAAATTTTACAAAATATTTTAGTAAATTTTACAAAAGTTTTTCATATAAATGGTGTACTAAACATTTTTGTAATTATTACTTAAAACTTTGGGTTAAAATTGTGCTATAATTTAACGTAATTTCTTAATAAAAGTTATTACAGTCATATACAGGGTATTCCTTAATGACGTGCTAATATTTCAGGGTGTGATTCATTCGGTCATTTTATAAAGAAAAGTCCATATGAACATATGTCCGCAACGGCTTAAATTTTTCGCTACAGGGTGTTGAATTTTTTATTTTTTAAATGGTAATTTTTTAATATCTCCGAAAGCACTTTATATATTATTTTCAATTTTGGTATGTCTTAATAGGATATAGAACCACAAATTTTAGTTAGAAAAGTTATTCAATTGTGTCACCAGTGGCGTCCCTGCAAACATGTCCTCTGATACTTTTTACAAAAAAGATGGTACGCTATTGACATTTTTCCATGTGAATATATCTTTTCTTTCTGATTAGCCTGGTCAATTCCACATGAAAACGGACTCTTGGGTTTTTCTCGTCAGACGCGTCTTGATTGCAACGACTAAATTCCTATTGAAACTCATTATTATTAACATTGATAAAATAATTAATTATAAATTTTGTTATATAAAAATTGTTGCAAATCGCCACCTTGCTTAAAAGGAATGTTTGCGAATGTCTTCGCATCGAATTGCCCACTCCACCAATTTTTATAAAACAAAATTTATCATTAATTATTTTATCAATGTTAATAATAATGAGTTTCAAATGAATTTAGTGGTTTTAATCAAGAACGGTCTGACGAGAAAAAACTCAAGAGACCGTTTTTATGTGGAATTGACCAGGCTAATCAGAAAAAATACATATATACACATGGAAATATGTCAGTAGCGTACCATCTTTCTTGTAAAAAATATCAGAGGACATGTTTGCAGGGACGCCACTGGTGGAACAGTTGAATAACTTTTCTAACTAAAAATTTTGGTTCTATATTCTATTAACACATACCAAAATTGAAAATAATATCTAAAGTACTTTCGGAGATATTGAAAAATAACCATTTAAAAAAATAAAATTCAACACCCTGTAGCAAAAAATTTAAACCGTTGCGGACATATGTTCATATGAACTTTTCTTTATAAAATGACCTAAGGAATCACACCCTGAAATATTAGCACGTCATTAAGGAACATCCTGTATATAGAGCCATATATTATGGGTAGTTTTATTATTTTTATAGTAAATTTAACTTTTTTTCTTTCGATGTACTTGACGTGTAATGCAAGAACGACACTGTATCTTCCAAACTCTTAAAAAAAATTACAATTTTATTTAAGACACATTCATCTTTCAGCACATAAACGAGAAGGTGCATAGAAATATGTATGCCAAATCTCTTAGTAGATTCATCGCGACATGGGTTTTGTTTTGACTGGAATCGGCTAGCCACCGGCGCGCGGCGATTGTAAACTCTTCAAAAATTAAATGATATAATTTTTTTAAAAATCAGAATTACTGTTTTTCCTTAATAAGAACTCTAGACTAAACTGCTAAAACTTACAAAAACCCTGATGTTTTATCAGCACATTCTTCTTAGTCATAAAAATGTCAAGTGATTAATCGCTCGAGCGATTCACTCGATTATCAAAATCGCTCGAGTATCAAGTACTCGATTAATAAAATCATCGGTTTTCCCAACACCAATCTTGACCTCTAAAATCACCATCATCCTATACGTCCCCGGTTGTTTCAAAATATTGAAACTGATACCGTGGAATCGTCCTTTTTCACAGATCGATGCTATAACCTATGTAATTAACTAATATATGTACTAAAATGTTAATGAAAAAAACTTAAATCATTAATAAAGTGGCGCCGTAAACGTGGCCGTGAAAACAAAATGACATCGAAGTTTGCGCGCTCCAGTATCTCGCGCGATCGTATGCTGTACGGATGGCGAGAGGGGTTGATTTTAGCCGATCCTGAACAACGCGTTTCGCGATCTCCTGAAAACGTTGAAAGTTCTCGCGACGAACTTTTATGAATGGGTCATTGATGGCTTCCGATTGTGTCCATTCGGAATAGGCGCGCATTGACTATTTATTATATTTGAACTAGTAAAGTTGGTAAGTTTGTGTTTTTATTTCTAGTTACATGCAGGACGTAAAAGTTTATGTTATGCTAATTAAATCTCGGGAACTATCATAGATATTTGTGTGAAAAATTGTTACTCGCTATTAAAGATGTTGGCCTTTTCAATGAAAATATTTTGAGGTATCTATCACTTGCGGTTATACCGGAAGTCAATGTCGACTTACTTATTTTAAACGGAAGACCCTATACAGGGTGTTTCTTAATAACATGCTAATAATTAAGGAGGCTATTCTTGGGTCCATTGCCTTGTCAGAAAAAAACTTCGTAATGAAGATATTTTGAGGTATATAGTTGTTGCAGAATTATACCGTTGAATCTTATTGCCATAAATAAACTACCTGATTAAACCCTATTGTATACGCCTCAATCTCTTCAAAGCTCAATAAATGGGATCAGGGCCGGCTTGAAAATGTATACCATACCATATGATTATTTTTATAATTTAAAATAAATAGATATGTATTTTTAGTTTTAGGTACCAGCTATAATAAATGTAAAATAATGATAACAATTAATGATAATTGAAAATAATATAATTTAAAAGTATAACTATTAGGATAACAAGTACAATAAAAATTAATTAAATTCTAATAAACTATTGATAATTTATTCAAAATTTAACTCTATATCACTATCACTATCTTCATCTAAGCCTAAACTTATAATTAAGGGTTGAACATTTGTAATCATGCAATTGTAAGAATTTTCCACCTTAAGAACATGCTGTACACAGTTTTTCCAGCTGTCTACAGAAATTTTTCTTACTTCGTTTTTAATTAATTCTACTACAGATACAGAAAAATCTAGAATTCGCCAATTTAATGGCACACAAGGACAATTTGATGGAATGTTTTTGAGAATTTTGCATTTTAGGACACCTAATATTGGATTTTAATTGGTGCCATATTAGCTCAATAGGATTGAATATACAATAGTACGGAGGAAGACGCAACACTGTATGTCCATTTTCTGCTGCAAGTTTGTCACACTCGTATTCCTTATTTATTTTAAAAGCTTTTAATACTGCAGTTCTCGTTTTTTGTAAGTTTCTTCAAAATGTTCTGTATATTATTATGGGTAAATTTGTAGCACTACATACAAAAAATTGACAAATTTCACTTCTCAGTTCGCAGGGCAAAACGCCTTAAGGCGGCTACTCACTACGCGGTACTTGGCAACTAACTTGTCTTGACCGTAGTTTGGCAAGTACTTGTACAAGCACACTACATCAACACTAAAGCTCTTATTGCGATCTCCAAGGTCCCAATAAAATTTCGACTAAAACCAAATGAACTTCAAGACAGCTTGATGACTACCATAAAGCAGCTTTTAGCCGAACAGGGCCCATCCTAAAAGGGTCTTCAAGAGTAAATTTTAAAACTACATTAAGATGAGGATCCCAAACAATCCGAAATTAGCAATCAGAGCCTATGTTGCACCAATTTAATTTAAAAATATGCCGCTTTTTGGCAGGTTAGAAAGATACGAGAGTCATCAGCTGATCAATATTTATTTTCGTCAAGTTTTAGCCGTTAATAATAAAGGTTTCTAGTTAATTTATTGATATTTAGATTGTCTAACATGTCGATTGGGGTATCAACAAGTTTCAGGAAGATCTGTGGCAAAAATTTGAAAATTGTTCAAATTTGAAATTGTTATTATTATTCATATAACATTATATTTTTAACGCAATTTTTTCATAGCGATTTCCAATCCTTTAACTTTACGAATCCAGTTTTAGATTAAAAAAAAAAACTAAGTATATTTGGCTAAACGTTCGCATAAAATAGTGCCTGCTTGGCAACCTGTGATTAAACGCAGCTCTTAAAACCATTTATTTTTAATTGTCGTAAAGAATTTACGGATAACACTTTTCTGATAAACTTCTACTTAAAATTAATGATTTTTTAATTATTTAAAAAATATCGTCAAATTTAGTTTTCCATCTAATTAATTTTTTTTATTAAATTGCATGTTTAAGCCCACCGTTCTACAGTAGTGTTGGGAAAACCGATGGTTTTAATAATCGGGTGAATCGCTCGAGCGATTAATCGCTTGACATTTTTATGATGAAGAAGAATGGGTTGATAAAATACTGGCGGTTGTTTTTGTAAGTTTTAGAAGTTTAGGCTAGAGTTTTTATTAAGGAAGAACAGTTCCTTCTGATTTTAAAAAAACTTACATCCTTTAATTTTTTAAGAATTTACAATCGCCGCTGGCTAGCTAGTCAAAACAAAACCCATGTCGCGATGACTCCACTAAGGGATTTGGCATACTTTTTTATAAGCACCTTCTCGTTTATGTGCCTTGAAGAAAGACGCATGTCGTGTTTATCTTCTCAGCGTCAAACTCGAACGTCGCCAATCGGAACAGGTCGGGTGGTGCGGGCGTAGATCGAAGGTCGGGTATCAAGTGACAGGCGATGATTTTCGGTTTTTCGCCTGAATTTATAACTAGAGTATTTCCCATAGAGCGAAAAACTGTCCGAATATACGAGCAGTTTCTTAACTCGATCACACTACAGCGGTGCATTTCCATCGGCGTCAAGCGAAGCTCGGGTATCGAGTGAAAGATAATAAATGACAGGCGACGGTTTTCGCCTTAATAGATAACACGAACGGTTTTTTTAATAATCGAGCGATGTCGGTTATTTCATAATCAAGCGGTTTTTCGCTCGAGCGATCACAACACTATTCTACGGTTATTTAAGAGGATGTAATGCACATATATTTCAATAATAAATTATTTTTTTCTGCTATTGAAAATGTTTGGCTAAGTCTATAAGACATGTCGCGGTCTAAATTAAAACTGATTGCAAGTTTATAGAACTTTTTAAATCTTACTAGACTTAAAATGCATTTTTTACCACTTTAAGTACCCTTATTGCTTTAAAGTGGTCTGGCGACCTTACAAATTGTATTTGTTTTGGTTCCTTTTAACCAAATTGACCAAATTAAAACCTTTGAGTTCTGAAATGTTCTTACTGTACTCTTTAAAACGTAAAAATTATATTTTTGAATTTAATGTGGAATTTTATTGAGCATAGAGGCTTTAGAACAAATAGTTTCCTTAATGGGTTTTAATGAGTACTTTATAAAACTACATTAAAACTATTTATTCTAAAATTGATTGTTTTAAAACCAACTATCGTTGCGTAGCGCTGTCTCGCAGAAGACAACAAAATATCTTCGGGAACATACAACGTGGAGGCAACCTCCCACATGACAGGCTTGGTAGAAGGTTACTGGACCTCATAGAAGGAACAAGATCGGGGGTACAAAATAATCCAGAAGGCTGCAGTGATAGAAGTGCGGGCCTCACACCTGACCTCCAACTTTAACAAACCAATCAACTTGCTAATTAATCCTTTAAAAAAGCAAATTAGTTTTAAAATAGCCAATGTCACTAGTGTTATAAAATAAATATAAGATCAATAGGGCATTAAAAGCAAGTAGTTTTTTATTTTAATTTAAAGAGTGTATTAAATTCGTTGCATAAGAATTGGTCTTTAAGACCATTTAGTTTATTTTACGGTAACTTTAAAACCAACATCTTTTTATTGAACATATTAAAGCACTTCTAAACCATCGGAGACCACGAGCTGACGAAGAACCTCGACAGCCTAGATAGAACATCGAAGACAGCTTGGGGATTTGACTCTCTTTTACATATATTTTCATGGAAGGTGCTCGGCTGACCTTGCCCTCTTAATTCCGCCCAGAGCGACGAATAGCAGAAATACACGACGAACCACTGCCTCCCATCCATATGTGGTTAAGCTTAGTACTCCTCGAACTTCATTATTTAAGATTTCTTTCATCTGGAGGACTTCATCCTTGTGGAACGACCTTCCCGAGGTCGTTTTTCCCAACGAATATAATCTCCAACGATTCAAAACCAACGTGAATCGCATTTTGCGCACAAGCACCACTCCCAGAGTGCCCTAAAGGGTTTTTCCTATAGTGCTTGTGTTTGATCATATAAAAAAAAAATCAAAAGTGTCCTACAATTGTTACTTGGGACGTGACCATAGTAGTGCCTGATTAATAGTCAACTCTGTATGAATTCGGGTTTGTCGGTTACGCAAGGGAAAAAGAGTTTAAGAAAAAAAAATTCAAAATTGAGATTCATATCTCAAATTTTGCACTTGGACTAGGTTTTTAATTTGCAACAATATTTCCATATAAGATTTTGCTGTATTTTTAATAATTATTTTACTCTTAAGGCAATATCGAAAAAATGGCATTGGCTCCCTTACTATTAGCCGCAGGTGAAATATCAAATAACCGTTTATAGATATGCAGCAAATTTTATCAAGAATACAATTTTCTGAGTAATCGATAATAAAAAAAATTCCCATATCTTGCATATTTTTTTGGACACACTGTATATTAAAATGTACTGCTACAATCTTTAGTATAAAAATAATAGGTTAACTGGTTAGCAAAATTTTCTTATTTTTGCGAATAGAAAAATGGAATCGGTCAGCCAAAATGGCTAGTTGGTCAGCAATTTATGGCCAGCAAACATTTCTGAATCGTGACAGTGCCCTGGGATAACAAGTGAAAACCCGCCCCCGCTACACCTTTTGTAGCCGATTTCCTTTGGCAGTGCCCTGGGACCTCTGAAGTAAACTGACTCTAGACATTTTTTTTTCCTGACAATTTGTAAACTCTTGCTAACAGTGACAGTGCCCTGGGATAACAAGTGAAAACCCGCCCCCGCTACACCTTTTGTAGCCGATTTCCTTTGACAGTGCCCTCGGACCTCTGAAGTAAACTGCCTCTAGACATTTTTTTTTACTGACCATTTGTAAACTCTTGCTAACCAAGTAATCATTTCGCAGCTCGACTGTTAATAACGGCAAACTATTTAATTACGTCTCAAAATAATAATTTACATAGAGGCGATCGCTTACAGGTTACTACGGCTACTATAAGCACATAACTCTTGTCTGCATTAACTCGAATGCTTTTGAACGCGATAATATCTGCTATAAATCCTCGAACAATGTAGCTCTCACATTGATCCCTACATTACATACATTATAAATGTTTGCTTAGAGAGAAGATAATTCCCTAATGCTTGGCCATTATCCATTGTGAGGCCGGTACCCAAAAGAGCAGGTCCAGTGATCTCCGTCTTATGATAAAAATAATAATAATTTATGTGTAATATTTACGTATAATTTACCGATAATATGGAAGACCTGAAACAACTAATGGATAGATTAATAACAAGTAGCCATCAATATGGATTAGATATCAACATGGATAAGACTAAATATATGATCATTAGCAAGAACAACGTTCCCATCCGACAACTAAGGTAGAATAGCGGAACAATTGAAAGAGTTCAAAAATACACATATCTCGTCTCCATCATAAATGATCAATGGGATCACTCACAAGAAATTAAATGCCGAATTGAAAGGAGCAGAAATGTATTCATTAAAATGTCAGCAGTTTTAAAGAGCCGAGACCTAACCATGAACACAAAATTAAGAATGTTACGCTGCTATGTGTTTTCCATATTGCTATACGGAGTGGAGTCATGGACACTGACAGAAGCAATGACGAAAAAGATCGAAGCATTAGAGATGTGGCTCTACAGAAGGATGCTAAGGGTATCATGGACAGAGCACGTAACTAACATTGAAATTCTTAGAAGAATATCAAAGCAATAAGAAATCATGAGTACAATTTAGACAAAAAAAACTACAATATCTAGGTCTACACATCATGAGAAATGAAAAAAGATATAATCTCTTGCAGTGCATATTGCAAGGGAAAGAAAAGCGCCGGAAGAAGAAGAAGAATTTCATGGCTAAAAAATTTGAGAACTTGGTTCTCCCTAACAACCACCGAACTATTCCGAGCAGCGGTAAACATAGTTAAATTAGCCAATATGATAGTCAATGTCTGGAATAGATAGGAACCTGAAGAATAAACAATATTAATATCCATAGCTTTTTCTACACGATCGAAAAAATAAAACCATGTTTTCACAATAACGATAATTACGACGCAAAAGAAAATAAGAATGCGTTTATGCTGGAGCTAATAAACGAAAAGAGCGGCGCTATTTAAGGGAACAACTGCAGGGTACTGCGGTCTGATATAGTCCAAATCTGGCCAAATACAGATTTTAAATAATTGTAATATTATTAATATTTTAACAGCGAGTCAATGTTGAAGAGAACGTAAAGAGAAAAAATATTGTTAATGCAGCACTAGTTGTCCTATGCAGGCCTTACATGCAGGGTGTGCAAATTTGAAAAATAATATTTGCAGACTTCGTGGTGTAATCCCTGAGTGGGGTAGATGTCATCCTTAAAATCACACATCATTTCCTAGATCGTTTAAATCTCTTTCCAATAACACCATTTTTTTTAAATATCCGCCATTTTGTATTGGATGCGACTACGGATATAATGTTCAAGGATCGTAAAGTACTCGATAGAAACTTTAAAATGATTTATCGCAAAACCCTATTTCCTATTCAATTTTTTATCAAGATGGCGTCCATCCGCCATTTTAAATTTGAACATGAAAATATGCAAGAAAGTGAAGCTCTCGGCTTCTTACTTATACTATTCCAAGATTTAGTTATTTTTCCGCCATCTTGAAAAAAAAATTGAATAGGAACTAGTTGCGACTGGTTTTGCGATCCATCATTTTAGAGTTCCTATCGAGTACTTTACGATCCCTGAATATTGCGTTCCTATTTGTACCCAACACAAAATGGCGGCTTTTTAAAAAATAATACTTACTATTTTGTTCTTTTATTATTTTAGTTTACATTTTACAACTTGTTATAAAGCAGCCAAATAGCTGGCTGATACTCATTACTTTATAGTAAATTTTATTATGTAAAAATCCTCCATCTTGTGTCGGATATGAATAAAGACACAATATTCTGGGATCGTAAAGTTCTCGAGAGTACCTTTAAAATGATGTATCGCAAGATTCCACTTTATATTCAATTTTGTTTATTAAAATGTCGCCCATCCGTCTTTCTGAATTTGACCACCATGAAATATAAAAGAAAGTCTCTGATTCCAATGCAAATTATGGAACTTTGACACCATTTAACCTGCCAAATACCTTCTATGGTTTCCGATATCCGAATGTTCAGCATCGAATATGTGACACCCTGTACATATGTACATTCTTTTTGATGAAATCGTTATGGAATGACCACTATCAGCTGAGCTACTACACGGAAAAAAAGACTATAGTAAAATTATTATGGTAGATAATGATTTTATTATATGATTTCCTATAAATTATAGTATTAATTACATTTTTTTATTAATAATCCGTACAAAATAATATTGTAGACATAGTTTAGTACAATCAACTAAATTTTAAAATTTATTTTAAATTTTTCAACGAATGTAAGTGAAAATAATTTATTTAGAACTCCAGTAGTTAAATGTTTTTAAATATACAGGGTGTTATGGAAATGACATATTAACTAGGTCAAATGTCAATGACCTTTTGACTTTTCAATGATTGGCTGACTGATTTTTTTAATGTAATTTTATTTAGGCCACACACATACACTTACCTTGTCGCTCTTATTTAAAAATTAGTGTCAATTTCTATAAAAACGTATACAGCGTTTTAGTAAAGAAACCGGCACATCACATAACCCATAACCATAATCGCAAAACTTCACATGAACAATGGCCGCCATAATGCACAAAATTCACTTGGAGACATCGTTTTTATTAACATTAGCTTGTCTCGCCTAGACTTGTATGAACTTTTGGTTTTACTTAAAAAATACATTGTAAAATGTAAATAACATTTCTTTGAGTTAAAAATTACATTTGAACTGAAACATTTAAAACACGAGCTGTCAAAAAGTAGAGATGTGCTATTGTAATGCGTGTTTTTTCGGTAGATTCCAGCGCATTCACCAAAAAAAAAATTGAAATAAATAATTATAATAATCTACAGCACTTATTTATTGTTTTCCTTCACTGCTGTAGATACCAATAAAGATTAAAAAACTGGTTAATCGCTGCTCTGGTGCTCTTTTTCATTCGAAAAGCTTAAAAAAATTAATTCGATCGTTTCATAGCGGGATTTTAAAACCAAAGATTAGCCATCTCTACTATAAATCGAGAGAAGGTTAGACGTTGACATTTCCTTGATAACAAGATATTCCTCTGCGGCCTGACGCGAAAGAGTTTTTTCGGGATATTTAATCAACTGTAACAGTGCGAGCAAGTGTGAAAATGTTTAGTACATAAAGAAAAATCAAGTCGAAGGCATATTAGAAAATGTTCCTTTAGTAAGAGACTGGAAATCGCAAGGTCACCGGATCTTACCCCATGCAATTTTATTTCTATGGGTACGATGAATAAAGAAATAGTTTATAAAGTCGAAGATATGGACCAGTTGCGATATAAGATATTGGATGCAGCAGATAAAATAATTGATGAACGTTTTAGTTTATAAAGGGCCAATTTGTGTCCTATTTATGTGTTTGTTAAAGAATGCATTAGTGTGTAGCGATTTTGTGTGACAAGGGCCTATCTTCAAAAAACTAATTTGAAACATGTATGTGCTTCTTTAAGTGATTAATGGTAATTTGTTCAGTGTTTCACTATGTGTTCTGTGTCTCTGACAATATACAAGGTCAAGTTCTGAGATTGGAAGACATTATAATAAATTCTACAAAAGATTTTGGTAAATTTTATAAAAGATTTTAGTAAATTTTAGAAACGAATTTATAAATTTAACAAAAACTTTTCATATAAATGGTTTACAAATTATTTCTGTTATTATTACTAAAACTTTATGTTAACATTTTACTATGACATAATAGAATTTCTTAATAAAACTTATTCCAGTCACATGTTTATAAATTTTGAGTAGTATTATTATTTTTATAGAAAATTTAACTAAGTACTTCTTTCCATGTAGACGATTGTATCACAAGATTTCATCCTTGTAAATATTAGCTGCCATTACAGGTTGATTATAACATCCCGGTGAAAATATTCAATAGCAAGATAAACGTATCGCGAAAATTGCAACCTAAAATAGAAGTTTTATGTGTCATATAAAGACAACAACATCATAAAAATTTTACTAAATGATCTAAATTTAATAATGAACTAAAACTTGCAACAGCTCTAATCTATTGAACGGTTTTATACATTGAAATTAAATATTTGTTTTTTCTAGTTTGTGAGGCTTATATGAAAATTCCAAATTTATAAAATTTATGATTTTTTGCGGGTTTGTTCGGTCTGGTAAACAGTGGCAGAAGCTACAAGCTAATATTTTCAGTTTATTAAAATTGCCACTATACTCCTCTATTAATTTTACCAATTCAGAAGAATAAACAAGCATTACCTCTTGATAGATACGTGCTTGATGCATAAACTTATTGCTAGTGGTCAATCGGCGACAAAACTTCCTAAGCCGGTGAGCTGCATTTCTAGAAGGATCCTAGTTCAGTGTGGGGCTATATTTTGGGTCGATTCGTCCGTGATTCGAGATTGTACTGTTATATTGGTCTCAATGCGACCCGGTGTGCTGTCCACGTGCGTGTAGTGTTTTGTTCTTCTGAATTGGTAAAATGAATAGACTATACTGCCATCCTAAGCAAAACTAAAGCAAATGCCAAAAAATTTAAAATTGAGCTAAATGTTGTAATTTATTTTTAATTTAATTAATATAGTTTACTTTAATTAAAATTCATTCTTCAGCTTCTGTTAGATTTGGGGCCTTCACCAAATAAGAACACCGCTTCTGTCCAAATCCTTAGGAAAACGCAATTATAATAACGCAATATGTTATAATTACAATTATAGACGAAATAAATTAAATAAGTAAAGATTGTTTAACGAAAAATGGATATAACTTAATGACTGCAGTAAAAGTACCTGTGGCCATCCCATTATTTATGACCGTTTGTTATGTGTGGTGATGTTTCATAAAACTTTGTTAAATATAACGCAAAGGTCAACCTAGGACTTATAGTTATATTAAATCGTTAATGATTTATATCAAATTGCTCCATGAATCTCGTTTATATTTTAAATGGACTTGTGCAATTTTATTATCATTTTATTTTGCCTATAAAATTTAGGCATATTTCAAAAAATTTTTCCTATTTATCAGAAGAAGTTCTATTTCTTTTCAATCAGCTAGATACTAAAATATTGTTACTAGTTTAAATTTTGTGAAATAAACGAGATTAAAACCAGCTTTTCTTTCATGAATTTTGCACATGTCCAAGTTGATTTTAAATCAGAAGGAATTTTACATAAGTCGATTGTTGATAAAGTTCGAAGTCGATAAGTTGATAAAATTTTTTGTAATTTGGGCCAGAAAATGAGCCATAAGTTACTGGTCGAATCATCAAGTTACTAGTGGTACGGCAGCCCGTTACCAGGATTTCAGACTGATCACGACCTAAAGTTTTTTGGTGATTTAATAAGGACTTGAGAAGGAATTTAACAAGAACGGACATTGGCAATTTTGCGAAATCATTGAGAATCATCTTTATATAATATGTAAAAAAAAGTGGTAGTAATAGTTATCGCGCCTCGTCCGGTCTTTTTTATCTTTTGAGTGATGTTTTTGACGAGATGAAAATAGTAACTGACATTTTCCGTGCGGTGAATAGTTTTGGTTTGAGAAAAATCGAAATTTGTTTACAGCGGAAAATTCAACTTATCACGCCTCGTCCGTTTTACTTATCGCATGTTATTTTTCGTTATTCGTGACCGGAAAAAAATGATAACGGACATTTTCATCGACGCGCAACCGCAGTGTTGGATCTTAGGTATGTCATGTTTTTTAACGCTGTTCGAGTAATCGGGTTTGTTCGCCTCGTCCGTTTTCAAGCAGAAATCGTGTATTGTGGTTCGAAAAATGGGGGAAAAATATGAACTAACATTTTTACACACGCATTTTTTAGCAAAACCGTTTTTAGTCAACACAGCAGGTTTATCAATAATAATGCTGGGGACATAGCTGATGCTGAGTTGTTATAGACAACCAAGCCACACAGCAAGCCGTCCCATGCACGCGCCGTGTACCGCGATCATGAATTATACAGATACGAAGTCCGACTCCGCTGCCCTCCCTGTAGCTGCGCAACACGAAAAATGTCCGTCCGACTCGATTTACTATTTTTTAGAGTGCTATCAACCATTTTTAAAAAAATTGACGCGTGCGCTGTAACTTTATGATACCCCTTTTCTTTACATCTTTTATTTAAACTATGGAATACTCAAAACGTCCGTTGTTGATGAATTCACGTTTTTTTTTAATTTTTAATATGATTTCATCAAGAACGGACAAGGCGTAGTAACAAAAAGACGATCTGCTTTCTTACGGACTGAAATCACTCTGACGGGTAAGCGCAGCGTTGCCGAACTTTTTCGCTCGAGTAAAACTTTCTTATTTTTTATTAATCTAGCGATTAGTCATTGGCTAGATGAAGGCGTGATAATGGAACATATTGATAACGGGCTGCCATACTATAGGAAAGTATATTCAAAAAATTAGTAGAGGTAATTTTGTTACTAATGAGATACTCCACTTAAAATTAGTAATTAATAAACGTTTTAGGTTAAATTGTCAAATGCTGAAACGCTACCATCTATAATTAAATTTCTCTCTACAAGTAAACTTAGTGATATCAGACAATACCTTGGCAGTTACAGTCTCCCATTAATTAAACTTTAATAAACAATTTTTTTATGTCACACATACCAGTTTCCTGTCATGTACTTAATGTGCAATTATAATCGTTATTTTAATCATAAAATACCGAGGAGATCCAAATATCATTTGTGTACAAATTTGGGCACTTTTATCTATAAAATCTAATTATGTATTAATAATTTGCAATATATAATTGTGTAAATTACAATAAGTTGAGATTATTTGATAACAACTGAAAAATAAATACAGGATGTGCCAGAAGATTTGCCCAATCTCCCATATTCGGATAGGATAAATCAAATAAACACCTTTTACAAATTTTTTTCCCTACTTTAAATTAGGGAAATGGAGACCATGCTCGGAAAAAACGTATGTCCCATAAGTTTTGGCACAAATTTCAACCAACTGTTTTTTTATAATAAAATATATTTAAATAAAGTTTTATAATACATAGTAATTAATTGTTTCATAAGCAACAAAATTATTAACTTAAATTAAATATAGAGGACCATGGTGTTCCACTAGGCGCAACTTTCTGCGGATACCTAGCATTAGGTTTTGGACGGTATTTATATCGACTTCTCGAGTTTTTCTATATGTCCTGCGTCGAAGTTCCTCCTCTTTTTGTGTTTCCCATCCTCCATCGTAAACTTTTCGAAATAAAAGAGCCCAGAAATCATCTATGGGCCGAGCCTTTGGAAGGTTAGGAGGGTTGCCGTTACGCTGAACAAATGGTACGTTTTGGTCTGCTAACCAATTTTGGGTTTGTCTTGCATAGTGACAGAACATTACAGAACCGGAAATAGTCATTGCCGGAGACGCAATCCCACTGGCTTCATCTATTAATTTGCTGGGCGTCAATCTGGGAGGAAATATGTCTTGGCATAACCACGTTGTGGCAATCGCCAAGATAGCTTCTCAGAAGCTTGGGGTACTCTTCCGAACCAGAAAGTTGTACACACCTCAACAACTTTTGACACTATACAAAGCCTAGATTCGACCTTTACTAGAGTAATGCTCTCATGTCTGGAGCTCTGCACCCAAACATACTCTTCGACTGCTGGATTCCATCGAAAGGAGGGCTATTCGTCTGATCGGAGACCACGCGCTGACGAAGAACCTCGACAGCCTAGAACATCGAAGACAGGTTGGGGATTTGACTCTCTTTTACAGATATTTTCATGGAAGGTGCTCGGCTGACCTTGCCCTCTTAATTCCGCCCAGAGCGACGAATAGCAGAAATACACGACGAACCACTGCCATCCATCCATATGTGGTTAAACTTAGTACTCCTCGAACTTCATTATTTAAGAATTTGGGAGCCCATATCTCCGAAGAGGAGGCCGATACGAAAGAAGTTTATATGAACCTATAGTATTCTTTTCACGTGTTTTCTTCATATCCGGAGATTTCCCACATGTTCCCGGACACCCTGTATATTCTTGTAAAGATCCAAGTAAGCCCAATTAATTAATAAAGTAATATACAGGGTGTTATGGAAATGACGTATTATATTTAAATGGCTGACTGTCCTAGGTAATAAACACTCTTTCTCACAGGTTAGTCCGCGCTACTATACAACATTTCACCCAGAGCCAATGGCAATGTTGCCAAACTTAATGTAAAACTGGAATTCCATATAAAATTATATAAATAAATTATTTTCTACCTACTTGTATTTATCCTTATACCTAAAGAGTGAGGAAATCCAGGCACAAATACAATCAGTTTTTTTTTCTTTTTCATGGGAACACTCCTTGAAACACTTTATGTACACACAGTAATAGTGGAATAGAACCGATAGTTAGCTTTTGAAAATACATTAATACAGATTATACTACAGATTATTAGATTTTATTACATGCGACGAAATTTGACGTTCAGAAGAAACGCGTCAATAAAAACAATATTCAAAGATTATTTATGGACGGGCAAGATACACGCGTAAACCGAAAAAACAGAGCGGATTGCTGAGAGTGTGTAGGTGATCGACGAGACACAACGTATCCGGCTGCTGATTGGTCTTCAACTAACAGACGCAACCGTGCGGCGCTATATGAAACTAATTCGCTCAGCCGATGTAAGGCATCAAGAGGTCATTGGCATTTGACCTAGTGACACACGTGGCTAATACTATTCTATATGTTTTTTCGGGTTGTTTAAAACATAGTCCGTCGTAAATGTTCTTCAATTAATTGTACCAAAAGATACTACAGAATGGAAAAGTATTTAAATTATTTTATTTTGTCTAAAGAGTTTAATGTGTACATATGACAACACCGGCCAGAATTCCTTGATTGCTTACATGTATCACAGTGCCACACAGGTGTTTTTCTGGTTTGACGTCAGGTCACTTTTACCGCTCAACGCCATTTATGGCTATTTTTCTTCAATTTGTCTTTATCTCAGGAATTGCCGGTTTAAATATAATACGTCATTTCTATAACACCCTGTATAGCGTGTCCCATTTAAAAAATTTTACTTTTGATAATATCTCAAAAATTAAACAAAACTCGCTACGTCACTGAACTTAAAACGTAAAAATCTCTGACAAGGTCAATTTTTACGTTTTTGATATGTTTGAATCGTTTTCGTTTCGCTAAAAAGTGGGACACTAAAGTGAAAACCAACAACAACATTATATCTTTGATAATAACTCTAATTCCCCCAGACAGTGTCGAAAATCAGACACCCTGTACATGGAGACTCTCGACTGGTATACTCCGCTCACAATATTTAAGTCAAGATGTTGTCAAATATCGGTTATTAATTGAGTACCACTTGTTCTTTAAAAAATATCCGAGGAAATGTTTGCAGGAACGCCCCTGATCGATCGATAGAATACCTTTTCAAAACTAGAATACTAATATGTGGTTTTATCATTTTAAAGTATGCCAGAATTTCAAATAATCTCTAAAATATAAAGTACTTTTGGCAATATTCAAGAAGATTTTACTTTCCTTTATTCTTGCACAACGATCACCCTCGAAACATAGATAACAGTCCTTTAATAAATAATTTATGTTTAACGTATTTCTTTCCCAATAGATCCATCTCAATTAAGATTTCGGTCTGTGGTTAACTACACTAAATAATTTTTTTTCCTGCAAGAAGAATACGACTACAAAAAGTACGATACATTCATTTGGGTTGGATGTTCCTATGTGGATATTCATATTCTTTTAAAATGTCGATGCAGAGGTACTAATTGTAATTTATATATAAAATATCGCTGTTTAGAATACACTACGCCAATTAAACTGGTCAACACATAATTTGGCGCCAGCAATTTTGTTACTGTTTCTAGGGGTTCTGAGTTTGCTAAACCTAAAAATAACCCCAGATTTGCTCCATCAGGGTATTTTATATCGCATATACAGTGAGGACGTAAAGTAAGGAATAAATTCATTATGTCGCAAACTACAATTTTTTAAAAAAATCTCTCGGACCCTTCGATTTTGTTTTTCGAACGCGCATATTCTGACATAAAATGTAGTTATACAGGGTATTGCAAATAAGAGTTACACAAAAATTTTTTTTTTCTTAAATAGAACCCACTGTATATTATTGCATGTACGGATTCTTCGGAAAATCCTAAACATTTTTCATGTAGCATGTGCTATACCTTAGCCCAAGCGTTTTGGAGTTATTCTCATTCAAAATTTGAAAATCAGATATTTCGCAATCAATCAAGACTTGCATTGATTCATGCACGCTGAGGAAAACCTGTAGTCAGCATGCGTGAAGCGCAAGAAAAGTCAAGTAGGCTTTGGAGTTATGATGCAAGAACCAAAAGAATTAATGTCAATAGTTACTGTTATTGTCAGTTTTATGTGTATTTTCCTAACGTTTTACTAGTTTTCAAAAGACTCATTTCGTTTTTTCATAACTAAATTAAATTAAAATGCGGCTCACTGAGAAACAGCGCATAGAGGTTTTGATGATGATGGGCTACGGTGATAGGGTTAGAATACAGCAAGAAACTTGTGAGTTATTTAATCAAAAATACCCCAATCGTCCGCCAATATCACAATCAACAGTAAGCAAAATTGAGTACAAGTTTAGGCAATTCGGTCATGTAAGAGATGTCCCTAGATTTGGTCGTCCTCAAGTTGATGAAAATCAACAATTAGAAGTCTTACTGGCAGTTCAAGATAACCAGCATGTGGTGTCTAGGCAGGTAGCAAGTGACGTGGATATTGGAAAAACAACAGTTCTTAAAATACTGCATACAAATAAATACCATCCTTATAAAATGCAAGTTCTCCAAGAACTTTTGGAAAGGGACTTTGAGAGGCGCCTTGAATTTACAGGCTATGTGTTTCGTAAACAGAAATTTTGTAAAAAATATAATTTTTTCCGATTAGTCCACATTTTGCTTGAATGGTGACGTAAATACCCAAAATTATCGATATTGGTCCGATGTAAATCCACACTGGATGAGGGAAGGACACACACAATTTAATCAAAAGATCAATGTATGGGCTGGCGTTGTCGATGACATTGTTATAGGGCCTTCTTTTTTGACGGAAATTTAACAGGCAAGAGATACTAGTTTTTTAGAACAAGAACTTGTTCCAGCCCTGGCCACCCTTTTTCCTGAGTTAGAACGTCCCGATTTGCCACATCATAATATCTGGTTGCAACAAGATGGTGCTCCCCCACATTTCGCTGTGGGAGTTCGTACATATTTGGACGATACTTTTCCAAACAGGTGGATTGGAAGAGGTGGTTTTATTGAGTGGCCGCCAAGGTCGCCCGATTTAACACCACTCGACTTTTTTTTATGGGGATACCTTAAGGGAAAAGTATTCAAAAGCCAGCCTGTACATTTAGATGATTTAAAAGATCGCATCCGGCAAGAAATTCGGCAAATTACACCCCAAATCGGTTAGGCTATTGTCAGTTGACCTACGGAAGACACTTCGAACATTTACGTTAGAAAAATTATTTTTAAGTTCACTGTTTTTTCGATAAATAAGACATTTTTAAAATAATTTTTTTCTTTGTTTTCTCCATGACTTTTTCCACTTTTCAAATTTTGAATGAGAATAACTCCAAAACGCTTGGGCTAAGGTATAGCACATGCTATATGAAAAATGTTTAGGATCTTCCGAATAATCCGTACATGCAATAATATACAGTGGGTTCTATTTAAGAAAAAAATTTTTTGTGTCACTCTTATTTGCAACACCCTGTATATCTACATTTTATGTCAGAATATGCGCGTTCGAAAAACAAAATCGAAGGGTCCGAGCGATTTTTTAAAAAAATTGTAGTTTGCGAGATAATGAATTTATTCCTTACTTTACGTCCTCACTGTACGTATTACTGCTACCACCAAAAAACCACTAAGGAATGGAAAAAAAATGTGTATTGTACAACACAACAAATACAAAAATCAGCTGTCAATAACATGAACAATATTAACTTAAATTATTAATTTAAATTAACCTAAACTAATAAATAAAAATGAGCTAATCTGCACTTTTGGTATCTGGATAAAGAAGATCATTTTCATCTAGTCTGGAGGCAAGTAACTTAGCAGACATATCTTATTAGCAGACAATAATATCTTTTGGGAGGGGTCTCTGACAAGGTCACTTAGCTCCTCCTGAGTAAAGTGCTCGGGACTTGTTAAATCTCCTGCAAAATCGCTGTCCTCTATAACGTAGGTAGGCTGCTATGTGTTGGAATTAGTATTTCTTCCGAATGCTGAACATGTCTTCTTGCTGACTCCAGGTTAGGATAGTTCCACTTATGCCGATTGTTACGATTAATACCCTGTATCTTCACAAGATAATCAATGTAGCTTTTTTGTTCTCTTCATACCATCGGAACACTTGTCCATTGTCGAAGGTGTTCAACATAGGTTTCGCATACAACATGCGGAGCCCAGGGTTTATCTTGGTCTCCTAAGTGGACACCAAAATAAGCCAAATAAGCTTTTTTCGCAAAGTCACAAATTACTCTTCTACTTTCTTTTAAAACGTACTCGCCACATATGTAGCAAAAAACGTCCGGATTGTTTACGCAACTACGCCTACTTGTAGATGCAATATTTAAATACGATTTTTCAGAAACACACTCTTGCAATGAAACTTGAGTTTCAACTAAATTTTGCAAATGCATGCAAGCAATTGCATGCATATGCAATTTAATTCTCTTTTATTGCCTTCTAATATATATTTTGTGCTAATACAAAATAAGAAATCTGCAGGTGCAAAAAAATTCAAGGAAAAATTATTTCTTATCTGTAATAATTATATGATCTTTTGCCAATATAAGATTAGGTATTTCCAATGATTTATGAATAAATAAGTATAATTAAAAAGGCATTAGTCTTGGAATTACTTCAATTTTTGATAAAATTTATGACCATTATAATTGTCAAATATATTAATATTACTATTTATTATGAGTTGGCTCATCTTAAAAACTAGAGCTGATACGCATTCAAAATAACTAAAATCAGTTGTTTTTCTTCGACACCAAGACAAATTTTTTTGTTTTTTGGCTGTGTTATTGATGGAATATTCAAAAATTCACGTCCTAATGAATAAGCTGTTATTTCGTTAATAATGACCTAATTTTAAGAATTTTCTATAGTTTAGCGCAGAGTAGGTTACGTGCAGTTAATTCTAATTCTACAGGGTAGTGCCTAAAAATTGAATTTAATTAATTTTTTAAGCTAAAGCAGTTATTTTTTTTAAATATGTTATTCTCTCGAAAAACGTGTCAATGCGAAACTTTAAACTATTTTGGCTTACACTAAATTAAAAATTAAAATATTTTCAAAAAATAAAGTATTTAATTCATTTACTTAACATTATAAATACAAAAACATTAGATACATAAACAATACCTAGTTTTTATATTATTTTAGTAAATAATTTTTATTTAAGTAAATAAATTAAATTATTAGATATTTGCGTGCTACTCTGTATTATAGACTTTAGAAGTTGAAATTATATTTATTTTGAATTTAGCACAAGTCAAAAATGATAAAATGTAGCATTGATTGTTTACAAATCCCTTTTTCGCCAATACTTAATGTGTTTAAGAAAAATTGTATTTTTTTGTTATCTCTAGTGACTAGAGATTCTTTTGGCCTTGTGTCTGGCACAGGTTTGTTTAAGAAATTTATAAAATTTTTACGGAGCTAAGATATTATTTCAAATTTAAATCTTAAGAAATTTACATGCATGTTTATTTTATGTGCTACCCCGTACAATTAGATGCATCACGACGTAAACTGCTCCATCCTAAACTCTAGAATCTATTTTATATCCGTTAAAAAAATTATTAAAATGGATTCACTATTATGAAAATAACAGCTTATCAATTTAAGCAAATGTTTCAATATAATGTCATGAATTTAATTGTACCAAATAATATATATGTATAATATAATAATTTTGCAATAAAAAAATTAATATAAATATAAAATATATATTGTGATCCTAGTCTTCATTTATAAGGTAATTTAAATTCGATATTTTACTAATATCTACTTACGAATGACAATTTTTTTTTTAAATTTAAAAATACAACCTGGCAATCTTGCTTTAGGTTTTATTTTTTGCCCGCATTCTTTTCACTGTCTCAGACTAATGTGTCAAGCAATACAGTGCGTGAGAATCGCTGTCGTGACTAGAGTGTCGCCACGCTTGTGAGCGATTTGTCGCGAGATACAAATCGCGAGCGACAATGTAACGGGCAATAAACTGGCCACCGTAAAAGCGATAAATAACCAAACGACATAACTTGAAAATGAACGAATATTGTTTTTCAAAGGAAATACGCTGAAATGCAAAATTATCTGAGAATTTTTAGGCACGAGTGTAATTTAGGGAGAAAATTACTCGAATAATGGTTAAAACAACTTTATATTACAACTTTTAAATAAAGAACTAAAAAAATTAGTAATTATTAATAACGCAATTGTAATAATATTTAATATTTGAGTTTGTAGCTGGAATATAAGATTTATTTTTTTAAACGTCAAAAAGTGTCATTATCTTTGTCAATAAACAATTAAAACTTGGCGGGTTGTTTTCGATAGCTAGAGAGGTTGTTTTCGATGTAATCAATCGAAAACAACACCTCTAGCTTAATGCATGAGTGTAATTTTCAGCAGAAGCAAGTCGAACTTCTATTATTTTTTAATTGTTTGTTAGTGTCCTGCCATAACACAGATCTACTTTGAACTTCTCATATCAAAATTTCCTCTTGACAATACATCGTGACACGATCCTTTTGACAAAATGAGTGGTCCGGGTGGAAACGATACAGCAGCACGTTCGAATTTTCGCTTGTTCATTTATTTGAATTTTTGTTATCGATTACTACTCCAATATCTTCCTTTCCTTATTACTATCATTTAAAAATGTTTCCTTCTTTGTTACATTTTTGGTTTCTATCTGAATCTGTTAGCCTTTGACATTGTCTTTTCTTATCTTACTTTGAATCTATATAAAAATTTAAAAAAAAAAATTTTCTTTCATCTCAGAACCTCGTGCTAAGATGAACTTTATTTTAAAAATGAACGTTTTCTACATTAAATTTAAAATTAAAACGGATTTCATTTTAATAAAAAAATTTTTTCTTTTTTCATTATGTTTTACCGTAGAATAAAATAAACTTTAGTTTTCATGCTTTATTTTCTATACTTGAATTTTTTACATATTCAAAAACTTTTTCTTTTCCTGCTTGACTAGGTAAGGAGCTTTCAAAATTTTTTACTCCCCTTTAATTTACTTCTCCATCGAGTCAATTCCTTTCTTTCAATCATTTCTCTTAAAACCTAACTTATTAAACTTCTTTTTCTTATTTACAGTTGCCTCAATGTCATAGGTAGGTACCCCCCTTTGTTGATGTTTTACTTTCCACTGAAGATGAAGACTTAAGTCTTCGAAACATGTTTGGTTTATAGTTTTTTATGTATTTCTATTAAACTAGTGGAGCAGACTGTGAGTTTCTTTACCTCCTTATAACTTCACTCCACTTTGAGATGGACTACTTCAAGAAAAAAAAAAATAAATAAAAATCGGTCAAGAAATCAAACAATACAAAGCGACAAGCTTAGCCGATAAGCGATTTATTGCTAAGCGATTTTTTACTATTGTCGCTCTAATTAAGTTTGATGTGATTGAAAAACTTGTCGCTCACTCATCCGCGATTTGTCTCTCGCGATAAATCGCTCGCAAGCGTGACGGCATCATACGCGTAAAACTGCAAACACAGATGCACAGCGTGAGATATGCGGCGTAAATAACGCCCGTGTAGTTTAGTTTGAAACTAAGCGTGCCAATCCAGTTTAGATGCTGGGTATAGATCCGTAGGTATAGGTACCAAAATGGGACAGCTTTCCTTAATGACGCGATTAAAACAATCTTAAATAGGTAAATAAATAAAATCATTTTAATGAAAATTTCTATAAACTTGACAAAATATGCAGGTATTAAAAAATATGCAAATTTTTCCGAAATTATCAAGAAATGCAGAAATTACATTACAATGTTATTTACGTATTATTACCTGTCCTTCAATCAAAGGTAATGCTTCTAATCAGATTTCGTCCTTTATATGTAATTTTTCTTGTATTAAAGTGTGCCTTTATTGCTGACTATGTTTTTTCTTAACGGAATTTTCCCAAATTGCTCTATACGCTGCAAAAAATACGGGGATTATAGGGATGACGAAGTTTATAGAAAAGTGCGAAGCGATCAGTGTACTAAGTTGGAAAAACGTGACGTTTAAGTTAACGAAGGATGATATAACAGATATTAGAGTTAGAAGAAGGACACAGCAAAAAATCCATGGTTTTAAAAATTTTTGTAATTTTTGCGACAAAAATAAAAAATGTCGCGTATGTAACATTTTTTTCAAGTGAAGCAAAAAATCCTTGGATTAGGATACTAGTAATATTTATTTTTTGTTAAGCCCAAAAATTAACGTGAAATTATATTATTCACATAAAAAGTATTTCTGGGAAATACATTTATATAGTCCGTAACGTCAGGGCGTATGTTGTTATTATACAGGGTTTACATTTCAAAAGTAGCCACCCCGGTTTTTGGTAGAAATAACTATTTTGAAACGAAATGTCAAAACATGTCAACTTTTGTTTTAAGGGGGTAAATTTTTCATAATAATTTTATTTATACAGGGTGCGTCAAAAAAGCTGGACGTATGTCATTTTGTATTTTTTCAATGGAAACCCATAATTTTTTTCGTATTTCTGGATTCCCCTACAAATAATAAATACTTTTTGTATTACACATCCTATTGCCAAGTCTAACAGTTTTTCAAATATCGACACATTTAAATGTTTTACTATGTGTGGTAATAATACGACTTTATGTTCAGAATTCATTTTATTAAGTTTTCAAAATATGCTCCGTTATTTGCTAAACAATAATAGAGCCTATTCTCGAATTCTTCGCGAACATTTTGAAAAGTCTGCCGGTTAATTTGCCTACATCCTTCAGTAATTCTGTTTCTCAATTGGGGAATACTCTCGGGCGCAGTTTTGTAAACTATGGACTTCAAATATCCCCACAGAAAAAAAATCTAGAGGTGTGAGGTCTGGGGACCTTGCCGGCCATTCCACAGGACCTCTCCTACCTATCCATTTTCCGGGATATCGTTCATTCAACCATGCCATAACAGGTAGCGCATAATGCGGCGGGGCTCCATCTTGCTGGAAATACAAATTTTGTTCATCAAGTTCCATATCCCCCTCTTGATCAGCTTGATTTTCCAAAGATTGGGTAATAAGAAGATCTATGACATTTTCCAACAGATTTACGTATATTTCACCTGTCAAGTTTTCTTCCATAAAAATTGGCCCAATGATCTCATTTCCAAGAATACCTGCCCACACATTTATCTTTTGAGGATATTGGGTATGATCTTCCCTAAATAAATGTGGATTTTCATTATCCCAATATCTGCAATTATGTTTATTCACGAATTCATTCAAGAAGAAAGTTGATTCATCACTGAAACATACATTTTTAACAAAATTCCGGTCGGCTTGAATCATCTGAGTCATTGTTTCGCAAAATTCAATTCTTCTGTCATAATCGTCTTCGCTGAGTTGTTGAAGGATTTGTATTTTATAAGGAAAAAACTTATTTAGTTGTGAATGGAACCTACTGAAACGTGTGTCAATTGCGATACTTTTGGAATTGACGTAGATGGATTCATAGCGAAATGACCTAGTATTTCAATTTGCGTACCTTCATCTAGAATCCTTGCTTGCTTATTAACTCGGTTGCATACGGAGCCGGTTTCTTCAAACTTCCTTACCAGCTCGATCACATACCTGTGACCTACATGTTTGTTAGGGTGTATGTCGTTAAATCTTCGAGATGTTCTGCGAGCACAACGATTTTCAGCGCCATACATGAAAATTATTTCTGTCCTTTCTTGGAGAGTATACACCATTTCAAACTGAATATTAAACCAATTTTTTGTTAAACCATAAATAAATCACTTGTCAGTGGTAGGTAAAAAGTCACATTTATAAATTAAATTGTGATTGTTTTGTTTCTATGAGGACGGGTACAAGCCGCCTACGACCGTAATGCATTTAAGGTTTGAAAATGTAATAAAGCGAATTCTGAATATAAAGTCATCGATATTTGAAAAACTGTTAGATTTGGCAATAGGATGTGTAATACAAAAAGTGTTTATTATTTGTAGGGGAATCCATAAATACGAAAAAAATTATGGGTTTCCATTGAAAAAATACAAAATGACATACGTCCAGCTTTTTTGACGCACCCTGTATAAATAAAATTATTATGAAAAATTTACCCCCTTAAAACAAAAGTTGACATGTTTTGACATTTCGTTTCAAAGTAGTTATTTCTACCTAAAACCGGGGTGGCTACTTTTGAAATGAAAACACTGTATAGGGTGTCCGGAAATAAGAGGAAAATCTCCCGGATGTGAAGAAAACAAGTTAAAAGAGTACTACAAGTTCATATAAACTTTTTTCGTATAGGCCTCTTCTGCGGAGATATGGGCTTCCAAAGAGCTCCAATGGAATCAAGTTTTTTACACATAATTAGTGAACCACCAGGTGTATTTAAACTCTTTTTAATATGATGAATATCAGGTATGATCCTTCAAATTACAATTCAAGCATTGTGAATTACTCACAGCTGCAGGAAAGGACTAGCTATAACACTCCCCCCCTTTTTTTTAACGCCCAATATGATAAGAACTTTTGAAGACGATTTTTAAATACCTTTAACTATTGACTGAAAATTAAGTTCACATTCATGCCGCTAAGCTTGGATCCAAGGGGGGGGGGGGGGGGGGGTCTTTATATCCTGGAGATTTGCTAGTAAAAAATTCAGATATGTCATTGGTTAATTTAGTTTTTTTATACAGGGGGGTTTCAATTTTTAAAAATTTGATTTTACCTAAGGTAAACTATCGATATCGACCAAAAACATTGAATTAATAAATAGACAGAATTGTTTCTATTCTTCAGAATCATACAAAATTTTAAACAGTAATCAATCTGTACTGAGAGTCCTAAATTTACCGTCTGCGTTTGAAACCGAAAAGTATAAGATTATCCCAAGAACATAAAATTGCAATGTTTTAAGGAAATCACAGTGGCAACGCTGTTTGCAAATTTTTACCAGCTAGTGTAAAAATGACCCTGAAGTTTACTAATTTATTTATTTTCGCCGGTGGTGTTGTTACCGATTTATCTGCTGCTGCTTTTGTATTTGTTTGTAATTTGGATTCATTTTTAATGTTTTCTCGAACTAAAACTATTTAGAGCTATTTATTAGCCATCTACAATGGTTCGCCAGTGTGTGGCGTGTAAGAATTTAGACTATTCTAACCCCGGATTAATATTTCGTCGGTAAGTGGGAATAATGAGGCTATGTTTTTTTAGGTAAAGCAGTGGTGTAGCTAATTCTATATTTTAAGTACATATTGCAAAAATATGGATTATTTCTTTATATTATCTGAATTTCTGTAAAAGTTACCTACAACGATTACCTATTTAGGACTAATGTTAGATCGGAATTATCTAAACGTGTACCTTATTACGGCGTTGCAATTTTTTAAAGCCATCTTTTTCTAACTTATTTGAAACTGTAGAACTCTGAATGATTGTAACTAAATGGTGTTTTATGAATGGAATGTTTTGTCTCCCCTTTAATACTATATGTTGATGATATCGAATATGTGTAAGTATTAACTGAAAATGTTAAATTGTTCCATTGTCTCTTTCAAAAACTTGTTTTATCCAGAAAAGTATTTAAAAACATTATATTGGCAGCTGTATACGTAAGAAACTATTATCAGATCGTAGTTTGCTCCAGCAAATCGGCCAAATCGCTCCAAATTTCGTTTGTTCTATGTCTTAACCCAGACCGTGCATAAAGTGTTTTTGCAAAAGGAAAACTTCACGCTTCGAAAAGTAAATTGAAAACAACTCGCCCCGAAACAAAGTTTACCATAAAGCCTTGCTTTTGTTAAGGAAAAGTTTGCCTACGATTTAAGTAGCCTAAATTTACATTTGAAAAAAAGCCTTGGTGACTTTTAGGAACTTTTAGGACTTTGATTAAACGTAGATGTAGGAATTTAGCCCAATTGTAGTGGGCCCTTTCAATTTACATAGCACTCTATTTGTCCTTTCGCATTATTCTTTTTTTTTTTTTTTTGAAAAAAGTTATTTTTATATTCTTTTAGTCAAAATAACTGTTGCGTAATTCGAAAGTGCTTAATTTGTACTTTTAACAAGGTTAGAGTACATGGTTAGTCAGAAATAATACTAACTTTTGGATTTGAAATTGTACCCATATAGCCCCTTAAGAGTATTTATCAGTGGACAGTGTGGTCCGATTTGAGATTTCGCCGCAGAACAGCATGAGTCATTGTTATTGAACAATGAGCACTGAGACAACATCGCCATTCCAAGACACGACGATCCAGCGCGCTGGCCGGCTGTATCGAGGGAGTAGGAGACGTTTTCCTTATTCTTCCGCCTTTGATCTCCCGAATCGTTGCCAAATCGCTTTAGATAATTGCGATTTTAGATATTTTTCCTGAAAATCTCGGTGTGATATTTTTATGCATTAATACTAAATTATGAAATTAATTGAGATTATTGACAGGGAATGCAATCTTTTCCAAAATGGCTCTATAACCATATTTTTTCAACTTAAACGACATTTACCCTTCTTAAAAAAAATAAAATTCTTTAGCGAACAATTCAAGACAATATAGTCATGTTAAGTTAAGTCATGTTAGGTTAAGTGAGGAAGCGCAGTCTTCAACTTCGCCCTTTGTAGCTTTTAAATGTTACAATAAAGACATAATTTATTTATTTATTTATTTATTTATTTATTTATTTATTTATTTATTTATTTATTTAAGCTAAATTTTATATTTGAACAAATTCTATCCAATAGTTTTCTTGTAGTTTGTCATACATTTTTACCTTAATGGAGGTAACTGATAAGTGCTCTTAAGGGTCTATTGATGACCCAATTTTCATACGATTATATGTCCAATTCCAACCATCCAATATTATTTATCTTTTAACGTAAAACATTCTTTTCGTGTGTAAACTTTGGCACCATTTTTCGATCTATGTAAGTAAAGTATTTAACATTATGTGAACCTACAAACCTGGTTAGAGAGGTAAATGCATCATTTTTAGGTCTACGTAGGCTAGTCAAATATAATTACAAACAAACTGATAAAGGTAACCCATATTACAAGTATAGCCAGGCATATGTTTAATGTGCGTAGTTTAGCAGAGCTTAGCTATAGTATTATAGTATACATGTTCTTCAAACTTGATAAAATATAATGAAAACAGCAATGTAAGTGAGCCGTCAGCAGATACCGTGATTATTGCCACAGTCGAGTATTGGTTTCAGCAGAAGAACTCGACAAACAATTATTATTATCCATAATTTAAGTCTAAAATATAAAATAACAGAAGTTTAGAATCTAATAATTTGCCAAAATTAAATTTACTTAGAAGTTCTATTTTTCTATCGAATATTATATTAAGTTCAACATACCAATATTAAATTTTATTTAAGAAGTTGGGTTATTGTTATAACATGGTATCTCATAAATAAATTGTAATTCGCTAAACAAGCCACAACTGTGGCAGTATTAAAATATTATAAATTACACTGAACAACTTTTAATTGGAATTTTTATTTCTATTTCGCAATGGTTATGTCCCCAAAATCAATTTTGTAAACAAAAGCACGAAACTTAACTCAATAATAATTTGATTATAATAAACTCCAATATGACTGTAATGGATGTTGAGTCCTGGCTTGCCTGTCTGCTGTGGTTATGAATTAAATTTTTCAATGGGTAATATTATTATGCACCCCCTGGTGGCAAACCCATTGGAACTTAATCAAATTTATTCAATTGACAATTCCCAGCGGTTCGGTCATATGGTTGAATCATGTTTTGGCATATAAAGGAAAAGGATAGGAATATTTTCAGACCTGGTATAGCTAACAAGAAAATAATATCCTGTGCAATTTCGGTACGGCAAATTAAAAAAAACCAACTCCCGTTTTCCAAAAAATTTCGCCAAGAAGACATGTAAATTAATTAGAGAACCTGTGTAGCTAGTGACAAAATGTTATGTTTACTTCATTTCCGAGAACCGACGTGTTATATTTACAGTGAAATTTTGGAGGTATTTTAAATTATATAAAAAAACTATTCTCTGTGTGAAAACAACACGAAATATGACGTATTTTCGTTCATTAATGTTTGTCTGAACTGCCAGTAAAATATTGGTTACTAATTCTTATTTTTAATTAAAATCCTCGTACCTAAAGAGATGCATGTTTTTAACCTTCATATAGGTGTATTTTCGGCTTGGTTGACTTTGATAACTAGGCTCTTAAAAGAAAAATTCAATGATATAGGCAGGATCTTCTGAGTATGTCTGACAAAATAATAGATGTAACAAAAATAGTTTGATATTTTTGTGGCTTGCGGACAATGCAATCGGGATTTCCGGCTAACTACAGCTGTTCTACAGCATTACTCAAGGTAACGGATGATATATTTTCGGCTACAGACCATGGAGACCTAACAACGCTGGTCCTTTTGGATTATACCAAAGCCTTCAATAAACTGAATCATACTCTTTTGATTGCCATTCCTAGTTATCTCGGTTTTCAGGACCACGCTTGTGAATTAGTTAGAAGCTATTTGACAAATAGAACGCAGATAGTTAACCTTAATGGAACTTTCTCGGAAGCAAGAAGCCTCTAGTGTGGTGTTCCGCAGGGCTCGATACTTGGTCCATTGTTGCTTCCTCTGTATACGTCCCAATTTTATACGCACCTAAAGCATTGTTTAGTTCACTTCTATGCGGATGACACGCAGATCTATTTTTCATTCTCACCTGATGCCATTGATGACGCTAACCGGAAAATAACTGCTTACCTAGATATCCTATTGAATGTTTCCTTTTTGGAGCTTATTTTCAAAGATCACTAGAAAAGATAATTAATAAGGCAGCAGTTTTCTCTAAAAAGGTTAACATTACAGAACCGGAAATTTGCTGGGAGGAAATATGTCTTGGCATAACCACATTGTGGCAATCGCCAAGATAGCTTCTCAGAAGCTTGGGGTACTCTTCCGAACCAGAAAGTTGTACACACCTCAACAACTTTTGACACTATACAAAGCCCAGATTCGATAATCACTAGAGTACTGCTCTCATGTCTGGAGCTCTGCACCCAAACATACTCTTCGGGTTTGTTCGGGCTGAGCTTGCCCTCTTAATTCCTCAAACAGCGACGAATAGCAGAAATACACGACGAACCACTGCCGCCCATCCATATGTGGTTAAGCTTATTACTCCTCGAGCTTCATTATTTAAGAATTCTTTCATCTGGAGGACTTCATCCTTGTGGAACGACCTTCCCGAGGTCGTTTTTCCCAACGAATATATCCTCCAACGATTCAAAACCAATGTGAATCGCTTTTTGCGCACACGCAAAACTCCCAGAGTGCCCTAAAGGATTTTTCCTATAGTGCTTGTTTTTATTTATATAATAAGATATAATAATGTCTATTAAAAGGGTTTGTTCGGGTTAGACAACTAAATTTCCCTGGCTTTTAATAGCACATTATAAACCTACGGACTAAAAAAGTTACTTTTGTCACGTGGTTTATATACATACTATTTTATGCACTTTAAGATCGGGAGGGAAAGTCGAGTCTTAAAGTAACTTTTAAAAAAATTAAATTTCATTTTACGGTTAACAAATTAACTTTTGAGGGATTAAATTTTTTTTTTAATCCCTCCGGGATTAAATTTTTTTTATTCTTCATTCTGAGGGTTTAGTATCGAAATAGAACGCTGTTGCTCGTAAGAAGATTATAGTTGCAATAAGTTACAATAGGAGATGACATACTGGATGCAGTCATCTATTTACATTCTTCTTTCAGAAATCTTGTTGAAATGTTTTTTTTTTAATTTTATTAACAGTAGATAATATTTCTATTTAGTATCTACAGTGTCTCCCAAAATAAGCGAACCTATAGGTTTAAATGACAAATAATTTTCGAATTGAAATTTGACCATTTGGGATCTAGGCCTGCTTAATTAGGAAATAATATTTACCATATTTTCACGGGAAAGTTTAAAATAAAAGAGTCATCATTTCAATGCAACTTGTATAATTATTCTTTTCCCTATATACATCAAATACAAAAACCCAGTCCTACCTTGTACTGTTTATTCCTTCTGGAAGGGGTTACTACGTCACCAATTCGTGTCTAGCTTGGCTCGCTGCGAGAGGGTCGTTATTAGGTTGATGCTGATGTCTGTCCAGTCGTCGCAGAAGTTCTTGTCGCTTCACCGGACCCTTATCAGCAAACCCCCCGGTTATATCCCCGCAGCACCGTAGTACCGCGCAAGAATTCTTAAATAATGAAGTTCGAGGAGTACTAAGCTTAACCGCATATGGATGGGCGGCAGTGGTTCGTCGTGTATTTCTGCTATTCGCCGCTCTCGGCGGAATTAAGAGGGCAAGGTCAGCCGATCACTTTCCATGAAAATATCTGCAGAAGAGAGTCAAATCCCCAACCTGTCTTCGATGTTCTAGGCTGTCGAGGTTCTTCGTCAGCTCGTGGTCTCTAATCAGACGAACGGCCCTCCTTTCGCTGAAATCCAGTAGCCGAAGAGCATGTTTGGGTGCAGAGCTCCAGACATGAGAGCAGTACTCTAGTGATGGTCGAATCTGGGCTTTGTATAGTGTCAAAAGTTGTTGAGGTGTGTACAACTTTCTGGTTCGGAACAGTACACCATGATTCTGAGAAGCACAACGTAGTTATGCCAAGACATATTTCTTCCCAGATTGACGCCCAGCAAATTAATAGGTGAAGCCAGTTTGATTGCGTGTCCGTCCATGACTATATCCGGTTCTGTAATGTTAACCTTTTTAGAGAAAACTACTGCCTGGACTTTTTAGCGTTAAATTCGACTTGGTTACTGTCACCCCAAGTCAAAATTTCTTCCAGGTCCTTGTTGAGGCGTGATACTTCATGCGGTTTGCAAAGATGTCCAATGAGAAAGATGATATAAGTGTGCTCTCGTCAGCAAAACTAACTATCGGATTTTTCGTGTTCACTAGAAGGTCGTTAATGTAGAGTAAGAAGAGGGTGGGAGACAATATGGACTCTTGAGGAACACCGGCATTGATGGTGAAGTTGTCTGAGAGAAATCCGTCAATCACCACTTGCAGAGAGTGGTCCTTAAGGATAAGGAAGCTAGGCAACCATGCACAGAATCGACTGGGCATACTATAGGATCGCAGTTTACTTAGAAGTCCCTCATTCCAAACACGATCAAAGGCTTTAGAAATATCCAGTGCAACAGCCCGTGACTCCCCATGATGTTCAATAATTCATGGTATTAAATACATTTAAGAGGAAAAAATTAGGTATTTCGGAAATAACATCGATGACAAATTTCATTTCCCAGGTTAATATGACAAGCGATGAGGATATTGAAGAAATCGTAAATTTCTAACTAGGGAAAATATTGTATAAAATTAACAAAAAAAACAATGTAGCCCATGGTTATTAAATTGGGCACACCTGTATCCCAAATTGTCAAATTTTAATTCGAATTTTTTTTTTGTCATTCACACCTATAGGTTTCGCTTATCCTGGGACACACTGTATATTTAATAAACACTAATTAACTGATCATTAATCTTCCATGATCTTTTTTTTTGGGATCAGTCTCGGGATCCCGGAATTTATAGTTCTTATCCCGAAAATTCCGGGATTGGAACAAAGCTTCGGGACTGACATCCCTAGCACACATGCCAGGGACCGTCATTTAACCGCCGATGAACTAACACCAGTATTTTGTAGACTTTTTAACTTATGCTACAAACAAGGAATATTTCCATCGTGCTAGAAGACTGCGCGAGTCGGTAAGAGAACCCTGCCTAACAACAATCGACCAGTCGCATTGCTTTCAGTTATATCAAAAGTAATGGAGAAAGCTATTAACAAACATCTCCTAAAGTACCTGAATGTCCAGATCAACTGGAGATCTTCTAGCCTATGCCACCCATATTTGGAACAACGCAATCGAATATCATTGGGAGTCTCGGGCTGTTGCACTGGATATTTCTAAATCTTTTGATCGTGTTTGGCATGACGTACTTCTAAGTAAACTGCGATCCTATGGTATGCCCAGTCGATTCTGTGCATGGTTGTCTAGCTTTCTTAAGGACCGCTCTCTGCAAGTGGCGATTGGCGGATTTCTCTCGGACACCTTCACCATCAATGCCGGTGTTCCTCAAGGGTCCATATTGTCTCCCACTCTCTTCATACTCTACATTAACGACCTTCTAGTGAAAACGAACAATCCTATATTTAGTTTTGCTGACGATAGCACAGTTATCTCATCTTTCTGTTTCAATGCACAAACATCGGCTGCCGCCGCACATGTTCGCAGGCAGCATGAACTATCACGCCTCAACAAAGATCTGAAATAAAATGGCAGCAGTTGTCTCTAAAAAGGTTAACATTACAGAATCGGATATAGTCATAGCAGAACACGCAATTCTATTAATTTGCTGGGCGTTAATCTGGGAGGAAATATGTCTTGGCATAAGCACATTGTGGCAATCGCCAAGGTAGCTTCGCAGAAATTTGACGTACTCTTCCGGATCAAAAAGCTGTACACACCTCAACAACTTTTGACATTATATAAAGCCCAGCTTCGACAATCACTAGAGTACTGCTCTAATGTCTAGAGCTATGTACCCAAACATACTGTTCGGCTACAGGATTTCATCGAAAGGAGAGCCATTCGTTTTTACTCTGAAACCGAAATTTTTGCTGTCATCAACGGCGTCTGCAAAAGAAGTTCAACCTATTCAGCAAGATGAGGACAACCGTGTTAGCCATTTGTGACACTAGTTCTGAGCTCGTCAGCATCAAAGCTATCTTACCAATCCAATCCAATTGACACTATACAAAGATAAGATTCGACCATCACTAGAGTACCGCTCCTATGTCTGGAGCTCTGCACCCAAACATACTCTTCGTCTACTGGATTTCATCGAAAGGAGGGCCATTCGTCTGATTGGAGACCACGAGCTGACGAAGAACCTCGACAGCCTAGAACATCGAAGACAGGTTGGGGATTTGTCTCTCTTTTACAGATATTTTAATGGAAAGTACTCGGCTGACCTTGCCCTCTTAATTCTGGCCAGAGCGTCGAATAGCAGAAATACACGACACGGTTAAGCTTAGTACTCCTCCCATTATTTAAGAATTCCTTCATCTGGAGGACTTCATACTTATGGAACGACCTTCCCGAGGTCTTTTTTCCCAACGAATATAACCTCCAACGATTCAAAACCAACGTGAATCGCTTTTTGCGCACACGTACTCTCAGAGTGCCCTAAAGGATTTTTCCTATAGTGCTTGTGTTTGATCATGAAAAAAAAATACAACTAGCATAATTGCATAAATGCGAACTAACGAAAATATCTGTGATGTACTCGGTTAACGCGTCCACCCAGTAATCGAGAGACTCCGATAAAACAGTTTTCATTCACATTTAATTCGGACATTACAACTAACACGTATAGTACCTAATCAATATGTACAAAATATTTAACCTTTCATTTTTTAGCGGAAAATAATAATAAATTCGCATGTTAATCGAATATTATATATTCATATAATTTATGAACGTAAAACAATTGTGTTTGTAGTTTTCGGCTAAAATTCGTTAATTTGTGCAGCACGTTATTTCGCCTGCATTACTTTCTAAAAATATTTTAATCAGACAAGAAATTGTAATACATAGTTAAAAGTTACTCGGTAGTTCTTAGTGTGATTTTCCTTTTATCTGAAAATGTACCTACTGTTAGGAAATCTTAGAATGTGCAAAGAACGGTGAAAGTCCCAATTTTATGTTAATTCGGCCGGTTGTTGAATACAAAAATTATTTACCGAGGTAAGCCCGCATCAATGTTTTATAATTATATATTTTGAGGTGACATTGTAATAATTCTTTATGTAGGAAATGTATAAAGAATTACTTTTTTTTTACTAACGGGAAATTTGAGCATACGAGCTGAAGGCGAGTGTCGCAATCCCGTATGTGAAAAAAGTAACTATGTATAAGTTTCATACAATATTTTTTTTACGATCGTATCAGTTATGTTCAAAATTAAAACATATACAGGGTGTTTCCTAACCTCTCTGAAAAATGAAGGAGGTGAGTCCTCACCTTATTTCAAGACGAAAATGTGGTATAAAAGTTCGCATGTCGCTTCGTTTTCGAAATACAGGGTGTTAAAAAAATATTGTATTTTTAATTTTATTAATTAATATCAAACGATATTCTAATGATATTTGTTAAACATTATAGGATATTATAAGGATTATATCACTTTACTTTGGGTCAATTTTAAATTTTACAATTAATTCATTTGCGGGATCTGGGTAAAAGAGTACTTTAATTTTTTAGTTATTTTCGTAATTTTATCGTCAAATTATACGAGTAGGGTTTGCCGAAATTTCCAACTCGTTCGTACTGGCTTATGGAGGACATTTGTAGCAATTTATTTGACTTTTGTTCATACGAGATCATTATTCAAAGCTTTTAAATCATATGCATTATCACATCATTGGCATTAATTAATAAAATGGAAAATACAATATTTTTTTTAACACCTTGTATTTCGAAAACGAAGCGACATGTGAAAACTTTTATACCACATTTTCGTCTTAAAATAAGGTGAGGATTCACCTCCTTTATTTTTCAGAGAGGTTAGTAAACACCCTGTATATAAAGGGTGGTCTAGAAAATTTTCCAAAATTCATATGTGCATATTTAGCAAAATAAAATTGTCTTCAGCAAAATGCTGAAATACGCCTCAACTAATTATATATATACAGGGTGTTCTATAACTAATGGTACACAGGAAAACTGCAGATTCCTTGGGCAAAAATACTGCGATTTGGCCATACTTAGTTTAGTTCAATAGCTGGTAATAACCGAGATACAGGGTGTTCAAGTAAACATTTAATTTTCAATTTTTCTAAATAACTTATTTCTGAATCAATATTTTTGCACAAAATTTTGTGACTAGGGTTTTTTTGGGGAAAGGAATTTGAATTTGTTAATAATTTTGATGTAGATTATAGGGGGCGCTCTCTGCGGTACTCTGAACACATAAAAATAAATGTAACTTTTTTATGCCTTAGTATAATTATATTTTTATTAAAAATATCAGTTTTTTCGTCATTTTTAAGCAATAAAGGTATACTTTGTAAATGTCGCTCGGACTAACCGTTTTCGAGATATTTTCAATTACAATTTCTAATGCGCCCGTTTAAAGTTTGATTTGTAAATGTGAAATTTGTCACAGTAGGCTTTGGTAAAAACAAATACAATGAAAGCACTTCTGTCAAAGTTTACTTTCATTTGTCAGCATTGTGGGTGTTTTTAAGGAGTTTTTGAAGATACTGTAATCAAAAATTAAACTAAAAATGCCGCGACATAACTGTTTTCTAACGGAGAAATTCGAGACATGGTATGTTTATGTGCACGAGAAAATTTTAACAGCACATCGGCGGTATTTGGAAATTTATCCAAATAGATGGCAACCAGATTTTAAAATTTTTAGAAGCCTATACGACAGACTGGGAGAAACAGGATCCTTGCGTCCAAAACGTAATAGGGGAGGATCCTGTTTCTCCCAATCTGTCGTATAGGCTTCTAAAAATATTAAAATCTGGCTGCCTTTTATTTGGATACATTTCCAAATTCCAATCCAATTTTCTTGTGCGTATAAACATACCATGTCTCGCATTTCTCCGTTAGAAAATAGTTATGTGGCGGCATTTTTAATTTAATTTTTGATAACAGTATCTTTAGAAACTTCTTAAAAACATCCACAATGCTGACAAATGAAAATAAACTTTGACAGAAATGAGGTTTCAAAGTGCTTTCATTGTATTTGTTTTTATCAAAGCCCACTGTGACAAATTTCACATTTACAAATCAAAATTTAAACGGGCGCATTAGAAATTGTAATTGAAAATATCTCGAAAATGGTTAGTCGGAGCGACATTTACAAAGTATACCTTTATTGCTTAGAAATGACGGAAAAATTGATATTTTTAATAAAAATATAATTATACTAAAGCACAAAAAAGTTACCTTTCATTTTATGTGTTCCGAGGTACCGCAGAGAGCGCCCCCTATAATCTACATCAAAATTATTAACAAATTCAAACTCCTTTCCCCGAAAAAACACTAGTCACAAAATTTTGTGCAAAAATATTGATTCAGAAATAAGTTATTTAGGAAAATTGAAAATTAAATTTTTACTTGGACACCCTGTACCTCGGTTATTACCAGCTATTGAACTAAACTAAGTATGGCCAAATCGCAGTATTTTTATCCAAGGAATCTGCAGTTTTCCTGTTGTACCATTAGTTATGGGACACCCTGTATATATAAGTTGCAAAAAGTTTTCGGACGATTCTAAAATGTCAAGGTTAAAACTTGTGCTATTTGTAAAAGAATGACCCATTAAGGACAGTCTTTTTCAACCACATGTTCACAACTTATAGCAAAAAACTAGCGTCTATATTAAACAACACACAACAAATACGAATTAAGACCATTTAATCGATTTTGATTTAGATTCTTAGGAATTGTGCGAAAGTTATTTTTCTTTAAGTTCCAAATATTTTTATAAATATAATGAAGTTACTACTAATTTTAAAGATTTATTTCTGGAATTTGCATAAACAGAACTTTCTCATATCCGCAATATTTTGCTTATTTGTTTGTAATTTGGGTACAACAAAAACCCATACAGGGTTATTGTTTTGCAACTTGACATAGGCTAACTTTTTTTATTTGCAAAAAATAGACCTATAGTTCCTAAAGCAAAGTTTTAGGAATTAGTTCAACTAAGTAAAATGCATAAAAAATAAACGCGTTGTTGCCAGATTGGGCGCTATTTTTACAAGAAATTTTCTTAAATGGAAACACTGCATTTTTTAAAAAATTCTGATACATCTTGAGATTCTAGACAATAGAAGAAGAGTGCAAGTTTTTGATTAAAGAGAGCTAATAGTGCCTAAACTTAAATTTATTTTCCAATATTAAAATAATAACAAGGCTATGTTTGTCCCTGCTATCATAAGATGACAATAAGTTCGGTGTAATCTTGAATTAAAATGGATCGTATTACACCTCAAGAGAAAATTGAATTAATTTTTTTGTATGTTGGTGGTTTAAGTTTGCGGAAAGCCATGCATTGATTTCCATGTTAGACATCCCAACAATCCTCGTCCTAGTCCAGAATTTTAAACACAAAATTTTGGTATAGTTGAAAGCTACAGGAAGCATCCGTCCAAGGAGTCGACAAAGAAGTAAAAATACTGCGGTAGAAGAAAATATTCTTTTGAAGAGTATTGAAAACCCAAATCGCTCTACAAATAAGATTGCACAAGCAGTGGGCTACTACACTTTGGACAACCTTAAAGTCAACTAAATTCCATCCCTATAAAATTATTAGTGTACACCAACTTCATGACGGCGACAGGAATTTTGCGATTGATTTTTTTAGAAGAAGCGTTAACAACCACATTTTCAAAATTATTTCTTATTTAGAGATGAGGCTTCGTTTTATTTAAACGGTTTGGTAAACCGACAAAATTAAAGATACTGGTCTGATAATAATCCTTGTTGGGCTGAAGATAGGCGGGGACAGATCAAATCTAAAGTTAATGTTTGGCATATTTAACAATAGAGTGATAGGTCCTATTTCCATAGAAGGGAATTCAACTGGCGCAAGGTAATTGACATTGTTGCCAAATCAGTTCGGAAAACTTATTGATGAGCTTCCGCTAAACGACAGAAGAATAATGTATTTTCAGCAAGATGGTGCACAACCCCAATTTAGTTTAGAAGTTAGAGCCTATATTGATGAGCTGCTACCTGAGCATTGGATTGGAAGAACAGGACCAGTAGAGTGGCCGCAAAGACCTCCTGATCTCACTCCTTTAGACTTTTTTTGTGAGGACATTTTAAAAATAAAGCTTATGTTAACGCTTCTGCGTCAATTGATGAATTAAAACTTGGCATACAACGGGAAATTCAAAACAACCCCTCAAATATCACATAATGTTAAAACAAATCTGGTTGAACGTATTTGTTGTTGCAGATTCCAACAAGGAAATCAGTTCGAATATTTAAAAAAAGAAATTAATGTCAGGTAATTAATTTTTGTTACTATTCTTTTAAGAGCGCTTATCAGCGATCTCCATTAAGGCAAAAAGGTGTGACAAACTACAAGAAAATTATTGGATAGAAATTGTTAAAATTTTAAATTTAGCTTCGAAATATGTTATTACTGCCTTGAATTTTTCGAAAAATAATTTTTTAAAAATATTGTTATACAGTCATTTTTAAAAGTCAAATCTCAATTAATTTCATAGTTCATCGCAACCATCTAAAGCGATTTGGCAACGCTTCGGGTGATCAAAGGCAGAAGAATAAGGAGAACGTGTCCTACTCCATGGATACAGCCGGCCAGCGCGCTGACTCGTCTTCTATTGGAATGGCGATGTTGTCTTATTTGTTCAATACTAATGGCTTATGCTGTTCCGCGGCAAAATCTCAAATCGAACCAAGCGTTCCACTGATAAATCCTCTTAATGTTGGACAATCAATTTAAATTTAGGCACTATTAGGTCGTAAACCGCTACTCTAATCAAGAACTTACACTATTCTTCTTGTGTCTAGATTCTTAGAAGATTTATTAAAATTTGTTAAAAAAATGCGATGTTCCGTTTAAGAAAATATGTTTTTTAAAATAGCGCCCAATCTGACAACAACGCTTTTTTCCCACGCATTTTACTTAGTTGAACTAATTCCTAAAACTATAGGTCTATCTTTTCCAATTAAAAAGTTAACCTATGTCAAGTTTTAAAAAACCTTATATTTTATCGCTTTCGGATCCTCTTAAGATCCAGTATTGTCGATTTCAGGCCAACTATTCTGGCCACAATTGGAATTAAAGTCCCGCACAATCGTCATTTAATTACATCAATTTAGTGGAGAAGCATACCGATTGCTAACATTAAACTATTTCGAGAAAATTTGATTTAGGTTTAATTAGGATTCCGCACCCATACGGAAACATATTGTTCTTGTTCAAACGCCTGTCGATAAGTTCATTCAACGGGACGTCCTAAACTGTACTAATAGTATATTACATAACGAGTGTTGAAAGTAGTAGGATATGATGAAAATCCGTCGAGATTGTGAAAATCACTTTCACACATTACACGGAAAAAATGCCATAGTAAAATTATTGTAATAAAGATTTTATTGTACGATTTTTTATAAATTATAGAATTAATGACATTTTTTATTAATTATCCGTACCAAAATAATATTGTAGATACATATAATTTATAGTTAGTATTTCTACTCAATTTAGTACAATGAAGTAAATACTAAAATATATTGTAAATTATACAGGGTGTTATGGAAATTACGTATTATATTTAAATGGGTGACTCCTGGGGTGTCCTAGAGAAGCGCTACATTTTTTTTTAAATCGAACGTTTAAAAAGTGGGGTAATTCACCCCTAAACCTACAGGTGACTCCGCGGCACCATATGATATTATCCGGCGGATCTGTCTGACAAACACATGTTCCTGCAATGTTGCCAAACTTTATAAAACTGTAGAACTTTTAGTTTCTTATAAAATTAATTATTTAGCTTACCTTAGGATACAAATAGAATGTAAATTGAGAATACTCTATGCTCATCACATCATGCTCACACTTTATGATCTGAGACATCAGCTATCTGTTGTCGTGAAGTTTTAGCCGTTAATAATACAGTTTTTTAGTTAATTTATTGATATTTAGATTGTCTGACATGTCGATTGGGGTATTCACAAGTTTCAGGAAGATCTGTGACAAAAATTTGAAAATTGTTCATATTTGAAATGGTTATTATTATTCTTATTAAATAATATTTTTTAACGCAATTTCCTCATACTGTTTTCCAATTCTTTAACATTACGAATCCGGTTTTAGATTAGAGAAAAATTAAGTATATTTGGTTAAACGTTCACATAAAATAGTGCCTGCTTGGCAACCTGTGATTAAACGCAGCTCTTAACATATTATTTAGGAAAACACATGTTTACTCATGGCGATCTCTATTAATACATATTTATTACAGAAACTAATATAAAATTATACACTTCGTCTTAATACTTTAAGTTGCCGTAGGATGGCGCTACCTTAATTACTAATATGAATATTCATTCTTAACAGTTTCCATTCACCAGACTTCGAGATTTGCGCTGCAAACCTTAAAACTTAAAACAAAATTTAAGAAATATGAGTTTTATCCTGCAGTAGAGAAAAAAAATAATACGGAAAGTAATATTACCAAAAGAAATTAGTCGACGTATGAATATAAACTTATAAAATAGCAAAAACTCTTTGTCGACAAGCTGGATTTCTAATTATTAGTATTAGGTAGTTTGGAAACACCGATCCGAAATTCAATGTCTCAAACAAATGTCGTAAACAAACAAATCGTTGCTGCAACCTTTATTTGTTTATTATTTCAGTGGTATTTAAATGCCGTAAATTTAATATGGCTGTCGAAAATAAATGTGCCCACAAATTTTTACGAGTTTTTTCGTTGTGTTAAAAACGATGTCCGTGTGTGACTTGTAAGATTACGTGCACCGGTGTACTAAAACATATTATTTAGTGTATAAATAATTTTTTTATACAAATTATGGAACTAGTTTTTAAATAATAAAGGAATAGAGCATGTGTTTTAAAGAAAATTCAATTTTTTCCTAAATGAAGCCGAATCAATCAAAACGTTGACTGAACATTGATTTTTGATATCTGCATAGAAAAAAAAGGCAAGAGAGCATGGGGCCTAAAGAAAATTCCTTTTTTTATAAAGAAGTTCCTTTCAATCATAAGGACATTGGCCTTCTAAAGAGTTTACCGTGACGATATGACAACACTGCTCAAAATTCACTGACATTTTAAAACATCTGTAGTTTATTTATTTCTTGGGACAGTGCCACATGTGCTTATTCTTGGTTTGAGACAAGGTCGTGTACAGGGCATATTAAATTAAAGCGCCATTTTTGAATATTTTTCTTCAATTTGTTTTCATCTCAGGAATTGCCGGCGGTTTAAATATAATACGTCATTTCTATAACACCCTGTATGACTGGAATAACTTAGTAGGAACTGCCATAAAATTATAGCAAAATTTTAACAAAATTTTTTAGTAAAATTACAAAAATAAGTAAACCATTTATATTTTTGTAAAAATTGTAAAATTTACCAAAATATTTTGTAAATTTACCAAAATATTTTGTAAAAATTTCGCGAGACCTGACACCTTAACCTGAAAAATTATTCATAAGTATGCAAAGATATAAAACTAAAAAAATTATACGAAGTGGGTGTTCACATTTTTTATTTGGTTTAACGACAACAAAAAATATAAGCAAAACACAACACACAACACAATAAGTTTGTAAAACACCCACCACCTGAATTCTTATCTAAGTAAACAGATTATTCATGGAGAGGGTTTCCTTTTCTTGGTATAGTACCATTCAATCTGAATTCTTATTTTAAGTGTACAAGACAAAAATACGCCCTGATAGGATAAGATTCTTCGGGTGGTTAGGACATGATATGTCTATTTATGCTATTAATACCACCTGAAAAGCAAGCAGACTTTCTTTTGATTGAATCTGTATATTTTATCTATTTTTGTATATTTAAAATTTAGTCAAAATTGCAATACTTTTTCGTATAGAGCACCATATGACTAAACGGAATCGTTATTATTGATTGATGACTAATAATAGAAAATCGAATTTATCAACATTTACGCTTTGTAAAATCGAAATGGTTGAACTAGTAGTAGTAGAAAAACTATATACATACCTCAAGAGGAAAATCCGTTACCTCCCTTGGATATTATGGATAGTAATCAAAATAAAACTATCCGAGGGAAGACAAGCACTATTTTCCTCCCTTGGTATGTAAATAGCTATTATTTACAATCATGCATGTACTAATGACATTTCATCTATCATTGAAAGGTGGAAAGTTGACGTTTTTTACTTTTTCTTTCCACCCGGGTGGAAAGTAACTTATTTTTTTGTAATTTTTTAAAAATCGATATCTCAAAATAATATTCGAACACACTTTTTTAAAAATGCTAGTAGCTTTGCGTGTTTAGATACGTCTACTTTTTCCCTAATTGATAAAGTGGTCCTCAGCATTGAATATTGTGACAAAATCATTGATATATTCTTTGTCTTGGCATTTTCACTGAAATAAGCTAGTAGCGCAGAACCAGGATTTTAAACTTTGTTTCCCGTACACCATTCTTTGCAACAGTTATATGACTTGTCGTATCTGGGGCGGCTTTTAGTTGGCAGAAGATCTTCTTCTACTATTTTGGTTGCTTCTCGAATTTCTGGTGGAGTAGCAGCAAAATGAAATTCCTCATCTGTTGTTAAAATAATATATTGTTTAGTGACATGGAAACCATATTCAATAACTGATATTTGCCATCTTGATGTGTATTATTGCCTACGTTATTTTACCACCTGCGGTTATTTGAAATTGCTGTCTGATTTTTCAATGGAAAATCAAAATGACATTTATTTTTAATTAATCATTTTAATTCAAAATAATAAGAAGTGCATGTTAGATGTGGTTGTAAATAAAATAGTATACAAGCCTCGGTGAAAAGTTTCATTACTCTCTGGAGATTTAGTTTACCTCGCCGCTTCGCGCCTTTGTTAACTACCGACTCTCTCGACAGGAATGAAACACTTTCCACCTTGGCACGTAATATACTATTAAATTTTACAAGGAATAAGTGAAAATAATTTATGTATAACTTCAGTAGTTAAATATTTCAAAACGTATTTTTTATTGTAAAAATGACCAGGTTTAAATCAAGTAAGTAGTGTAAAAATGCTTTTTTACAAGAATAAGGCTTCAATCAGATATTGTGTTTAGAAAACGATTTTATCAAATTGTTCTACAATAATTATTAAGATATAACCAAGAAAAATCATGGGTTCCTATTCAATTTTAATTTAAATTGCTCAGTAATCTTTTAATTATTTTTTTGGAATTTCCCCAATAATTTACTTCAATCCTTCTATTAAGCGTTGAAAATCTTGCATAGTTAAAATGACGAAACTTTTGAGACAATAAGTAATTTAGCCACATAATATACACTGACATTTCACAATAAAGTAAATGAGCTTTTGAACTGAGCATAAAGGAGCATTCAGCTAAATGTACAGCTCTCCTGTATTATTGACATAGGAGCAACAATAATGATAATGAACCCTACAATACGTCGGATTACTAAGAGAAGATCTGAATATTCTAAACTTCAGGGGGCTCTAAAGGCTTTGTAGAAAAAATATAATATTTTCTTCAAATTCAAAATGAAAATTTGGAGGGATTTAGAAGCTTCAGAACTATTTTATATGAAGACATATTATAATTGTCGGCTCTGTTCGTCGTATACAACCACGACATATATATTTTTTAATTGAACTGTTTAAAAAATGAGAAAACGACCCCTAAGCCAATACCACATGCGTCGTCACCATAGGTATACGGAAAGAAAATCTTAGTTAAAATTACCATAAGCACTCTAAAAAATGCTCTAGTTTAGGATACCAAGATCTTAGTCTCAATAACAAGAAAATTTAATGAAATTGGCGATAAGAGGAAATTTAGTATCGAAGGCTAAATTTTATTGCTACGATTATTCTAGTTGAAGTCACTAATAACTCTTTTTAAGTCAACCAAGTACTTCTAGTACTCGAAAGAATAAATATTTATGAAAACCCATATATTTAGTTATTAGGAGCAACATCATATTTTTGTTTCAACAATTGTGTTTGTTAAAGAGACCTATTTTATTGTTAAAAAACGAGCAAAGAAATATTAAATACCAATGTATGGAAAAATTATTATTTTTCCAGACCACCCGATGGTACCATATACAATAAGGGCGTATTTAGTCTACACAGTAGCACTTTAAAATACCATTTTAGATTGAATGATACTACTAAGAAAAGGAAGCCTTTTCTATTGATAGGATGTAACCACCTGCAGACCGGTATCGAATTCTTTAGTTCTGTTCAGCACAGTGAAGCTATACATCAAATACTTCACGCCGTATTATCAACGGTAGTCGAGAAAATATAGCGCGCAGCGCCATCTCCTAGCAGCAATTAGCAGTAGTTGGTGTGACGTCAGGTCTCACATCGTACCTACTTATTACTACTATATTTGGCCAATAACAATAACTAAGTAAATTAGTAAAGGGAGCTAATTAATAAAAAAGTGTTGGTTTCAACATGATAATGTAGTTGTGTTAAGTAAGAAGTAGTTAAAAATAAGAGTTGGTTCTGTTAACTAGATCATATTATTATTCATCGTAATTCAGTTAAAACGAAAATTTGTTTTGCTAACTAAAAATTTCTTCTACATAAGCTAAAACTTTAACAGCAAGATAAAATTAGTCTTAGATACTAATGCAATTTAGAGTGAAACTAATAAAACAAACCATAATTTTATTTATGATTGTACATGTGACTGGAATAAGTTTTATTAAGAAATTACATTAAATTATGGCAAAGTTTTAATCTACATTTTAATAATAATTACAAAAAATTTAGAAAACATTGTTTGTAAAAATTTTGAAAATATCTTATTCAAAACGGCAAATAACGTTTGAATTAAACAAAATATGGTTATACAGTCATTTTTGAAAGTATTGAATGCACTATCAATAATCTCAATTAATTTCACAGCTTAGTTTTAATGCAAAGAAATGTCACACCGGGGTTTTCATAAAAAATATTTAAAATCGCAACTACAGCTCGACAAGCGAGTCTATAGCTACGCGGTATCGGTAAGGGGAAAGCAATATCTTTTAAAACATGGCCGAGTCATGGGCGTGCTATTATTATCTTAATAATGTAATAATAGATATTTTTTCAAGGCATGAATATATTTGTATCACCAGTGCAATATATTAGGCCATTCCATTAATATTTCTCGCTTATTTTGGCATTTTCGCCAATAAAATTCATTTAATTTCAACATGCACTTCAAAGTTTCACGGGAAAACGGAGAGTTTATGTCACTTCTCAGCTGTTGTAGCAACTTTTTTAAGGTTGGAACCACTTTTAGTTGTTAGTTGTATTGTTCTCCTAACAACGCCAAAGTCGAAGCCTTCGATTTTTCCGACAGCAGAGAGACGTTCCCTTTTTTTGACAGGAGATGACAACAATTGATCCGGGTTATTTTCTTTCCTTTCAATATCTTCTTTGTGAATGTTTTTTTACAGCAACCACGCTTACTCCCGTATAAATTGCGACCATTCCTAGCTTTCGCTTAAGTGGCAATTTAAATGAATTAATTTGTGATTCCTCTTCACACACCCTGTACACATTGGCCATCACTTCACAGGTTTGACTATGAAGGGTTTACCAGGGTATATTCATTCATTATCACAAACCCGACAAACCCTATCACTACGCAACTGGATGAAGTATATTAGACATCGCCGAATAACCACGCCGGTACAATAGGCCTGTCACCAGACGCGTGTCGCATCCTCTGTCTGGGATATAACCTATCAAATTAGCTCTAGCCACCGGTTACCGTTGATATTGCACCATGTTGCCCTATTTTTAGATTATAAGTACTTTAATAAAAAAATATTTTATTTTGCATTTAAATATTAAAATAAATAGTACGAAAAGAAAGTTTTAAGAACATTGTAACTATAATAGAATATTAGTTTCTTATATACTGGGTAAATTTAATTTTAGGGTTTACTTGGTAACATGTTATTAAATTAAAATTTAATATATGTGACAACATTGTTAACCCAAGAAATTTTCTTGCCCGTATCAGTGTACATTTGTAGCTACAGATAAAGCTGTCGACCTGTATCTAAAGTGATTTGGCAACGCTTCGGGTGATCAAAGGCAGAAGAATGAGAAAAACGTCTCCTACTCTCTCGATACATCGATACAACCAGTCAACGCGCTGGCTCGTCGTGTCTTGGAATGGCGATTTTGTCTCATTGTTCAATAATAATAACTTATGCTGTTCCGCGGCGAAATCCCAAACCGGACCACGCGGTTCACTGATAAATACTCTTAAAATACTATATTTTATAGATTAATCGTAATATAAAATCTTTGCTATAATAATTTTACTATTGTGTTTTTTCCGTATACATGTACTCCGCTGACAGGTCATTCAATCTCACGGCCATAGCATCATTCAGTGTTGCTAAACTTAAATTTCAGATCGGCTTTGGTCGTTAATGATCTACTATTCTCTGCCCACGCAATTAAAGAAATTGTAACTATGATCTCAACGGTTAATCGATCAATCAAATTTTATCAAGAATTGCGTTTGGCACCAAGGATCGTCGTCTCCCAAAGGCCGCGATGCGCCTATAATATAATCGATCGAAATTTCATTTGGCATTATAATAATAAGCAAAAAAGGTGTCGGTTAATCAAAATCTAAAAAATATTCGTCATTGATACTAAGACTAAAAAGTATGAAAATTATGGTAATATTACATTTATTTGAAAAAAATTACAACTTGGCAACTTTATAACATAAGACTAAAAGAAAATTAAATATTTTCACGAACTTAACAAATTTAACCAAGCCTGTAAAATAATATGCTAAATTGTCTAAATTAGTGTTATATTATTAAACTGAATATACTGAACTAAATAATTTGTCAGTGACAAAAGCGTTGTAGTGTGTGTCGACGTTAATCCATTAAGATCTTCATAAAAGTCTCCTTGAACTTATAACAATATTAAATCCTAAGATTAATTTCTTTGCTCAGAATAAAGTTAAGGTATTTAAGAAGCTACATATTACTTTATCCTGTAAATATGAAATATCTTCATGTGTAAAACTTGAATAGCATTCATCTCAGCTTGATGATAACGAGACAGAAATTATCTCAGTAAAACTCTCGACTTTCCCTGAAGTAAAATTTGCTAAATCCGGGTCTAAATGTAATTTTAAGACTAACGTAGCCTACGATATGTACACTGTACCGGGTGTCCCACTAACAATGGCTCTCGGCCGTATCTCTGAAAGTGTTAGTCGTATGGCTTGCGGAAAAATTTTTTAATAGGAAAAGTGATCATAAGAAATTGTTGGAAATTATTTTCAAGTTTCTCAGTCGAGCGCTAGAGGGCGCAACCGTATCGGTAAATTCGTAAAGCTCAGTTTTTTCAAAAGTTGCCGCGTTAAGGTATATTGAAAATAGCATTTTCGTATACTTTAAGGTTTTATGAAGAAAATTTACTTATGACATATTTTTGTCACTTTTAAAATAAAGTGGTGGGGGAAGGTTGAACATTATTTTAAATAAATGCCTACAACTCCGGGTTGGATCAACAGAATTTAGTGAACTTTGTTTTGTTAAAAAGAGGTTCCCTTACTCTATAAACTAGTATAAACTATGATAATATGACTTTTAAAGTAGGCGCGAGAGGGAGCTATTTTACAACTTAACAAACATAAGCACATTAACACATAAACAAAAATTTTAAATACAACAGTATATTTACTTTTACTTCATCACAAAGATTAATAAAAGCCTAAAGAACTGGCGAAAACCACAACTTGATCTCTTCTTTCAAACCGGAGATATTAACAGGAACAAAAATAAACACGGATAAATATGATTATATTTAAGTTTCAACGGTACAGGTTTTTTCAAAAGTCAAATAGGCCTTGGAAAAACAAAATATAATTTAAAATAAGGTGCTTTTACGTCAAAGTTTTTATTACGTCAAAATTTTCATCGTGTCCAAAGTATTGTGCCGTTGTATTTATTGTTGTGACGTTGTATTAATTTTTGAAAATTCCTATTTTACTTGAAGAAGCGGTTGATATAATCGCGGTGTATTTTGAATGTTTAAGCAATTCAAGTATTGTTGCAAGGGTTTATGTAATGCCATACCCCCAAAGGCGTCGATATGACAGTAGACTGTTTAATCGTTTAGTCCAACGTTTTCGTACTACGGGAAGTATTCTTCGCACTATATATCGCAGACGAAGTCGAGGTCGAACCGAAGAGAACATAATTAACGTTTCGGCATATGTGGAACTTAATCCACAAATTAGTATTAGGGGAATTGTCCGAGAATTGGGAGTTACTCGCACTACTGTGAATAGGATTTTACTAGAAGAAAAGTAAGTAATAACTAGGTATTAACTTTCAAATAATTTAGAAAAATGCCAATATAGCTTATACTAGTAGCTCTCAAGTCAAAATAGTGGGTATTTTGTTTTTCTCTAGGCTACATCCCTACCATGTTGTGCTCCATCAGGCTTTGACAGCGCAAGATTATGATATATATTATATAGATTATAGATATATATATACATTATATATTTAGTTATTGGCTGCTCAACATGATATCAGAAGATAGGAATCTCCTATCAAGAATATTATGGACTGACGAAGCCACTTTTCATAGTAATGGTGGTGTAAACCTTCATAACATGCAATATTGGTCGCGAAATAATCCTCATTGGATGCAGGAGGTTCAGTATCAAGGAAGATGGAGTATAAATATATGGTGCGGCATTTTGAGTTAAATACTAATTGGACCTTTTGTGTTTAATGAGTCGCTTACTGGGCAAAGATATTTAAATTTTTTAAATAATGAACTTCCCATTCTTCTTGAAGAAGTGCCCCTGGATATACGTAGAAATATGACCTTCCAACACGATGGATGTCCTGCACATTTTACAGCAAATGTTCGTCAATTTCTTGACGAGACATTTCCTGCGAGATGCATAGGAAGGGGGAGTATATTTCCATGGCCTGCGAGGTATTATTAAAATGTAAAGGTTATAATGTGAAAATTCTAATAAATGCGGTATTTTCTATTATAGATCACCTGACTTAACATGCCTCGATTTTTATCTATGGGGGAGGTTGAAATACCTTGTCTTTAACACGAGGCCTACTACTAGGGAAAACATGATTCAAAAAATAATGGCCAGCAGCCGCAGTATTTCTGTGGGAGAGGTGGAAACTGCTGTATGTATTTTCAACCAGTGAGAGGTTGAAGTCGTCTATTAAACATGATTGGCGGCACTTTGAACATTTAGGGCGTCACTAAGTATTCGGTATACCTATTGACGTAATAAAAACTTTGACGTGAAAGCACCTAATTTTAAATTGTATTTTGTTTTTCCAAGGCCTATTTGACTTTTGAAAAAACCTGTACCGTTGAAACTTAAATATAATCATATTTTTCCGTGTTTATTTTTGTTCTTGTTAATATCTCCGGTTTGAAAAAAGATATCAAGTTGTGGTTTTCGCCAGTTCTTTAGGCTTTTGTTGGTCTTTGTGATGAAGTAAAATTAAATATACTGTTGTATTGAAATTTTTTGAAAAAATGCGCAATGTTTGTTAAGTTATAAAATAGCTCCCTCTAGCGCCTACTTTAAAAGTCATATTGTCATAGTTTATAGAGTAAAGTATAGAGTAAGGAAACCTCTTTTTAACAAAACAAAGTTCACTAAATTATGTTGATCCAACCCGGAGTTGTAGGCATTTATTTAAAATAATGTTCAACCTTCCCCCACCACTTTATTTTAAAAGTGACAAAAATATGTCATAAGTAAATTTTCTTCATAAAACCTTAAAGTATACGAAAATGCTATTTTCAATATACCTCAACGCGGCAACTTTTGAAAAAACTGAGCTTTACGGATTTACCGTTACGGTTGCGCCCTCTAGCGCTCGACTGAGAAACTTGAAAATAATTTCCAGCAATTTCTTATGATCACTTTTCCTATTAAAAAAAATTTTCCGCAAGCCATACGACTAACACTTTCAGAGATACGACCGAGAGCCATTCTTAGTGGGACACTCGGTATAGACAAGGAATGTCGACCGCCTTATCTGGGAAACTTGTTTATGATTTTTCCTATAGTACTAGTATATGATCATAAAAAAAAAAACAGAAAAAAAATTAGATATACATCTGAGTTAGAAACACAAGAAATGGCAATTTTATTCTTTCCGCGAGTGGTATAATATGGTGATACTTTTGAGCCAGTGTCTAACTCATGATTTATCTCTAATTGATTTAGTTTAAAATATAAATTAAAATCAATTTTTATGAAAGATTATGTCAAATTTAAATTTTATCATATTTACATGCATCTAGATTTTATGCGCTACCCCATACAATTAGACGTATCAGGACATAAACTACTCTGCCTTAAACTACCGGATCTGTCTCCTATCGGTTAAAAAATATATTAAAATTGATTCATTATTAAAGAAATAATTAATTGGGGTAGGGTTTTTCTATAATATGAATTCCTGATTTTTATGATTAAAAGTTTCTATATGTACTATTTTGATGAATTTAATTAATAATACAACCGTCATTCCTATGTAAATATTATCATAATAAGATAAGCACAGCAATAATTTTCCTGAATAAATATTTTAAATGAAAATTAAATTCCGCGTACACCTACAGTGTTGACGATAGCGTTTAGAGAGTGCGTTAATTTATATTTAGTACTATTTTCTCGTTTCCCGCACGAAATTACCCCGTGTGTTATTATTCAATATTCAATTAGACTCCGTTAAGTTAACAATTAGGGTGGTTGACTTTTATCTTCCATCTGTTCTAATTTAAGTATAGAGTGATGAGCTTAGGATGACTATTTTTCCCTTTTTTCTTGAAACTCTTTTTTTGGTTTGAGTAACTTGAGGGATTGGTAAGATAGCTTTAAAGCTGACGAGCTCAGAACTAGTGTCACTTTCTTTTGACGTTCTTTGTTGCGGCTCAGGAGGCTTCTCTCTTACCGGATGACCTCATCTTGCTGAATAGGTTCTACTTCTTTTGCAGGCGCCGTTGATGACGGCAAAGAATCGGTTTAAGAGAAAAGACGAATGGCTCTCCATTCGATGAAATACTGTAGCCGAAAACTATGTTTGGATGCAGAGCTCCAGACATGAGAGCAGTACTCTAGTGATTGTCGAATCTGGGCTTTGTATAGTGTCAAAAGTTCCTGAGGTGTGTACAGCTTTTTGATCCGGAAGAGTACATCAAATTTCTGCGAAGCTACCTTGGCGATTGTCATAATGTGCTTATGCCAAGACATATTTCCTCCCAGATTGACGCCCAGCAAATTAATATAATTGCGAGACGACTGCTGCCTGCTGCCCCAAGCCAAGCTCCTCATGCCAAACACGATCAATGACTTTAGAAACATCCAGTACAATAGCCCGAGACTCTCCATGATATTCAATTGCGTTGGTTCAAAGACGGGTGACATTGATTAGAAGGTCTCCCATTGATCTGGACTTTGATGATCTCTGATAATGTTGAGGCCTTCCAGGTACTTTAGAAAATGTTGGTTAATAGCTTTCTCCATTACTTTTGATATAACTGAAAGCAAAGCGACTGGTCGATAGTTGTTAGGCAGGCTTCTCTTACCTTTCTTTGGTATAGGCTGGACTCGCGTCGTCTTCCAGCATGATGGAAATATTCCTTTTTTGTAGGATAAGTTGAAAAGAATGGCGCATCTCTTGAGAACTATAACAGGAATTTTGTCTGAACCAGAAGCTTTTGTACCACGTTAATCCCTAAGAAGGATTAAAAGTATTCTGTTATCCTCTAAAATACATAAAATATCTTTCTAAATACTGAATGAAATGGATACCTTAGTATTCCAAGTATCAGCGAAATCAGATGCGAATTGGAGAAATTTCTAACTAGGTTGGACACTGGGAGAACACAGGAAAGTACTGAAAATAGCGACGACGAAGATTATTGGTGCAATTATCAGAGCAGAACAGGTTTCGTGAACAATAAAATTACGGATAGTTACACAAACATGCTCCGAATAGCCACAAACTGGTAAAACCCGAACAAACCAGATTACCTGATTATATAATTCAAGAAATGGAATTATTTGCTAATGGTGGCAAACGAAAGAACTACCTTTTCAATAAGCATAATAATTTATGAACGTTTTTCCAACAAGTAGAGGAATAGTTAGCAGGTTATATTTGCAATATGTTACGATCAAGTTTAGGAGAATCTGATCGACTCTTGATCGCACTGATTTAAAAAAAAATTTTTTTAGAAATTTTTATGTTTTTTTTTGATTTTATCAACAATAGGTAAGATTTCTATTTAGTAAATACAAATAAACTGATCTTTAACCCTTCATGTTTTTGGGATTAGTCCCGGGATCCGAATAAGCTTCGGGACTAACACCCCTATTTCTTACGATATTTTAAGAAAAAAGGTTATATAAACATAATATGTCCGTAAAAGCTTAAAAAAATTATTATTTTTTCAAATATATTTTATTTGCTATAATTTTTAAATTGTGCAGTTACTTTATGATTGATATTATATTAAAAAAAATTATAACACAAAAAATATTTCTCGTATTTGGTTAAAAAAAGCACTTTGATCCAATTTCCACCTCAGAAAAGTTCAATTTTCAAGCACTTTCTTAATAGAACCGTCACACTTTTAACATGAAACTAATGCATAAAAATTCATTTCACGGAATATTTTCCGGAATGGACTTATATTAAAATCCTGGTGGAACTCGAGCGACTATTTATTTTGAAAAGTGGATGTATAGCACTAATGATTTCCCGCTGTGTATGACATGTACATTTCAAGCATTTTGATAATATCAATGAATATTTATTGACACATCCAATTTACAGGCATGTTGATTATTTTGGCCTGAAATTAGTTTATTACGAACAACAGAATCTGACGTTTAATCTACGCGGAAAGAAGACTATAGTAAAATTTTTATAGTAAATTTCTTATAAATACCTAAATAACGCGTTGAATAATTTTTTAAATTGGGGTGATTTCAATCAAAGTAATTATGTCAGAAATATGAATAATAGAATTCTTGACCTGGTAATTCATAATAATGACCAATGTACTGTACGGAAGGCCATTAATGTACTTTTAACCGAAGACGGTCACCATCCTGCACTATTAATATCATTAAAATACTGTCCGTCGACGAATTATAGGCACAACCTTCAAATGAATTTCCAGAATAATTTTAACTTTCGGAAAGCCAATTTTCTTGGTTTATATCATTCGCTGTTGAGTGTCGATTGGGCCACCTTAGATGAGTCAACCTCTGTTGATACAGCTGCTGAGTTTTTCTACTCTAAATTATATGAATTAATAAATAGTTTTGTTCCAAAATATGCCACTGCGTCTAAAAGAAATTATCCTCCTTGGTTTTCGCGTGATATAATATCTGACATCCGGAGCAAGGATAGGTGTCACAAGAGATCTCATGATCCCTAGGAGCTAGCGAAATTTAAATTGCTTAGAAATAAAATAAAAAAAGATATATCTGTTGCTTACAAACACTAAATTGCTAAAGTTCAATTTGATATCAAGCATGACCCTAAACAATTTTGGGCGTATGTTAAAAAGGAACGTGAGCTGAAAAGTTTGCCGAGTCATATGTGTTACAATCGGGATGGGCTTGAGTGTGTGAATGATGTTCTGAAATCTTTACAATGGGGATGGGCTTGAGGGTGTGAATGATGTTCTGAAATCTTTTGTTGAATTCTTCCAGAAATCGTTTTCTGTCGGTGATCTTCCCGACAATAATGTTGCTCTTTCAATGCGTACACCTACAATCAACGTATCACCTTTTTCCGAACATGAAATTGTCACTTCAACGACTCGACTTAAACCTACATTCACCACGGGACCTGATCTTATCTCAGCATTTTTCATAAGGGACTGCCGGTTTATTCTGGCGAAACCTCTTATGAAGTTATTTAATCTCTGCTTAAAAACTAATGAATTTCCTTCCATATGGAAAGTGTCAAAGGTCTGTCCGGTTTACAAAAAGGGTGAGAGATCGGAAGTTATTAACTATAGGCCTATCTCCATTATTTGTAATTTTTGTAAAATTTTTGAATTTCTCCTTCATGACTCTATATTTCCTCTAGTAAAAAAATTAATATCACCGACTTGATGAGGGCTCTCAAACGGATGTAATTTATTTGGACTTTACTAAAGCTTTCGACCGACTTGACCATAGACTATTACTTAAGAAACTCAATAACTTTGGTTTTTCCGATTCACTGATTTCGTTGTTTAAATCATACTTAATGAATAGGAAGCAATATGTTCAAATTTACGGCATTAAATCATCACAATATACTGCAGTTTCTGGTGTTCCCCAATGATCGGTTTGGGACCGTTGCTGTTTATTATTTTCATCAACGATATCGGTCTCAGCTAATGAGTTGAGGTATGCTGATGATGTTAAACTGTATAAAAGGATAAATAGCCTCGACGACTGCAGTGATCTTCAATCTGACCTTGATGTTGTTGTTGTTTGGTGCGCTGAAAATAATCTACAGCTAAATATACTAAAATGCGATAAATGTGCTTATGTGCGATCGAAATTGGACTATGGATCTGTAGTGTGGTCCCCGGGTTATGGCATTCACAGTGACAATTTGGAGGGTTCAGCGAAGGTTTTTAAAATATGTTACTTTTAAGCGGGATGGTACCTATCCTCAGCAGGGTTTCCCGCATGAGCAATTGCTTAGCATGTTTGGTTTTGCTTCTTTGAAGGAACGATGGAACATTTTCCTATTAACAACCCTCTTTAAAATTTTGAATAACCTGATTGATTGTCCAGACTTTCTGTCCAAGATCAACTTCTGTGTACCACGATTACATAGTCGTCATAGTAGCTGCTTTTATTTGGCGACGCCGCATACGAATATATTGAGGTTCTCCCCACTGTACAGTATGTGCGATCTGTATAATGGGAGTGATGTCAGGATTGACCTTTTTAACTTCTCACTACCGAAAATATGTCGACTTGTTAAACGCTGAACGACTCTGTCATAACTTTTTGGTTTTTTCTGGATTTAGTTTTTTATATGTATATTATTACTGTTATCTCTGTATATGTTCCTGATTTTTTTTCTTAAAGTATTCTGTTTCATTATTTTATTACTGTGTGTGTTATGTTTACCATGGTTTGGCGAAACATGTAAACAATAAACATTGGGCTACCTAATATCAAAAGACATCAGCGGATTTCGACAGGTGTTAACATATTTACACGACAAATTCTTTAGAAAAAATACTATAATTTTAACAATTTTTCATTTATGAACAAATATTATTCCAGAAAACCGACGGCGAAACATGTTTTGCAACACAAATAATAGTAATAATATCAAAGTTTCAAATTTGTCACAAGCACAGTGTCGCGGGGGTAAATTAACTAGAATTAATTATAAAATTTACTAACTTAAAATCTTCTGTAAAATTTACTAAAATCTTTTATCAAAATTTTGTCACTTGGTATTTCCGGACACCCATCCAAGTACTAACCGTGACCAACGTTGCTTGACTACTCGATCGACGGAATTTGTTCCCCGTTAACTTCGCCACTATTATTTGTTATGAAGAACTACATCCTGAGAACCCGTTGCATCTAATTTATGTCTTTTATTCTTGCAAAAATATTTTTACACTTCATTTAATCTTGATCATTTTTCCAATAAGAAATATAATAATAGTCGTCAGTAAAATGTTCCATACATTTTAAAATATTCAACTACTGGAGTTATAAATAGATTACTTTCACTTACATTACTTACGTAAAATTTACAATATATTTGACTTGATTTTACTAAATTTATTAGAAATTTTAACTATACTTTTTTATAAATTATGTGTATCCACAATATTATTTTGTAATTTATAATATACAGGGTGTTATGGAAATGACGTATTATATTTAAATGGGTGACTCCTGGGGTGTCCTAGAGATGCGTTACATATTTTTTTTTCTAAATCGAACGTTTAAAAAGTGGGGTAATTCACCCATAAACCCACAGGTCACTCCGCTGCACAATCATATTACACTGCCCAGCTGTGTAATAAACACGTATTCTGGCGCAATGTTGCCAAACTGTGGAAAAACTTTAGATTCATATAAAATAAATATTTAGCTTACTTAGAAATTAAATCCAGGCCGCCGACACAAATAAGGAATCCAGGGCACAGACACCTTCAGTTCATTTTTCTATGGAAATAGGTTTATGCTCATTACGTGCCCTGATGATAGTGTGGGACTGCATAATAAGCTTATACCCACTAAACCCCATTCGGCCTCTTATTTCCAATCTCGGAACATAACCGGCATATCGTCCAGATAAAAAAATACGTAGTGAAACAGAACAAATGACACTAAATCACTTAAAGAAACACACAGACACCCACGAGTTTCAAATTATTTTTTTTGAAGATATGCACCTATTATCAGATTACTCAAAAACACTAAACACTAACGCATAATTACAATATCGTACACATAGAACAACAGCACACACAGAAGATAGGATACAAATTAGTTCGCAATAGAAAGTCAGAAATAATAAAAACTCTAATTTCTAATGGGCCTAAAACAATCTTTAATCCTTTAATGAAGAATGATGAAATAATTATATTGACAACAACGGGACCTCCTCTTCAGTCTTAACATAGACGAGTCCAACCAAGGTTCGATTGCTTCGTACATATTCGGAAAAATAGCGCGGTTGTCATTTCCGAGACAATAATTATACAGGAAAGTAATATTACAGAAGGAAAGTCTGCAATTTATGAATATAATCTTATAAAACATCGAAAGTGGCTTTTAGATATTTCCAAATAACGCAATATCGATCGACCGAATAAACCCGAAGCAGACTGAAACGTGTAGTTACTACACATTTTTAGATGTTAAATACCAATGTATGAAAAAATTATATTATTTCCCAGACTACCGGATGAAACTTTATACAATAAGGGCGTATTTTTGTCTACACAGTAGCACTTTAAAATACGAATTCAGATCGAATGATACTTAGATGTGTTTATGAGATGCATACAAAAATAACATGAAAACGAATGTGAATTTCTGCCTTTGTTTTTGTGTTTTGTGAGGTTATTATGCCGGTTTTTGTTTGGATTACCTACTTTGTGTTTTTTTATAAATTAAGTTCGTTAAATAAGTTCGAAAAGGTAAATAAAATTGCAGTTTTTTTTCTGAAGGGTAAAGTGGCATTTAAGTTGTCCAGTTCCGACGGGTGTCGTTCGAATTGAACAAATGAGAACATACCTGACCATTTATAAACGGTTGGTTCGAGTCAGTTCAAGTTTATAAATTAGAGATTGTTTCCCAGCGAACTGAACTGAACGTTTAAATTTATAATAATGTACCCTGAAAAATAAACAACTTCCAATCTGTCAAACGGTTATTGACTTTTTAAAGAGTGACAACACTGCTCAAAATTCACTGACGTTTTCCGTCATATGTTATTTTGTTTATCTTTTTCCCAGTGTCACCCCGTGCTTAATTTTGGTTTGACGTCAGGTCATGTACAGGGCATATTAAATTAAAGCGCCATTTTTCGATATTTTTCCTCAATTTGTGTTCATCTCGGGAATTGCCGGTTTAAATATAATACGTCATTTCCATAATACCCTGTATTTTATAACAAATCGTATAATAAAATATTTACTATAATAATCTTATTACAGTTATTATAAAAATTTACAATATATTTTAGTAATCACTTGATTTTACTAAATTTCTCTGTAAATTTTGTTTACAGTATTATTTTGGTACGGATTACTAAACAAAAATATAAAAATTAGTATTATATTTTATAGGAAATTTTACAATAAAATCTTTACTATGATTTTACTATAGTCTTTTTTCCGTGAATACAAAAAATTCCAACCTGTTAATAGTCGAGTGAGTACAAATCAAAAGTAAATTGTTCTCTAAAATAATTACACCGTTAAAACACAGTAGGTACTTAAAATAAAAACTATAGAATGCTATATTAGTACATTAGATGAACCGGTATGTCTATATAAGGCAAATACCATTATTTTTATTATTAATTACAAATGGAAAAGTTTTTCAATGGTTAAATACTAATAGTTTCGTCATAAATTCAATGTTATAGTTTATTATTATAGCGTAAAAATCGTCAGTTTATGGTACACTTAAAATATCTTATTAACAGCCGGGGCGATTTATAGCAAGCTAAACATAAATAAAAATGGGAAATAAAATATAATTTTAAAGATCGTAAATTTTTCTGAAAATAAAATGATTAAATTATTTTTAGATTTTATTCACATATTTAGATTTTTGATTTACTGGTGTTTTCCATAAATTTTAATTATTAAATTATTAATCAGTAATTCAGTCTCTTTAGATTGCTACCATCGGTACTTCTATCTACAACGCCTCCAAGATAAGGAAGGCCAGTACAGGAATCTCGGAAACCGTAAGAGATACGAAGTCGAATAAATGAAGGTAAAGTTGCGCATTTACGTGCCTAATAATATGCCGTTTAGAAAGTTTTAAAATTCCGAGTAGTTCCGGAGATATCCGGAAAAAACGAAATTCTGAAAAATCGTTTTATTGTGTTCCTGGGTTTTTTTGAGATCAAATTCTAAAGTAAATTGCACTTTTGCATTGTCACTTTTTCCGCTCTATCTAACAGCGTTAATTGTTTTGTAATCTGACGAGTCGTCTTCGAAGGGCCATTATCAACTTTCTTTTTTTAAATACGTTCCTGTTTTTCTGAGATTGGAATTTGATAGCTATTTTTCTTCCGAATGCCACGATGTGTGACACATTGTGGTTTAATGACGTTTCGAGGGTTTTTTGAACAACATCAGGAAATTTTGGGATACGGTTCTGTATTTCTCCTAATTTTATAAATAATATCTCATAAGTAAGCTCTAAATTTTTTACTTATTTTGGATTAGTTCAATAAATAACAAATAATTTAATAATAAACCACAAATGTGAACAAAATACAGAAACATTATTTCAAACTTCTGTTGATTCGGAATTTAAAAGAAAAGTAGGCGCTTGAAACAAAAAAATTAAGATGGTGACGCGTGATTTGTTTCACTTGATATTCCCATTGTGATCGTTTGAGAGCCTTTTAAGAAGTTTTGTATTTTCCAGAAAATATAGAACATAAATTTACAAATGTTATTTGTGCTTAGAAAATAACGGAAATCATTTTGAACACCTGATTAAGAAGTTCCTTACTTTTTTCATTTTATTACTGTTTTGGAATGATTTTTGTTCACTTATTTGTGGTTTCTTATTAAATTATTTGTTATTTATTGAACTAGTTCAAAATAAGTAGAAAATTTAGAGCTTACTTATGAGATATTATTTATAAAATTAGGAGAAATACAGGACCGTATCCCAAAATTTCCTGATTGTCAAAAAACCTCGAAACGTCATTAAACCACAATGTGTCATACATCGTTGCATTCGGGAGAAATGAAGCCATCAAATTCCAGTATCAGTAAAACAGGACCGTATTTAAAAAAAGAAAGTTGATAATGGCCTTTCGAAGACTACTCGTCGGATTACAATACAATTAACGCTGTTAGATAGAGTGGAAAAAGTTGCAATGCAAAAGTGCAATTTACTTTAGAATTCGATCTTAAAAAAACCAAGGAAACCAATAAACCGATTTTTCAGAATTTCGTGTTTTCCTGATATCTCCGGAACTACTCGGAATTTTAAAACTTTCTAAACGGCATATTATTAGGCACGTAAATGCGCAACTTTACCTCCATTTAACCGACATCGTATCTCTTACGGTTTCCGAGATCCCTGTACTGGCCCTCCTTATCTTGGACACATTGTATATGGCGCCTATTATTACGAAAATAAACACAACAAAAAAGAAATAGGGGATTTCTTTTTAGCTTTTGTCTGTTTATGTTTTCATTCTACGAGCTAATCTGTTTGATATGTCTTGGTTAGGAAAAACCAACAATCGACGGGTGTGACTCAAAAGTCTATATTTTTATCCAGTTTACGGCAGATTTGGCACAAGCAGTTACGAATTACTGTTTTTTTCCAGAAACAACAAGTAAATTTAACACACAAACACTGAAAAACAACAAATAATTTTATTTATCATTAACGACAAATATGAGTTTTGTTAATCCGGTAGTGTGAGACCTGCTCTCACGTTGAAAGAAGGTCGTTACAATAAGTTCTTTATGAAAACAATATATCATTTTAAATAATTTCAATTTATTTTTTAATTAATAAAAAATGTTATACAGGCTGTTTCTTAATCTCTCTGAAAAAATGAAGGAGGTAAATTCTCACCTTATTTTAAGAGGAAAATGTAGTATAAAAGTTTTTCGCATGTCGCTTCGTTTTCGAAATACAGGATGATAAAAAAAATATTGTAAAGATTGTTCCACGAAAAATGAATATAACTTAATGACTGCAGTAAAAGTACCTGGGGCGATCCTATTATTTATGACCGTTTGTTATTATTATGTGGAAAGGACCGGATTGTAATAATTATAAATAAATATAGGCACATCAGGTAGGTTAGGTTGCTTAATTTATATTTAAATATCTTTTTGTGGTAAAATTTGTTAGTTTTTATTTCTTGCTGGAAGAGTTTAGTTGTATTATCGATATTATTTTACCAAACGTATAAAAAAACAGTATGTGGCGTCCATGGAAAAACATTGATGCTTTTATCTCTCGATGCTAGGGAAATTGTAAAAAGAGTATATACTTATTTACTCAACATTCCTCAGAATAGAGTGATAGTAATGGACAATGCGAGCTATCACAGTCACCAATTACATAAAGCTCCAAGCTCAAATAATACAAAATTGGAGATTCGGAACTACATGGCGGCGAATGATATATATTTTGAAGAAAGTTATAAAAAAAAGTTATCTTTTAGAAGTTTTAAATACATTTTGTATAAAAAAAGTATATGTGTGTTACACATTGGCAGAAGAAATTGGACATACAGTGCTACGGCTCCCACCCTATTATTGCATTTTTAACCCCATAGAGCATATGTGGCACCAGTTAAAATCACTGGTTAGGTCTGAAAATATTTCTCCGACTTTAAGTTCTAGTGTTGTAGAATTAATACGAAAATGCTTTAATGATATTCCCCCAGGTAGTTGGAAAATTTCAGTCCGTCATGTAATAACTGTAGAAAATACGTATATTAGTCTGGATCGTATAATTAATCCAATTATAATTAATTTTGATGAGGATAGCGATAGTGAAACAGAACTATGTATAGAATGACATTATAAATGTAAATAAATATGACTAGTAATATTTAAAAAAAAATGTTATTTCATTTGATTACATTAATATAATCATATCATTACTTGTTTTCTTTAGTCCGTCCCTTCATACTTCACTTGTTTATTGCCAAGCTCTTGTCGACACAATGGGACCGTCCCAGGAAATCATTAAGTCGTACCCAAATTTCGTGAAATGTTTCACATATTTTTCATTTTATTAATTAAGGGGGTCGTCTACCCAATAGGTCGCGTTTCAAGTTCTACAGTTCGTTGTGTGGAGAGAAGGCGAGATACAGAGTTGCCGTTTGGTACACGTCTTTATTCATATATCATAAGTATGAGTGTTTTTTTTTTTAATTTTGAAAATTGCAGAAGTTGTGGTCCTGAGACGGTGGATACGAAAAATCGGCAACGCTGCACAACTCCGGTGCTTGTAGGCGATTCAGGTGTCTGAAAGGAAGCAACAAAAAAATCGGTATCTGCACACTCTTAGCTATGTCTCCTACCAAAATCAAAAGAAAAGAACAAAAAATCAGACTTTGGCGTAATTTTGAAAAAAAAATGGATTTCTTCGTTCTTTTGAAAGGTTTTTTGCTTGTAAACAAAAAAATATTTTTTTACGACAGTCATTGTGGTGCCAGTTATAGCGATGCATGCACTAAAGGTCTGTGCGAAGTTTCTGCCGAATCCGTTGGGAACTTTCCGAGATATCGCCGGAGTTTCCCGGAAAAACATTGTTTCGAGAAAAACGAGATTGAGAATCCGAAGATCGGATCATTTTTTATATAAATAAATTGGAGCACGTGTAGGGAAAGATGGAGAATAGTCGACTGCCGAGGAAGAAACTAACCGTTTACAATACAGGAATCTCCGTCAGTCGGTCAGGTCAATCGGCCAATAGAAGTGAGCGGAGAAGAAGCAGCCGGCCGCGCGGTAGGTACCTGAGAGCGCTCGCTCGCTCGGTACCACGACAGCGCTTGGCTTTTCATCTGTATCTCCGTTAATTATGGAAGAAAAAAAATCCTCTGGTACAAATGTTCTTGAAAACCTAGAGATCAAATTTATGTAAAAAAAAAAACCGAAATTTTCAAATTTCTGGGTAGACGACCTTAATGCCAATGCTTTGATCATGCATATGATTTAGAAACTTTGAATAATAAACTCATATGAACAAAAGTCAAATAAATTGCTACAAAACAAAACGGTTTGTTACGCAGAAGACGCTGTGTGATATACTAAAACTTTAAATCCAAAAACATTTTAAATCTCATTTGGATATTATTTAATTATTTTTTAATACTCAGATATTAGAACTAATTTAAGAAGTGAGAAAATTTCTGAAATGGAAGGGCGGCTAACTTTGACTTCATTTTGCACATGGGCGGTCAGAGGTAAAGGGCCGGCCCTGGTGCTAAATTATAATCCTACGAGGTCAAGTGAACAATTTTTTGTTTTAAATTAGCCTTTGGTGGATTGTTGATGTGGGCCAATCTTCTACAAACCGCATACTTTTTAACCTTGGCATTTTAGAATCGTTCGAAATTGTTTTTACATTTTATATACATACAATTAGTTGATACATATTTGAGGATTTTGCAGAAAAAAAAATTATTTTCCAAAATATCCATTATCCATACATAAATTTTTGATAATTTGCTGGCTTGTCTCCAATCTTCTCATACTAGAAATTTAATATCTCCAGTTGTAGTGATCGGATCAATATCAGCCTTTTTTATTTGACAATTTGATATGTATAGCTTACGAAGTATTTAAAAAAAATGTCATTGTAAGTGCAAAATAATAACAATTTAATTGTTTAACCTTTCAGTGGTCGCGCCTGGTCTCACAGACCTACCGAATGCATAAATAGGTTGTAGAGGGTAAAGGGTTTAATCTTTTCGTCTAGCTGCCTGTCTGCGCATCGTTATCTCGGTAGTAGAGATCGATAACTATCGATAGTCCGCACTATCGATAGTTATCGATAGTCCGCACCATCTATGGTAATCGATAGTCGGGACTTTGACTATCGATTGTTATCGATAGTAATCGTTACTATCGATTATGTTATCTGACCTGCGACCAAAAAAAAAACATCTTTTGTCCGAAAAATTTTTTTATTCAGGCCCATCCTTCACCAATAATCACCATGAGAAAGACATAATCAGAACAATGCGAAAATCAAGTTTTGTCCCGGAAATACTCTTTTTCTCTGTATTGTACTAGAAAATGCCCATGGAATAAAAACAACTTACCCCCACCCGCACCCGGAGGTTGTGGGGGTGGGGGGTGGTTCAAATTGCAAACTATTCCTCCTTCAAAATCAAACAACTTTTTCCCCAGACATTTTCCGCTGCAATGCGATGCACCGGAGTTATTCCGGGATACCGACCTTTTTTCAACACCCTATATAATTATGCATGCAGTGAGACAATTTTTTTATTGAGAAAAATAAAATACTTTCTGCTTAATTGCTAACACGTCAAAATTGGAAAACACGATTGTTATTATCGGGCGAACTAAACATGGCGCTTACGGCATTCAGTGTTGCCAGCTATCTGTTTACACCGGATTATTTATTGTGAATAATCTTCTCAAACCTTTAAGCAGATGAGTTATTAAGGGCGTCATCTTTCCCGCTGCGCCATCTTCGACGTGTCTCCCCTACAACGAGCTGCCACTGGCGCAATACAATACCAAAACTTTATTTAATGTAGGCCTTAATATTTTCTGTGGTATATAAACTCGATAATAGTATATAATGCTTAACAATCGTTTTAATTTCAATTGTTCTCCGACGCTCAACGCTTTATACTTATTTATTATTATGATGTGAGCTGTTTCGTATGAGTTTGCCGGCTTTTTGGAGTAATTATAATATTTCACAGAAGCTAATAAAGGATGGGAAAACAATTGTTTCCTACAAATGCTACTAAATGGATGAAAGAACAATAATTGTTCTAAATAAAACGTCAAAACTTTGCATTATTTCTGATAACATTTACACAAAATCACTGGGTTGTTCTTAATTAAATTTATACATAATGAGGCAAAATCTAATCGCATTATATTATTAGTTATATTTAGTGGCGGCTGATGAGTTAGAGGGAATGGAGGATTCGTCCTAGATTCACGTCGTCCTACCTCTAAATTTATTTACAACCCGCTTAAATTAGTTTTATCCGATTTACACTGGGTTGTAAAAGGATTTTATTCAATAATTAACTAACCAGGCAAGCTTGCGAAGGCTTTAACGTCAATAATAAATTAGTGGCATCCCCTCCGTTCATTCCGACTATTTGCGTTTTACCTCTTGATGTGTGCCTTTAATGGTGAGGGATTTACTTGCATCGCAAATGCGAATTGAGAGTCACAAAGTATTAGCAAAACAAGTACCGCTTGATGAATGGATGACTTTGTTTAAAGGGGCTCATGCTCCATACACTTCGAGTAAATTGTGCAATATAAGCTGTTGCGCAACGAGTTTGAGAATGTATTATGGCGGCTTAAAAACGAATTCCCCATTTAAAAAATCATCTCAAAAAAGATTACTAAAATGAAGGGGGGAAATCTACAAAGAATACTTGATCGTAATGGTGTGACTCAAAAAAGGAACAAAAAACCTTCTTGTCCGCGTGCTATGACGGCTTGTAGACAAGACAAGAACTCAAAATCTCAAAAAACGGAAATAATCAATTAATTATTTGAAATGTCTTAATACTGCCAAGTGAAAATATGCATTCCCTTTTTGTTCTGCTCCGAACAGTACTGGAGTATCAGCAACAAAAGGAAAGCAGCAAGTGTTGTAAAACTGGCTTTTTCCAATTAAAGAAAATTAATGAGGATTTTACGTCAGATTATTTTTTAAATAATTTGACAAATAAATAGGATTGAAGAAACATTGTTGTGAAACAGTACCCGTATCCCACTAACAACACGCTTAATAATTCGCTTATTATATTCAAGAACGTACAAAACATGTCCATGCAATTTATAACACGTCAGAATAGGCACGGATCGATAATAGCCAAATAATCTATCAGTTTAACCATTAACAATAACTCCGTTCATGTAATTTGCGCTATATACCCGTCATAAACATACTTTCAGAGCCTAATATTTGCATAATCAAGGACTATTTAATATATAAATGCCCAAATCAACATAAAACCATATTTGCATGTTTTGACACAACTGTACATTCATACAACTTCTAACAGGCAAATTCTCTAAGTATCAAAACTACCCTCTAGTTACTTCCTTTGTTGTCTGGAAATAACTTATATATAAACACCCAAGGATTCACGGGTAAAATGACAAAATTACCTTCCGTTTTTGTCCAAACCTGCATAAACATATTATTCTAAAAACTCAAACTAGCTAAATTAAATCAATAAAGACCATAATCGCCTAACACGCTACCTACAAAACGCCAGACAAATGTACCACATTCCTAATCCAAGTGAGACACTAACTACCCTCTTTCTCACACCCATACCGTGAAAATAATTAAATATAATATTCCGTACTTAAAAACTGCAAAAATCGATATCAGCATCTACCCCTTCCGTCGTAGGCGGGTCGTGTGATTGGTTGTGACATCAGGTACGTCACCGGCCACAAGACCTTGCGAATAATCTCGCCACTGTTGATCTAGTTTTCAGACGAAATAGGTTGTCCTTTAGCGATCGGAAATTGGTGATTTCTTACGTAAAGTGGGTCGATAGTCAGTGCGGTGACAGAAAAGCCGTACTTTAGATAATACAAAACTTGACCCGGGTTCGAATTAACGGAGTTTGATACGGTGCCGCGAGCGAGTTTTCGGTATTCAGTAAGATAAGGTATTGAAATAACCTGTTCTTTCTTTAGTTACACTCAGGAGTAAAGGTATTGAAATAACCTTTGCTTCTTTAGCTACCCGTCGGAGTGAACCGAATTATTAGATGAAGTATTGCAATAACTTTGTCGTTCTTTAGTTACCCGTCGGAGTAAACCGAATTATTAATAGACTACCAGTGCATAACAGGGTGTGTAGAGGTTATTCGTAACCTATATGTAGTGATATTAGATATGGTATTGAAATAACCGTTTTATCCTTCAGTGTGACTAGACAGTGAGTCTAGTTCCCACCGTTTTATTGTTATACTACCAGAAATACTACCGTTTTGACCAGAATATGGTTATAGTTAGTGATTACAGGCAAGGCTGTGCAGAGAATTAGTCAACCCTGTTTGTATTAACCCCCATTCTACCGAAGAAAATAGATTCAGTTTATTTTACTAACCAAAAACCTGTGTTTGACTTCTACTATCATAAAACCAACCAGCGACCCCAAACCTATGGAAACCAGTAGTACCCAAACTGAGCCGTGCATAGCAAATTGAACCTGCACGGAATTGTTCATGGTCCATCACAGCCGGATTGTGGATTGTCAGACGGGAAGCAGGAAAGTAAAATAAACAAGAATCACGAGGAGGAAATTAGTAGAACTGCAAAAATAGTTCAAGAACAAGAAAGCAAAAATATCTAAGTCAAGGAGAATAGATATTTCCAAGGAAAACTAACAGAACTCGAGGAAAATAGTAAGAAGAAATAAAGAAAGGTGATAGAACATTCCGCAGCGGAAAAACTTTCAGTATTGACAAAGGGCAGAACCAAGTGAAACAGTTAAGTGTGCCGAAAGAGACTTTCTAGTACCCAGGATCCCTAGGGTAACCCTGCAAAACGACTAGAGCGATAGTGATCAATCGAAGTGCAGCCTAGACAGCATTCCAGCCGGAGCAGTAATTGGTATAAAGTGGTAGCACAAGGTACCTAGAGTAATAGAAATAGTTTGAACAATAAATAACATTGATTAAGAAAGTTTTAGTAAAAAAGAAACTAAAGGTACAAAAAGTTGATAAATTTATTTCAGGAAAATAGTAGCTATAAGCAGATTTATTTCAGGCATTGTTGATAAAAAAAAAATATTAGTGTTTTTATAGATATATAAAAAGTAGAATCAGTGATAAATTTATTTCAGGAAATTTATTAACCATTTATTGATTTTTTGGTAATATTAGTGTAACGTCAGTGCATATTGTTTTTGATATTTTTTACAGCAGTCAAGCAATAAAATTATTGTTTTTAAGCGCACAAGTGACAGTAGTATTTTCAATCTCAGAACTTTTAAGTCAAATTTTTTAAAATGGAAGAACTAGATCTAGATAGATTCGTGCAAATGCGTGGCACGGCGAAGGGCGCAATCACGCGAATACAAAGGTGGTATGACCTAAACAAAACAGACCAAGCTGAACTATTACAGGTCCCTCACCGGGAGGAAGCGTTAAGGAAAGCATTTCAGACTTATTCAGAGCTGCAAGATCAGATAGAAATATTAAACGAGAATGACTTAGATAGAGATGAGATCGAAAAGAAGTACTACCGGTTATTGGCAGAGTTTGATAAGATTAAAGATAGTAGTGCAGCGCCAATCATAATTTCGCATAAAGTATCGTCACCCCAAATAGTGTCGAATGTCAAGTTGCCCGAGTTAAAGGTACCCTTTTTTGACGGTAGTATCGCAGAATGGCGGTCTTTTGCAGAAGTTTTTAATGCTCTGATTATCCAGAACTCGACCCTTGGAAATGTTCAAAAGTTAATTTATTTAAAATCAGCCTTAAAGGGGGAAGCCTTTAAGTTGGTAGACTCGCTTGAACTTATAGCAGACAATTTTGATTTGGCATGGGATATTTTAACAAATAGATACGAGAACCTAACCTGTGTGCTAAATAGTTATTTAATTCAATTGTTGGACGCCCCTGTTATGACAAGGTCAAATTCAAGTAATTTACGGGATTTTGTAGCGACAAATAAAAAGACAATTGAATCTTTCAAAAAACTAAAATTAACGGAGACACAGCTATTCGAATACATGTTAGTTTACATACTGGAAAACAAGTTAGACTTTGCGACAAAACGAGCATTTGAACAAGACAGGGACTTAAACGAACTACCCAGGTTACAAGACTTGTTTGAATTTTTAGAAAAACGTTGCATAATTTTTGAAAACTTGTCAAGTACCAATAGTAGTCCAAAGTATAAAAGCGAAAAAGTTTCTTTATTTACTAGTAACCGTCAAAACGCAGTTCAGTGTTATATTTGTGGCACTGTGGACCACAGATTGTTTAAATGTCAAAGATTTCTGGAATTGTCCGTTAATCAGCGCACCGATTTGATAAAAAGTAAAAATTTATGCTTAACGTGTTTCGGCAGACATTCCGGAGTTCAGTGCTTGTCAAACAGTAAATGCTTGTATTGCAACAACCCTCACAACACTTTATTACATAAGCAACAGTTTCAGTCTAATTTCAATACTCCGCGACAGAATCAAAACCCGAACTACGCAGGTGAGCATCACTCATTAACAAACAGAAATAATCAACCGTTAAGATCGCAACCGCGCGCGACCCCTCCAAATTTAAATAGACAACGCGTTCTTCCAGCTACACAGAAACAAGAACCACACTTACCACCTGGTTTAACACGTGACGTAACGACGCATCCGAGGCGTGAACGCGATGGCTCTAGTGAAAATACCGAACAGGAAGCAGTAGCTTTGTCAGCAACAGTTAATAAACAAAGTACAGTGTTATTGTCGACTGCGCAAGTAAACTTAATTAACGCAAAAACCGGAAAAATAATATCTGCCAAAGCGCTTCTCGACAACGGAAGTCAAAGTTCTTTTATAACCCAGAGATTGGTAAATAAGATAGGAAGTGACGTATACAGACATAATTTAAACATTTCAGGTATCGCTCAACATGGGTTCCCTTCAAATAAAATGACAGATGTCACTGTTCATTCAAAAATACAGGAAGAAAGTTATTCCGTGTCATGTGTGATTTTAGATCACATAACTTATAAGCTACCGCAGGTGGCAGTAGAAGTAAGCGCATTAGACATCCCCGAAGATTTAAAAAGTAATTTAGCAGACGCGACTTTCCATATACCATCACAATTAGATTTACTTATAGGTGCCGATGTGTACAGCGACATTTTACAGAACGGACTTCATTCATTAGGGAAAGGCAAGCCGACATTAGTTTGTACCTCGTTAGGTTGGATAATAGGAGGAAACATTCCGAACCATAAAACAGTTAAACACTCAGAAGACAAAGCATCGTTTTTTACACAAACAAACGAACTAGACGACATGTTAACAAAGTTTTGGAACATAGAAGAAACACCAGTAAAAAACATTTTGACGACTGACGAACAACTGACAGAAACAATATTTTCTAACACTACAAACATTTTACAGGACGGATCATTTCAAGTAGATATGCCTTTTAAAAATATTGACGAACACAGAAAGTTGGGTGATTCCTATAAAATGGCAGAAAAAAGGTTTATTTCGTTAGAAAAAAGATTACACGGTGATTCAAAATTATTTGCGGAATATAAAAATTTTATAAATGAATACGTAGAACTAGGCCACGCCAAGTATGTTCCTTTAACCTTGACTAACATTAATAATGACAATAAGTATTTTATTCCTCACTTATGTGTCTTACGAGAGGACAGTGTTACGACAAAATTACGAGTAGTATTTGACGCGTCCGCGAAGTCTTCATCGGGTTATTCTCTGAATGATGTAACTTTGAAAGGGTACCAGGTGCAGCCTGAACTTTTTGACATTTTGTGCAGATTTCGTTATTATCAGTTTGTTTTGACATCCGATATCCAGAAAATGTACCGACAGATCAAAATAAATCCAGATCACACGTTTTTACAGAATATACTTTGGAGAGAAAGTCCGCAGGACACTTTAAAATGCATAGAACTCCAAACGGTAACATACGGGACAAACTTTGCACCATTTGCAGCTACAAGGACGATACAAGAAATAGCTAATAACAATTTGGAAACCTATCCAGAGGCGTCTCAGGCCCTCAGCGCACAGTGCTATGTCGATGACATTTTAGCAGGTTGTAACAACATAGAACAGTTACCGCAGTTACACTCACAGCTAAATACACTGCTCAACAATTCAGGTTTTTCATTACACAAGTGGTGTTCAAATTCACAAGATTTCTTAAAGTCAATATCACAAACTCAGCTCAGTGAATTCGATTTAAATTTTGATAGCGCTCCAAATAAAGTATTAGGTCTAAAATGGCTCCCTGAAGAGGATGTTTTAAAAATCGCGATTCCAATAGACACGTCACATAAACAGCCGACAAAAAGAATCATGTTGTCCACCATAGCTCAATGTTTCGACCCTTTAGGTCTCATCAATCCCGTCATAGTAAAAGGTAAAATTTTAATGCAAAAATTATGGATTATTAAAATAGGATGGGACACAGTAGTAACACACACAGATTTATTAACCGAGTGGCACGCTTTTCTAAATACTGTTTCTTTTTTGAAATCTTTAAAAATTCCCAGAATGATTTGCGACAATAAAAATATTTCAAAAATTGAATTTCACGGATTTGCGGACGCAAGCACATTAGCGTACGGAGCTTGCATATATATCAGAGTGTTATATGAGAATAAAACAGTAGCTATGAATTTAATCTCTTCAAAATCGAGAGTAGCCCCTATAAAAACAATAACCCTACCGAGACTTGAACTCTGTGCCTTGGTAATTTTAGCGAAACTAACAAGTAGAATTTTAGACATTTTTAAAGATACTTTCACGCATGACTCAATAAACCTATGGTCAGATTCTAAAATTACTATAGCCTGGTGTAGTGACTTACCTAACAGATGGTCTACGTTTGTGTCACACCGAGTGTCTCAAATTCAAACTCTTACTCAAAATAGTAAACTGAGATATGTCAAATCTGCAGACAACCCAGCTGATCTGTTATCAAGAGGAAACTTTTCTACAGACACAACAATTTCAAATTTTTGGTTTCACGGTCCTAAGTTCTTACATAATTTCGATGTAGTTTTGGATTCCTTTGATAAGGAAGTAAAAATAGAAAACATTCCCGAACAAAAGAAAATCTCACTTATTTCAGTTCAACAACCAAAGGCGTACGAATTTTGGGTGGAATATTTTTCACATTTTTCAATATTTTCTCGACTTACACGCTCATTGGCGTACGTGTTAAGGTTTATTCATAATGCAAAAAATAAACATAATAAAATTACAGATTCAATCATTACAGTTAATGAGATAACAAAGGCTCAAACATTCATAGTGAACATTTTACAGACTCAATGTTTCTCAAAAGAAATCTCAGAATTAAAAAAGAATGAAATAATTTCACACCATCAGTTAAAAATGCTCAAATTATTCTTAGACGAAGACAAGTTAGTCAGAGTTGGAGGTAGGCTAGAGAACGCTGACATTTCATTCGATCAGAAACATCCTTATTTACTACCATCTCACAACGCCACTGTCAGAATCATGCTGAAGCAAGAACATTTAAGGTTAGGACACGCAGGTGCACAATCAGTGTTGTCAAATTTTAGGTTACGGTACTGGCCTTTGAACGGTTTGAAAGAAGTTAAAAACGTTATACGGAACTGCATAGTATGCAGCAGATTTCGAGCTCTTCCAGCACAACAAATTATGGCAGATTTGCCAGGAGACAGAGTTCAAATTTCACGCCCATTTCAGAAAGTAGGTATCGATTACGGAGGCCCGTTCCTAATAAAATCATCACGGTTAAAGAAAGCACCAAAAATCAAAGCTTACATTGCCATCTTTGTTTGTATGACTACAAAAGCAGTTCACATAGAATTAGTTACAAGTTTATCGTCTGAAGCTTTTATCATGACCCTGAAACGTTTCATTTCACGGAGAGGTAACCCTACAATTATTTATAGCGACAACGGTACCAATTTTCAGGGTGCTAACAACCAGCTGCACGACGTATATACTTTTTTCAAAAATTCGACAGCTTGTGAAACTTTTATAAATTATCTTTTACAAAATGAAATTCAATGGAAATTTATTCCACCGAGATCTCCACATTGGGGCGGTCTATGGGAGGCTGCAGTGAAAAGCACTAAACATCACATTTATAGAATAATCGGAAATTTAACTTTTACGTTCGAGGAATTTTACACGATCCTAACGCAAATAGAAGCAATCTTAAATTCACGACCTTTATGTCCAATGACAAACGATCCTTCAGATTTCAGTTACCTTTCCCCAGGACATTTTTTGATTGGTGAAAATTTAACGGCTTATCCGGAAAAAGATGTAAGTGAAATTTCAGATAACAGATTAAAGTTTTGGCAACAATGTACTAAGATCCAACAAATATTCTGGAAACGATGGTCTGTAGACTACTTAAGTCGTCTTCAAAATTGCCCAAAATGGTTGAAGAACACCGCGAACATTAAAATAAACGACATCGTGTTACTACTAGAAGACAACGTACCTCCGTTACAGTGGCCTTTAGCCCGAGTGTTAGAAACATATCCCGGTAAAGACGGTAAAGTTCGTGTTCTTAAATTAAAAACTCCCACTAGTACGTTCACTAGAGCTATCACTAAAGTATCCCCGATTCTATATAATGACTTAAATATAAATGTTGACTAAAAATTATGCAGCAACGAAAATTGCGTATACTTTTCTTGCGTTGAAATACAATAAATAATATTGTGTTTATATTACATTTTACTTACTACATTTGGGTTTGGTAGCGTACCCTTAAACGTTACTGGGAGATACGGCCTACCTCCCTGGGAAACCTAAACAAGTCAATGATCTTTGCTTTTTTTGTTTGGCCCTTTGTTTCAAACTGAAACATCGTACGAGTTAATCTAAGTATAATCCTTCAACAACTCTTTTAGCCTACTGCTTGTGGAAACGTATCTCAGCTTTACGACCTGGTCTACGATTTTCATAAGTATTCCTACCCAGTATCTGCCAAGAGGGCAAAAGTATTTTTCTATGGTTCGTGCCAAGAGAGCACAAAGAAAGTTATGTAAAAGGTTAACCTGAGGTTCGGTGCGGAAGAGAATTCCCGTAGTCGGCACAGGCGTGGTATCGGTGAATCCGGTGGCCATTAGCGGATGGAATCCCGTGGCGTACAGAAGTTGTATTAATACAAGTTAATTACTACAAGTGTAACATTCAAGCAAGTTTCTTCACAATCACATTTCTATGCATTACGCAATCATTACTTCGGTTTGGTATCGTACCATAAACGTTACTGGGAGCTACGGCCTGTCTCCCTGGGAAACCTAAACTAGTCATTGATCTTTGCTTTTATTTGGCCCTTTGTTTCAAGGTGAAACATCGTACCGAGTTTGCTTAAGCTTAACCGCCTAACAGCTCTTTAATCTATATTCTTTTTCTGCACTAGATACGCTCCTAGTGGCTAAACTTAATAGCGTGTTTTCACGGCAGATTTTTCTTCTGCACTTTCGTTGTATGTTACAGTTTACCTGTCCGCAACACCGGCTAGACTCTCTAGCATGCTCTCAGAGCCTTTTTGTTTTGAATTTTCTCACTGGGGCATTACAGTGTCTTTACAAGCAAAAATGTCAGTGTTCAGGAACAAGGCACCCTTCTTTTCTTCTACCTGTCTATCCTTCTAGGCAGCAAGTTCTTTTTAGGAGAGGATTCCTAAAAAATAAGTTTCTACCCGTTGCCAAGTGTGCAAATAAGTTTCTACCCGTTGCCAAGTGTGCAAAAAAGGTTCTACCCGTTGCCAAGTGTGCAAAAAAGTTTCTACCCGTTGCCAAGTGTGCAACACAAGTTTCTACCCGTTGCCAAGAGGGCACAATTTTCTATCCATTACTTTCTACCTTCACTACTTGTGAAACCCATAGTTCAGCCTTACAACCTGTGCGGTGGTGTTCATGAGTACTGATGTCTACCATGGTAAGATGTTACCATTACTACGCTCGGATTGAGCTTTCTACCCTTTATTTAGTTATTATCTTGTTCGGTGAAACCTAGGTGGATTTACAACCTATCTGGAGCTTTCATTCATATTTACACTTTATCTAATAGTTATTTTCGTTAACGCCAGAGTGGCATTATTATTTATATTCTCTTCAGTCGTATTAGCTTAATAATACTGGTCCTTCGAGCATAACTTCATTTACTTCGAGCATAACTTCATTTACTTCGAGCATAACTTCATTTACTTCGAGCTTAACTCATCAGATCGATTTTTCATTTAAAGTTCAAAATATTGTGAGTCAGTTTAGTTGAATCGCAGGAGGATTCAACAGGGGGGAGAATGTTGTGAAACAGTACCCGTATCCCACTAACAACACGCTTAATAATTCGCTTATTATATTCAAGAACGTACAAAACATGTCCATGCAATTTATAACACGTCAGAATAGGCACGGATCGATAATAGCCAAATAATCTATCAGTTTAACCATTAACAATAACTCCGTTCATGTAATTTGCGCTATATACCCGTCATAAACATACTTTCAGAGCCTAATATTTGCATAATCAAGGACTATTTAATATATAAATGCCCAAATCAACATAAAACCATATTTGCATGTTTTGACACAACTGTACATTCATACAACTTCTAACAGGCAAATTCTCTAAGTATCAAAACTACCCTCTAGTTACTTCCTTTGTTGTCTGGAAATAACTTATATATAAACACCCAAGGATTCACGGGTAAAATGACAAAATTACCTTCCGTTTTTGTCCAAACCTGCATAAACATATTATTCTAAAAACTCAAACTAGCTAAATTAAATCAATAAAGACCATAATCGCCTAACACGCTACCTACAAAACGCCAGACAAATGTACCACATTCCTAATCCAAGTGAGACACTAACTACCCTCTTTCTCACACCCATACCGTGAAAATAATTAAATATAATATTCCGTACTTAAAAACTGCAAAAATCGATATCAGCATCTACCCCTTCCGTCGTAGGCGGGTCGTGTGATTGGTTGTGACATCAGGTACGTCACCGGCCACAAGACCTTGCGAATAATCTCGCCACTGTTGATCTAGTTTTCAGACGAAATAGGTTGTCCTTTAGCGATCGGAAATTGGTGATTTCTTACGTAAAGTGGGTCGATAGTCAGTGCGGTGACAGAAAAGCCGTACTTTAGATAATACAAAACTTGACCCGGGTTCGAATTAACGGAGTTTGATACGGTGCCGCGAGCGAGTTTTCGGTATTCAGTAAGATAAGGTATTGAAATAACCTGTTCTTTCTTTAGTTACACTCAGGAGTAAAGGTATTGAAATAACCTTTGCTTCTTTAGCTACCCGTCGGAGTGAACCGAATTATTAGATGAAGTATTGCAATAACTTTGTCGTTCTTTAGTTACCCGTCGGAGTAAACCGAATTATTAATAGACTACCAGTGCATAACAGGGTGTGTAGAGGTTATTCGTAACCTATATGTAGTGATATTAGATATGGTATTGAAATAACCGTTTTATCCTTCAGTGTGACTAGACAGTGAGTCTAGTTCCCACCGTTTTATTGTTATACTACCAGAAATACTACCGTTTTGACCAGAATATGGTTATAGTTAGTGATTACAGGCAAGGCTGTGCAGAGAATTAGTCAACCCTGTTTGTATTAACCCCCATTCTACCGAAGAAAATAGATTCAGTTTATTTTACTAACCAAAAACCTGTGTTTGACTTCTACTATCATAAAACCAACCAGCGACCCCAAACCTATGGAAACCAGTAGTACCCAAACTGAGCCGTGCATAGCAAATTGAACCTGCACGGAATTGTTCAAACATAATCTTTCCACAAGTAAAATTAGACCGACTTGATATCGTAATATGCATCATCAGCAAAAAATTATTACAACGGCGTTTTCGCGGCAGGAGACAGCGGAGAAGTTAGTCGATGTTTTAGGTTCCTCAGGTACGCGGCAGTCGCCGACTTGAGGATCCCAGAGCCGTATTCAAACGCGGTTTCGTTTTGTACTTTTTTCTACGTCAGAAGGGGGGGTTTGTATTTCAGCTACAGGTTTTAGAGTGTTCTTCACCGAAAATTCCGAGAATAGTCACCAGCGGATTCTTCCCTCAGTAAAAATTAATTTCAACTTCTCGAGTGTCCGGCGAGTTTAAACACTCGTAGCTTCCGTGCGAGTATAAAATAACGCTGGAATCTCTTCAAACACTCGTATGTTTCAGTGCGAGTATAAAGAACTCTGGAATATCTTCAATCACTCGTGATTTGGTGCGAGTATAATTAAAAACCTAAATATCTTCGAACACTCGTGAATTTTAGTGCGAGTCTAAATAAAAACTAAAATTGATCTACGAAAACTCGTAGCTGGCCGTGCAAGTATAAATAATGCTGCGATATCTTCGAACACTCGTCTTTCGTGCGAGTATAGATAAGTCTGGACTGAAAATACATCTTAAGTGCGAGGAAAATTATTTTATGAAGCCTAGAATAATTTTTCTAAATCAAAATCACCCGATTGTGACATCAAAAGTAAGTGTTAAATATTTTAAGTTAGTATTAATAGGCACTACCGCGTGTTAAAATTTTTTTGGAAGTTATTAGGGTAGTTTGAGCTCTCTTTAGTTGAGGAAAAAAATATTAGCTTAGGGTGGTTTTCTATTGTACAAAAACAAAAAATGTAAATATCAAGGTTAAAGTAGAGTACGTGACAGATGAGTGTTAGGTTGGTTGAAACAATTTAATGTTAGTTTAGGTTAATTCTGATTGTAGATAAATTACAAGTAATTAGCTTACGAGAACTTCGGGTCGCGTTACTCGACATACGCAAGGACTAACCCTTAAATCAACCCTCAAGACAAAGACTTAAAATTAAATAGGAAGAGCCCTCCGTGTTCAATATAATAACTTGCATTGTTATTATATTTATTGGACGCGCCCGAGCCAATACAATTAAAAGTATAGTCTAAAAATCAGTTAGGCCTCATCCTATGTTCAACTAACTAGTATTTTAGATTAAAATCATTCATTCTTTCTCATAACAAATTTGCCCTCATCTCTTCAATTGCTCTGGTGGACTGCTGACAGTTTCCAGTTAGCGGGAAAAGGATGGTGGGCCCACCCAAGACCGACTGACATGTACGGTGGCATTACGCCTGGCATCCCTGACATAACACCGAAAAATCGAAAAAAAACTCATTCAATCAAAGAAAATCTCATCCGAAAATAGTTAATATTGCTATGATTTTTTCATTACTTGCTAAGACTGGCCACTTTACTCATAGTGTCGACCAGTTCTTATATTTTCAAAATTTAAATTGCAAAGGCTTAGAAGTTAGATAGGCTTTAAATAATCAATTCCTGGGTGGGGGAATACACCTTCGGATGAAAGCCAATAATGGGACAACATTACAATTTCCAAATTGCCATCTAACAAGATTCTGGTCAAATAAGATTCTAAACTAAAATGCCATAAGGGGTAAATTGGTTATACAGGGGTTATTAAAAAACGTCCCACGTAAAAACGCGCAGATAAGGAGAACGTCATAGTTACCTATCAATTACTAAGCGCACAACGGACGGACGTCTCGGGCTACGTACTCCACTCAAATCATTAGTATGATGTACGTACGCACCGTTCCATTCAAAATTTCTTATTAAGGCGACACAAGATAAGACACGGTCAACGAAGGCACTCAATACCGCAACCTTTAATTATCGATGGTTAAAGAAAAAAGGTTCAATGTAAAAATCAAGCAACATAATTATATTGTGAAACAAATGCCTGGTTTACTCAGACATACCGCGTTGGATATCCGTGCGAAATAAAACGCACGCTGAAGTCATGTCGATTTGGGAGTTCAACGCATTATGAATCGGTTATATCTATCCCTCATTCTTAAGGCGGCGGCGGCGACTGTAACAAATCATTGTAATGTAACATGTTACACATCGAGCATTACAGCAGTGAATACAGTAAGCAGAGCAATTCGCGGCGAGCTGCACGTGCTCGCCCCTTCTCCATCGGGTTGTAGTTTTTTTCGCGAATCCCCGGCTCTAGTCAATCGGTGAATTAGTTTGTTCGTTGCCAGCGTATGGGAAAGTCGCGATTGTTCACATTTTATTACTCAAATAAAATTAATTTTTTGAGGGTTTGCATTTTGTGTGAATCGAAATGCATTGGGATCGTGAGAAAATCCTGCTTTTTATTGAGAAATATTGAGGAAAAGCAAATCTATGGGATCCTCGTCATCCTCGTGAAGAAGAATGGTAGATCACTTGTGAACCGAGTATTCAAACGCGAGCATTCGTTACGATAAGGTGATGAACTGAACGGGTTGCTGTAATGTAATGCTCGTAGCGTACACAACGTTTTGTTACAAGTCAGTCGCCGCCTTAATAGTTCGAAATTCAAAGCCGCTACCTAACCACCACAGAAGAAAATTGGAGAGAAGATGCCGAGTCCGTTCGGATACATCGACGGACGAGCGAAACAAAAAGCGGACTAATAATAGACCATTTTCAAACAGCTGATTTTGACATGTCGGCCATTTTGGCTGAGGGACAAACACCAGCGCAAGGTTAATGTAATTAAATGCAAATTATTTGAGTTTTCGACTTTCACGAGTCCACAAGGACAATACGTATTCGAATTTTAGCTAATTTATTGTATAAACTAATTATATTCTTAATCTGTGTATACCTATAAGTGTTTTAAAGTTTTTGAGACAATGGAGAGGAGTGATTATTATGAAGTTTTCTCAAAGTGTGAAAGACAGATACAATGATAAATTAAAAATCATGGATGGTAAAGATCCATGAAAGACTTTAAATTTACATTCCCTGCCTGAAGTCATCAACACGTGGTTTATTTGTGTAAAAAATCCTATGCCTAAGCCATAAATTATATATCCTTCGAGGAATATTAAATAAAAAATTGTTTTACTTCACAGATTAGCTTTTCAATTTTAATATATAATTTCAGCTTTAAACTAATATTTACGAACTAAATATACAGTTTATTTTAATATGCACATACAGGTGGCAACACCTAGGTGCATTGTATTTACAATATAATGATGCATATTATTATCCTAAGTTATTTAAGTTGGTATGTATTGTATATAAAATAAATATAATCATATAATAAAATAAACAGCATTTCGTTTTTTGGAAGCCCAGTATAATAAAAGATTCTTCTGTTATTTCCAAGTTTTTTAATTTTTGATAAAAAAAACTATATAAGCTTTGTGACAAATTTTGAACTGTTGTCGGTCTGTGTGGCTTCATTTAAATGATTTTCCATCATAGGTTCTTCATCTAAATTTCTGCTCGTACCAGGAATCTCTTCGTCCTCAAGCGTTTGCTGTTATTGCTTAAAAATTTGAGAGTTTGCGAAGTATATTCCAAAAAAAATAAGTAAAATATTCTTATATCATTTTACATGGTGTATTTTTGAAATACTTAATTTAAAATTTTGCTTGTTAATTTGTTATCCAAATCAATAACTGTATCATAATCAAATCATTGAATTTTGAATTTGAATAATGCAGATATGGTTTTCATCCGTATCTACTTGTCCTACCTCATCCAATCGCTTTTTCCTTTTTGTGGCTCGTTGAAACCTATCAATCTGTGTATCACCCACAGAATGAGAGCTAACATATCCCATATTCTTATTTGGAATCCAATCAGGATGGTCCTTCTCAAGTAATGCAGTAAGCACACGTAAAAAAAAGTTATTTAGAATTTCATTCCCTGATGTCATCTTTAATTTTATTACCAGTTTTGAAATGTCTAGAGCAAACATGTCCATGCTTCATTTGGGATTCACTTAATGGTCCCCTTTTAATGGCCTTTATCCACATCTCTTGCCTGTGTTTAGATCAACCAGCATTTTTCAGAGCAGCAGTTCTTCTAAAAAACCTTACGTTGTCTCTATTTTGTCTCGTCCCACAAAGCACTACTGCACAAAATGACTGCATTAGTAAAGTATTTCAGTTTCTTATAATTTTAAAAAAGGTCATAAAGTCACTTAAACGATCCCGAAAATACAGAAACACCAAAGAAAATATAGAATCACAACACATCACCTAACCAAGTTTTGATTTGTTTGTCCCTCAGGCAAAATGGCTGCCGCGTTGTGACGTCATGTGAAAATGGTCAATAGCCAGTTCCTCGATTCTCATAACCTTAAAGATTGACAAGTGCAAAATAAACAATAATTTGATAAATTATTTAAACAATCGAGGATCTTGAATAGATGTTTAAGGGCCGATATTTAAATGTTACCTTAAGTTAAGGCATATATTTGAATACTCCATCTAAGAAATAAAAAGTCTATGGTATTTGATATATTTAAATGTTACCTTAAGTTAGACGTTAGCTAAGAGTTAATAGGAACTTTAATATACTGTAAATCTTGTGTTAAGAATGACTTATGTTATTATATGCCTTAAGGTGACTTTGAAATATCGTCCCTAAGTTGGTTGAATGGCTTACAAATTATAACAATTAAAGAAGGAATGCAACTTATCCTAGATTAGGTACGCCAAACTTATCAAAAATACGAAAACCGCTTGAGGTCTGGCATTAAAAATTAAAAATATTTTCATATAGGGTAAAGTGGGATGAAAAGGCCACCGGTTTTCACAGAATGCCCTAGAAAATTTTTTGTAATTGTTAGGATTATGGCATATTTTTTTGTAACAGCTTAATTGTCATCCCAACAAATAGGTAAAATAAATAGAACTAAAATACTTTAGGAATTTTTGTTTTATCATTTATTAAAATAAGTTGTATGTGGCCATCTATTCCTGTTCGAGTGGGTGAGTTGGCCAATTCAATAAAGGAATTTTTCTTCTTTTTAAATTCAAGTTTCAATTTTCAATTTCAAGTCCAAAAAAAAGTTTTGCAGTAAAAAAAAAATCTAAAATTATTGTTCTCCGTATTAGATGATATTTGTGACAAGAGGTATAGAGATACTATGAATATAATAGCGTTCATCTATTTTATACAGGGTGTTCAGAATAAGTTCATAGTAAGTCAAAAACGAGACATTTCAAAATAATGTTTCTCAAGATTTTCAAATAGAACACCCTGTATATTATTTGGATATTTGATGTAGACTGCATAAGCAATACCTATTTCGCATATAAAAGTTATTTCCAGCAGTTTTCGAAATCATTTCAAATTTCATAAATTATATTGTTCGACGCCTAGACTAATAATTTTAAACTGCAGTAAATCTTGTAAATATTTCCATTTTGATCTATCTACGTTCTTAAAAAATATGTTTACATCCCTTAACGTTTAAAGTGAAATACTAGCACAACGGTTCTTTAGTGGTGGTTATGAATTCTACATCAAATAGATAACTAATTTACAGGGTGTTCCATTTAAAAATCTGGTGAAAAATTATTTTCAAATCTGTGGTTTATAAATGCTTATTATGAACACCCTGTATAAAATACACTATTAGATTCGTATCATAAATCTCACCCGATAATAAAAAAAATAGTTTTGGATGGTTTTTAAAATTTTGAAATTTATTGCTCCTAAACTACAGAACCAAATTAAATAAGGACACTAATACGAACGTAAATAGGCAATCAAACAACGTGTGTCCAATTTTAAAAAATATAACTTGTTGCTATGTTATCACACTTGTTTGGGCCATGCTGTATAATGCAAAATATTTTTAAAATATGCCGCATGTAATGCCATATACCTCAAGCTGTTTTAATGTCTTCGATACCCTTCGATATTTATATTCGATATATTGTGAAACTCGGAAAGATTGTTTCACGAAAAATGGATATAACTTAATGACTGCAGTAAAAGTACCTGGGGCCATCCCATTATTTATGACCGTTTGTTATTATTATGTGGAAAGGACCGGATTGTAATAATTATAATTAAATATAGGCACATCAGGTAGGTTTGGTTGCTTAATTTATATTTAAATATCTTTTTGTGGTAAAATTTGTTAGTTTTTGAGGAATGGTTCAAGTTGTCTTTTACCAAACATTCCTTAGAATTGCGTGATAGTAATGGACAATGCGAGCTATCACGCCAATTACATAAAGCTCCAAGCTCAAAAATACAAAATTGGAGATTCAGAACTACATGGCGGCGAATGATATATATTTTGAAGAACGTTATAAAAAAAGTGATCTTTTAGAAGTTTTAAAGACATTTTGTATAAAATAAGTATATGTTTGTTTGAAGGTTGTAGACAATGGTGTTTCTTGAATAACAGAAAAGTTTTGGACTTGCATTGTCTTTATTTGTTATATATCACAACGTTTCAACTGGTAAGTATCTCCAGTCGTCTTCAGGTGGATATTCACCTGACACAATGGGACCGACCCAGGAAATCATTAAGTCGTATCCAAATTTCGTGAAACGTACTTTACCTACCTACCATATGCAATAAAGTTATATAATACATATTCTAAGCGAAGCCACTCAATATCAGTTTGGACTGTGAGTACAATGGAACTTCATAAAATCGATAAAACCATTTATATCATTACCTTGCCATTAAACTGAAACCAAGCGTAATATGTGTTCTTGTGTTTACGCTGCGTGAAATTGGTTTCTCCATCTTTCGTCTGGTAAATACAACATATATTCGCTCGAAAAATCATAAATAAACAGTTTATATCGACTCGGGGCTACTCTTGTTTTAAAATGCTAAATTACAATGCGTATGTATTCCATGGGGGTCGGCAGTGAATGAGTAACCACAGAATCTACACCAGAAAATAATATATTTGAGCTATACTATACATGCCTTATATTTTCTTCATAGCTCAAGCTGTTAGATATAGACATGTTTTAATTCTAAATTACGCTGGATTTCTCTATGCCAGAAGATATTAAAATGAAAATATTTCGTAAACTAATTGATTTATTGATGAATGATATATTTTTTATTTAGAAATAACCATTCCATTATAAATTTTTAACCAGCAAGAAATTTTGGGCATATTATGGTGGGCTTGTAGCGCCCTCTACAAGGTATTTAAAATATTGGTTTGTTCGGATTTGTTCGTTGTCGTTAGATTTGAGCTAAACATGCCTTATTTTTTCTACATAGCTCAAGCTGTTTTTGAGCTATAGACATGTTTTTATTTTAAATTACGAGGGATTTCGCTATGCGACAAGATATTAAAATTCGGGTTGATTTAATAATGAAATATACATTTTTTCTTTAGAAATAACGGTTCTATTATAAATTTAAATCACAATCCTATAAAGTGACCCGCAAAAAATGTTGGGCATAATACAACGTGTCCAAGATAAGGAGGGCCAGTACAGGGATCTCGGAAACCGTAAGAGATACGAAGTCGGTAAAGTTGCACATTTACGTGCCTAACAATATGCCGTTTAGAAAGTTTTTAAATTCCGAGTAGTTCCGGAGATATCCGGAAAAAAAACGAAATTCTGAAAAATCGTTTTATTGTTTTCCTGGGTTTTTCTGAGATCGAATTCTAAAGTAAATTGCACTTTTGCATTGCCACTTTTTCCGCTCTATCTAACAGCGTTACTTGTTTTGTAATCCGACGAGTCGTCTTCGAAGGGCCATTATCAACTTTCTTTTTTTAAATACGGTCCTGTTTTTCTGATATTGGAATTTGATAGTTTTTTCTTCCAAATGCAACGATGTATGACACATTGTGATTTAATGACGTTTCAATGGTTTTTTGAACAACATCAGAAAATTTTGAGATACGGTCCTGTATTTCTCCTAATTTAATAAATAATATCTCATAAGTAAGTAAGCTCTAAATTTCACAAATAAGTGAACAAAATACAGAAACATTATTTCAAACTTCCGTTGATTCGGGATTTAAAAGAAAAGTAGGCGTTTGAAACAAAAAAATTAAGATGGTGACGCGTGATTTGTTTCACTTGACTTTCCCATTGTGATCGTTTGAGAGCGTTTTCAGAGGTTTTCTATTTTCCAGAAAATATGGAATATAATTTTACAAATGCTGAAAAGAGTGATATTCTATTGCATGTTTTATTTTATCTCAAAAAACTGTTATGTGGTAGTTAGAAGATGTTATTTGTGTTTAAAGAATAACGGAAATTATTTTGAACACCTGATTATGTTGTTCCTTACTTTTTTCGTTGTTCCTTTTTTTAATGTTTTGGAATGATTTTTGTTTACTTATTTGTGGTTTATTATTAAATTATTTGTTATTTATTGAACTAGTCCAACATAAGTAAAAAATTTAGAGCTTACTTATGAGATATTATTTATAAAATTAGGAGAAATACAGGACCGTATCTCGAATTTTCCTGATGTTGTTCAAAAAACCCTCGATACGTCATTAAACCACAATGTGTCATACATCGTTGCATTCGGGGGAAAAAAGCTCTCAAATTCCAATATTAGGAAAATAGGACCGTATTTAAAAAAAGAAAGTTGATAGTGGCCCTTTGAAGACGACTCGTCGGATTGCAAAACAATTAACGCTGTTTGATAGAGCGGAAAAAGTGGCAATGCAAAAGTGCAATTTACTTTAGACTTCGATCTCAAAAAAACCCAGGAAGACAATAAAACGATTTTTCAGAATTTCGGTTTTTTCCGGATATCTCCGGAACTACTCGGAATTTTAAAACTTTCTAAACGGCATATTATTAGGCACGTAAATGCGCAACTTTACTGGCCCTCCTTATAGCGCAACTAGTGCCATCTACAAGTTATCTGAAAAAAAGAAAAAGATTCATGTTACTCACCCTTAAAAGCCTCCAATTACAAATTTTCATGTCTATATCTCAAAAGCAGCTTGATCAATGAACAAAAAAATAATTTGGAAATTAATGAGATACAGAGTTCTCATTAACGGCCAGCATTTTTATTAAGGCATCTTTAGCCCAAACCTATTCAACGCCACGAGATTTCGCGATAATATACTCCTTTTAAAGTTCTAACCTATTATTTTCATTTGAAGGATCTGTGGTTACTCTATGGCGCATTCATTACTGACTGTATATTAGTTGCTATTTTAGTTATAGTTTTTCCAGTGTCAGGCTGATGACTGTTGACCATATGCGTCGCATAACTAATTGTATCACTATTTTTGCCAGACGTAATAAAACATGATTTACCTAGCACGAAAAAAACGCGCAAAAGCCTGTCAAGTGATTTAGTATTTTTTCAGTTAGAAACGAGTTGTTCCATAGACGACGGGCCTGTTTATATTTTACCATGAAATAGCCATTGTTGTGTTATTATTTCGTTGCAAGTTTAGTTATCTTCATATGATTTTACTTCTATGTATATTAGTACCTTATGATGACGTTTAGCAGAAGGGGTCGAAACGGAATGGACCCGTATCCTAATACCCCCAAATGTCAGATTTGTTTTATAATTTTTTAGCAGATTACAAGTACATATTTGGTATTAACAGTTATTGTCTACATATACAACGTGTATCAACCAAATGGAATAAATTCTATAATAAATAAATGGAGGCGTGTGCGAAAAAACGCTCGGACACGTCGATTGGTATTTCTAGTTGCGCATTTTTTTCAATAAAAACTATTCATACTGTGTATAATGCAACAGTATCCAATACCAACTTTCTTATTTTAAATTCAATACCCTATATATCATTCAATTTTTGGAATCCTCAGAAAATTCTAGACATATTTAATGTCCAATATCCTATACCTATCTTTAACTGTTTCGGAAATATTAAGTGTTTTCAGATTTATTGCCAAAATTAACTACACACTCAAAAACTAATAAGTAATAATTTTCATTTCTTGATAATGTAATAAACAAAAAAAACATGAATGTAGGAGATGTTGAAACTGCTCGCCGCAGACGTCTTGGCAACATCCTAATCTTAAATAGAAGTTTTTTCTAACGTTACTGAACATCTCAGGCGTGACCGATCTAATTGCAAGCGTTATTCGTCTTCTTAAGTCCGGGGTTTAGTTTTGTATACAATATTTTTGACATAACCCCATAAGAATAAGTCTAATTGCTTCAGATCAGGGGATCGTGTTGGCCATTCCATCGATCCACGCCTCCCTATCCACCGATAATCGGTTGAGGTAGTACCGGACATTGATTTGGTAATAGGGCGGTGCTCCATCTTGCTGAAACCATATCATATTTGCTTGAAGTTGTAGGTTAGCTGGATCAGGATATAAGTTTGTTACAGTTGGCAAGATAATAATTATCGCCATTTCAATTGTCATTAATGAGAAAGGAACCTATGATATGAGCTCCAACAATTCCTGCCCAAACATTAACTTTTTCAGGATATTGCGTATGTTCTTCTCTACTTCAGTGAGCATTTTCCTAAGACCAATAGCGGCAATTCTGACGATTAGCATGACTGTGAAGGTGTAATGTTGCACTCATCAGAAAACAGAACATGTTCTAATTGGATCACATTGTTATCTAACAATGCCATCATTTGTTCACAAAAATACATTCTCCTATCAAAATCGTCTTCCATGAGTTCATGAGTAGATATCATTTTATAAGGATATAAACTCCTGGACAAAATTAACGCAACATCATCAATTTCCCATATTTTTTATGCTATTTTTTTTCTGAATTTATGATCCGATTTGAATGATTTTTTTTTTGCATTGTAGGTTGGTTCCTTGACAATGTCATAGCTCTCGCTGTTTATGATAAAAATTTAATTTTCGATTTATACTGGGTTTACTAAAAATGCTATGTTTTTTTTTCCGAAAATTTGTATCACCGTATGGAGTATATTAGCAACCGAAGTATATTGCATTTGACATTAAACGGTAGGTCCATCTTTCTCCAACATTTTCTTTCTTTGTTTACTTTATTATCTCTGTTATTAAAGGAGATACACAGTTTTATAGCGTAACATGTTTTTATAGACTTTAATATTCAACACATTCATTGTTAAATGTTTTCAAGTAGGTTTCAAGATTAAAATACTCGTCAGGCAACTGGGCATACGAATCGAATGTTTAATAAACAGTTTCCGAACACTTTTTTATCAGTATAGCGAATTTTATTTTTACTTTAAAACACAATCTGCTGACACATCGCTTGCAATGTCAGAAAAAGTCCATAGTCTACTTGAAAACATTTAACAATGAATGTGTTGAATATTAAAGTCTATAAAAATATGTTACGCTATAAAAGGTTGTATCTCCTTTAATAACAGAGATAATGAAGTAAACCAAAAAAGAAAATGTTGAGTAAAGATGGACCTACCGTTTAATGTCAACTGCAATATGTTTCGCTTGCTAATATACTCCACAGGGTGATGCCAATTTTCGGAAAAAACGTAGCATTTTTAGTACACCCAGTATAAATCGAAAATTAAGTTTTTATCATATACAGCGGAAACTATGACATTGTCAAGGAACCAACCTACGATGCAAAAAAAATCATTCAAATCGGATCATAAATTCAGAAAAAAATCAAAAATATGGCAAATTTATGATGTTGCGTTAATTTTGTCCATGAGTTTATTTTATTTTCTTGTAATGTTCGAATAATCGTTGAATGGCTAACATCGAATATTGGGGCTGCTTCTCGACTAAAAGTATGTAGGTTTTCCTCAAATTCAAGCATAATATATAATTTTGTATCATCACTTATTGCATTGGTACCTAATTTTTTCATCTACTTTACATGTCCAAGTTGACGAAACTCCTTTTCTATTTTACTAATTCTCCCTTGAGTTATAGGCGGCAAATTAGGAAATTTTTCATGAAAGAAGCGAGTAAATTCCACTTGTGTCTGTGTTTTATATCCATAACCAATAATCAGTAGAATTGTTATTTTGTGCATTTCTGTTAACTAAACCATATTTCTGATATGCAGTTAACGAAATTCAAACGACTATAACACCGACAACCACTGTCATGCAGAAAGACAACAATTTGCTAAGGTCACGCGTTTTAAACATAAACAAATGAAATTATTTATATCTTCTTTTATTTCAGTAAACGCAGAAATGCAATAAATCTAAAAACACTTAATATTTCCGAAACAGTTAGATAGATATAGGATATTTTCTAAGGAATCCAAAAATTGATATAATATACAGGGTGTTGCATTTAAAATAAGAAATTTGGTATTGGCCACTGTTACATGACACACCATGTATGAAAAGTTTTTATTGAAAAAAATGCAAAACTAGAAATACCAATCAACGTGTCCGAGCTTTTATTATGGAATTTATTCTATTTGGCTGATACACGCTGTATACAATTCTGCATAGTTTTAAAATAAGAAATGCTGATTTTTAAATTAAGTTATCTTCTTGAAATTTAAAATTCTTATCCCATAAAGATTTATTTACACTTTATTCGGTTTTAAAAAAGGAACTGATTAGATCCTAAATTTAGCTACTGAAAAAGCATTTTCTTTTTAACAACCAATGATATATTTTTACATAAAAATAAATTAAGCCTATAATACCCTTTTAGGTACTAAGCCCAAAATAGCCAGGAAGGAAGTTTATTACCGTTCGTAAAATCGCAGTTTGATAAGACTTTTTAAAGATTTTTGTTAAAGGATTTTTGTAAGGATAATCCTTCTCTACGAGTTCTTCGTTCCTCATAAAGCAAAAATGTGTTGAGCAACAAAAAAAGTTTCTTTTGAAAATTTATCTGATCCCTTAAGATGCACAATTTAATAGACACAATGACATGTTGCAAGCGATACAAAATACGGTTTTCCATCATTTGAAAATTATATCTTTCTAGTACCTTACTAGAAAATACCCTATTCGACCCCGAAACAATGGAGGAAAATGGTTCTTTGCCTCCCGGAGATGAAAAATTTTTTCCTCCCTCTTAGTGTCTTAAAACATTTAATAAGCCTTTGGTTTACTTCGTCTATATAATAATAAACATTCTTTATTTAAGAATTACATTACTTAACATAAAATGAAATAGTGTCAAAAATACAGCAGATTATTGCGAATCATAGATTTGACGTGTTTGTTAAATATTCTTCAATGTTGTAGGGTTCAATGTCTTCAAGTAGCTTAAATACACTTTTCTTAACTTCTTTAATGTTGTCACAATTTTTAATATGATGTGGAAGTCTATTGTATAGTTTTATACAGTTGTAATACGCGCCACTTTCGTACAATGTGACTCTGTGTTTGGGAAACGTATAATTCAAAGTTCTTGTAGTGATTCACCACTTCTAAACAAATCTCTATTTTTGAAAAAGAATAATATGCTTTCTTGTATGTAAATTGCAGGGACAGTAAGAAGCCCATTCGCTTTAAATTTACCTCTACAACTTTCTCTAAAATTGTAACAAAATATGGTTCTCACTATTGTTTTTTGACATACAAATAACGGTTCTTCATCCCTACATTTTCCATACAGAATAATTCTATACCTAATACGTGATTCGAAATTTGCGTAGTACACCATTCTACACGTTTGTCTATCCAAGTATTTAGGTAAAAGTCACCAGCTAGAATAATTGCCTCTTTTCCAGTCAAACACATAGACAACAATACTTCGGACTTTTCCAGAAATATATTTATATCACCAGATGGTGGTCGATAAACCGAGATTATGACAAATTTTTTGTTTCTTAATTTAAACTCACAACCGCAGCATTCATACTGACCTTCAGTACTTACAGCATTTATGTCAGGTCTGGTTTTACAGGATGACTTTTTGTCCACATAGATGGCACTTCCACCATGTCTATTTCCTTACCCTCGGCAAAAACTGTTTATTAGATTAATATATTATCTTCAAGCAGATCTTCAATTAAGTCCAGAGAGTTTCCAATTGATTGCAGATTTTGGTGTATGACTGTCAGTATATCTTTTTGTGTTTGGGAGACATCATTAGCATTTGAATCTATTCTAAAAAATTGCCATTCTCCCCATAGTTAATATTTTGTCTGGTTCTCTCAATTTTTTTCTTATAGGTCGGGCAATTTCTGACTCGAGCTGAGTGACATCGCTCCTTATGACCAACTATCCTACTTTTTGGACAGTCAAATATCGTTTTCATACAATCTTTTCCCAAGTGTTTTTCCCCACATTTATGACAACAATCCACTTTTTTGCAGTGTTTCATTACGTGGCCAAAACCACAGCATTTGAAACACATAGTTAGTGGGAGATATTCTTGAATGTAGGTAGCGACTAAGTCGAAGTTAATGATTTCCCTTTTTAAAAACCATTTTGCCACATCTGGCTGGGTTCGTAGAATCCAATTTTCTTTGAGTGGGTTCCTGCATACTCTTTTCGCTATTACATCAATTTTTTGTGAGGCTTGGTTGGTCATTACACTTTGAACATCGGGGTTTTGACGTAAGAGTTCCATGACAAAGTCTTCTGGGCTGTAACCAATTTCTACTCCAGTTACCATGAACATACAGTCAGTTTTATTGAAGTCTTTTACGGAAGAGTGTTTCTTAACTTCTCTTGTTGTACACGTGTGTGGCTTTCTATAATAACCGCTCCGCTTTTTATGGGTCTCAAACTTTTGAAGGTTTACATTCGTAATAGATTTGTTACCGAACACGATGATCCTTACAAACTGTGACTTATTTAACAATTGACATCTAATAACAAAAGAAGGGTCATCGCGTTCTTCCGGGGCAATATATATAATTGACACCCAAAAAAAGGTCATTACATTGTTCTGTCAACATTACAAAAATTTATTACGAAATTTCAATAGAATTTATTACGAAAAAAACACGCTGCTGGCAACCCTGATTCAGGCTAGATAGTACTACCAACCTCTCTCCATTGATAAGATGTGAGTCCCCACTTGCAGACCGGTTTCGAACTCTCGTCAGTACAGGGTAGGTATCCATATGTATCATCAGAGAAGACTACTTCTTCAAGCTATACTATCAACCTTAGTTATACCGGAACTAGCTGTCAACTTTCGTTTTTTAGGTACAACACAAGTTTCAGAATCATATATGAGTGGATCAGTGCTATCCTTGCCTAACCCACAATTTATTATTTATGAAATAATGAGAGACAAAGTAAAGTCGTAACAGAAAAATAAACAATGTTGTTAAGAATCCTTTAAATATTTATTTAAATAAAAAACATATGATTCTAAAATAATATTGTAAAATAAAAAATTTAACATTTTAGAATAGTATGATACTTTGATACTTAACAGATAGGCACATTTGGCGCTTAACTAAAAGTTGGAACGACATAAGGTGGAATAATTAGGCAACATTAATATAAAGAAAAAAACGAATATTAATAATTATTTAATCGTTTTCTTCATAGTCGGATGCTTCATTTTGCTCAACCTCAACAATTCCGACTGAAAGCGACTTATAAAAGTCATGATGTTCTGGAGGCACAAATTTTAAAAGAGAGAGTAGGTCTTTTTTCTTCTCTTTAGTTATAGCTCGTCCATTTGGATACAGGAGAGGCAGTTGTAACGTAAACTGAAGCGCAGGACGACCTGGACCAGATTTTTTAGTAAGATCTACAGTGTTGAAAAGTAAGTCGTTTTCAGCATAGTTGTACTTATAAAACATTTTCTTCGGATCTTCTTTTCGTAACTGAATCCATCTAATTTTTAACCACTCCACTTTGGATTTATCTGTAGATATTTTTCGGTTTGTAATGGATTCTTCCAAAGGCTTTGTACTGAAAAACATATCTTTACTCATATTATGAACAGAAAATTTAGGTTTCTTCTTCTTTGCTGATCTAATGACGTTCAACCAGTCGCTTGGATGAAAGATATGAGGATGATGCTTCTTTTCTCTTTCTATTACGCCAAAATCTTGATCACAAGTTGAAAAACTATGGCCGGGTATGAAAAATTTTAAATTGATTTTTTCAATTTGTGAATGTTGTATAATGTAAGACAGGGCCAACACTACCTTAATGTTACGGTTTTGGCCTCCGCAACTGTCACTGTAAAGAGTCATTTCTTTTGTACTTGATGACAGACAGTTTTTTACGTGATATAAAAGACAAGATGAGATTTCTTGTGCCCCTCTTGATGCAATACTTTCGTCCCAAACGTGCATGTGTCCTACGTTATTCACTTCGTCGTGGATACCCAGGTTGTATACCCAGAGCTGTCGTTTGTAGTATACAATACCGGTAGTCAAAGCTGGAGTAGGTAAAGTTTTTTGAAGGTCAAAAACCAATACTTGTCTTGTATTATCAGAAGATCTGGCTGCAATCGCATCTCGTTGTTTCATGTCTCGGACGGCGTCCACTTGTCGCAGGTGAAGGTCGTGTTGCAATTTAGCGCTCCGCTTTTCCGCCTCACTCTCTAAGGTATTTATGTTTGTCTTGAACTCATCACAAGTTTGACAGGTATCTTTCTGAGGTTGGTGAAAATGTAGATTAAATTTTGTATTAAAAATGTTTCTAAAAATGAACAAAGAAACTACGTGGTTCCCACTGTCATTGCATTGACTTTTATACAAATCATACATAATTTGCATATTAAGATCAGGATTTAAATATTTTCTATTGCTGTCTCTTCTGCAGTAATGACTCTCGTAGGATGGAAATTTTTGTATGAATTCACAAACTCTTGTCTCGTCGGTTAAACTAGTCTTATTATGCGGCGTATGCTTTCCTCTCTGGTCAGCTCTTGGAGTTCCAGATGTTTGTTTTCTCTTTAAAGCATTTGTAATAGTTCCATCACAAATAGACAGTGTCCCTTTAAAAAATTTCTTGCAAACAATTTTATCGTCCCCTCTTTCATCCTGAAGCCTGTAGGTTCTTGTTTTTCCCCTTCGACTATTCTGTTTTTTGGTATATTTTCTTTTAATAGTATCAATTTCTATTTGGCCTGCAAGAAATGAATGCTTCATATCCCAATCCATATTATAGAAGCCATCAAAAATTTCTTTCCTTCTTGCTTCAGAGATATTTTCAGCACAGCGAAGTCTGCATCCACATTCTGACAAGTCACAACGCTTTCCTGGAACCACTCTTCCCGTTGTGGACAGATATTCGTCACCACGTGAACGCTTTAATTTCCTAATATTTTTCTTATGTGTGTTAGGCTGTCTGATACGTTTTCGTCTATTCTTATTGTCTAGTAAAGGCTTATCATTCTCTTCACTTTGGCTCTCACCTAAAAAAATAGATACGCATGTTAGTTTTATAAGTACCGTAAACGCGGCAATTGCATAATCTGTATATTATTCCACATAGTAAAGCATTTAAAGTCATGCCACTAAATCCAGACATGTCTATCCCACAAAGATATTAAGTTCACTTGACGCTGTAAGTGAGAGCCAAAAATGCCTAACACTCACACATGTTTACATGCAATAAACCATATTAAACTAACAATATCAACAATCATTAAATTATTTAAAAACTAGAACTTACCTGAAGCTTCCTCATCAGGTACATAGTCCTTATCTTTATCACTATCGTCACCCGATAAATCGGATAATGAAAATTGCTCGACGTTCGACGCCGCCATATTGTGATGGATAGGCAAGACTGGCGTAAGTAACTTTGAAGTTGTTTTGATTACCAAAGTTGCTCATGGATGGCAGCACCGTATAGTTTGAAATAGAGGGTTGGGCAACTTTGGCATGGACAGATTTAGGTATTTTTAAGAAGATGCGCACAATATTGGCAAATTGAAAAAATGGTGGGTTAGGCAAGGATGGCACTGAGCCACTCATATTCAGTAGTTCTCCATATAATTCTAATGCAAGATCGTCGTGAATCATCCTGTATAATAAGTAACTCATTTCCATAGACTAAACCTACTCTTGTTATATTCTGACCGTTTATTTCAAATCTATGGTAATAATTTTATCAAAATAATAAAATCCAAAATATTTCTTTCATGAAGCAACATTGTTATTATTGTTATAATTTCAACCTTATACCTGAAAGCTACAAAGTATCCCTTATATACATTGTATTTCTTGTGATACATGCGACATCGTAAATTTCGAAATATTTATAAAATAAGTCGACTATAATAGTCTTTAATATTGGATCTTGAACATTTTTACCCAAAGAAAATAAAGGATCTGAACAAAGCTGTACTTAAAAGTTAGTTTTGTGTTTAAATCTTTAAAAGAATAGTTTGTCACAATAAAGTGTTTCATACGTATGTAATACGATATAATGTTACACCTTGTAGTCATTTTAGTTGGTAATAAAGGGTTTTCCAATAAGAGATGTTATTTTGAATAGCCCGCTATTTCGGTAGATGTCACTTTTGGAGCTGTAATTTTTTTGTCATTTGACAAGTAGAAACTACGCCATTAATAAAAATGGAACGATACACGCTTCAACAACGCATTGAAATTATTAAAATTCACTATAAAAATGGTGAAAATTTGGCAGAGACGGTTCGTAAAACATTTTTGGGTCGTCGTGAAGCACCTTGTCGGACCACAATACAGAAGTTGGTGGGAAAATTCGAGCTGTTGGTACAAGTTAGTGATGTGAAGAATAAAACCCGTGCACGTCGCTCAAGAACAGCCGAGAATATTGCTGCTGTAGCCGAAAATATGGAAGAAAACACAGGTTTGTCCATTCCTCGTCGTTCTTTGGAATTAAACATTCCACAAACATCATTACACCGTATTTTGCATAAAGATTTGTGTCTTAAGGCTTATAAAGTTCAGTTAACACAAGAACTCAAGCCGGCCGATCATCAACAACGTTGCCCTCTTTGCCGATTGGGTCCTTGAAATGCATGAAAATGATCCGGAATTCCATCGAAAAATCATCTGGACTGATGAGGCCCATTTCCACCTCAGTGGCTTCGTCAACAAACAAAATTGTCGCATCTGGGGCTCGGAAAACCTAAGAGTTATTGTTGAAACGCCTCTCTATCCTCAACGTGTGACTGCTTGGTGCGGTTTATGGTCCGGCGGGGTCATTGGACCTTACTTTTTCGAAAATGAGGCTGGAGCACCAGTTACGGTGAATGGATTGCGCTATCGAGAGATGATTAATGATTTTTTATTGCCGGAATTGGATGATATTGATCTGGACAACGTTTACTTTCAACAAGACGGCGCTACGTGACACACAAGCAACGAAACCATTGATCTTTTACGGGAAAAGTTTCCGGACCGTGTTATCTCTCGAAGAGGTGATCACAATTCATATTCAAGATGGCGTCAAATGATAATGATAGTGATGAAAGTGATCCGAATAAAAAGCCGGTTTATCAAAGAAATTGTGAGTTTTGTAATGTTAGAGTGCGCTCGTTTGTCAAATGTATACATTGTGATTGTGGGGTTCACACCAAATGCTTTGAAATCATGGCAAGATTAGTAGTTTTGGACAAAAATGCATGGTCATGCAAGAATTGTTTACAAACAAGTGAGGTATTAAATGTTTCTGATAGCAGTTTGCAGACTGTTGTTGTAAGTTCAATCGAAATCACAAAAGAACTTGAACATCACAAGCGTGAGTTAAATCTAGTGTATGAGTTAAATTCTGAACTTAAATTAACAAATAATTTATTAAAAATAAGGTTATCAGAGATTGATAAGCAAGGCTATGGTAAGGTTCTTGACTTAAACAAGACTGATGCCGATAATAAAGGTTCCTATTCTGGGGCTCTCCAAACTTCAATTATAAAACAACGGATGGCAGCAGATAAGCAGTTTGCCAAAATAACGAATTCGGGTACTACCGAAACCACTCCATTCTTACTGCTCGAGCGTACAAAGAGCGATTATAACCTTGACACGTTCAAGGAAAAGGTCGACTCGGGGATCCTAGGCCCAGGTATAGTCAATCTCACATCAACAATCAGTGGCAAGATTATGGTCAAATGTGAAACTACTGAAGCATTGAACAAACTGTAACCAAAAATTGAGAGTGCAGTAACTGGCATTTTTAAGGTTTCTGAGCCTCAAAAGTTTTTACCTAGGGTGAAAATCTACAATGCTGCTGACTCCACGAAGTCAGATGAAGAACTGGAAAAGAACATTGTCCAACTTAATGAACTAAATATTGATCGACATTCTAATTTGAGAATTGTTCATAAAATAAAATACAAAAACTCTTGCAATCTGATTGCAGAGGTAACTCCTGATATCTTTCAAACAGTCATGAAAAAGGGCTATGTATTTGTTGAATTTAAAAAGTGTTTTGTCAAGGAAACGGTAAATATTCGTCGTTGTTTTCAATGTTCGGGTTATGGTCATCAAGCGAAAAACTGTCAGCTGTCAATTCCTGTGTGTCCTTTATGTAGCGAGGACCATAAAATATCTGAATGTCCAAAGACTAAAGTTAAATGTGTAAACTGCGATAAAAATAATTTGCGTTACAAAACAAATCTTGATACTGACCATTCATCGAAGTCACCAGACTGTCCCATGTACAAATTTCAAGTGTCTATGTTTAGAAAAAATGTACAGTACGATCCATCAAAATAGCCACTACTTTCCGGTCAAATCGTCCCTAAGACAATTAAAGTGATGCATCAAAATATTCAATCTATTAAGAATAAAGTTGAAGAACTTGAGACTTTTCTTTATACTGCAAATGTTGATGTTGTGTGTCTAACCGAGTCCTGGTGTTCGGATGTGGATATATCTTTTTTAAATATAGGTGATTACAATATCGCAAATTACTATAGTAGAAATATAAATAAACATGGAGGTACTCTTATTCTTGTGAATAAATCTCTGCAATATACTTGCGTCGCGGATGTTTCTCGTTTTTGTGTTGAATTAATTTTTGAATGCTGTTGTATACAATTAAAAATCAACAATTTAATTACATGTATTCTGTGTGTTTACCGATCGCCACTGTCGCCTTTGCGAGATATTTATTGTCAACTTGAACAATGTGTTTCTTATCTATGTGATTCTTTTCCATTTTGTAGGTTGGTTGTGGCTGGAGACTTCAATATAAATTATTTGATTGAAAGCAGTAGAAGGACTGATCTAATTGATTGTTTAAATTCTTTTAATCTTGAGTCACTTTTTAACGAACCTACTAGAGTAACATCGGTTTCTTCAACAGCAATAGATTATGTTTGCACTAATTTTAATGATATTATCGTTAATAGTTCTGTCTCTGAAAATGGATTGTCGGATCACTCCTTTCAAAGTTTTGAGGTTCCACTTCAGGATGATGTCAGGGGAACCACATATACTTGTCGCTCCTTTTCAGAAAAAAACAAAAACATTTTTATTAATTTGTTGAGGGCAGAGGATTGGAATGCCGTTTATAGTACGGGAAATGATATTGATGAGAAATATTCTACTTTTATGAGCATCCTAAATCACTGTTTTAACTCGTCTTTCAAATTTGCTACTAAAAGGTCCACAACTTTCTTTAACAATAAAGAATGATTAACTGTGGGTTTGAAAACATCCTCCACGCGTCTCAAGGACTTGCATCGTCAGGTGAGATTGGGTTTAGTTACTACTGATTATTACAAAAAATATAAATATACGTATAGGCGCTTACTAAGACTGGCTAAAAAAAAATATTATGATAACAAAATTATTAATTCTAAAAATAAATCTAAAACGGTTTGGAATCTGATTAACTCAACAATTAGAAATCATTCAAATGATTTTTCACCCTCTTCAATTATTGTGGATGATGTGGAAGTATCAAACCCCATAGATATCTCGAACGCGTTTAATTCCTACTTTACTGGCATTCCGGTGAAACTTCAAAATAAACTTGTAAAACCCGATGAAAAAATTTTTCCAACTATTATAGGTACGACTGCAAATAAATCAATTTTCTTATTTAAGGTATCTGAAAATGAGGTAGTAAATGCCATAAATAGCCTAAAAAATTCTAACTCCAGTGGACCGGATGATATTCCAACGTCAGTGATTAAGCTCTGTGCTAGAGAGTTGTGTAAGCCCTTGTCGTATCTTTTGAATAGATGTTTCTCGGAATGTGCGTTCCCAAGTGTGTTGAAGATTTCTAAAGTATTATGTTTACTTAAGAAGGGAAATCCTCATGAGTTAGGTAATTATCGTCCTATTTCACTCCTCTCTGTGTTTTCTAAGATATCTGAAAAAGTGATCTTCAGACGCATAGTGTCTTTTTTGGAATCAAGTGACTTGATTTCTGAAACACAGCATGGTTTTCGTGTGGGTAGGTCGACTATTTCTGCACTATGCTCCGTCTTGGACACGGTTTACAAGCAGATAGATGTGGGGAAAAAAGTGATGGCTCTGTTTGTGGATCTGACAAAGGCCTTTGACTGTGTGGACCATGATCTGTTATTACAGAAAATACAAATTTTTGGTATTCGCGGGAATTGCAATTCTCTATTAAAGTCATATTTACAAAATCGCAGTCAGTACGTTTTATTTCAGAGTCAGCCGCTCGGTTGGGGGTTGAGGTCGGCGTCCCGCAGGGCAGTGTATTGGGACCGTTGCTTTTTCTACTATACACAAATGATATTTCAAACTTTCTGATTTCCTACCATTCTGAGTTTGCGGATGATATTACAGTGCTTGATTTTAACACAAATGAATCTACTGTAGTCAGTTCAATAGAACAAAATCTTAATATTCTGCAGAGCTACTTTACCACTAACCGACTTACCCTAAATCAAAATAAGACTTTTTCCTTACAATTTCATCCCTACGGAGCACACTACACAAAGAGTCAGTTACTGAGATTGAATGGTCGATCAATTGCTCAAGTTACTTCATTAAAACTACTTGGCATTCATATAGATATGTCCTTGAATTTTAGAAATCATGTTGACTTTGTTTGCAAAAGATGTGCAAGTAACTGTTATGCTTTGCGCCGCTTAAGGCAAATTTTGAGCAAGGAGGTAGTAAAGACTTACTATTTCTCAAATTTTGAATCATTTATCCGATATGGCATCATCCTTTGGGGAAGTTCGTCGGCTGCCCGTAGAGTCTTTATAATGCAAAAGCGAGCAATTAGATGTATGTTTGGTCTTAATTTTAGGGAATCGTGTAAAGACATGTTTATTAATGAAACGATACTAACATTGCCCAGTCTTTATATTTTTGAAATTTTAAAGTTTGTCAAATCAAATTATAATAGTTTTAAGTTACAAAACGCATTTCACAATTATGGTACTAGATTTGGAAATGACCTTCAATATGTTCATCACAAATTAGAGTTATATAAACAAAATCCGTATTATATGGGCGCAGTTTGTTATAATAAACTTCCTTCTTGCTACAGAAATCCAAATATGAATATATCTAGAATTAGAGATTTCTTAGCAATTAATGCTTTTTACTCAATTGAGGAATTTTTGCACCATGAGTTTTAGTCGTTATTTTAATTTTTATTCTATATCTATTAAGTTATGTAATTTCTAAATTGTTATTTTTTTAAGTTAGTCATAAGTTGACATGTCCTATATCCTATTTTTAGTGATCGCTTGGATTAATAAATTTTCATTTCATTTCATTTCATTTCAATTGGCCACCGAGATCTTGTGACTTAACACCTTGCGACTTCTTCCTTTGGGGCCACGTGAAAGAGAAGGTCTACGCCAACAGCCCAGCGTCGATTCAAGACCTCAAAGATGGAATTCGTGAGGCTATGGAGGACATACGGCAGCCACTTTGCGACTTGGTTATGGAAAATTTCATGAAAAGGATGTGGTTCTGTAGGCGTGGTCGTGGTGGTCATTTGGCAGATGTTATTTTCCATTATTAACGGCATACCTTCCTCTGTATAATGAAATTTACAAAAATTTATCTCAAAAAATGGCATTTTCCTTTCAATATCAAAATAACACCTCTTATTGGAGAACCCTCCGCCGGATTATTAGAAGTTTCTTCGCTAAAAGACGAATAGTTAATGGTTTTATGATAGGGTAAATGCTACAGTTATTGACCTGTTAAGGAGGGTTTTGTTTATTTTACTCTTACTTGTCAAAAGAAATAATATGTGCAATATTTTTTTTACGCGATATGTAATAGTTTTTTTTATGAAATAGATGCCGATATTATTTTTACTCTAAGAAGTTTTGAAATATATTTAAATTTGTTTTTAAAAATATATTGCGGACAGTATAGTAATTGGCCATGGTGCTCTAATAATTGGCCATAATCTAGAGCTGATTACAATTTTACTAAATTAGGTAGGTACCTAACCTGCACTTAGATATAGGTACCTACTTCCGATTAAAAGCAACAATTAATTTTTTGAATAAATATTTATTATTTTATAAAAAAATTTAAAAAATACCGGAAAACAAATAAATGCATTTAATACAATACAACTAATTCAAACAAGAAAATTTTTGACAGGAACAAATCAATTTTTTTTAACGAAAATAACAATAAAATATTTTTTTTTTATGATCAAACACATGCACTACAGGAAAAATCCTTTAGGGCATCCTGGGAGGGGGGCGTGTGCGCAAAAAGCGATTCACGTTGGTTTTGAATCGTTGGAGGTTATATTCGTTGAGAAAAACGACTTCGGGAAGGTCGTTCCACAAGGATGTAGTCCTCCAGATAAAAGAATTCTTAAATAATGAAGTTCGAGGAGTACCAAGCTTAACCACATATGGATGGGCGGCAGTGGTTCGTCGTGTATTTCTGCTATTCGTCGCTCTGGGCGGAATTAAGAGGGCAGAGGCCAAGGTCATCTGAGCACCTTCCATGAAAATATCTGTAAAAGAGAGTCAAATCCCCAACCTGTCTTCGATGTTCTAGGCTGTCGAGGTTCTTCGTCAGCTCGTGGTCTCCAATCAGACGAAAAGCCCTCCTTTCGATGGAATCCAGTAGCCGAAGAGTATGTTTGGGTGCAGAGCTCCAGACATGAGAGCAGTACTCTAGTGATGATCGAATCTGGGCATTGTATAGTGTCAAAAGTTGTTGAGGTGTGTACAACTTTCTGGTTCGGAAGAGTACCCCAAGCTTCTGAGAAGCTATCTTGGCGATTTCGACAACGTGGTTATACCAAGACATATATCCTCCCAGATTGACGCCGATGACAGCCGATGTTTGCGCATTCAAAGAGAAAGATGAGATAAGTGTGCTATCGTCAGCAAAACTAAATATCGGATTTTTAGTTTTCACTAGAAGGTCGTTCATGTAGAGTAAGAAGAGAGTGGGAGACAATATGGACCCTTGAGGAGAACCGGCATTGATGGTGAAGGTGTCTGAGAGAAATTCGTCAATCGCCACTTGCAGAGAGCGGTACTTAAGAAAGCTAGACAACCATGCACAGAATTGATTGGACATACCATAGGATTGCAGTTTACTTATAAGGCCCTCATGCCAAACACGATCAAAAGCTTTAGAAATATCCAGTGCAACAGCCCGAGACTCCCCATGATGTTCGATTGCGTTGTTCCAAATATGGGTGACATAGGCTAGAAGATCTCCAGTTAATCTGGACTTCCGAAAACCATATTGATGATCGCTGATAATGTTGAAGCCTTCCAGGAACTTTAGAAGATGTTGGTTAATAGCTTCCTGCATTACTTTTGATATAACTGAAAGCAAGGCGACTGGTCGATAGTTCTTAGGCAGGGTTCTCTTACCTTCCTTTGGAATAGGCTGGACTCGCGCCATATCAATGTTAAGCGTTACTTCATTAAAAAAGATAGGCATCTTATATAGCGAGTACTATTTATTAAAGCAAAAATGATAGATAATTAAATTTAAGAGACTCCGGCCGAAATAAAATGTACGGTCCTCTTTTCGACATAAGCAATATTTGCAAGATAATAGTCAAAGGCTTGTCAAAAAATATGAATACAAGAAACACCTTTGTATTTTAATTCAACAGGATTATTTTCAATTCTTTGTATAAAGTTGTGCCTTTTGTCCCCTCATTACCCAGCTACAGCCCGTTAAAGGGGGGTGGGGGGATCGGGAGATGGTTTTTACCAAATATTTTCAAAACTATCTAAGATAAAAATATGAAATTTGGTAAACTCTGGGCGTTGAGACGATCGACTATAAACCTAACTTATTTGTCACATTGATTACTATGTTATGAAATTCAATGAACTTTACGATAAAATGCATTCTTAGTTAGATACGATTTACTACTACACTTGCACTATTTTTAGTCAGTTCTTCATGGAAACAATTTTATAAAATGGACCAGAAATTATATTTTGATGTAAGAATTAATTTAGTTTCCTAAAAAATACATAAGAAACAATATTAACATCAAAAGAATAGCTTACTTTTTTTTTTTTTTTTTTTTTTTATGATCAAACACAAGCACTATAGGAAAAATCCTTTAGGGCACTCTGGGAGTGGTGCGTGTGTGCAATAAGCGATTCACGTTGGTTTTGAATCGTTGGAGGTTATATTCGTTGGGAAAAACGACCTCGGGAAGGTCGTTCCACAAAGATGTAGTCCTCCAGATGAAAGAATTCTTAAATAATGAAGTTCGAGGAGTACTAAGCTTAACCACATATGGATGGGCGGCAGTGGTTCGTCGTGTATTTCTGCTAATCGTCGTTCTGGGCGGAATTAAGAGGGCAAGGTCAGCCGAGCACCTTCCATGAAAATATCTGTAAAAGAGAGTCAAATCCCCAACCTGTCTTCGATGTTCTAGGCTGTCGAGGTTCTTCGTCAGCTCGTGGTCTCCGATCAGACGAATAGCCCTCCTTTCGATGGAATCCAGCAGCCGAAGAGTATGTTTGGGTGCAGAGCTCCAGACATGAGAGCAGTATTCTAGTGATGGTCGAATCTGGGCTTTGTATAGTGTCAAAAGTTGTTGAGGTGTGTACAACTTTCTGGTTCGGAAGAGTACCCCAAGCTTCTGAGAAGCTACCTTGGCGATTGCCACAACGTGGTTATGCCAAGACATATTTCCTCCGAGATTGACGCCAAGCAAATTAATAGATGAAGCCAGTGGGATTGCGTGTCCGGCCATGACTATTTCCGGTTCTGTAATGTTAACCTTTTTAGAGAAAACTGCTGCCTGGGTTTTTTTAGCGTTAAATTCGACTTGGTTACTGTCACCCCAAGCCAAAATTTCTTCCAGGTCTTTGTTGAGGCGTGATACTTCATGCTGTCTGCGAAGATGTGCGTCGGCAGCCGATGTTGCGCATTCAAAGAGAAAGATGAGATAAGTGTGCTATCGTCAGCAAAACTAAATATCGGATTTTGAGTTTTCACTAGAAGGTCATTAATGTAGAGTAAGAAGAGAGTGGGAGACAATATGGACCCTTGAGGAACACCGGCATTGATGGTGAAGGTGTCTGAGAGAAATCCGTCAATAGCCACTTGCAGAGAGCGGTTCTTAAGAAAGCTAGACAACCATGCACAGAATCGACTGGGCATACCATAGGATCGCAGTTTACTTAGAAGCCCCTCATGCCAAACACGATCAAAAGCTTTAGAAATATCCAGTGCAACAACCTGAGACTCCTCATGATGTTCGATTGCGTTGTTCCAAATATGGGTGACATAGGCTAGAAGATCTCCAGTTGATCTCGACTTCCGAAAACCATATTGATGATCGCTGATAATGTTGAAGCCTTCCAGGTACTTCAGAAGATGTTGGTTAATAGCTTTCTCCATTACTTTTGATATAACTGAAAGCAATGCGACTGGTCGATAGTTGTTAGGCAGGGTTCTCTTACCTTTCTTTGGAATAGGCTGGACTCCCGCCGTCTTCCAGCAAGATGGAAATATTCCTTTTTTGTAGGATAAGTTGAAAAGTCTACAAAATACTGGTGTTAGTTCATCGGCGCATCTCTTGAGAACTATAATGGGAATTTCGTCTGGACCAGTGGCTTTTTTGACGTCGAGTCCTTTTAGGATTCGTTTGACGGGACGCTGACCGAACACGATTTCGGTCATTTCGGATTCAACTGCAGGAATGTCGGGTGGTGTTCTTCCCTGGAAATCTACAGTGGAATGCGAAGAAAATAGTTCAGCAAGTAAGTTTGCTTTGTCTCCGGCTGTGGATGCTATTGTACCATCGGGACGTGTTAGAGGTGGAATAGTTGATTTGGTAAAATTTTGGCTGACGGCCAAAAGGACCTTGATCCGTTTGGACAGTCAAGAAGTTTGTTTTTGATTCTCACGTTATGGGCTTCTTTGCTTTGATCTATTGTTAGCTTACATTGGTTTCGGGCGGTAATAAAGATGGTACGATTCTCAGTGGTAGGGTTTTTACGCCACTGTCGGTAAGCCAGATTTTTTGATTTGACAGCACGCTCACAATCCTTGCTAAACCAGGGCTTGCCGTTAGAAGGGCGTTTTTGGGAGGAGGGAATAAATGCTTCCATGCTCGTTAGAATGACGTCGGATACCTCTCCAGCACAGACGGATGGATCATCAGAAGAGAAGCATACGCTCATCCAAGGAAAAGTTCGAAAATGGTCTTTCAGGTCTTCCCACTTGGCCGATCTGTAATGCCATATCTTGCGAGGTTTAGGAGGTTGTTCAGAATTAATTGGTAGTTCGCTTAGAGTTGAAATAAGTTTGTGATCGGAAGATCCTAACGGAGGCTGTACGGTGACGGTATATAGATCAGGATTTGACGTTAAGAAATGATCCAAAAGACTAGCAAAATCTCCAGCTCGGTCTGGAATCCGCGTTGGTTCTTCTACGAGTTAAGTTAGACAAGAACTGATCGCGAAGGATTCGGCCTCGCGGCCTTGCTCATCGTCTGTATTTGAATATTTAAGCCAGTTGACATTGTGGACGTTAAAGTCGCCAAAGATAGCAATCTCGGCATTTGGATGGTTGGTTTGCAAGGAGTCGATTGTATTGGCTAGTGATGTGAAAAGGTCTCTGTAATGGGTATCACTTGGAGGACGGTAAAGGCAGCAGATAAACTTGGTGATTTTCGGCGTTGATATTTTAAACCACATTACATCAAAGTCTTTCGGGTTTGTTCGTGGTAATGATAATCTACCTAAAAAAATGATTTGAAAAATTGTTCAATATGACTTGCGATTTGAATTTCTTTAAAAGCTTTTATTTACAACCATGCATTTAATAATGATGACATTTCATCTATTTTGAAAGGTGGAAAGTTAACGTTTTTTACTTTTACTTTCCACCCGGGTGGAAAATAAATTATTTTTTTGTAATTTGTTTAAAAATCGATATCTCAAAGTAAAATACGAACACATATATGTCTACTTTTTCCCCAATTGATAGAGTGGTCTTCAGCATTGAATATTGTGACCAAATCGTTGATATATTTTTGTCTTGGCATTCTCACTGAAATATGCTAGCAGCGCCGACTCAGAACCAGGATTTTGAAGTTTGTTTCCCGTACACCATTCTTTGAAACAGTTATATGCCTTGTCATATGTCGGGCGGCTTTTAGTTGGCAGAAGATCTTCTTCTACTATTTTTGCTGCTTCTCTAATTTCTGGTGGAGTAGCAGCAAAATCAAATTCCTCATTTGATAGCATTATTCTGTTGTTAAAATAATATATTTTTCAGTGACATGGAAACCATATTCAAAAAATGATATTTTCCGTCTTGATGTGTATGATGTGGTCCGTCCACACAAGCGTGTGTCGTCCAAGTTAATTTAGTTTGTGTGTTAATTAATTTTCTCTAATTGCATTTAAGTTTACTTTATATTTTTTATTTATTAATTCATATTTTCTTTCTAATTCAACATCAAACCTTCAATACTTCAATACCTAAAAATTTTGTTTCATATCTCCGCGTGCATGGACGCCTTTAAGGTTCCGTACTACACTACGGCGATGCATGCAGAGAGTCGAGTTAATTCCGTGAATCCGACCGGACTGTTTTCGGGAGTGAACGAATATAATTTTCATTTTTATCACCCGCATCCGCAAATAACGAAACCAGGAGATACCCCAAGCAGGCCTGCTGAAACCCTTCTCCGAGTATCCAAGGTAAGGAATTTTAAAGGCCCGTTTTTAACATCATCTTTTTGGAGAGTCCATTTTTCTCTCCAGCTGAGCATCGAAGGTATTTATTTTTATTACATCCGCACAAGTCATTTTGGTCACTTTCGAGACCGGATATAGACTAAATATTTTCTGGTTTTAAAAGTTATTTTTATAAATTAATAATTTTCATCAATCAATAATTTTATTTCATTACGCTTTTTAAAAAATTAAACTAATACAGTTCCGTTTCCACGCATTGGAATTAGATTTGCTTGGCGACGAACGTACCGGTTTTTTTATCAAATTCCTTAATACATTTTTTAGGTTTGTAGGAGACAGAGTTTAAAGGTGTTCAGATACGTACAAATTTGTTGCACGTGAACTAGTTTGCATTGTTAATTATAAGTAAATACGGTTTTATTGGAGTAAAAATGTCCGATAAACTTAAAAAATATCAAGCGTTACGCAAAATAGAACTTTCTCAATTACGAGAAATGTATGAGGTCGCAAAGCAGGTTGAAGGAGGTGATACCACTCAGGTTGCGAGGTTTAAATGTATGCTGGAGAATATCGAAAAAAGGCATTCAGGCTTCTATGAAAGCCACCAGTGTATTATTTGTTTAGTGGCCGATGATGGGGAGAAGTTTGAGGCTGAAGATGCGATTCGAAAAGAATTTGATTTGTTGTATTATGGTATTAAAGCAATTAAATTTAAATTACCGTCTGATTCAGCATCAGCTTCTCAGTCGTCAGCGGGTACTTCGCACCCTAGTGGAAATATAACTTCAAATCAATTACCCAAAATTAGTTTGCCTAGTTTTACAGGTGATATAACTTTATTTCAATCCTTTATTGACATGTATGATGCTTTAATACATAATAATGCCACTTTGGCTAATTGTGAGAAATTTACTTATTTGCTTTCTACACTTAAAGGTTCAGCTTTATCTGTTATTCAACATCTTCCTGTAACTTCTACAAATTATACTATTGCGTATGATACACTTTGCAAACGTTACAAAAACGTTCGTTTAATGGCTGCCACACTGTGGAATAATTTAGAAAATGCTCCAAAAGTAGCTTGTGATAATTCAAATGACCTTCGAAATTTGTTAGATATTTTTGCTGAAAATATAGCAGCGTTAAAAAACTTAGGACTACCAACTGATCATTGGGACTTTATTTTAGTCCAAATGATACTGAAACGGGTCGATATTGCAATTGTTACAAGATTTGAGCTATTCTATGATAATTCCCTGGCGTTACCTACGTATAAAATATTATCAGATTTTTTGATGAAGAATTGTATGGCTCTGGATAATGTTAATTTTCCTCTTAAAAAATACAAGCCTACATTTCGAAAGCCTGTGCATCCTAAATCTCAATCGCCTTATCATACTGCCTTACTAGTTCAAACGCAAAATTCCGATCCTCAATGCCCAGTGTGCAATAAAACGGATCATACAATTTTTAAATGTTCGAATTTTTTAGATAAAACAGCCTATGATCGTTATCAATTCGCAAAAACACATAAATTTTGTATTAATTGCTTAAGCCATACCCATCGCTTTGCTACTTGTCGTTCCGAAAGTAGTTGTCATACATGTGGTCAGAGACATCACACGTTATTACATTTTTCAAAAAATGCCTCTCCACCGCACCCAACAGCTTTATCGCCAATACCGGTTACTGTTCAAACCACTCATCAAGGAAATTCTACACCCGCATCACATTCTACACAAAGTTGTTTTACTTCCTCAAAATCTAGTGTTTTACTTTCCACCGCCCGCATCGAACTCTTAGATAACCGAGGTACTTATCAACCCGTCCGATGTCTTTTGGATTCTGGAAGCATGACCTCGTTTATAACTTCAAAATGTGTTAAACGCCTCGGACTTCACCCTGTACAAAGTTCAGTCAATTTAAATGGCTTAGGACCCATGAATACATTGGTAAATCAAGGAGTAACTATTTCATTTCGTCCATTTCAACAAACGAATCCTATATTCTCTATTGATGCGCTTATCCTTAATAAAATATGTGATAATTTACCAACTTATAAACTTCCAATTGAAACTTGGCCCCATGTTTCAAACATTCGCCTGGCCGATAATCAGGTTCATGTTCCTGGTTCTGTCGACTTATTACTAGGCGCTGATGTATTTTCTAAGGTTTTACTAGATGGGCGTATCCCAGGACGCGTAGGAGCCCCTGATGCTCTAAATACCATTTTTGGATATATCTTAATGGGAACCGTTCAAAAGCCCTGTCCCACTACCTCGATTACTACGATGTTTTGTCATATTGAAGATTCTGCCTCTTTGGAGAATCAAGTTAAATTATTTTGGGAGTTAGAGGAAGTTCCACAGGTTAAATGCTTATCTCCTGACGAAATTCAATGCGAAAAATTATTCATGGACACTTATAGGCGTGATAAGTCCGGACGATTTATATTAAATCTTCCTTTTAAAGACGATAAACCCTCTTTTCCAGAAATTCGTCCTCTTGCCTTTAACCGCTTTTATTCATTAGAGCGCAGGCTCCTTAAAAACCCGCAAACTTATGATCAGTATCGTAATTTTATTCAAGAATATCTTGATCTTGGCCATATGGAACCCGCCTCTGGTTTTTCTCACAATTCATTTTATCTTCCGCACCATTGTGTTATCAAACCAGATAGTTTGACTACTAAATTGAGGGTGGTTTTCAATGGTTCAGCTCATTTACCAAATCAACCCTCTCTCAATGATCAACTTTATATTGGTCCAAAACTTCAAAATGACATTTTTACAATTTTGCTTAATTTCCGCATCCACAAAATTGTTTTAACTGCGGACATTACCAAAATGTACCGTCAGATTGTTATCACTCCTGAGCATCAGGACTATCAACGCATTTTATGGCGTTTTTCTCCCTCTGACCCGGTTCAGGAATTTCGCATCAACCGCCTTGTTTATGGCCTTACTTGTTCACCTTATCTTGCCATCCGCACTCTTCTGCAATTAGCAGAGAAAGATGGAACGTCTTATCCATTAGCTGCTGAAGCTTTACGCACTAGCACCTACGTTGACGATATAGTCACAGGTGACTCCTCGCTTGAGCGTGCTTTAATTCTTCAAAACGAACTAACTTCTTTGCTACATAAGGGAGGTTTTGAACTTCAGAAATGGTCAAGCAACCATCCTAAACTTTTAAGTCACTTACCCTCTTCCCTTGTAGCAATAGATCCAGTAAGTTTTGACTCTTCTCCTTCAAATGAAACTTCCTTAAAGGTGTTGGGCTTAGAATGGAATGCTTCTTCTGATAGTTTTCGCTTCTGTGTGAAGTTTCCAGATCGACCTTGCACTAAAAGGAACCTTTTATCTAATCTTGCTCGAATATTTGATCCTTTAGGCCTAGCCTCGCCGATAACTTTTCTCCTCAAACATCTTATTCAACGACTTTGGACTTTAAAGTTAGATTGGGATCAAACACCTCCCGAAGAAATTGTAAGGCTTTGGGACCGTTACCTGAACGATGTGTCCTGTTTAAGTTCATTTAATTTGCCCCGTCTGCTCTTTCCGGAGGGAACATCTCATTATGAACTACATTGTTTTGGAGATGCAAGTGAAAAGGGATTTTGTAGTTGTTTATATATTCGATGCTTTTCACCTTCCAATAATATTTCAGTGCATTTTGTTTGTTCTAAAGCAAAGATTGCACCACTCAAACGAGTCTCATTGCCTAGACTTGAACTTTGTGCTTCGGTTCTAGCTGCTCGTTTGGTTTCTTTCGTTTTAACCGCTTTTGAAGGAAAAGTACACTTTCAAAAGGTTCACTGTTATTCTGATTCCACTGTTGCTCTCAGTTGGATCAAATCCTCACCGCACAAATGGCGTACCTTTGTCGGGAATAGAGTTTCTGCTATTCACGAGAAGGTACCTCCTTCGAATTGGTTTTATATTTCGTCTTCGGATAATCCTGCTGATGTGGGTTCCCGGGGAATGCTACCATCCGAGTTACTTGATTGTTCCTTATGGTGGGCGGCACCCGTTCTTTCTTATCATAACTTCCCCACTATGGATTATCCTGACATTCCGCTTACTCCAGAAGTTACTGTGGAAGAGCGTCCTTTAGTTTGCGCTGCCTTTATTTCACCTAACTTTCTTGATTCCTTAGTTGAATCCCATTCTTCGGTTAATACTTTATCCCGCATCTTAGCATATGTACTACGATTTATTCATAATTGCCAAATTAAAATCCGCAACCATCCCCCCCTTACAGGTGCTCTTACTCCCCTTGAAATTCACAAGGCACTGTTGTTATTTGTCAAACGCACTCAGGAATTAAAATTTTCACTTGAAATTCACGCTCTTGGTCAAGGGCAACCACTTCCTAAAGTTTTACGTAAACTTTCACCCTTTCTGGATGACCAAGGAATTTTGAGAGTGGGAGGTCGACTAAGACACGCTCCCATTGACTATGATCGTAAATTTCCCGCACTTCTTCCTAGTCGCAGTATTCTAACTGACTTAATTATTGAATCTATTCATCTGCAGTATCTCCATGCGGGGATACAAACTGTTCATTTTTTACTTTTACAAAAGTTTTGGATATTATCCGCTAAACGTTCCATCAGACGTGTTTTGTCACGCTGTGTAAGATGCTTTAAGACTCACCCTACTGCTACGGCTCCTCCAATGGGCGATTTGCCTTTAGCAAGGGTTTCCCGTTTTAAACCCTTTCTTCACGTTGGTATTGATTACGCAGGCCCATTTACTATCACCATGTCTAAAACTCGTGGTGCCAAAACATTAAAAGCTTATCTTTGTCTTTTTATTTGTTTATCCGTTAAGGCTGTTCATCTAGAACTCGTTTCCGAGTTATCGGCCGACGCCTTTCTTGCTGCATTTAAGCGTTTTATTGGTCGTCGTGGTCGATGTTCGCATGTCTATTCCGATAACGGAACAAATTTTGTCAAGGCTCGTAAACTGCTGGATCAATACGCCGAGGCAGCTGCGGTGAAAGAGACTATTAGTTGGCATTTTAATCCACCTTCGTCTCCCCATTTTGGAGGCCTTTGGGAGGCCAATATCAAATCTATCAAAACCCATTTACTCCGGGTTGTTGGAGATTTGATTCTTACTTTTGAAGAGCTATCAACAGTTTTTATTCAGGTTGAGGCTATCATGAATTCGCGACCGCTCACTCCAGTTAGTAATGACCCCAACGATTTAAGTGCCCTTACCCCAGGTCATTTTTTGACCTTAGAGCCTCTGACCGCCCCCCCGGAACCTGACCTTCTCGATCTTCCCCTAAATAGGCTTTCGAGATGGCAAGTTGTTACCCGCATCCATCAGCATATTTGGGCTCGATGGTCTAATGAATATTTGCACACGTTACATCAACGAGCCAAGTGGACCTCACCTTCCTTCAATCTTCAACCAGGTACCCTTGTTATTATTAAACAGGATACTACTTCACCACTTAAATGGCCTCTGGGGCGTATAGTGGAGACCTGGAGATCCTGGCCCCGACGGTATTGTCAGAGTCGCTAAGGTTCAGACGGCCAATGGTAGTTTTAAACGACCGGCGCTAAAACTCTGTCCTCTACCTACCTAATTAAAATACTACGTATTTTGGTGGGCGGAAATGGTCCGTCCACACAAGCGTGTGTCGTCCAAGTTAATTTAGTTTGTGTGTTAATTAATTTTCTCTAATTGCATTTAAGTTTACTTTATATTTTTTATTTATTAATTCATATTTTCTTTCTAATTCAACATCAAACCTTCAATACTTCAATACCTAAAAATTTTGTTTCATATCTCCGCGTGCATGGACGCCTTTAAGGTTCCGTACTACACTACGGCGATGCATGCAGAGAGTCGAGTTAATTCCGTGAATCCGACCGGACTGTTTTCGGGAGTGAACGAATATAATTTTCATTTTTATCACCCGCATCCGCAAATAACGAAACCAGGAGATACCCCAAGCAGGCCTGCTGAAACCCTTCTCCGAGTATCCAAGGTAAGGAATTTTAAAGGCCCGTTTTTAACATCATCTTTTTGGAGAGTCCATTTTTCTCTCCAGCTGAGCATCGAAGGTATTTATTTTTATTACATCCGCACAAGTCAATTACCTACGTTATTTTACAACCTGCAGTTATTTGAAATTTCTGTCTAATTTTTCAAAGGAAAAGTCAAAATGATATTTATCTTTTATTAATACTTTTAATTCAAAATAATAAGAAGTGGATGTTAGATGTAGTTGTAAATAAAATAGTATACAAACCTTTGTGAAAAGTTTCATTACTGTCTCGAGATTTAGTTAACTTCGCCGCTTCGCGCATCGGTTAACTATCGACTCTCTCGACAGGAATGAAACACTTTCCACCTCGGTACGTAATATACTATCTCTATGTATGTACCATGTAGCCATAATTTTGCTTAGAAACATTTGGCGGAAAATTAGTCATAAATGCTGAATCAAATGAAAAATCAAAGAAAAAATGTTCTAGTGAGAATATAAGAAGGCTTTAACATGTCAATTCCAATTGTTTGCAAACGAAAGAAGTTTTTTTTGTGACTTGTTTAAAACAACTTCTTATTTCAATATTTTGCTTTGCACGAAACTTAGAGTTTTAAGGTAATTTTTAAATAATCCTCGAAATGGGAATGCCCGAAACGGTAAGACATAAGAATGGAGAAATAATGTATTTGGCACAAGAATACGTGGAACATTACTAGCTTAACTATTCTTATATTCACCCTACCGTTTTTATTTTTTTATATCTTTGATTTTAGTCATTAGACAAATGCATATATGCTATATTGTATACACCTTTGTTGAAGCCTATACGTTGTTAATTATATACAAATTTCACAATAGAGGTAATAAAAATAACAAATATTCCAATAATAAAACAACAATAAGGAACTTAATTAACTTTTGTTAGTTATTATATCAGACATTGCCTAAATATTTACATTTTAGAAGGTCTAGTAAACATGTCGATTTCCAAAGCTGGGAAGTTTATAAAATAACACGACGTTATTTACAAATTTGAGAAAATGTGAAAAATAACATTTTTGCTCGAAATAATAATGTTGATTATTTTTCTTATATAAATTTCTTTATTTAAAGTTGGTCCAAGCTTTCGGAAATCTTTATTTCCATCATCAGGGAGAATACAATATAAGGAAGGGTTGACTAATGTTAGAGATAAGCTCTTAAGTAATCAAGACAACCGTAGTTACTTACAACTTTGTTGAGGTTGATCATGTAATTGTAGAAATACATTATTTATAGTAACACAGCAAAATTTGGAGACACTGAAGTAGTAAACAGCTACGAAAGCTGTAGCTAAGAAAGTAATGTGGGCAAAAAAATATCTGCCGTTAACAATGTTGTCATGTATACAAGGTGTTATGGACATTACTTATTATATTTAAACCGGCAAATCCCGAAATGAAAATAAGTTCAAGAAAAATAACCATAAATGGCGCTTCGAATTATTAAGCGAAATATACACTTTATATGAAATCTCAAAATTTTCGTGGCCGCTCCTGAGGACCTTCGCAATCAATATTTTATTGAGACAGTCTCCAGGTTCAAAAGATGTTAGCGCATTATAGGCGATGTTGTCATATTGCAACACAGAATTCTAAACGCACGCGTTCAGTTTTTGGCAACAAGACGTCTTTGACGCGCGTTATCACTTCTTTTTCAAACTTTTTAGATAAAGAAAACTACAATAGATAATATCACACAAATTTGAAATAACATCATTTATTATTTCACAACCAAAAAAAAATCGGGCAATACAACTAACAAAACGTTTAAAATTCGTATACGTCAAGCACGTGGAACCCTCGACAACGTCGTTCCACTCCCGAGCCTCGGAACATACTGAAGTATGAAGTGGCGCGCGGCCGGTATTCAAGCAACGGCGAGACACGCGGTGTGATCTGACAACACTGTTAGTATACTTTAGTGACCCACATTGTTGCTAAGTGAATCCAGATAGAACGGCGCGACAGTATGTGGGTAAAAAGAATTTTTACCTTAGTATTTAGATATTCGATTCGAACAGTATGTAGACTTTCTCTAAGACACCCTAGGAGTCACCAATTTAAATATCATAAGTCATTTCCATAACATCCTGTATTAAACTTTAATTTAATTATCTCATACCGAGAAACACCTAAAATTACATTTACGCATTTCAAATAAATTGTAAATGGTATATCCTAAGAAACCAATATTCTATTATAATTTCAATATTATTAAAACTTTCTTATCGTGTTATTTATTTTAATATTTCAATGAAAAATTATATATTTTCTTGATTACAGTACTTTTAATCTAAATATGGCAACATGTGCGTTGTCGTTATAGGTAACTAGAGCTAATTTGACAGGCTATATCCCAGACAGTTGATAGCGCATGCGTCTGTCTCGTGAGACACTTGATGGACCTACAGGCTTATTCGGCGATGTCCGATATTTGGTGGATGTGTCCACCCAGTTGCGTAGTGATAGAAAGGCCAATAGTTATTGTATTAAATTGTGTTTTAGACACAATTGTTCATTGTGTCGTGTGTTGGGGTGTTATTTTAAAATTTTGAACTTTGTAATAGAATGATTATACTCCAGGTAAACACCTTCACAGTCAGACTCGTGAAGTGATTTGCAAATGTTCATAGGGTATGAGAAGAGGAATCACAAATCAATATATTTTAATTCCGACTTAAGCGAAAGCTAGAAAGGGACATTAGAAGAGAAACTGAAAAATCTTCCTTAATCGATTAATCATGTAACTGTTTTTTCCATGTTGAAAAATTTACATCTTGTGAAAAGTAATTTTTTAAACATTCAAGCATAAATTGCAATTACTAAAGAATTTCCTATTTTTATTACATTATGTAAAATAATAATAGCACGCCCATGACTAGACCATATTGTAAACGATATTGTTTCCCACTTAGCGATACGTCGGAGATACAGATCCACTAAAATACCATCGGAAATCGTCTCCAAAAGGTGTATTGTGACGGGTTTGTACTTTGTACACTAAACTGTTTATAAATAATATTCTACATTAATTTTTTGGGGATAAATTATAATACCTGCCTAGTGGTCAGGCAAGATTGTTTTCATAATCCATACTATACCAAAAAAATATTATTGAGATAACTTTTATTTTTACAGAATTGTTATGAGAAGAGTTTTTCGCGGAGGACTTTTTTTCCTTATGGATTTTTCCGTTTTTTTTCCAGCGGTTTTTTCTCCAGGGTGATTTTTTTCCTAGATTCGAAAGTTGCCAAATTTTTACATCAGTAAAAAGGACATGTTTCAACCTTAGCGACAGTAGTGCAATAAAATAAAGGTTCTATTCTATTTCTACTAATTGATACTCTACCTACTTTTGGAATCTAGAAATACTTTTCACTTCTACAAAGAATTATTTTTCAACTCAAAATGATATATGTACCACCCTATTACTTATCTTTTCTAAAGCACGCAGCTAAATTGCAGGAAATAAATATGTCCTGTGTTCTTTTTATGCTTTTGTTGTAAAACAATCTATGTAAAAAGTTCTTTGTAACATTTGACTCCTTTTCTGTACTGACCTGCTGATTTCTCTTGTTTGTTTTACGTTTCGCATTGTTTTATTAGGAACATTGTGTAACAAATGAAATTAATTCCCTCTGTTGCGGTTATATTATTTTCCGGATATTTATTTCCGTCATGGATGACAGAAATAAATTAATGTCAACTTATTTAAAATGAGTTTATTGTATGCTAGAGACTTTCTAACATTATTGCAATGACCTATTAATATACAGGGTGCCTAAGATACGGATGGACTCTATGGGCACCTCGTTAATGGTAAATGATACAACTTCGATTAAATGGGGAAAAATTATCGCAATCAAAGTATGAACAATATGCAATACAAAAGGCTTTGTTAATTGTTAAGATTTTTAAGTTTTGAGTTATTTAACAACTAGAACTCAAATTTTGAATTTTTAAATAAATTTTTTTTTCGATGTTAATATTAAAGTTCGAGTAAAATGATAAGGTTAACCACAATACTTTGGTTTGTAAACTTGCTTCGATGGGTGTGCAGGGAGACCTCCTCAGGTGGCTTGCCTCATATGTACAAGGTAGGTCACAAATTGTTGTCATAAATGGATATAATTCCAAATCATTTCCAGTGACATCGGGTGTGCCGCAAGTCTCACACCTGGGGCCTCTGTTGTTTTTGATATATTTGAATGACATTAAATCATGTTTTAAATTCTGTAAGTTCCTTATTTATGCAGACGATCTAAAGCTTTATGCAATCATTAGGGGCCCGAGAGACTGTGAACTTATTCAAGGTGATATAGATAACTTTGTTGCTTATTGTATAAATAATAATTTATTCCTGAATTTAGAGAAATGTTGTCATATTAGTTTTACTAAGAATACATTAAATGCTATTGAATTTAATTATAAAGTGGGTGACAGTATTATTAAGCAGGTTACAGAAGTGAAAGACTTGGGAGTTGTATTCGACAGTAGAATGACATTTGGTCCACATATCGACTTCATTGTTAACAAAACTAGCAAACTACTGGGATTCATAACTAGAGTGTGTAAAATGTTTAGGTCTGAAGAAGCAATTAAAACCTTGTATTATGCTTATATTTATAGTAGGCTAAACTTTGCATGTCTGGTTTGGTCTCCTTATTATCACATTCATATACATAGATTGGAAAGGATTCAATCACGTTTTCTCAGATTTTTAAACTTTAGAATAAACGGCGTTTATGAAATAGCGGATATGTGTCAAGTGAGACAGTGCTTCTCTGTCACAACTCTTCAAGTTAGACGTATGCAATCCTGTTTACTGTTTTTATACAAATTGCTTAACAATTTTATTGATTCACCAACATTAATATCAATTATAACTTTTCACATTCAACCTAGAGAAACGAGAACTCATCAATTATTTGATATTAATTATAGAAGAACAAATCTTGGGCAAAATTCACCTTTAGTAAAAATGTGCACAATTTATAATAACAATTGTGAAGATATTGATATATTCAATACAACTCTGTTTACTTTTAAAAGGCAAATAAAGGGATTGAATCTTTGACCGGTCGAGTCTATTGCTTTTTGGATTTTATAGTCTATTGTTTTTTGGATTTTATAATTTATAATTTATTAAATTTTGAATGGTTTCCCATGACGCCGTGGTTGGTGTATGGGAGTGGTCCCGAATAATTTGTTCATATTTAGATTTAGTTAGGACATAGCTTATAACGTACTTGTACACGTAACTGAAAATTAGTGGGTACATTTTTGGGTCTAGAACCTGTCAGTACCCCAAATCGTAAATAAATAAATAAAAAACATTCTCACAGCAACGAAGCAGTTCAATTCAACCAACTTCATTTTTTCTAACACGGTACTGATTTTATAATATCAAATTTTAAGACCTTTTTTATTCTAAATATGATGTCCACACATTATCGTTTAATTACGTTTCGAGTCTTTTTAATCATCTTCATGAAATTTTCAGGATACGGTCTTTTCCATAAATGTGTAAAAAAAGTTCAATGTTCAATGCAGGAGGTACTAATATGAATATTTTTAAAGTTCTTTTATAAGAATCCATAATAATCATAAAATAAGATAATTTATTAACAATAACAAAACAGTAAGTATGAAAAAATAAACAACAAATGGGTACACTTTTATAGGGTTTGTTCGTAATTGTTAGTGCTATGAAAAAAGTAATGTAGGGCTATTTGGTGATGGTGAAATCAAAATTTGAAAATTTTCGCTCGCTTAAGAGATACAGGGGAAAATCAAAAAATTTACAATTTCAAAATTACCCTATATTTTCTTAGTTAAAAGAGATACGGAAAAATGTTTTATGTAGAAGTTTCTTTATAATGATTGTTGAATAATAATGTTGAATAATAATGCACATACACACCATTGATGATATTGGTTTCCTAGAAGATTTATTTAAATTTTATTACTTTGAAACGAAATAAAATATTCAGATTAAGGTAAAAAGTTACGGGAATTATCGCAAATGTTCGGGATATGTCCTTAAAATGGTTGCCGTCTTTCCGGATAGCGAACAAAATATAAATTTTGCGCCATTTCTTCGTTTTTTCCACTTTCAATATCAACTGATATCATATAAAATTTTTGAAAATGAATATGCAAAAACGAAATTGACGTTAAATGTTAATAACAACTAAAATATCAACATAGTTGTTTCTATGATATTAGCTTTTGTTTCATAGCCTACTGTGGTTTAAAGTCATTAAGTTTAAATAAATCGCCTAGGAAACCAATATCATCCATGGTGTGTTATATATTTAAAAGGATAATTTAAAATACCATCTTTTTAGATTAAAATATACAGGGTGTTCCATTTAAAAAAAATAAGGTTAGGTGCAATAATGTTTTACCTGACCCCGTAAACTTATTCTGAAAACGGCAGATCATTCAACAATCATTATAAAGAAACTTTCGTATAAAACATTTTTCTGTATCTCTTTTAACTAAGAAATTATAGGATAATTTTAATATTATCTATCGTTTTTGATTTTTTTCTGTATCTCTTAAGGAAGCGAACATTTTCAAATTTTGATGTTGCCATTTTAAGTTTGAGCCAAAAAGAGCACATGACACCTACATTACTTTTTTATGGTACCTACTAACAAGTACGGAGATACCCTATAAAAGTAATAAATGGGGCACCTTGTACATCGGCAAAAAAAACATTAATTAAAGTAAAAATAACAGTAAGTACCTAGATTATTAGAAATTCTTTTCCAAAGGGCGCTTGAAACGATTTTCGCTATTCTAAAACATAATAATAAAAAATGAGCAAAATAAAATAAAATTTTACATTATAATATCAGGGCCGGATTAGAGAAAATGAAGTTGATGATGATTGCTTGAAAACGAAACGTCGTTTAATTTTTTTATGTATTCTTTGAGTTAGCTAAAAGTTGCTGTGACAATGTTTTGTCGCTTTGGCTCTAACTTTAATATTAACGTCGAAAAAATTAGATTAAAAATTCAAAACAGTTTTTATTAAATAACTCAAAACTTAAAAATCGTATAAAAACTTTTTGTACGGCATATTAATTGTTCGTGCTGTAGTAGTAGTTGTATCTATTAACGAGATCCTCAACGAGACCCTCCTTATCTTGGGCACACTGTATAAGTGTGTAACCAAATTTTCAGCAAAAATGATAAAATATAGTTTTTATCAATATAAGTTAAAATATTGACGGAGATTCACAGGCTACCGAGTTTGTGCCTTCATGTCAAATTTACAAAAGTTGTTAAGCGTGTTATATCATTTCGTGGACATAAATGTTTCTATGTTCCGCTTTGTTAATATAAGTAGATTAGCGAATATTCCGTATTGTCTTACCTCTAAAAATGTAAAAATTTTCTTTTTTAGATAATAGATAAAAACGCCTCTTATTTACTTAATTTTTACTAAAACTTTCAAAATTGGTGTACCTGGATATTTCAACGTCAATGACTTTGATCTTTAAGAACACAGGCGGATAGGGACCTAAAAATATCAATTTATTGCGGCCAATGAGATCGTTTCGCTGACGACTGACGTTTTATTTTGGAAACATATAACCTAGAAATTGTATTTTTGGTACACTCGGTTTTACAAAATTTTTTGAATTTATTTTTGAGATTTCAATAATTATATTCAATAAAACATGAAATAAACTGCCGAGAAGCAAATAAATAGATAATTCCATCCTTTTAACTTAAAAAAAAAACACACACAAGGAAGTTATAAAAATTTGTTTTCTACGAGTCGTGATTTTCCTTATGTATTCGGTAAAGAAAAACACAAGAAAGTTACAGAACAAGAACAAAAATCTAAAACGACCTGCAGGTGATAATATCCTATCAATTGAGAGTGTTGTGATCGCTCTAGCGAAAAACCACTTGAGTACTCGATTATTGAAATAACCGACATCGCTCGATTGTTAAAAAAACTGCTCGAGTTATAAATGCAAGCGAAAATCGTCGCTTGTTACTTATTACTTTCCACTCGATACCCAAGCTTCGCTTGACGCCGACGGATGTTCGAGCAATGTTTCGCTTGATAGAAAATACTACTCTGGATATAAATTCGACAAGTGCCGATTAGCGACGTGGTGCGAGTTTGGCGCTCAGAAGGCTGACACGACATACGTCTTTGTTAAAGGCACATAAACAAAAAGGTGTATTTAAAAAAGTATGTAAAATCCCTTAGTGACATGGGTTTTGGCTAGCGAGTTGTAATTGTAAATTCTTAAAAAATTACAGGGTGTAATTTTTTTTTTAATCAGAATCAACTGTTCTTCCTTAATAAAAACTCTAGACTGAACTTCTAAAACTTACAAAAACAAACCCTGGTGTTTTATCAACACATTCTTCTTAGTCATAAAAATTTCAAGTGATTAATCGCTCGAGCGATTCACTCGATTATTAAAATCGCTCGAGTATCAAGTAATCGATTATTAAAATCATAGATTTTTCCTAACACTAATTTTAAGTGCAACAGTGTTAGACAATAGACAACAATACACCCTATAGTATAAGGTTCTTCGGATGGTGAGGAAATGAGTTTTCTACCTATTAGTATTTGATATTATTCCCACCTGAAAAGCATATTCTATTTATTTATTTATCTATACCATTTAATGACTATTTTTATTTTCAGGAATAAATTCCTATGGCCTTCAAGTAAACCATGAGCTTTGCTCTACAATCACTTCAACAACAACAGAGCTACATTAAATGTATTCAAAACTCAAGCATAGAAACTACATGTGGAGTAAATTCAACTTTAACCCTGGAGTGCGTCGCAAAAAACACGAGCCTCTATGACTACTTTTGTGAATCGGACTATTTCTCCAAAGAAAAAAGGTACCTCTGTACGGGATGTAACTCAAATTATACCAAAGAAATCTTACTAAGTTTTTTTAGTGAAAATCTTACAAATTTTATAGTGCGTGGTCCCATGTTGGATTGTGAACTTACCGTGTACAATAGAACTGGTGACATATTCTGGACGTGTAACAATATTTCTAATCATACAGAAACAATGTGGGATAAAGTTCCATATGACTGGAGTTTCCTGTTCGTAGTAGTGTTTATAATAGCTGGTGGAGTAGGAAATATCTTAGTTTGTTTAGCCGTGTTGTTGGACAGACGATTGCAAAACGTGACCAACTATTTTTTGTTAAGTTTGGCAATTGCGGACTTACTAGTTAGTTTATTTGTAATGCCTTTGGGAGCAATTCCGGGATTTCTAGGTAAGTTTATTATCTGTTTCTGTTCCTTCTAATGAAGATATTTGTAAAAATTTACTATCCCATGTTGAAGATTAGCGTCAGTTTGAGAAAATGTGAAGTTACCGCAGAGTTATCGTATGCGCATCATCTACTATTGCACACACATTTTAATGTAATAACGCATTATGACTTCTTGAAGATATCGACATGGGAAACCCATATGCCGAGTTTAAATACATTTTGGTTAGCCAATCCAAGCTATTCAATTAAACGTGATGGCAAAGCTACGAAACTCTAAGTGCCTGTTTTCACCAAAGCAACTGGCAACCGCAACGCAACATCAACGCGACTCAGCACAACTGCAACGCAACTAGTTGCTTATGAGTTGCCTCGCATACCGCGTCGCCGTTGTCAGTTGCTTCCAATCGCGGTGTCATGGCAGACGAGAGAGCAAAATATTTAACTTTTATGGCTCAATCGGTAAAACCTATGGAATTTAACCGGATCATTATTTAATTCCTGTGCCAGTATATACGAAATGTCTCAAATTTATGGTATAAAAATGGTTAACCCAAAATTGTCACTAATGAGCAAGTATGTTGCGGCTATATCTTCATCTGACGAGGACGACATTTTACTCACGTAAAAAAAGAGACTTCAAACCAGTTGATTCCAGTGGGAACGCAAGAGCAACTCATCTGAAGTTGCGGTCGCATAGCAGTTGCGTTGCTTGCCAGTTGCTATGACGCGAGCAAAATGTCGTCTTCGTCAGATGAAGATATAGCCGCAACATACTTGCTCGTTAAAAAGCTTAAAAAAAACTGAGCGACAATTTTGGGTTAACCCTTTTTATACCATAAAGAGACATAGTTCGTATATAGTAGCACAGGAATTAATAATGATCCGGTTAAATTCCATGGGTTTTGCCGAATGAGCCACAAAAGTTAAATATTGTGCTGTCTCGTCAGCCATGACACCGCGATTGGAAGCAACTGACAACGGCGACGCGGTATGCCCGGCAACTCAGAAGCAACTAGTTGCGTTGCAGTTGGGTTGCCTTAAGTCAGTAGGAACACGCGTAAACATTAGTGCTGAGTCGCGTTGATGTTGCGTTGCGGTTGACCAATTGCTTTGGTGAGAACAGGCACTAATAGTTCAGTTAATACAGCAAACACCAACAAATTAAATTTTGACATTGACCAAACGAACATTAGTGTAATATTTTCATTATTCGTTATGTTCAGCTTTACGTCAATTTCTGGCAATAGCCTCATCAGAAGTAATTTGCTGATGTTTGCTGTCTTACCTGAACTATGCGAGGTTCGTGGTTTTGCCATCACGTTTAAATGAATAGCTTAGGATTGGCTCACCAACGCAACTGCTAAACTATTAATTGTTCAGGAGAGACGAAAATCGAATGTCATATTTTTATTATTAGGTTCAAATAACGTTAAGAAAATATATTGGTATTGAAAGTATTGGATTATTCGTTGGGCAGCGAGTGATTATATACTTTCGTCATTGTTTACCATTTTTAAGGAATTAACTTAGAAACGAATCACAATTAGCCATAGCATATATCTAATTAATTTATTTTCATTTAATATTATTTATCGTATAAAGTTCGAACCTTTCTACTATTTTATCGTACCATCAAACCAAACTTATACGTAGTAGCTCTCACAGTGGTGCGATCCGTGCCGGTCGTTAGATTGATGACGAGGAATGGTCGCATATGCGCTCATATAGACGGGACGTAATGCAGTTTCCCTTTACTATCAGGCGGCGGAGGATAGCGGGGAAATCGCTATTTTGAATGGAAAAGGTGCACACTTTTGGGTGGCGCCTTTGTCCGTTTGCACATGTATACATGCAGTAATTCGAGGTGCGTTTGTTTGTACCAATATTTTAAGTTTTTTTTATTAAAATGAATAGTTTGATGTTGGAATACTTAAAAAATAACTTTAGCTCTTTTGAGTTTGGAGCAAAATATTAAAGTAGGAAAGGCTGTTATTGATACATTTTCTGCAAATAAGAACAGAAGAATGAACATGACATTTAAGCACTGTACACACTAAAAAAAACTATTTTGATTTTCTAAAGTTTTTCTTATGTATAATTAAAGAATAAATAAAAATATGTATTACCTGACGCATTTTCTAATTATTTTTTTTCTACGTTTAAAACATCTAAGAAAAAAGTGTTTGGTCGTTGCACAAAGATTTTTTTTGTTAATAATTTCACGCTACGAGTGAACCTCCTCTATCATAGGTCACGACCCGCCACTGGCCACCACGTCAAGGCACGTATACGAAACTGAATACCTTTTATTAAATAATTAATACTAATAGTTAGAGAGACGGTGACAATAGGGGGTCCGTGAAGTGGAATATCAGTGATTTGGTTTTTCGTGGAGTTTAGGTACCCCTCTACAACTTTTGTATCTGATGAAATGCCGTAGAGCGTTGCTGAGAGGCGCTGTTCCGCTATAAATAGGATATTCTCAATAAATTCAAAAATATATCGAGCCATGTCTGAAAATGAATTTACAGCATCTGCGTGACCCCAAAGTCACGGGAAACACATTTTCTGACAAGTCAACCCTTGCATATACTTTTCCGAGCGTGTCCAAAAAAAAAAAATGAATAGAAAACTTATAAAGTCTCAAGTGACATGGGTCCAAGTGGGCTTAATCGATTTGTATTCACATGGAGATGACTCGTAAACAATTTTCTGATAAAAATAATATTGCAAAAGTGCAGCTTACTTCAAGCAAGGATATCGTGAAAAGGAAGATTATGAAAGTGGGTACGCAGGTGCACGAAGTAAGAGTGCAGCGAGATCTCTTTGGACAATTGCTGACTGCATCGCTTTCTCAAAAAATAGATTTAGAGAAAGTTTTGCAGTACCCGATTACTCCAGTCCCGCTTTCTCTCTGTCATACCTTCCGGTATCTCTGCGCAATATTGTCAGAATTCCGCTATTATTTTATTAGTGTGTCAAGGAATGTAGTGTGACAATTTCCTGACATGTCACGATCATTTACCGTATTTCCTCCTAGGAGATTTTTAAAAAATTCCAATAATGAATTGACGAGACCTGGAACGACAAAAATAATTTTTTAACATATAATGTTCTAGTCTAGAAAATTTCAAATTCGCTTTTTTTCTTTCTTTTTTAATTAATTTTTTTTTAACGCTCAGAAAAGTATATGCAAAAGTTGACTTGTGAGAAAAGGTGTTTCCCGTGACTTTGGGTTCACTCAGATGCTGTAAATTCATTTTCAGACATGGCTCGATATAATTTTGAATTTATTGAGAATTTCCTATCTAAAGCGGTACAGCGGCTCTCAGCAACGCTCTACGCCATTTCATCAGACATAAAAGTTTTAGAGGGGGACCTAAACTCCACGAAAAAACAAATTACTGATATTCCACTTCACGGACCCCGTATTGTCACCGTCTCTCTAACTATAAGTAATAATCAAATGTTACTTATTTGGTATAATGATGTTTGGTAACATTATACTATTTAATAAACTAAGAACTAGAGATATGCTAACCAATTAATTCTACGGTTGAGCTTGTTTTTCTGTATTGAATTTTAAGTCCTTTTTGGAGTTATATATGATTAGTTTGTATGATATACATTACTAATCTCTCGCAGCAAAGATGCAAGGAAAAAGAAAGTTTATTATTTACCCGAAGATAGGAAGACATTATGAAAGCTTTTTCAATTACCGTGAGAGAATATTGCAATATTTAAGAAGGAAAACGAATAATAATTTTATTGTCCTTAAATATTTGTCGCTTCTGTATTACGTTATGAATAATTCATAACATTGTTGTATACTGTAAAATATCACATTTTTTAGTTTTATTAGTAAATTCCGCAAAAAATATATCCAGAATGCCAGCAAGCAAAAGCACAACTTCCTAAAAGTCAATTTACTTTTAAATTAAATTTGTTCTTAAAAGTTCACGGTTCGAGATCGCTTATAATTTTAAAAGTTTTATAAAGGGTTTAAACAAAATGAATTAGAAATATAAAATAATGGTTAGTATTCCAATTTGTTTGATATTAGCGGATTTTATTTTTAAATAACAGTTATTTGATTCGTCCACATGAAGATATATTTGATTGGTGCATGGGCCCATGACTTCTGAATGATTCCCTTATTTAATTTAAACTAAAAATATATTTAAATTTTTTCAATGATAGAGATTATCTACTCTTAAACTGTAGACTCGTTTTATTTAGTAATTATCAGTTTTTGAAATAAATAAATTCGTACAGTTTTGAAGCCTAGAATGATATCATTAAAGTTTAATAAAGGCAATTCATTCATTAGGCATTACAAACTCACAAACCTGTCAAAATCGTTTGGAAAAAAATTTGCACTTAAATATTTAAAAAGTATTTTCACTATTCCTAAAAATTGCAGGAGGCACTGAAGATGAGCGTAAAGTCGAAAGGGCTATGTTAATTAACACTTGGATCAAAATTTAAGAAAACATAAATATTTAAAAGGCCACAACAAAATTTATTTTATTGTGGTTATACGAACTACTGAAGGAATTGATTATTAAATTTTAAAACTAGATTGTGACTCCTAAAAATAGTACTTGTAGCAATTATTTTACTAAAGTGTGCTGCAGAGTAGTGGTGCGTAAATCAATCATTTAGAGGCGATCGAATCAATAACTGACCGATTTAAGAAATGACCGTATCTTTTCAGTCATTCAATGAATGAACGAACAAACCCGAACAAACGATTGTATCATGCCGAAGGATTGATTACGCTTTCCATTCTGATATTTTTATAATATAATGTAATGCAGATCGGTTGGGATTCTTTTATAGTATGGTCCTCCCTTTTCCAATACACAAACTTATGCATTATATTTCATGCGAATGTCCCGAGTGTTTCGACGCCGCATGGCAGCATAGGAAGCAATGAATTGTTTGTCTCTATTGCTTTTAGTTCGGATGTAATTCTTTATTTCGTTTCAATATTTCCTAGCGGTCGTTCTGCGTTAAACAATAATTGCTTAATCTCATTTTCTTATAATCTCTCAATACCTAGATAGCATTCTATTCTAAAATCCTAAAAGTCATTTAAAAGCTTTTTATATTAACAACTAACCCTTATAAGCAACTTCTAAAAATTGTTTCCTGGACCTATCAATTGTACTGTTGACAATGTAAATGGAAGGTAGAAACTTTTTATTCCTAGTTGTTTTCCTTTCGAGTACTTCTCGCATAGCACTTTTTTGGAAGAATTTTTCTCATTAGGAAATTTTAGTATGTAGTATATTAGATGGTCTCGAGAGTTAGATTGTTTTATAATAACCTTATCTATAAAAAATATTCTTTTTAGTTGCAGTTTGCTAATCATCCTGCCTTTCAAGTGATTATTCTTAGTGTCCATTTACTTCTTATTTCATATTTCATCTTATCTTACTAACGATATCCTTTAATGTATAGCTTGTGATAACCTTCTTTACATTCCTCAATTTATATTATAAACATTATTTCTATTGTTTTTGTCAGAAACAAGCCTTTCGCTCCTTTTTCATTCTTTTTTCACTACAATAGCCTTCTCCCACAATATTTAATATTTATATACAACAAACCCCATCTTTTCTATAACAATAGTTTGGATATTCAGTATTCAATATCCACGAAAAATTCATCAATAATAACCTTAAATTTGATTTTTTCTTTACAAATGCAACATATGGCACCACATGTTTATCTGGCAGTTACCGACTCTGCACCAACATGAGCATCATTTCCAAACAAAGAAAAATTTTTACTATTTCCACTCCCAACATTTTAACTTTCAGCCATTTTCTTCTCATCCACGATGTCAGCCAAAGATAAAAGGAACTTAATTAAATTTGCATTTTTACAAATAGTTAACATCTAATTTTGGAGGACGTCGGTTGGTTGGTTGGTTGGTTAAAGGCGGGGGTCGGTTTAAAGGCCCGAAATTCTATCACAGCCTATCGGCTTATGGTGTACCCCGATTTTGTTAGAATATGTTTGTTCCTTCTATGAGGTCCAGTGACCTTCTACCAAACTTGTCATGTGGGAGGTTATCACCACGTTGTATGTTCGGCAGTTTTATCCTCTTCGCTGCAGAGTCTGCATTCAATGGATCCGTTGTTTATACCTATCCGTTGTTTATACCTATCCGTTGAAGGTGGTTTCGCAGGTAGCAGTGGCCTGTTAGCAGACCCATTACCTGTTTCAGCTGGGGCCGCATCATGGTTAGCAACCCACTCGTTAGTATTTTCGATGGTTTTCCAATTACGGCCCGTGCGTGTATTTGACCAGGTAACCCTTGCGATCGTGATAGGTGTTGTTTTTCGACCATCTATATGTTGGAGGACGTCACAGCTATATATTTAACGCAGTGGCAAATCTACGGCGGGAGGGGGATAGAGAGGCTATGGCCCCCCTTCATGACTTTTAAAATAAGCTTTTCTAGTACTATTTTCTATAAATTGTTTATCAAATTTAACGATATTTGGCCATGGTCCTAAAAAAATTTCTTCATAGGCCATTTCGCCTGCCGCCGGCTTTTCTTAGATTTCTTAAATTTATGAGAAAGAAGACTTCATTTTATTCCTTTTATAAGAAATAATGCACATGAAGGGAATCCTTCAAGATTTATAAACAATAATTGGATATTGACGCTCGATTCCCAGTCTAGTGAATCGCGAGCCTGGATATGTACTACGATCGCAATAAATGATTTATTGATATTAACCGGTAAAGATTCAGTGTTTCAATACTTTCTACTGATACCGTTTTTGTAATCGAATCATTTACGATTGATCCACCTCTACTGCAGAGATATATTCACGTTCGTCGTTTTACCTGCATCTTCTCTACTTGTTGCCCCATCTTCGCGGCTATTTTGCTAAACGTCCCCAAATCAGAATTGAGTACCAAAGTTAAAATGATCCTTTTCCATCAAGCAAGCGCACTGAAATGATAACTGACATACACAGCGTTTTGCCACAGTCGCCTAGACTGGAGCACCTAGCGTATTTATTACAATATAAATTACACAAAATAGTTTTCGGACGAAAATTAAAATCGGTCATTTATATCAGGAAAAGTGATGAGATGATTTTTGAGTTTAGCGATACAAATCAAGAAAGACTTAAATATTTCAAAGCTTCTGCCACTTTTTCCGATTAGAAAAACTATATAGGAAAGTCATCCATCTATCTATAATATTATTATGTTTAATCTTTAAAAAATAGATAATACCTACTTATCTAAGGTATTTTATATGCCAGAATACTACGCTTTAATAACCAATCTGAATTGCCAATTTTATTCCAGAATAGAAATGGTCCTTCGCTTAAAACTCATTAAAAACTTTAGTCAAAGGAATAAAAAAAGGACTTTAAATTTAAAGAAGGGTCCCCACGCACCCTCTCTAGTAACGTGTTAAGTTAACTAAATTAAAAAGTACCTCCGCGTGTACTTTTTTACGACGGGTAAGGTATTCACAAAAAATATGTAACATTACTTTGATATTTCCAAGATGGCGCGGGCGGTCTGGTTAGTGGTAGTGTTCTCGGATCGCAAGATCCACGTTTCGATCTGATAGACAGTTTGTTTAGCCAGAACACTCACTGAACACCGACCTGTAACTATGGATATGTAGAACTTGTGGGGTTCGCAGAAAAAAGTTAAATTTTATGAGTGAAAAAATGGGTTGGTGAACACTGTTCACCAGTCATATTTTTAGAGGTTGCTCGTCGATTGTCTTGCGCCGTCATATAGGCAACCCCGCCGTACTGGTGTCGGTTTGGTTGCCAATCAACGACCTGAACCAATGACGACCGTCCAGAACCGAAATCAGTCGTAGGGATGTAACGATATGGAAAATCTATCGATACGTGGACAATAGATATAAAAATTAATTATAAAAGTGGCTTTTCAGTAAAGAAAGTCTTGATGTGTGAAAATATTACCGAGTAATCATTTTCATTAAGGGCAAAATACAGACCTTCTCGCCGGTTACGGTAAATAGTTTATGATTGCGCATGGCATCTGACGATCAGCTTTATTTACATGCGCCAGGTCATAAATTTGCCACTTTTGCTTCTAGAGTTTGACTATCCATAGATATAGGTCGGTGTCACTGAATTACTCACCAAGTTCGTTAGTATCAGTGTCATTGTACGCTATCATTTAATATTTCTCGATGTTCCGATGAACTTGATATATTTAAAACTTCTTGCTCATTCATCTTTGTCCCAGTGGCGACTATTCAGAAGAAGTAGGGCAAGTGCCATTTCCTTAAGAAAGAAGATATTATTAGTAAATAAAAGTAACTTCAATAAAATAATTTTTTATTGAATTATTCGTAACTCCTCTAGTCGTTATGTACCAATCTAAACCTATGCGAATGTAGGAAGGGCAATCATCAATCTTATTAGTATCTGCGCCTATAGAGTAAATAGAAAGTTCCTGGAAATAGTCCAAATAGCAATGGTAAAAAGTCAATTTTTATGCTCATATTGCAACCAAGAATCAGTGGTCGTGTCTTGCTGTACGGTCGCAAATTTGCTTGGCTCTGCGTTTACAAGTATAGTTCGGAAAGTTGGTTCACAAATTATTGTGTGAAAAACTCTTAGATAAGCCGCAGTGCCATTGAGTTTCAATCAGGCACGGGCAATCAATCGCTGTATTATAGACTGATAGTTACATCGTCAGTGCAATGTAGCAAATTTGTAATAAGTGCACACTACTAATTTTGTGGGAATTTTGTCCATGCCATGTGTGTCAGTCTCAATGGTGATAGACTTCACGTCGTCTAATCGAAACCTGGTATTCGAATCGAGATTCTAGAATTGAGCATAATGAACTCTCGGTCGTAAACAGCTAAATTTAGCAACTTTTATGCTGGACGTTAAGAACCACTTGAAATAAATTCGTGCGAGATAAAATGAGATGATAGATCTCATAACATTCTGTTCCGGTAAAATTAGCTATTTTGAAAAGATGCTCGCCAAATTGCTGTAAACTCAAAAGAGATTTCTGCAATAAAATGTGAGAACAGTTCTATGAAAAAGGATTTTCTCAAGCTAAGGTCGAAAGTGTTGGGACTTGAACAGTTCTCAAGGCTTAATAACATCGAAATCCAGGGCATACTCAATTTGATGTAACTCGAAAAATTAATTTCGCTCGCAGAGTACAATCATTTAATAAAGACACTTCTAAGAGCATAGTTTTGTGGGTTTGAAATCATGATTTGACAAATACGCATTTATTGTAGCATACAAAGAGTAACGCAAATCAGAAAATACGCCATATTTACATATAAATGATGTGGCTGCTCGAGTTTTCATAAACGAGCCCTGACATCTGAAAATAAGTTATTATATAGGAATGTTCGCGTGGCAGCTAAAACTAAAAACTATAAATTCGTATGGACAAGAATTGGCAGCGTATTTGTTCGTAAACAAGAAGATTCAAGGGTTAAGTTGATACGTTCGTCGGCTGACATTAGCGTCTTGTAGGGATCCTATTAGCACTGATAAGTATAAGTATTTTAGCTTCGATTATTTTTTCCAACGGATCTGTCAATCTACTACCAAAATGTGCGTGGACTTAGGAACAAAACTCACGAAGTTCAAGTTAATGCGTCGGATCTTGACGCGGACATTTTTTTTTCTTGGTAGTACCATTCAATCTGAAATAGTATTTTAAAGTGCTACTGTGTAGACAAAAATACGCACTTATTGTATAAGGATCATCGGGTGGTCTGGAAATAATAATTTTCCATATTGGTATTTGATATACCAAGTGTTTAGATGCGAGAGACGTCAGAGTACGTCGAGTATCAAGATTGATGGTGGCGGTGTTCTTATGGCGGTCCGTAGATCAATGAGCCCTAGTGAAGCAGACGACCTATGGGTCACACTAAAAACCGTAGATTCGAATGCGAACGTTCATGTCTGTGTAGTCTATCTGCCGCCGAGGGCTGAGTATGCAAAGGTCTGTTTTATAAATAAATTAGAAAGTTTAATTCCAAAATTTGGGAATGATATTGTAGTAATCGCTGGTGATTTTAATCTTCCTAATTTGGTGTTGATATGGAAAAATCCATACTTTGTTCCATCAAGGGGGGGGGCGCATATCTGTCAATCAGGTAGTTGATGTTATGTCATTTGGGGAGCTGATGCAATTCAATCCAGTTGATAATAGCAACGATCGTAGATTGGACTTAATTTTTTTGTAAAGTCGAGTCTTTAGGACTTGTAGCACCCCTTTGGATGGTGCGGATTATCATCACCCACCAATTGAATGCAGTCTGTACTGTGCTTCGGTGAAGAGCTTAAAAACAAACTATGATTTTAGAAAACTAAACTTTAAAAAAGATGAATACGTTACAATAAATAATAACCTCTCAAACACAGACTTTGTTCTTATTAATAAGCAACAAACCCCTAGATCAATCAGTGGATCAATTTTACAAAGTTTTAAATAATAATATTAAGTGGTTTGTTCGGGTTTGTTCGTCACTTGTATGGTACTTTTCCACACTATTTATCTTAACTCAAATTTATGAAAGAAAGAAATAAATATCATAAGAAATATAAGAAATGTCATAATCAATTAGATTACAAGCGGTTTAAAACACTCAGACGGCTGAGCAATCATCTAATGGATTTCAATTATAAAACTTACATAGAATCAATAGAAAGAGATCTACAATTGAATTAATAGAAATTCTGGGGGTTTGCGCGCGGAATCAAACATAAAAATATTCAAATTCCTCAAACAATGTCATTTGATAGCAGGTCGTGCACAGGTGGATCTGATGTGTGTGAACTATTTTTTTTTTAACTATTTACGCGCCAGACAATAAAAGGTCCAGTCGATAAAAATACTGTTAATATTAACTTGGTATTGGTTTCAGATAACGAGGTGTTGACTAAGTTTAACAAACTAGATGATAATAAGGGTGCGGGATCTGATGGCATATTAAAAAGTGTTCTCAGTCTCTCGTCCAGCCGTTGAGAATTAACTTCAATGTTTCAATAAAATAGAGTGAATTTCCGTCTAATTGGAAAACTTCTTATCTTGTCCCTATACAGGGTCCGCAAACGAAGCGTGGACGGAAGATTAAATTGTTATCGAAGAACTTATCAACAATACTGAAACAGCTTGAGATATTGGATTAAAAGCGGAATGTTTTAAAAATATTTTACATTATACAGGGTGGCCCAAAAAAGTGTGACAGTATAAAGTTATATTTTTTTAAATGGGACACCCAGTATTTTATTACATATTTAGGTTCGTATTACTATCGTTTATAAGTGTCTCAAATTTTATTTAATTTGGTTTTGTAGTTACTGGAATTTATAGTTTTTGACTTTTTATTCGCTAAGGTCGACCCTGAGATCATTCAAGAAGAACATGGATTTTTCTCCAGGAGGTCTATTGAGACTAACCTTCTAACATGTAGTGATTTTATTATAAAGGCAATGGACCAGGGTTTCTAGGTGGACTCATTGTACACTGATTTCAGCAAAGCTTCTGATAAAGTGCACCACAATACTTTGGTTCATAAATTTGCTTCGATGGGTGTTCAGGGAGACCTCCTCAGGTGGCTTGCCTCATATGTACAGGGTAGATCATAAATTGTTGCCATAAATGGTTGCTTCGATGGGTGTTGCCATAAATGGATATAATTCTAAATAATTTCCAGTGACATCGGGTGTGCCGCAAGACTTACACCTAACTCCTCTGTTGTTTTTGATATATTTGCATTAAACCATATTTTAAATTCTGTAAGTTCCTTATTTATGCAGATGACCTACAGTTTTATGCAATCATTAAGGGCCCGAGAGACTGTGAACTTGTACAGGGTTAGTCAACGATTGCGCGGAGTAAGTTTATGCATTGAAGATAAGATTTGTCGATAATGAGCAATTGTGTTGAGGTATGGTTGTATATTTTGCACATTTAAAAAATATTTTCAATTATACAGGGTGCGTTCAAAATGTAGGGTGGCAGAAAGTTGTATTTTTTTAAATAGGACACCCAGTATTTTATTGTATATTTAGGTTCGTATTAGTGCCCTCTATAAATATCTAAAATATTATTTAATTTGCTTGGGTAGTTTAAGAGCAATAAATTAAAAACTAAAGAAAAAAAGTTTTGTAGTCCAGTAAAGAAAAATCAAAAAAACATTCTAAAATTATTTTTTTAACCACAGGATTGGTTGAGGTTTATAACAAGGGGTCTAGAGATACTATGCAATTAATAGTGTTTATGAATTTTATACAGTGTGTTCATAATAAGGTTCCAAAAACGAAACATTTCAAAATCATTTTTCTCAACATTTTCAAATGGAACACCCTGTATATGTTTATGCCATCTTATAGCTAGTATAATATTCTTCAACTTTTGTGGAAGTATCCAATTCCTATCTCTAATGGTTTTCGAACTATTTTGGTTTTTCTGGTTTTTACCATTTTAAATAAGTTGTCAATCGAACGAGGTAGCCATGGAAAACAAATTGAAAAATGTAAATGTCACTTTAATCAGTGCATAACATCAAGAATCATAATTAGATCTGTTTCAAAGTCAAGGGTTTCTACTGTAAAGTTTATTATCCAGTTACTTTTCTTGAAAAATGAATTTTTCGAAAAATGAATTCATTGATATGATTTATGTTTTGGGCGAGGCAGATAGAAATAGTCTTTTCGCCAAAAGATTATACAAGATGAAATATCCAGAGCGGCGAACACCCAGTCCTCGGTGTTTTCATAATTTAATGGAACGATTCGATTCAACCGGCAGTGTGGAAAAATCTAAACGTAAAATTGTTAATAGAATAGCTACTAATGATGAAAAAGAACTCGAAATACTGTTACTAGTTCAGGAGAACCACCCAGTTAGTAGCCATACATTAGCTTCCATGTGTGATACCTCACAATCAACGGCAAATAGAACAACGCGCAAGTATAAATACCACCCTTACCATATTGAGTTATATCAAGAACTTCACGGCGACGATTTTCAAAGGCGCGTAACTTACTGCCAATGGTTACGTGCCCAAATTGAATTTAACCAAAACTTTTTAAACCGTATAATGTATTCAGATGAGGCTACATTTAGAAGTATTGGTACTGTCAATAGACACAATATGCATTACTATGCAACGGAGAACCCACACTGGGTCCGTGAGGTCCAACACCAAAACCATTGGTCGGTTAATGTGTGGTGCGGCATACTCCACAACAGAATTATAGGTCCATATTTTTTTAATGAACCATTAAACGGACGTACTTATTTAGTTTTTTTGCAACAGCAGTTGCCAAGGCTATTAACAGAAGTAGATTTAGATGAACGGCAAAATATGTGGCTCCAACAAGATGGTGCTCCCTCCCACTTTTATCGTGAAGCGAGAGAATATTTGGATCAGCACTATCCTCAAAGATGGATTGGCCGCGGCGGTTTTGTTGCATGGCCACCAAGGTCTTGTGATCTTACCCCGTTAGATTTTTTCTATGGGGCTACGTAAAGGATAGGGTATATGTTACACCTTCTACGACAAAGCAGGACATGAATAATAGGATTAGGGATATATGTCAAACAATAACCCCAGGCATGTTATCTAATGTCCGAGAAAATATCATTAAAAGAAGTGACATGTATATTGAACAAGAAGGACATATATTCGAACATTTATTAAGAAGAAGAAACTGATTGTTTCTTGGAATGTTAAAGTAACAAAAATAGTGTGTTAACCAAAAAAATCAAAATATTTTGAAAACTGATTAAAGTGATATTTACATTTTTCAATTTGTTTTCTATGGCTACCTCGTTCGATTGACAAATTATTTAAAATGGTAAAAACCAGAAAAACCAAAATAGTTCGAAAACCATTAGAGATAGGAATTGGATACTTCCTACAAAAGTTGAAGAATATTATATTAGCTATAAGATGGCATAAAAATATACAGGGTGTTCCATTTGAAAATGTTGAGAAAAATGATTTTGAAATGTTTCGTTTTTGGAACCTTATTATGAACACACTGTATAAAATTCATAAACACTATTAATTGCATAGTATCTCTAGACCCCTTGTTATAAACCTCAATCCTGTGGTTAAAAAAATAATTTTAGAATTATTTTTTTGATTTTTCTTTACTGGACTACAAAACTTTTTTTCTTTAGTTTTTAATTTATTGCTCTTAAACTACCCAAGCAAATTAAATAATATTTTAGATATTTATAGAGGGCACTAATACGAACCTAAATATATTCCATTAAAAGCTGTTGAATTTAATTATAAAGTGGGTGACAGTATTATTAAGCAGGTCACAGAAGTGAAAGAGTTGCGAGTTATATTCGACAGTAGAATGACATATTTGGCTATAAAAAAAATTGCAATAATGCTTAAACTGTATTTTATTTAATAAATCAATGAAACAATAATGCAAAATGAAAACAGCAAACAATATTTTTGTGACCAAATTTTTCCATTGAGAATATAGAAAGTAACTCGAACAAATTTTACGACCACAGTGGTCAGTAATTTTCAACAATAATGATATGTTATAAGCTTAAGTAAGTACGAACACTCAACTCATTCCACACCAATCGCCAATAATTTACATGCTATAATTGAGCAATTCTGCGATTTGTTATCGATGATTTATGTAAGTGTGAACCTGTCGATATACACAAAATATGACTGATTACGCTACAGTGCAGCAGCTGCATCTTTATTGCGTAGTCCTGATGTTGGCTGGTCACTATTACCAGTATGGTAGGAATTCGCCTAATATCCCCTATTAAATAAAAAAAATATAGGATCATGTAAATGATTTAAATAGCAAGTAAATACAAGGGTTTAGATTGAAGCTGAATATTATCCCCAAATAAACTTCCCTAATTGATAAGGGTGTTACAGTTGTATAGAGCAAAGCCCTTATCAAGAACAGATAGGGATAAATGTCAGTCATTAATAGCCCGAGGACGTCGTTTAAAAATACTGCATAATATTAGAGGAAACACGAGTTTCAGGATATGGGAATGGGAGATGAGTTGGCTTTTATATATTTGCATTGACAGAGAAGCTGTATACAGGGTGTGTCAGTAAGATGTCTTGCTTCGATAGCACCTAAACTATGCAAGATAGAATAAAAGCTCAATACAAAAGTTAAAGGGTTTAGTAAGATGCATAAAACAAAAATAGTTTACCTCCCTAAAATGTGGGACTGAATAAAAATAATTTTTTTAAATAGGACACCCGGTTTATTTTTCCAGAACTCGATTTAGTAGAATGAGAGATTTACAGCCGTATTTAATTTTTTGAAGTGAAATACAGCGTTGTCAAATAATTAATTTTTTTTTGAAATTTTAGTAATTGTTAAGGGTAGGTATTAGGTATTTAAAAATTAGCGCAACCTATTGATATAACCCGAACAAATACAATTTACATCATGGCTATACTAAAGTACTCTTATACAAAGCGTTCGTTAGAACTTGATCAATTCAGCGATTTTAAATATGGTTTAATTTATTTTATTAAATAGGACACCCTATATATTTTGAGGCTTAGGGATGTATATTTATTGCGAATAACTTCCTTTTTTGTTAAATATATATGTCCACCTAAATCTTATAATTTCTGAAATATTTCAAGATTTGTCTAAACTAAAGGTAAAAATGAGAAGTTCTGGTTACATAACATTGTCAAGACTGCTTTGGACCACAAAACTAAATAAATTTCTTTAACGTATCTGTCATATTAAGTTAGTTTTCGCTCGTGATATCCAGTTCGTCTTTGAAAAATTCATATTTTTCTATCTTGATAAAATTAACTGGAGGAATTCAACTTTTTTTTATTATCAAACACAAGCAGTATAGGAAAAATCCTTTAGGGCACTCTGGGAGTGGTGCGTGTGCGCAAAAATCGATTCACGTTGGTTTTGAATCGTTGGAGGTTATTTTCGTTTGGAGAAACGACCTCGGGAAGGTCGCTCCATAAGGATGAAGTCCTCCAGATGAAAGAATTCTTAAATAATGAAGTTCGAGGAGTACTAAGCTTAACCACATATGGATGGGCGGCAGTGGTTCGTCGTGTATTTCTGATATTCGCCGCTCTGGGCGGAATTTATATATGTGTAAATATATGTAAAAGAGAGTCAAATCACCAACCTGTCTTCGATGTTCTAGGCTGTCGAGGTTCTTCGACAGCTCGTGGTCTCCAATCAGACGAATTGCCCTCTTTTCGATGGAATCCAGTAGCCGAAGAGTATGTTTGGTTGCAGAGCTCCAGGCATGAGAGCAGTAGGTACTCTAGTGATGGTCGAATCTGGGCTTTGTATAGTATCAAAAGTTGTTGAGGTATGTACAACTTTCTGGTTCGGAAGAGTACACCAAGTTTCTGAGAAGCTATCTTGGCGATTGCTACAACGTGGTTTGCCAAGTCATATTTCCTCCCAGATTGACGCCCAGTAAATTAATAGATGAAGCCAGTGGGATTGCGTGTCCGTCCATGACTATATCCGGTTCTGTAATGTTAACCTTTTTAGAGAAAACTGCTTCCTGGGTTTTTTTAGCGTTAAATTCGACTTGGTTACTGTCACCCCAAGCCAAAATTTCTTCCAGGTCTTTGTTAAGGCGTGATACTTCATGTTGTCTGCGAAGATGTGCGTCGGCAGCCGATGTTTTTGCATTCAAAGAGAAAGATGAGATAAGTGTGCTATCATCAGCAAAACTAAATATCGGATTTTTCGTTTTCACTAGAAGGTCATTAATGTAGAGTAAGAAGAGGGTGGGAGACAATATGGACCCTTGAGGAATACCGGCATTGATAGTGAAGGTGTCTGAGAGAAATCCGTCAATCGCTACTTGCAGAGAACTAATTTAATAATGACAGCTGCGCTAAAGAAAATTATTTATTTTACTATATTTATTGATTGCTGATTGTGGAAGGATAAATCAATGTGCTTTAAAGCTCGTCCAAACATAAAGTTTTATCTGACGGTTTAAGTCTTCAAGTAAGACTGTCAGGCAAAACGGTTATAATAACCCATTCAATACATGCTGTTTTATCTTCTTATTTTTGCCAGCATTCTGTCTATCCAGATAGATTTCTAATAAGACGAACGTCTTGCCTGAAAAAGTAAAACGTCAGATAAAACCTTGTGTGCATATGCGCACGTGCACCCCCAAAACAATACGAATAAAAAATATTAATTTATATTCATGAAATATTATTTATCGTATAAAGTCCGACCCTCCCTAATATTTTATCGTACCGTCAAACTAAAAAAGTCCGACCCTCCCTAATATTTTATCATCCCGTCAAACCAAACTGTATAGATCCGGCAGCCGTGCCTCGGTCGAGGTAAATGACGATTATGACGAGACTTGCTCGCACGTGCGATTAAGTAAAGCAGTTTCTCTGTAGTAACAGGTGGCGGGTGGCAGCGGGGGATAGCGGGGCTAGATTTTTAATATTATATATTTATTAAGTTAAAATGAATAGTTGACGGTGGACTATTTAAGAAATAACTTTAGCTCTTTGAGCTTGGAGCAAAAAATTGAAGTGAAGAATGGGGGAACACCTAAACCCGAAATTAATTTAACGCAGATCACAAAGGGTAAATGTAGGGGAATTAGAAAGTTTAAATTATTAAAAAAATAAAATATATGAAAAAAAATGTATTGAGGGTATTACAAACTTAATGAGGCTGTTCTTGATCAATTTTCTACAATTAAGAACCGAAGAATGGACTGTACGTTTAAGCACTATTGTGTAATGTCGATAAATGTTGTGTATTTGGATAAATGATACTCGATCTGGTTTTAAACCATTTTATTTAAGGATTTAAACTGAAAAACACTGAAAATATGAAGAATGCCAACTTGTCAGTCTCGTGGCTCGATTCGTTCTCATCATAAAACAGTTAACTATTGTTCTCTTCTTGGTTGCGCCTGATGACGTAGCCGTAGATGGCGTAGTGGTATTAGACATCATTCGGTTTTCTTGATAACTCGTAGATGGCGGTAGTAGTATTGGACATCATTCGGTTTTCTTGATAGCTCGTAGATGGCTTTAGTAGTATTAGTAGTGGACCGTATAAATATTATTTCGAGGGTTGCATGCACGATGTTAAGATCCGACAGCTATATACACTAAGAAAACCTTTCTTATTTTCCAAAAGTTGTATTTCCTTGTGTAAAATTAAAAAATAAATAAAAATATGTTTTACCTAACGCATTTTCTTATTACTTTTTTTCTTTCTACATTCAAAAGGCCTAGAAAGTAATTGTTTGGTCTTTACAAAAAAATAAAATTTTAAAAATAATTTCACCATACCCACGAGCCGGCACTGCACCCTGTCAACAGGCGCTTAAGATACGACAGAGAATTTTGTTTCTCTTTATTTAATTCATCGCTTGTAAATTATCTTTCCTGTCCGTTAGGCGTCTGATTTTAATTGATGTTTTCCAACCCTGTATTTGAGTTATCAATGTACGGAATAGTTTGTTTCATTGAGGTGAAGTTGATTAAATTCAGCATTTTCTCCAAAAACAAGAACTCGAAACTCGACTTAGATTCATGCTTGAATACTTCTCCAGGAAACGATTTTTAACAGAATTATATAAATATTAATAAAATCATGTTTTGCAAGAATATTAGCCTTGAATTCGGTATTAAAATTGATGTAAAGGGAAAACAAAGAGGTAACGACCACAAATAATAACTACCATAAAATAAACTTTAATGTTGATGCAATTTTAGGGGGATACTTAAAAATTTACTGTTTCGTGGCTCTATGGTGCCTCTATTGTTTTTCAGATGATCATCGTTAATTTTTCTATCTATAATAAATGAAAATGACCTAATGTGTATAATAATATTAAAATTTCTAAAGCCCGAATTATAGGCAAAATGAACTTTTTTGCATAATTTGTCAATCGCTGCATATTTTACCAGTCGCTGAATTTTTTTTTGGATAAATGGCATATATTCGCATAATTGTTACAAAATTTTATGTATACAAATTTGTCCTAGTTTGTCAATTCTAACCCTAAGAAATAAGAAACGAGACCCTCTGGTAAATGACTTAATGTTAAAAAAGATGTCAATGCCGCATTAAGGGTACTACAGTTGTACAAAGAATAAGTACAAAATTTGCACATCGAAACCAGTAATAACACGATAGGAAACGTTACCAGATGCCGCATTATTTTATTTTCTGTATTCTATGGAAATTAGAGAAATTGTTTTTATATTCGATGACGACGCATCCAATTCTATTAAAGAATGCGATAGTTAGGCCCAGCAATTGTCGTAAAAAAATAATTACGCTTCTTCAGTCAGTATTTTCTTGTTTCGTACAGTACACAAAAATTGATCTCAAATATTTTTGTTTGGTACACCGAAGTAATTAATCAATTTTCGGCATCTCGGCTCGTACACCGTTGTGATGACCCAAAGGGTGTGGGTACCAGGTAAAGTAGATACCTCTATAGATACTTAGGTAATTTTATAATGATTATAATGTTCATATAATAATAATCGATATGGTGAATATAAAGCATGTTAAATTTGTGCTAACAACATATTATGGGTGCACATCCATTAGACCATGCCCTGGAATGTTGCCAACTTGCAAGGACCACAAGTACCTGGAAATAAAATCAATCCATACATGTGTTCGTTCCTGACATATCGAAAAATGATTTTCATGCTTGCAAAAGGTCACGAAACATGCTCGAGAAGAACTGCTTTCAATACCACAGATCTACAGGCAAGAAATGAAGTTTGCTAAAGACTATAGCCTATGTCCCCCATCTTTGGAACAACGCAATCGAACATCATGGGGAGTCTTGGACTGTTGCACTGGATATTTCTAAAGCCTTTGATCATGTTTGGCATGAGGGACTTCTAAGTAAACTGCGATCCTATGGTATGCCTAGTCGATTCTGTGCATGGTTGTTTAGCTTTCTTTTAGCTCTCTGCAAGTGGCGATTGGCGGATTTCTCTCAGACACCTTCACCATCAATGCCGGTGTTCCTCAAGGGTCCATATTTTCTCCCACTCTCTTCTTACTCTACATTAACGACCTTCTAGTGAAAATGAAAAATCCGATATTTAGTTTTGCCGACGATAGCACACTTATCTCATCTTTTTGAATGCACACACATCGGCTGCAGACGCACATCCTCGCAGGCAGCATAAAGTATCACGCCTCAACAAAGACCTGGAAGAAATTTTGGCTTGGGGTGACAGTAACCAAGTCGAATTTAACCCTAAAAAAACCCAGGCAGCAGTTTTCTCTAAAAATGTTAACATTTCAGAACCAGATATAGTCATGGACGGACACGCACTCCCACTGGCTTCATCTATTAATTTGCTGGGAGTGAATCTGGAAGGAAATATGTCTTGGCATAACCACGCTATGGCAATCGCCAAGATAGCTTCTCAGAAACTTGGTGTACTCTTCCGAACCAGAAAGTTGTACACACCTCAACAACTTTTGACACTATACATAGCCCAGATTCGACCATCACTAGAGTACTGCTCTCATGTCTGGAGCTCTGCACCCAAACATACTCTTCGGCTACTGGATTCCATCGAAAGGAGGGTTATTAAGACAGGTTGGGAATTTGACTCTCTTTTACAGATATTTTCATGGAAAGTGCACGGCTGACCTTGCCCTCTTAAATCCGCCCAGAGCGGCGAATAGCAGAAATACACGACGAACCACTGCCGTCCATCCATATGTGGTTAAGCTTAGTACTCCTCGAACTTCATTATTTAAGAATTCTTTCATCTGGAGGACTTCATCCTTATGGAACGACCTTCCCGAGGTCATTTTTCCCAACGAATATAACCTCCAACGATTCAAAATCAACGTGAATCGCTTTTTGCGCACACGCCCCACTCCCAGAGTGCCCAAAAGGATTTTTCCTATAGTGCTTGTATTTGATCATAAAAAAAAACTTGGTCGCGACTTTGTAGTTAATATTCCAGAATTATTCTGCACTATAGATCGATTCTACTGACAGCGGCAGAGGGCTCCAGGCATAAATGTTCTGCCAATAACGCGAGAATACGTTACCATGACTGAAACAATGAAACCTTATTTACGACGGCCAAGATGACAGAATAATAGTTTTTGCGAGCAATTGAGGACACTTGTTTACAGAATCATCAGAATTCTTTACGGACAGGACGTTTAAAAGTTGTTGTCTCCTTTTCGATCAGCTCTACGCCATACTCGTAGGTTTAGGAAGCGCTCCAGATGCAACAGCTATTATACTTGCTATTTAGGGTATGGTGTTATAAGAGAGTGCACTTAAGGTTCAATTAAATATATAAAGAGCACAAATAAGTTTAGCGAACTGGAAATATTAATTTTAACACCTCTATACAGGGTATTATGGAATTGACTTATTATATTTAAACCGGCAATTCCTGAGATGAAGACATAATCATAAATGGCGCTTTCAATTAATATGCGGTATAAGTAACCTATCGTCAAATCAGAAATATCACATGTCGGGCACTGGCGACACATGTAAACAATCAACATCGGTATAAGTCCTGCCAAAATACGTCAGTTAATTCCTACCGGTGTTGTCATCATTACACCTCAAACTCTTTAGACAAAATACAATATTTTAAACAATTTCCCATTCTGTCATATCTTTTTGTACAATTAATTTAAGAAAAATCTTTTGCAACACAAGGAATAATAATTGAACAAGTTTGAAATACGCACGTACGTAACTAGGTCAAATGCCAATGACCTTCTGAGTGATTCGTCGTTGTTTATTTTTTACTCGTTAGAGAAAGAAAGAAAATGCAAGCTCTCTTACCTTTTCGCTTTTATTTAAAAATTAGTGTCACAATTTCTATAAAAAATGACACACCAAATACATTTTAGTAGAAAATTGGCACGTATATAATTGCAAAAATTCACATGCGCTGGCCGCACTGCAAAAATTCACACGGCGATGTCGTTTCTATTAACCTTGGCTGATCTCTTTTTCTCGCGTAGATTTGTATACACTTTTATCTTTAACTGTACAAAAAGACATATCAACGAATACTTATAACCAGGAAGAAGACAAACTGCCGTGTTAAATAATCGAAGCAGGCATGATACGGCGACATCCATTATGCCTGGCGCGCACGTGCTTTTCAAATGTCACTTTTGTCCAAATTTTTATTACTGTCAATATTTTAAAGTGACATTTAAGCAAAGAAAACATCAAAACCCTTTCATTTGATTTACTAAGTAGAGAAAATCAAATATTAGGATTTTGACATAGGTTTTCAGCTGTAAATATCGCTTTAAAATTGTCCTTACATACTTTTATATTATTATTGAGCTATCAACGAAACTAGAAATAAAGAATTCAGAGATTAAAGGTTGTAATTAGTTTTATTAAAAAATAGGAAATAAATCATAATTTACATAAAATATTTTACCATCTTCAACTTCAAAGAAATCAAGGTAAATACAATACTATATGTACAGCTACTAACCAAGTAAATATATCCACCATCATTATGATTATGGGCTTCCAATTTGTTTGTTTCGTAGCATACTCCTGGCAACATTAGTGATCGAAGTCCTCTTTAATGTTCAGTCATTATGGGATTCTCAATTAAACTATGAAAAGAAATCATTATTATAATAATATATTACCGGACTTATCAAAATTCTGACTACGGGTTAATATAACTAAGCTGTAAATATTATGTTGTAGCTTTTGACTCGTCAATTGTAAAATTTAAGTAAAATTCGGTTTTAAAAATGTGTTTGTTGCTAGTTTGCGTGAGAAGTTTGGGACATAATGGGACAATTTTATAATGTAAAATAACAATAACGAATAAAAATTAGTTAAAAAATATTTCAATCATAAATTACTTACCTGCAACAAAACGAAAACGTCCGTTTTCGTGAAAAGAATAGAAAATTTAAAATTATTTTAGAATTTAATGACGCTTCCTCCACCATTTTCAATCACATTATAAATCATATGTTACTTGATTTTATCCCCTTCCAGACGAAGGATGTTCGGTTGTGAAATAATTTAAAAACGTGTGCTGCTCGCATTCTATGTCTGTCATGTCTGCATCAATCTTCTCCGATTCAATAAAGGGAGACAAATATGGCCTAGATTAAATCGAACAAACCCAAAGGCTGATATTGACACAGAACGATCGACACAAAAGGATAAACGTATGGAGTAACCTGCCTGGCTGTGACGTCACTTGCACGGCCTACTTATATTCTTCGATCCCCGCCATAAGCGGTCTCACCGGGCTGAGACATATTATGTTAAATATGATTTATTCGAATTAAAAATGACATGACATCTAATCAAACGAAAACGTTCAAAACGAGTTGTCAAAAATCGGAATTAGAGATGAGCAATCAGAATTGGTAATTTTTTCATAGTAAAAGAACAACCTGTGATTCCACCGATACGAAACCGGCGACTGTGATTTTGTATCGAAAATTCCCCGTTTGGCGTTTTATTATTTTATATTTGTTCGGGTCACGGTATTGGAAGCTTGGCGATATGGGACGGACGAAGTTCGCTTAAATGCATGTTTTTCTTAGCATACATTAAAAGAGACTGCGTTCCGACCTGTAGATTCCCGCGCATTCACCAAAAAGGTTGAAATAAATAATAATGTACAGCCCGAACTTAGGGCCGGCCCTAGACATTTTGGCGCTCGGGGCAAAACCTTAATTTTGCGCCCCCCCCCCCTTTTTTTAAGTAAATCTCATGCGACCATATCAGAAAGTTAAGAAAACATTGAAAAAAAAAACGTTTTATTAAAAAGTCAATCATCAGATAACAAGATAAGCAATATAGCACTTAAGGCAAAATAACAAAAATTAAAATGTAGTAATGCTAACTAAACTAATATCCCATATTATAAATAAATTCTAACCAACCAAAGTAATTAAAATGCCCTTTTTCTAACTTTTCTTTCGGCAAACTCACGAACCAGTGATTTCAAGTCTAATTTGTTACTAATTTGGTGTTCTATAGCTATCATTGCCAATCCATTGAGACGATTTTGCGTCTGCATCTTTCTGAGATAATTTTTTATTATTTTTAGTATTGAAAAGCTTGTTTCCCCTGAAGCCACAGTGACTGGCAATGTAAGTAGGATTCTTAATGCTATGCTGAGGTTTGGTGCGAATTTAAGTGTAGCGATAAACTTGAGAACTTCAACAGGGGTTTCCTTTTTTGTTAATAATGACGAAACAATGCTTATTTCATCGGCTAGTTCCAGGGCGTTAAGATCGCTTGAATTTCCATCAGTTAAAACTACTTCCAAATCTTTGCAATGAGCCAGTAGCTCATTTCTGGGCATGTCTTTTAGACCAAAAATATTATACAAAAAGCTGAAATAATTACTGTGAGTATTTAGCAAATTATATCTGGTTTCCAAGGCATTTATTGCTTGATCTATAGTGTGAAAAAAAAATCTATTTTATATTTTTGTTTGAGGTCTTGAACGGGTTCATCTGGGCCCTCATACAAAAACGTTCTTGTTTTGCTTCTGACACGATGACGTGGCGTGGTGGTTTCGAAATTAGCTTCCACGTCAATCTCTGAAGCAAGCTCGGTTGCTTCTAAAATGATGCTTTCAAAAGCTTCATCTGATCTCAGGTTTTCAAAGAAGAGTTTGCAGTTGCTAAGCATATCAATAGCTTTTGACATATTAAAATTTACAGTGTGCAAAAGTTTGCTGATGGGGTTAATATGACTCAAAATTTTGTACCAGATCACAACAGAGCATATAAATTTGAACTGCTTCAAATTATTTAATAATCCGCTAGCCTCGTCTCTGATCATATTATCGATTTCTGAATCTTCATATATGCTGTACAAAGCATCGTGAATTGGACCAATTTGAAACCGCAGAGCTTTTACTGAGATGACAATGCAATATTATGAAAAATAATTTATTGATATGATATCGGAATGATAAAAAAATATTCTTTAATTTTCATTTTCCATGATTTTGCGCTCCTAGATCATTGCGCTCCAGGCGGCCGCCCGGATCGCCCTACCCTGGGGCCGGTCCTGCGCGGCGAACACAACTAATTATTTATTGTTTTCTTTCACTCCTGTAAGTACCCATAAAGATTAAAAAAGACTTGTTAATCAATGGTACCATTAACATCACTGTTAATAGTAAATTTAATTTTATTTAAAAAACAATAAATTCAAGTTAAGAATCTTGTATTGTTTAAAGAGCTTACTACAAAACGAGTAATTCCTCGACATAGGTACCCATCAATGTCCAATCCTTTCCTGATATACAAGTAGATCTCCTACCAAACTGGATGGACCCCAAAATATTATTCCCACAATACAAGCGAGAATCTACAGGAGCTCCTTCAAAGATAATGTTTTTAGAGATCAAATAAGGGAACAACATGAGTTTAATTTAGATTTAAGTAATTCATATTATTTTTTACGGTTTAGATTCTCATCAATTATTAATATGCAGATCAATAAATCATTTTGATCCTGCTAATTGTGGAAGCAGATATAGTTTTAGTATTATTAAGAAATACTGAATTTTGAGTAAAGAGATGATTCAAATTTCATATTTTGTTGTCGTACCATCGTGCAAATAAAAAACTAGGACATCAAAATTTGGAAATTAAATACATATCTCATAGACTATAAAAGGTGTTCTAGAGCTGTAAAGGTAATAACACCTAACTTTTAGAAAGTGACCTAGGTTACATAATTTAACTTTTTATATTTTCCGATACTATAGTACTTAGATATCAAAATATGTTACAGGTTTTATAAATTTGAGTGGCAGTTTATATGGAGGAACTAAATTTATTGGGCATTTTTGAGTAGGAAAAATACTGTATAGGTATATTTAACGTCGCCTAACAGTGAAAATAAAACTAAATAATAAAATAAATTTAATTGAAGGTAAAGAAATACAAACACAAAATTTTTAATATTTAGTCAAACCATTTCTCTTTATACAGTGAGGACGTAAAGTAAGGAATAAATTCATTATCTCGCAAACTACAATTTTTTTAAAAAATCGCTCGGACCCTTCGATTTTGTTTTTCGAACGCGCATATTCTGACATAAAATGTAGATATACAGGGTGTTGCAAATAAGAGTGACACAAAATTTTTTTTCTTAAATAGAACCCACTGTATATTATTGCATGTACGGATTCTTCGGAAAATCCTAAACATTTTTTATGTAGCATGTGCTATACCTTAGCCCAAGCGTTTTGGAGTTATTCTCATTCAAAATTTGAAAAGTGGAAAAGTCATGGAGAAAACAAAGAATAAAATTATTTTAAAAATGTCTTATTTATCGAAAAAACAGTAGGTGAACTTAAAAATAATTTTTCTAAAGTAAATGTTCGAAGTGTATTCCGTTGGTCAACTAACAATAGCCTAACCGATCTACAAATTCTCGCTGAACATTTCGAACCATTTGGGGTGTAATTTGCCGAATTTCTTGCCGGATGCGATCTTTTAAATCATCTAAATTTGCAGGCTGGCTTTTGAATACTCTTCCCTTAAGGTATCCCCATAAAAAAAAATCGAGTGGTGTTAAATCGAGTGACCTTGGCTTTACGTCCCCACTGTATATTCTTGAAGCCTTCGCGGAATCCTTAAAATTAGATTTTTGCGTAATTCGCTTATTACTTTATCCCAAGCTTCATCCTGTAGCGTAATTGATCCCTGTTTCTTCACCAGATTATCATCTACGTCATTAATATAGTGAGTAAATAAATGCAGCGCAAAAACCGCCTCCTGTGGAACGTCCATAAAAATCTCTAATTGCCCAGAAAGGCTTGCTGCATTAGGCATTGCCATCATTATTGATAGCTCGGAACTGCTGAATAAGATGTATAAAGCTGTTTCCTCCTTGTCGCTACATAGTCCTTATTATTAATTTCTTCTTTATTTGAAACAACCCTTCATCCGCGACATTAAAGTAATTTTTCAACGACAACATTTTTATACTAATCTACATGACATCTGACGAAAAAAGTTTTCAGCTCCTTTTCTTTTTTATAAAGCATCGGCCCTAAGGCAGTATTTTTCTAACAAAAGTGATTTTCCATACCATTAAGTAAATAGAATTCTTACCGTCAAATTCGTAAATCTTAAACTGGTGCAGTGGGCCCTTCTCGAGTTTAGGAAGACGCTCGTTATAAATCGTTATCATAAAAAAGGTTGTCTACAGTATTGCGTTAAAAGGGGATTTTATTTTTAAAGAGTTATATCTACCATCGAGACCTGGTGGATTGTTTTTTAAATGGATTTGAAAGAGGTATAGCTATTGGTTAGGAAGAAAATGAGAGTGCAGAAAGTAGGGTGAAATTCCGGTTTGCTCTATCTACTAACCTGGCCATGCAAAACATTTAAGACTATTTATCAGTGGACCGCGTGTTCCGATTTGGGATTTGGCCGCGGAACAGCATAAGTCATTTTTATTGAACAATGAGACAACATCGCCATTCCAAGACACAACGACCTAGCGCATTGGCCTGCTGTATCGAGGGAATAGGAAACGTTTTTCTTATTCTTCTTCCTTTGATCACCCGAAGCGTTGCCAAATCACTTTGGATACTGCGATTTTAGATATTTTTTCTGAAAACCTCGGTATGACATTTTTTTGCATTAAATCTAAGCTATGAAATTAATTGAGATTATTGATATTGCATGCAATACTTTCAGGAATGACTGTATAAGCATATTTCGAAGCTAAATTTAAAATTTTGATCTAAAATGAATGATCTAACAAATAATATAGGAAGATTAAAGTTAATAAGAATAAACTATACATGGAATGAAAAACTCAGTTAAATTTACTTGATTTTACTAACTATACTTTTTTAGAAATCATGTGTTGGTATCTACAATATCATTTAAGTATGAACATTGTGATTAATACAATATTTTATAGGAAATCGTACAATAAAATCTTTACTATAATAATTTTTCTGTAGTGTTTGTTCCGTGCACATACATTCGTTTTAAAATGTACAATATATATTAGTAATTACCTGATTTTACTAAATTTATTAGCAATTGTAACTATAGTTTTTATGTAAATTATGTTTACAAATTATTTTGGTACGGATTAATGATGAAAATCATACCTACCTACCTAGATCATTTCAGTCAAGTTACCTGTGATTTGAAGTTTCACAGAATATTGTATATTTTGTTTCTTTTTATACAGTATTATAATTTACAGTAATCGGGTTGCCTGCTTTCAACAGTCTGATAGTTGGTTCGTCCAGATGCCTCTATTATTGATCTAGGCAAATATGTTCAGTTTTTATCCGTTTTGTGAACAGTGTAGTTTATATATAATTTCGATCGTATTCTTGTTATTCCGAACTTGTTGAAAAACGTGGTGTTCTTGAAAAAACGGCAAACAAACCCGCTGATAATAGTACCTTTTTTAGTGCTAAGGAAAACCCGGATATCCGGGTTATACTGAGTTCCAGCTGGTTTGTTTACCACAGTCAGATACATTAACAGATTTACCGAAGTCTTCCCGATTAATTGAATAAATTTTAATTATTGCCTAGGATTTACTCTAAAATCAAATGTAAAACTACATTCCCCGATAATAAATTCCGGACAAAGAAAATGTTAGTCAAGTTTATAGTCCCATAACTTTTAGCAAAGTGTAGACTTATGTTATGGAATGATTTCCTGAATTTTAGTTTCCAAAAAATACCGCTGTTTTGATCATTTTACAGGTAGAAATAAAAGATACTTTTTTACCCTTTCCTTAAGGCCCTGTAGAAAAATTTAGCTTCATTATGTTTTGTTTTGAAGTGTGACCTTTTATTAACACAATGTCATTATCTGCATTTTAAAAGAAGATACAAAGTTTGAAAGAAAGTCGTGCAGTTTTTCAATTTTATTCACAATGTACAACATTACACGATTTTATTGAATAGTAGGAACAAATATACAAAAAGTAATACCTTGTATTGCAACATCGTGTTCTTACCACTTCTACCATGCGACCTGGCATTTCAATAATGTTTTGAATTGCTTCTTAAGGAATATTTTCCGATTCTTCAGGAATGGCTGTTGTATTTAATTATATAAAGCAAGTCTATTAATTACAATAACTTCTTTCTGGTTTACTAATTGTAACTGGTTATTTAGACGAAGTGAACATTCAAATTTAACTGCAATTGATCATGTATGGGATATGAATATGCCCACAATCGATACCCAGAAACATTGCCAGATCTGCGCCCAATGCTTACTGAAGAATAAGAAAATATTCCTCAAGAAGAAATTCAAAACTGCATTAAAAGCATGTCCACCACGTCGCATGGTAGAAGTGATAAGAACACAAAGTTGCATTACACGCACTCTAAAAAATGCATCGGTATCTAAGACTAATTTTATCTTGCTGTTAAAGTTTTAGCTTATGTAAAAGTAATTTCTAGTTAGCAAAACTAATTTTCGTTTCAACTGAATTACGATGAATAAGATGATCTAGTTAACAGAACTAACTCTTATTTTTAACTACTTCTTAGTTAACATAACTACATTATCATGTTGAAACCAACACTTTTTTATTAATTAGCTCCCTATACTAATTTACATAGTTATTGTTATTGGCCAGATATAGTAGTAATAAGTAGGTACGATGTGAGACCTGACGTCACACCAACTGCCGTCATTTGCTGCTAGGAGATGGCGCTGCGCGCTGTATTTTCTCGACTACCGTTGATAATACGGCGTAAAGTAGTAGATGTACACCTTCACTGTACTGACGAGAACTAAAGGGTTCAATACCGGTCTGCAGGTGGTTACATCCTATCAATGGAAAAGGCCTCCTTTTCTTGGTAGTAACATTCAATCTGAAATGGTAATTTAAACTGCTACTGTGTAGACTAAATACGCCCTTATTGTATAAGGGATCATCGGGTGGTCTGGAAAAATAATAATTTTTCCATACATTGGTATTTAATATTTCTTTGCTCTTTTTTTAACAATAAAATAGATAATAATTAACAAACACAATTGTTGAAACAACAATATGATGTTGCTCCTAACAACTAACTATATTGGTTATCATAAATATTTATTCTCTCGGCTACTAGAAGTACTTGCTTGACTTAAAAAGAGTTATTAGTGACTTCAACTAGAATAATCGTACCAATAAAATTTGGCCTGCGATACTAAATTTCCTCTTATCGCCAATTTGACTAAATTTTCTTGTTATTGAGACTAAGATCTTGGTATCCTAAACTAGACCATTTTTTAGAGTGCGCTATTAATTTTTAGATATTTGTTCATGCAACTCGATAAAATCATGTAATGTTGTGAATTGTGAAAAACATTGCAATACTACACGACTTTCTTTTTCGAAATTCTAATCTTCTTTTAAAAAGCAGATAATGACGTGAAGCAAAACACAAAGTTAATGGACACACTTCGAAACAACATGCAATAAAGCTAAGTTCTGCCGCTCATTTTTCCACAGGGCGTTAAGAAATTATGGGTAAAAAAGTAACTTTCATTTCTGCCTGTATAGTGATCAAAACATCAGTATTTTCTGAGCTAAAATTCAGGTTATCATTCCAACACACAAGTCTACACTTTTCTAAATCTTTCACCAAGATCGGAAAAATATTTAAAAAGTCACAGTACTATAAACTTGACTAGAATTATCTTTGTCAGGACTTCATTGTCGGGGAGTGTCCATATTTGTTTATCTGGTAACCTATTTTTTATTATTCTTATTTTATTTCTGCTTGAATTTAAATATATGTAGAAATTTTTCGATCCACTAAGTATAATTTTCTTGAAAAAAAATGCCGATTTGTGGTTTTCAGGTTTATTTATGTTGACTCTTCTTTTAGGAGAATGATTAGGCGTCCGTGGATAGCCGCCTCGGATAACACTCTTTCCAATTCTTTGCCACCGCCCAAAAATTCACATGACTCTCATTTCAATAGTAGGGGAGAATGGGGAATGGCAGTCACTTAAGCTTAATTATTTATAATTATGTATAATTGATAAAATATTAGTCTTTTGACATAAGTAAATAGAGTGGAAGATAGCCTGACTCATCCACTAGATAATGGTTTCCCATTCAAATTATTTAATTAACCTTAAAGGAGGTGTCAGGACCTGAGAAATGAGGTGTCATTGACCAGTATTCCCCACCCTGCGGGGAATTCCAGTCACGTAATTTTTAATTCTTTTTATATAGCAAAAAATTACTATAGGATTTTTTTTGAAAATAAGAAAGAAATAAAACTCATACCTTTATAATAAAGTAATATATCATTAAGCCTTTTACTAAGTTCATCTAAATGATAAAAAATAGAAAAAGAAGGGAACAGTAAGAGTCCAACTCTCTTAAACAAATATCGCATTTATAGTTTTCAGGAGTGACCCACCCATTGCATAATTAATGAATCCAATGGCCACACATCGTATAGCAATATCCAAGCTCATCCCATTTTCCATATTCTTCGCAAATAAAACATGACTAGTATTCACCATGACATGACATGACAATGTACACCTGAAGACGACTGGAGATACTTACCAGTTGAAACGTTGTGATTTATAACAAATAAAGACAATGCAAGTCCAAAACTCTTCTATCATTCAAGAAACACCATTGTCTACAACCTTCAAATAGACACATGACTGGTATTGTACCAATGTTTTGACATTGCATTGCATTACTCGAGAGCTCCTTGCATTAAAAACCTAATCCTAAAATTAAACCTCGTGATTTAGATAGCTACAAACGCAGAAATCATTAGAACAATTACTTCCGAGAAAGTACGATATAAGGGCATGCAAAAAAAATAATTATTTTTGTACTTATGTTTGCTTCGATTCACCTGAAAGTTATACCAAAAGAGAGCAAACAAGTTGAGATTCAATTGTGTCCATTACAACGGGGTGATCACATCGAAACCATATGCATTTAACTTTGAACGTTGATTGTTAGATAGTAGCACGATGCTGAACAAACTTAGTAGATTTATACTGTAGGATTTCAAGTGACAAGAATTCCCCACCTGACTGGGATTCCTCCACTTCCCCCTATCCTAATTTATTATTTTTTGAGTAGTAACTTGCAAGCATCGCGTTTCAGGAATGGACCTAAAAGAGAAGGCAATTATTTTCTATTTAACATTAAAAATAAAAGTAAGTGTGTGTAAGGTTGTCGTATCCGAAAATTTTCAATTTTTAATTTTTCCAAAAATTTATTATTTTTATAGCGATTTTGCGGAATATTTTAAGTTCACGTATTCCTAGTTCTAAAGAACTGTATGAAGCTGTGACTTACCATTTAAAAAGTATTAATAATCATGCCGGGGCACTTAAATTATACAAATGAAGACTATTTAAACTTATTTATTATTTAGGGAGAATGTGATAAAGTAATATCAAGAGTATGTGACGCATTTCTTTCTTTAGCATTTTACTGGTTTTCAAAGCCGTCACTAGCAAGTAACTGAACTTAAAATCCGCAGCAAAATCGTCAAAGAAAAATAGTAAATTGGTAATTCGGTGCGCTTGCATGATTTTGAGTTCTGGGCAACTTTCCTTAATAAAATTTTTTGATATCTTGTCAAGAAGAGGCACTTTAGCTAGACAGAAAATAAAAATAATGGTTAGATCAAAGCCTGCTTGATTTATTAAAAATCAGAATATGTTAAATCTTATTATTTAATTAAGCAGGCATAGTTCCCAAATGGTGAAATTTCAATTCGACATTTCTTTGTTATTCAGAAGTTTGCTTATCCTTGTGACACACTGTATAGATCGATGCGGTTCCTGTTGGGACATCATGTATATGATTACCGAATGTACTCAGTATTACCATCGTAATTGCTTGTCCTCCAACAATTTGTATCGTATAATATGTTCTTTTTTCTACTATTATTTAAAAATTTTATTTTTAACAGAACGAGAGAAAATTACTCGTAAAAAGATGAACCTGTCCTACACGAGCCGCGTAAATGGATATTGCAAAACATGTCGGCATGTAAAAGCGACATAAAACTCTTAGAAAATTACGTGCTCTCCGATTAATATTTTCTGTTTCTGCTTAAAAAGTGACATTAAAAAATGGAAGAGATAGCGGTGAAAAATGGTTCTGTTACTTTCCTGTTCTTGTTTCTATTTTACACGTTGAGCATATTATTCTTCTGCATAAAGAGGTCTGAATATGCTTTACGTTTTTAAGTTATTGTTTCTGAAATTAGTATAAGTTATTATGTGTGCATTATATACATTTTCACTTATGTTTTTAGTTTTTCCTAGCTTCATTTGGAGAGATAGTGACAAGAAATATCATTGCCTCGCTCGTGATTCGTGAATATTGTGCAGTATGATACAATAACTAAAGGTAAGATATCTAACCGTCCCAATTTAGTCCACATATATATAACCATTATATTGCTAATACCATCTGAAATTATGTCCCCGCTATGGACATCGAACGGGTAATAGTGAGTTTGCGCAGTTCAGAAATTTCCTTGTGAAAATAAACATTCGACAGGACCGGATTTCAACTTTTTTAATGCAAATTTCACTGGTTAGTTCGATTTAAGACAGCGTTCCATGCATACGATTTCTGACGATATGATGTCCGACGGTGCACTGATTGGTGGAAACTTTTGGTGCAAAATTCCGTCCGAATATTTGTAACAATCGACACGATGAGCTTTATTTTAACTTTCATCCGACGTCGTATGTTTCTTAACCTCACTTTTTTCTAAAGAATGAATGACTATATTGACTATTTTGGGAATTATCAGCTACTAATGCAACAAATTAAAAATACATTAATTTTAAGGTTAGGTAGTGACCACATATATATTATATTGTATACGAGTGACACTCTCTTCTTTTTTTTACAAGTTTTTTAGTCAAATTCGGTTCCGAAGATCGGATAATATGATAAGCAAAATATTTTCGTATATATTATGTACCTACATACCTGAAATACTCTATACCTGGTATTAATCCACAACTTTTGCAAAAAGCACCATGCACTTGTGTTCTTTCATCTTAAACAAAACAAGTTACTAACCTAACAAACAGCGAATCGAATCACCGCAAATTAAAAACTCCTTTACAAAAATTGTTGTTAGGTAATGAAAGTTTATAACCACTAATATACCGACAACAATGTGGATGAACCACTTTTTATTCTGTAATTTGAAAAGGCATCAAAAACCAAAGATGGCGATGAATAACAAAAACAAATAATGTCGAGCCGGCTCTGACGCGATCGATAAAATTTCCACCCTACTGCGCAAACTCAGTGGTGCCAAGCGATAGCCCATAGCGGGGACACTTTTTGTAATTTGGAACGTTCGTATTGGCAATATAATGATTATATATATGTGATTTAGTCAGCCGCACGCAGTGATGTCACAGGGAGAGTGATTTTTAAATTTCTTACGGAGATTTTTAGGGTGTTAGCGTTTTTAATTCTATTTTAAAGGTATTAAATGGTTTTACGCATTTAATGGTATGTGAAATGAAAGAATAATATATGACAAGTATTTACGTATATTAATTTCATAGAAATATAACATACATTACAGCTAAAATACCACTAAGATAAGATTCCGATAAACAACCGCCGCGCCATCGGAACCGGTCGACGATAGCCGAAGCTGCTCGGCGATCCCTGCTCGTTGCCACCAGCGTTGTCAGTCTTTTACAATTGTAATATATCCATTACTATTTTAACAATTTTTTAGATGTTCATTTTTGTTGTGGAACTCCTCATATGAAATTTATGTTCAATCTGGATGTGGCCCCCATATCATAGGAAAGTAACGACCTTTTTTCCGTACTTTCTTACTCTGACACCGCTTTTTACTATTCTATTAGGTTTCGAACCTTCAACCTATTACTTTTGATCAAAAATTTCCGTTAACAGTGATCGCTACTTGTGTCGCTTGTGGTAGTTTTCCATGAAAATTTTGAAAATTCACCAGAATTTTTTCTTATTTAGTCGTGTGTGTTTATTAAAACAAATATCTGAATTTCCATAAAATGAGGTGCGCTGAGTTCGGTTGTGATATGGATAATCAGGCAAAGCAATTTGATACAAATGTAAGGTGTTTCCGCTTTCCTAAAGAGAAAAACAAAAAATTAAAATATGGCTACGGTTTCATTTATTTTGTTAACATTTACTTTTTTAATATTTTCCATTGAAGGTAATGAGGGTATATGTCTTGGAAACATATATGGAAATTAACATATTGTTTATTTACTGAAGTAGACTATGAGTTTCTTTACCTCGTCAAAATTTCACTCCACGGAGAGATATTCTTCTTCATGTACCATCTCCATGTCGGAGGTTGGCTATCATCATTGCTATTCGCACTGAACCACTCTCGTAAGTTCCTAAGCCAGGATATTCTTCTCCTTCCAACAGACCTTTTTCCCACAATCTTTCCCTAGATTATGAGTTGCAGAATCTCATATCTTTGACTTCTCATAACATGTCCGAGATACTGTAGTTTTCTCTTTTTCACCTCGTGCAGGATCTCCACGTCTTTCCACATTCTTCTTAAGACTTCCACGTTTATCACATGTTACGTCCATGGTATTCTCAATATCCTACGGTATGACCACATCTCGAAGGCGGGGAGATGGACTATTTAAAAAAATAGTGTAATTTGTAACTACTTATGTCATATTTTAGCTTTCATCTTTATTGTAGTATGTTTATGAAATAAATATACCCAAATATCATGCGTTCATTTCACATGCTATTAAATGCGAAAATGTTTTAATACTTTTAATAAAATAAAGTTTTAAACGCTGACAGCAATATAAATCTCCATAATAGATTTAAAAATCACTCACCCGGTGACATCACAAGCCACGCCTCTATCGGCGTGGAATCTTACCTGTTTAGTTATTTATACCATGATCGTGTAGGGACTTGCGCGTTTAAAATGGATTCGTAAACAGTACGTTTTGCTAGTTCGCAATAACACTACGAACTATTGACGAACGGGACGCGATTCATGAATGACGAATCAACGCACCGAATAAACCTCGGGTGACGTTGAAGAAAGCGATTCTGTACAGTACGTTTCACGAAATTTGGATACGACTTAATGATTTCCTGTTTCGGTCCCATTGTGTCGACAAGAGCTTGGCAATAAACAAGTAAAGTATGAAGGGACGGACTAAGGAAAACAAGTAATGATATGATTATATTAATGTAATCAAATGAAATAACATCATCAAAATTAATTATAATTGGATTAATTATACGATCCAGACTAATATACGAATTTTCTACAGTTATTACGTGACGGACTAAATTTTTCCAACTACCTGGGGGAATATCATTAAAGCATTTTCGTATTAATTCTACAACACTAGAACTTAAAGTCGGAGAAATATTTTCAGACCTAACCAGTGATTTTAACTGGTGCCACATATGCTCTATGGGGTTAAAAATGCAATAATAGGGTGGGAGCCGTAGCACTGTATGTCCAATTTCTTCTGCCAATGTGTCACAAACATATACTTTTTTTATACAAAATGTCTTTAAAACTTCTAAAAGATCACTTTTTTTATAACTTTCTTCAAAATATATATCATTCGCTGCCATGTAGTTCTGAATCTCCAATTTTTTATTATTTTAGCTTGGAGCTTTGTGTAATTGGCGACTGTGATAGCTCGCATTGTCCATTACTATCACGCTATTCTGAGGAATGTTTGGTAAAAGACAATTCTTGAACCATTCCTCAAAAACTAACAAGCCCTAGCATCGAGAGATAAATGCATTTTCTTCACTGCAACACTAGAAGAAGCACCATCAATGTTTTTCCATGGACGCCACATACTGTTTTTTTATACGTTTGGTAAAATAATATCGGTAATACAACTAAACTCTTCCAGCAAGAAATAAAAACTAACAAATTTTACCACAAAAAGATATTTAAATATAAATTAAGCAACCTAACCTACCTGATGTGCCTATATTTAATTATAATTATTACAATCCGGTCCTTTCCACATAATAATAACAAACGGTCATAAATAATGGGATGGCCCCAGGTACTTTTACTGCAGTCATTAAGTTATATCAATTTTTCGTGAAACAATCTCAAATACATTTTAGCGGATAAGAGGAAATCATTTCTTGTATAAAATTTTGAAAAATATACTGGTATAGGTACTTGTATTACAAAAGTTTATGGTAATCAGGCAATACTTTATTATTTAATTAACTTTCTCTTGTAGTGTAAATTTACACGAAAAATCACTATAGTAAAGAGAAACAAGGCGAGGTTATCACTTGGATGGGTGATCACTTGGGAATCCAACTTTTACAAAACATTTTAGTAAATCTTACAAAAGACGTAAATTTAAAAAAGATTTTAGTAAATTTTACAGAAACTTTTCATATTTTACTAAATATTCACTTACTTACTTACTTAGTTAGGTTTACTAAATATTTTTGTAATTATTACTATAAATTTTTGTTATAATTTAAAAGCATTTTTTAATAGAAGATATTCCAGTTACATAATAGTCATAAATTATGCTTAGTTTATGTATAGTTTAGATCACATTTTTGGCTTATTTCTTCTTCAATTACATTTTTTTCAATCTTGCAAAACCTGGTCTGTCGATAAATATTTTTCAATAAAAAATCTTATTGGTCAAAACATCATGCGTTTTTAAATAAAACTTTTTCAATTTTGAAAAACCTGTTCTGCCGATAAATATTTTTCAATAAAAAATCTTATTGGTCGAAACATGTCATGCGTTTTATAAATAAAACTTTTTCAATTTGAAAAACCTGGTCTCCAATAAATATTTTTCAATAAAAAATCTTATTTGTCAAAACATGCCATGCGTTTGATAAATAAAACTTTTTCAATTTGAAAAACCTGGTCTCCGATAAATATTTTTCAAGAAAAAATTTTATTGGTCAAAACATGCCATGCGTTTGATAAATAAAACTTTTTCAATTTGAAAAACCTGGTCTCCGATAAATATTTTTCAATAAAAAATCTTATTGGTCAAAACATGCCATGCGTTTGATAAATAAAACTTTTTCAATTTGAAAAACCTGGTCTCCGATAAATATTTTTCAATAAAAAATCTTATTGGTCAAAACATGCCATGCGTTTGATAAATAAAACTTTTTCAATTTGAAAAACCTAGTCTCCGATAAATATTTTTCAATAAAAAATCTTATTGGTCAAAACATGCCATGCGTTTGATAAATAAAACTTTTTCAATTTGAAAAACCTAGTCTCCGATAAATATTTTTCAATAAAAAATTTTATTGGTCAACATGCCCTGCGTTTGATAAATAAAACTTTTTCCATTTTGAGAAACCTGGTCTGTCGATAAACATTTTTCGATAGAAATCTTATTAGTCAAGATATTGTCAACAGAATTTATGATTAGGTAAAATATAGTTTGAGAGGCCCATAATAGTTTCGGAGTCCTGTTATCCCAGTGTGCGTTGGCTAACTAATTTTCGGCACAGATAAGACGCAAATAAGGTTTATTAAGTTTCCTTTCCAAATTGTTAGATTTGCTCTGGGCCCAAGCATTAATCTCCTTTGTCATTTTACCAAAAATAATTGTTTGGTATACAATCCGGTCCCAAACACCCTACTTAATAATATTAATCACATATACCCTTATTTCAGTTTTGATGTGAATTTATTAAACTTATTAACACCACAAATTGTTAGTTTTGTCTCTGCATTAAATCATTAAGTTATAACATCCGTTTCCTTAATCGACGTCAATAAGGACGACGTTTTAATTCGACCTGTATGTTTTTATGTAGATCTTCTTACGCGGCGTCCATACCTAAGGTCTTTCCTGACGCTTTACCTGACGTTTTAGCGTCCACATAAGGTTTTACCTGACGTCTTATACCTGACGTTTTACGTGACAGTCTGACAGTGTAACCAATTAATTTTATGAATAATCTGGTGATTTGTGAAACGCTTTTTAATTTCTGGTGCCTGTAGTCTAACTTGAATACCTAAAACGTCAGGTAAAACGTAAGGTAAAACGTCAGGTGACACGTCAGGTAAGACGTTAGGTAAAACCTTGGGTATGGATGCTTACAGGTGATTTGTGTTACTGAACTCGAACAACGAATCTCAGGTGTGTTCTAGGATATCACGATTTCTTGACATATGGCAATGTACAGGGTATCCCAAATTCGATGCTCCATTGAGACTCGGGAAGTATAATAGAAAAAGTTACAATGATTAAATGGCACTACGATGGAAATAGTATCTACAGGGTGTTATGGAAATGACGTATTATATTTAAATGGGTGACTCCTTGGGTGTCCCAGAGAAAAGCTACATATTATTTTTTTAAATCGACCGTTTTAAAAGTGGGGTGCAGCCCCATAAACCCACACCTCATCCATCGCTTGTTCGGGTCTGTTCGTCATGTCACCCTGTGGTGGCATATCAGGAAACAGGTGTTACGTGTAATGTTTCCAAACTTAATGCAAAACTGAAATTCCATATAAAATTATAAAAATAAATTATTTATCTACCTACTTGTATTTATCTTTATATCTCCAGGCACAATTTTTTTTAAAATACACTCAGACCAGATCATTGGATTTTATTACACGCAACGCGACGAAATTTGACTTATTCGTCGGCGACATTCCATTTTTCTGTCAAGTCAAACGTCCAAAACATACTACTCGTTTTAACTGAGCAACTTAGGTTCATCAATAAAAACAATGTCAAATAATATACAAAGTTTGGACGCGTAGCCCGAAAATCATTACGACTATTATACGCGTATCTTCTGAAAACAAAGCGGATAGCCGAGAGTGTAATTGGTTATCGACAGAAAGGACCACACCCTAACGATGTTCTTCTATTACTGACACTTGCAAGTCGCACGCTTGTACCCATAGACCTACGTCGGCCCGGCGCCGAGTGGATTGTGTGAAAGAGATGGAGAGATTGCCGCGTGAGAAAGAAAATAAAATCTTTGTTGGTCTTGTCATTTGGAGTAGAGCTGAGCTAATTTAATTTTTTAAACTTCTCAAAAGAAAAAGTACAGTCGCAGTATTATCAGTTACCAGTATCATTTTATTCAATATAGTCGAAATTCCGTTAACGCCATATCAATTAAACGCCTTGCAAGAGATCTCGCGGTAAATAGGCATGTAATAGAGAATAATCTCGTGAAATATCAAACTGTCAAATATTGCCCATTTCTATTCCGAGTTTTGAAGGTATCTATTTCGTTCGTTCGTAGGTTAACTGTTTTATGGTTCGTAGATAAAATGTCATTTTTAAATTGAAGGATTGCAATGTGTGTATTTAAAATGTGTGTGTTTTAAATTAGTTAAATAAATAAATCTACGCGAGAAAAAAAGGACCAAAATTAAAACAGCATTCGATTGTATTCTTTCCATGTGATTAGCTGCTATTTTTGAGCTTATGTGAGAAGTTTTTTCCTAAAACGATTCTGTGTGGTTTGTGTGAAATTATGAAACTAACAACTGTATTTAAATAACTAAAGGTAAGAAAGCATGTGTCTTAAATAAAATTGCATTTTTTTTTTAAGGAGTTTGAACGATAATTATTATTTAAAAGGTCAATGACGTTTGACCTATTATAAATTTGTGTGTGATATTACCATTATTTGTTTTGCAAAACATCTTCCACCGTCGATTTTCTGGAATCATATTTGTTCATAAATGATAGAGTTAAAGGTTGTTAAAATTATAAATTGTTTTCTAAAGGGTTTGCCGTGTAGATATGACAACACCCGCCGAAATGCGCTGACGTCTTTTGACCCTGCAGACCTCAGTGTTGATTGTTTACATAAAATATTACGCCAGTGGCCCACATGTGTTTGTCTGATTTGACATAAGGTGATATAATCCGGTCATTAATTGAAAGCCATTTATGGGTATTTTTCTTCAATTTATTTTCATCTCAGGAATTGCCGGTTTAAATATAATAGGTCATTTCCATAACACCCTGCATAACATAAAATAATATTAACATTGTCATAAAATGACTTTGAAAAATTTTTCATCATTCATTTGTTGGTGTACTGATAGAAATGTGTTAGGTCCGTAGTTCCTAGTTTATCAATCAAATACATTTTAAATTGAACAAGGACATTTTTCTTATCAAAGTCTTTAAAAGTTAAGTACAATAATTTGATTTGATCATCTTGCAATTTATGTGGGGTATCATATTGTCACGGGAACGTTTAAAATAAAAGGTTCATCATGTTAATGCAACTTGTTTAATTATCTCTTCCCTAAATTAATTATTTCAGAAACCCAGTCCTACCTTAATTTGACTATTGTTCTTTCTGGTTGGGGGGTTCTTTGTTACCAATCTCTGCTATGTACGGACTATTCTGAGTTCGCTTGGCACAAACCCGAACAAACCCGAACAAACCCGAACAAACCCTAACAAACCCCGTATACCCCCCGTAGCGTTGCAGTACCGCGCGCTACACATTGCGCTACGGTGCTACGGTGGCGACGAGAGAGACCGACGCGAGATTATTCGAGAATATACGGTGGATTGGTGACAATATTATTATATGTCCTAGCCGGAAGCATCACGCAGTATAAAACCTCCGCGTTGAAAACGACTTAAGAAATCGAATAATTGAACTAGATAAATTATTTATATTATATATAAATTTTCAACATATGGTTGCATTTAATTTCGACAATGATTATTTATTTTAATTTTTTTTACATTCTTTTTAGGCAACTAATGTAAATGAAAATTCACTACACGACAAATTGTGAGCGTTCAATATTTATTTAAAATAATAATAATATTTTTTATCTTCATTTAATGCGGTAAGGAATTTGAAAATTATGCAAATGAATGCTTAAAATTTTTCTAAGTTGTTAAGAATGCAATTTATCGTTAAAATAAGTTCAGCAAAGTCAAAGTCTTCGCTCCTCTCTGAATGCTTTAATGTAAGCGACTAAGCAATAGCAAGTTGCCATAAAAACAATATCCGCGACGTTCATTGCCTGGCCGCCGCATTATTATTGTTACCTTACAAATGTCAAATTAAATATTTGGAAACATCAGAAATAGAGCGAAAGAATTTCGATTCCGAAGAAGAAAACTCATTTCAATGCACTCCAGACGAAATAATTGATACTGCCAATGAAGCAGCACAAAACTTGTTATCAGCTTATATAAGTATTTTTATCTTTTTTTTATACATACCTACTTAACTATTAATAAAAGAAAAACACTAATACATATTATCAGCAAAAGCACTAAAATTGTTAATTTTAAAGATACATTTTAATTTCGAACAAGAAAACTGATACGATGGTACCAATATTATTGTATGAAATTATGAATAAAGTTACATTTTTTCACAGACAGTGGGGTGAAAAGTAACCTCCTTGACCGCCAGAATGCGCTGCTACTACAAAAAAGGTTATGGTGCCTTGAAGTCCGTTCATATTTAGTCAAACATGCCAAACTTCAGTGCGATACTGTCTTTAGTTTTGTTTTGACAGATGATTGTTGTTGACGTGTTTGGCATCATGTTGAGTATCGACAAGAACGATTTTCGTTCTCTCATGAAACATTATTTTTTGAGAGGCAAAACGGCGAAGGAAACAAAAGAAAAGTTGGATAAATATTATGGGGCTAATGCTCCGTCAGATACACCGTCAAATATTGGTTTCGAGAGTTTCGTGGTGGCCGCAACTCCACTACCGATTAAGTCCGCAGCGGCAGGCCCTCCGATGCGGTTACAAAGGACAATGTCAAAAAAATACTCTTCGTGGACTACCTCGAAAAAGGAAAAACCATCAACAGCGAGTATTACTGTGCATTATTGGAGCGATTGAAGGCCGAAATCGCTGCAAAACGGCTCACAAGAGCTTTGCAACCACGGCTAAAACCAAAGACTTACGGCTCCAATTGCTATCGCATCCACCGCATTCGCCCGATTTGGCTCCTTCGTACTATTATCTCTTCCCAAACCTCAAAAGATGGTTCAATAATCAATAAAAAATTCAGCTCACGCGAAGAAATCATCGACGCCGCGGAGGAGTATTTTGCAGACCTTCCGGAAAATTACTTTTCGGGCGGGATCAAGAAGATGGAAAATCGCTGTAATAAGTGTATCGAGCTAAAAGGGGACTATATTGAATAAAATAAAAAAACATTTAAAAAAAAAATTTTCATTCTCAAGGAGGTTACTTTTCACCCCACCTTCTATAAATTTAGTAAAATCAAGTAAATACTAAAATATATTTTAAATTCTACAACGAATGTTAATGAAAATTATTTATTTATAACTCCAGTAGTTAAATATTTTATATAAGTGTAAGGTTTAACTTACTGACGGCTATTATGGTACAGGGTGTTCCATTTTCGACACTTTTAATTGGTAGTGCTATCAAAAAAGTAATATAGGTGTCATGTGCTCATTTTGCCTCAAACTTAAAATGGTAAAATATCAAAATTCGAAAATGTTCGCTCGCTTAAGAGATAGGGAGGAAAATCAAAAAATTGACAATTTCAAAATTACTCTATATTTTCTTAGTTAAAAGAGATACAGAAAAATGTTTCATACAGAAGTTTCTCTATATTGATTGTTGAATAATCGGCCGTTTCCAGAATACGTATACGGGGTCAGATAAAAAAGTTATCGGGCCTAACCTTATTTTTTTAAATGGAACACTGTATATATTTTAATCTAAAAAGATACTATTTTAGATTCTCCTTTCAAATATATAACGCACCTTAGATAATATTGGTTTCCTCGGCGATTTATTAAACTTTTCTTACTTTAAACCACAGTAGACCATGAAGCAAAAGCTAATATCCTAGAAACAACTATGTTGACTATTAACATTTAACGATTTCATTTTTACATATTCATTTGCGAAAATGACATATAAACATTTTGAAAAATTTGATATGATATCAGTTTATATTGAAGGTGGAAAAAACAAAGAAATGGTTCAAAATGTATATTTCGTTGGCTATCTGGAAAGACGGTAACCATTTAAGGATATATTCCGAACATTTGCGATAATTCCCGATATTTTTTACCTTAATCTGAATCTTTTATTTCGTTTCAAAGTAATAAAGTTTAAATAAATCGCCTAGGAAACCAATATCATCCATATGGTGTTATATATTTGAAAGGAGACTTTAAAATAGTATCTTTTTAGATCAAAATATACAGGATGTTCCATTTAAAAAAATGCGGTTAGGTCTGATAAGTTTTTTACCTGACTCCGTATACTTATTCTGAAAACGACAGATTATTCAACAATCAACATAAAGAAACTTCTGTATAAAATATTTTTCTATATCTCTTTTAACTAAGAAAATATATGGTAATTTTGAAATTGTAAATTTTTTGATTTTCCCCCGTATCTCTTAAGCGAGCGAAAATTTTCAAATTTTGATTCACCCTTTTAAGTTTGACCCAAAAAGAGTACATTGCACCTACATTACTTTTTTGATAGCACTAACAATTACGGAGGAACAAACCCGAACAAACCCGAACAAACCCTATAAAAGTGTCGAAAATGGGACACCCCGTACTTAAGTATTTTAAACTATAAAAATGACCAAGGGTAAATGAAGTGTTTTAAAAGTTTTACAAGAAAGAGACTTAAATAAGGTTACCAGTTGGGATGACCATTTGAGAGACTCCAGACTCCATGTTAAAGTTTTAAGATAACTTTTTAGTAAATTTTATAAAATATTTTAGTAAAGTTTACAAACGTTCGCCTTCGGCTCGTGAGCTCGAATTTTCCCTTCATGAACAAAATTAATACTATGCGTTTGTTATATAAATAACTATTTTTTTGCGATTGCAATATTTTCCTTCTTGTGAGACTAGTAAAAAGTTCGGTTTTACAATGTAAAAAGAATATAATATTGGGCCACCAACAAGCGTGTTTCCTTTTACCCTTAATATAAGGGTTTATTTTGACTAACTATTTATAGCACATATAAAGCTTGTAGGTGCTTCCAAAAACATTTAAGGGCCGTTTAACGACACTTCTAGAATAAACGATTTCGCAGCTTTTTATCATCCATATTAACTGCTATTAACATTCAGCTCACCCTCTTTGCAGCATATAAAATTTGTATTACCATTTTCTTGGTTCAAGGACGAAAACCGAGCAATTTATACCCTCCGCTCCTCTGGACTTTTTTTTATGTTGCTGTAATGCAGAATTTTACAGCATGATATCTGGGACAACGATTTATATGTAGTGTCGAATAAGGTTATTCTCCGGGTAAAATAAAAGTGACATAATAGTATATTAAAGAACAAGTTTTATAAAGCATGATATTTTAGCACGCGTATATGTTAGGAAACGAACCGCTTGAGGTGAGTTTTCTAAGTGGACAAGTGCTATAATAGCTTTATAAAACATGTACTTTATACTACTTTTTATATTTTGTGTATTTTTTAATAAAAAAACACATAATTAAATGCCATAAAAATTTTGTAAATTTGTATGTTTAAATTTTATGTTGGCAATAGTCAAATTATTTATCAAGTAAGCGTTGATAAATTATACGTGTCCGCCATTTTGTCGCGAATATTAAAAGATTTCTTAAAATTATTCAATAATGGATCAAGAAGATATTATTAATTTAACTCCTCCTGAGTTAAGGGAAATTGCAAATAATACATTGGATCAACTTTTACCAAAAAAGTCCAAGAAAGTATACGAAAAAGACTACAAGACCTTCACAACCTGGTGTACTGCGAAGAGTGTTTCTAGAAGTAGTGAAAATGTTCTAATCGCTTATTTTGAGAAGGAAAGTAGAACTAAGAAGTCGTCGACTCTGTGGTCCTTATACTCAAAATTAAGAGCTTGCATTAACATTTATGAAAATACAGATATAAGAAATTATGAAAGACTTCAAGCCTTTTTCAAAAAGCAAGCTGAGAGCTACAAGCCCAAGTAATCTTCCATTTTAGATTTAGAGGATATCAATAAGTTTATAACTGAGGCTGAAAATAGCATTTACTTAGGTTTAAAGGTAAAAAAATTGTACAGTACCTACTTATACATTAATTTTTTACAACCAGTTCTTAATAAAAGTGGATTATTGGATCCGCAAATAAAGATTAATCATGAACAAAACGTTTCAAACAAACAAACTATGCCCGATTTTAAAATTAACGCTGCAGACACAAGTACGCTCACAATAAATGTTTATAACAACTGCACTTTTAATAATAAATAAGTATAATTGGTGCACAGTGTATTTATTAGCTTTAAATTGATATCTTTGTAACAGAATATATTACGTGTTTTGATCTAAACTTGTGATTGTGAGGTTAGTTTAGGAATTGTTTATTATGCAACCAAACATACACAGCAGTACCACCAACCGTTTAAAATGAAAAATCGGTATCGAAAAAAAGTCTATTACGATATGAAAAAGCTTTCATATGGAACCAAAATAGTGTTTCGTTTTTTTGCAACGTTGCCCATCAAAATAGAAAATTTTCTTAAAATTTTTGAAAAAACAGGATACATTTAAGGACCACCTATTTTGAGAGTGCAATCTCACAAAATGAGGATTAGTAGTCGCATAATAATGAAAATTGTGCCTATTTACGTTTCCATTTTTGTGAAAAGTTGCTTCATCACAAAAGAGCACATCATTACAAAAATTCCATTGTTCTCTCATTTTGTTCTGAACCCACTCACAGAATACTACTCTTTTATTATAATCTTCACCATGAAGCTCTTGCAATAGTTGTATATGGTACGGGTGCAGTTTATTAGCTCATATTATCCTTTGTACGGATGATCTCGAGATATCAGTTTGTTGTGCCAGAGGTCGTTTGCCGACCTGGGGATCTTCAGTGATAATCAATAAAACATTTAGCTCATTTTCTTCCGTACTAACAGTTTTCCTTTTATTATTTTTATATAAGCCACACTTCCTGTTCTGTTAAACCTCTCCATCAATTTTTTCGAAAGCTTGTTTATTTGGTTGTCGTCTGTCTGGATATTTTTCGTGATAATGTCTTGTTGCAAACAATGTATTTTTGTCACTTGCCCCGAGAATGTAAATCATATCAATCGTTTCAGTATTTGAAAAAGTCATCTTTTAAATGTTAGAATTAACGAGAAAAACCTAGAATATAACACAAATACTTGATGCCTAATTTGCAATTTTGGTAAATTGACATTTTACATTTGTTTTGATTTTATTGGTCATGGCTAACTAGAAAAATAAAAAATACACAGTCTGTTTACGAAAATTTCAATAAAAATCGAATTCTAAGCAAAAGAAGTAACTTTAGGTATAGGAATGACTTAATAAGAATGAAAGATACTTAAAATATCTATAGTATAGGCTAAAATATATAGGTTGTTTCATTTGAAATAACCGAGTTATCGTAATTTAAAATTTCCTATATTCGAATTTCAACAGAAAACACCCTGTACAAAATTTTAACTACTTTATTATTTATAAAAGTTTTCTATGCCTATACTTAAGAACTTACAAGAAATTATCGATTTTGGATTTTCTAATTGAGAAATACAGGTAATTTTATAAATCATGTTTATTCAAAACTTTTAAGAATTTTCTATTTTGTTGGGCAACGTTGCAAAAAAACGAAAAACTAAAAATGGGATCATATGTATAATTTTGTGGCGAATCCAAAAATGCAAAAATATATATGGTGTGCCATTTAGAAAAAGACATATTTTTATTGTCCTACTTTTCTGGACCACTCTGTATACTTAAAAATATTTTTAGAACATGTATTTCTTAATACCTCACAACTTTTATTAATACTTTTTTTATATCTTTAATGGTATAGCCGTTATATTACTTTGTCACACAAATGGGTCACTCTGTATGTCCTAAAGCTCTTCATTTTTGAGCTACAGAATGTCGAAATTTAAACAATAACGTTTTTATCATAATTACAATCACTCTGATATATTTTTTTAAGAAATTTTATATATACCCTTTAATCATTAAGGAGCATTTTTTGACTTAAAAAACGTCAAAATTTATGAAGCTTTACCCAGCCTACTAATTTTTATTTTTATATTATGCTTACCTCTCTTACTACCTTACCTTACCTCTTATCTCTACTCACTACCATTCAATATCAAAAATGCTCCTTAATGATTATTATTGAATGTAGAAAAAATCTGAGTACGTCACTGGATTCTATACAAAAGAAACATTTTATTTCTGTTTGATAATGATGTGTACAAATAAAAAAGTTATTGTAAATTTTAACATTCTGAAGCTCAAAAATGAAGAGCATATTAACTTTTGTTCTTAAAATCTCCCAAGTATTCACAACCTTAAGTATCGGTACTCAATTATAAAACATCCTGTATATTTCATGGTGCTGAAATTCTAAATGGCGGATGGGCGACATCTTGATAAAAAAATTGAATAGGCAGTGGGGTCTTGCCATACATAATTTGAAAGGTCGTATAGCAGAATGTGCCTCTATTCGTACCCAAAACAAAATGGTGGATTTAAAAAATAATATTTACTATTTTTTTTGCTATTTTAGTTTAGAATTTACAACTTGGCATAATAATAAATTGAGTCTCTACACTCTCTACAAAGAAAAAAAAACACTCTCTACACAGAAAAAAAATATTCAAAGTTTTCCTCTATCTAAGTCCGTTGCAATTTTTACCAAAATTGTCCATTGTCTACCCACTCTTCCCTACGAATGCGATACGCGACCTCAACCTCAAAAAATTTTCATATACGGTCGTATTCACCGAACAGTCAGCTAAAGTGGATACTTAAAATAACTTTATTGTTATTTTACAAGCTCCATGTAAATATTTCAATCGCGCAGTTCAATAATGCATTCTGGATGGCCGTAAATGACATGTGCAACTGACATTTACTGGTAATGACAAACCAAATTTACTTTTTAAACACGTTCGTACGCCATTATCAATTCGCCCTGTGGCTCATCTCATCAAAATTAGTCTAAAGTGTGCAATTTTAGATGTAAATTAATTCCGTAGAGGAGAGTAACTTTATTACAGTTGACGTAATTTCGCAGCGGTTTATCGCTATCCCTTTAAAGTAAAAATAACCAGTCTTGTAACTCCCATTATTGACAATTAATTCTTTTCTTTTTCCAATTAATTCTTGTCAAATTAAATCAAGTAATTCGCTTAATTAATCGTCGATATCGGTATACTTTACGCATGAACAAAATGGTATATAAAAAAAAATAAAGGTATTTCTAAACCACAAATATAGAATATCTCCCTCTCTCCATGATATAATAACTAAAGGCAAGATATCTCACCGTTCCAATTTCGTCTGCCGCGTGCAGTGACGTCACAGGGAAAGTGATTTTTAAATCTCTTATGGAGATTTATCCGTCGTTATCGTTTTTAATTCTATTTTAAAGGTATTAACAGGTTTTACGCATTTAATGGTATGTGAAATGAAAGAATAATATATTAAGTATTTACGTATGTTAATTTCATAGAAATATAACACACATTACAGCTAAAATATCACTAAAATAAGAAAAGATTCCAACAAACGTTTAAAACAGCCGCGGCGCCATCGGAACCGGTAGACGATAGCCGAAGCCGGTCGGCGACCCCTGCTCGTTGCCACTAGCGTTGTCAGTCTTTTTTTTTTGCTTTGGCAGGTCTGTGTCAGTCTTTTACAATTTTAACAATTTTTTTTTAGATGCTCATTCTTGTTGTGGGGCTCCCCATATGAAATTTATGTTCAATCTGGAGGTCGCCCCCATATCATAGAAAAGTAACGACATTTTCTTCATATTTTTCTTACTATGGCACCGTTTTTTACTATTCTATTAGGTTTCGAACCGTCAACCTATTACTTTTGTTAAAAGATTTTTGGCATCACTGGTCGCCACATAGTGTCGTAGTTTCCATGGAAATTTTGAAAGTTTAGCAATATTCTCTTATTTAGTTGTTTATTAAAATAAATATCACAACTTTCATAAAATGAGGTGCGCTGTATTCGGTTGTGATACGTATAACTAGGCAAAGAAATTTGATAGAAATACAAGGTGTTTCCGCTTTCCTATAATAGGATAAAAACAAAAAATTAGAATGGATACGTTTTATTTATTTTGTTAACATTTACTTCTTAAGTATTTTCCACTGAAGCTGATGAGGCTATATGCATTCGAAACATGTATGGAAATCAAAATATTGTTTATTTAACTACTGAAGAAGACTATGAGTTGCTTTACATCTTTATAATTTCACTCCACTGAGAGATGGACTATTAAAAAAAAATAGTTTAATGTGTTTATAACTACGTAGGTCATATTTTACCTTTAATCTTTGTTATATGTTCCTGAAATGAATATACCTAAATACCATGATATTATTCTTTCATTTCACATACTATTAAATGAGTAAAAATTTTTTAATACCTTTAAACTCACCCGGTGACGTCACAAGCCACGCCTCCATCGGCGTGGAATCATACCTCTTAGTTATTTATACCATAAACTCTCTCGTTTTGTCAAACTCATCTTTGGAAGCGTCTCGCCGTATCACGCCTCGTTAGTAAGGTTGGAGTCTGATGAAAGGAGAAGGGGCTTCCCAAAGCTATTAAGTATCCAGAATGGTAGTATAAAACTCGCCGTGACATCTCGCGGTGTATAACCTAAAACAGTATCTTAGGAAAGATGTCATGCAGTATTTTTGTGGTTTAGACAGACCGTTCTTTCTTTTATTTTATTCTATCCGCTATGAAAGTAAACCAGTTCTTAGAAATGTTAACGCCTTAAATATTTTGAAGAAGTCAAGGAACGAACTCGTTTCCGATTAAACATGAGAGCCCCATCCCCCATTTTAATTTTGCCTTTTTTAAAAATATAGGTATTTAAGAATTTATATAAAAATCAAATCTAAAAATTAACAGTATTATTTCTTATAATCAACAATTTATTTCTTAATTGATTCTCTAAAATTAGTTATCTTCTTTTTCTGCAAGAAAGCTATTAATGTTTAAATTAAGTATATACATACATTAATTTATTAATAATTTCAGCATTGATTTTACACATTTTTAAATCTACACTACCCGACAATAACTTCCGGACATAGATAATGTTAGTCAAGTATATAGTCCTGTAACTTCTTAAATATTTTTCGGATCTTGATGAAATTTTCAGCAAAGTGTAGACTTGTGTCTTCGAATGATTTCCTGAATTTTTGTTTTCAAGAAATACTGTCTTGATCATTATACGGCAGAAATAAAAGTTACTGTTTTACCGTTATTTTCTTAACGCCCCGTGGAAAAATTTAGCGAATTTAGCTTCATCATACTTTGTTTTGAAGTGTGACCTTTCCTTTACACAGTGATTTTTAGTTCACGCCATTATTTGCTTTTTAAAAGAAGATACAAATTTTTAAAAAAGTCGTGCAGTTGATTGATTTGAGATCACTATTATTAACAGTATAACGAAAATTGTGCGGTAAGCCTGATGGACATTATAGTCTAGTAACGTCTGTGGTGTATAAAATACTTTATTTTTCTTTTATTTAAAATATAAATAGTTAAATTCCTGCATTTTTTCGCCAATTTTTAGTATTTAGTCAGCTTTAATATGTTGTCATAGAATAAGTTTGACGATTGCTAAGGGTTGTTTATTTTTAGCGTCTTTTACGTTTTATAAACGAAAATATGGAAATTCTACAAAATATTTTAGAAAATGCTGAAAAAGCAAAGGAAAACTTATAATCGGCGAAGTCTAACGACAAGGAGTATGAAAATTTTCTACAATGGAAAGTAAAAAAACAAATTACGATGATTACTGAAACCGTAATGATAGCTTACTTTCAGGAATTGGTATGTAATCCGTTTGCTCATTGGTAATAATTTTTAATTACTTTTACTTTATTTTAGTCGGAAAGATATACCCCAATAACCGTTGGACAAAATATTCCCAGGTGAAGTCTGAAGTTATAATAAAGGAAAATAGTAATATTTCAACATATTGTCAATTAATAGCACTTGTAAAAGTTAAATGAAAAATATCATCCTAAAAAGTCAAAAAAATTTTTTAAGGTAAACAACTTTTAACTTTTATCAAAAATGTGCCTAATGATAGTCTAAATAGGAGTTTTTGATATTTTGATGTTGATTTAACAAGGTAAAACTGCTACCCCAAAAATTTTTACTATAATTGAACGACACCAAACAGATGCCTTAAAATTGGCTAGTACCTTGCATTAAGGCCAAAGGAATTAGGGAACGCATTTTTCCTTACATACCGAAATGGTAAATACATATGCCTGTGAATCTTAGAATCCGCCAAAGAATATACAGGACATTGACTATGTCGGACCTCGTCCACACTTCTTATCGAAGGTGATGCTTCCCTTGCAACCCTTAAGCTACACGGGAAATGAAAGAGTACTAGAGTAGCGGATGGTTATATAGAGGAGAGCATCACGCCGAAATGCCGAATAGCAAAAATGATAGCCAGTTCTGTTACTGAAAATTAAAATATGTTAACTAATGTTGAAATGAAGCAGGAATCGGCAAGCACATCGAAAAACTCAGCAATGGAGTCGCATAATTTCACAATTAGCTTCTTTCTCAGGAAAATTCGTAAATTTTACATTTAACATAACATAATATTATGTAAAAATAACTAACTTATGTATAAATAAATACAAATTTTATTCAATATTTTCTTTAATAATAATTACCGGGCATTATGAAAATTGCCGAGCATTATGAACTTTATCGCCCGCTAATATTTTCTATGATATTATGATGTTTATAGCAACCGTTTCTAAGGTATTTTAAGTAAATAATTGATAGATGAAAAATATAACAATGAAAAAATAATTTAAAATAAAATATCGATAGATATCGTCCTATAGTATCTCTAAGGTATCGATATTTTTTTATATAAAACATACACTAACATTGTATATATTTGGTGCAACAAATAAATGGTCCTTATTTCAACCTAAGGTAAATTCATTGATTAATTAGAAGAAATAAATCAACACATTCTGTTGATGTTAAATATAATAATAAATACCAATATAAAAATTTTACGATAATTTTATGATTCGCAGCAGTAACAGAATGGATTTTAGTGTATAATAAAAATATAGGAAGTTTATTGAAACATTATTGGCTATTAATAACAGTTTTCAGGCGCCAATCACATCAATACAAGGTGTGTGCATTTTATTTATGTAACAGAGTAAGATGTTCACTCACCCTAGATATTCTTCTTCCCGGCTCACTGACGTCGAACAAACCCAGACTAGGCACATTCTTACCATATTGAGTTAGGAATTACTAATTTTTCCACATAATTAAATTTAACACAGAAACATTGAAAAATCACAAATATTCAACAATAATAACAAATATGATAGTTGTTAATCAGGTACTGTCAATCGTGAAAGCAGATATGAAAGAACGCCGTTCCAATAAAGGCTTTATAAAAAGCACGTTCAAAATGCACGAAGGCGACATATTGTCTTTGTCTAATTAATCCAAAACAACAAGGAAAAATTCTACTAATTCATTACTAGTACCCGATTGTTTTTCTGGAAAGTTGTTTATCACCTACCTAAGGATGTGAATTGTTTATTCTTCAAAGATTGTGAACTAAAGCCGTATCCTCCTTGTTTTAAGATCCTGGGGGTGGTTCCTGAAGAAGAAATGAATAACAAAATAGCAAACAATATTCCGAAAAACACCATGAAAAGTCAAAACTTTTTATGGAAGCAATTCATGACTTTCTGCAACAAACCCGTTTTGCATGTCGCTCATATTTTGAAATATTGCGTCTTTAATATAAAGAATCAAAATGGAACAGGGTACAGAGAGGATACCAACAGGACATTATGGAATGTGACAGCAAAGTTGGTGATGGAAGTTCTTCTTAATTATTAGGTTTGTTCCAACACCCTATTTTTGTATCGTTCTAGAACCGTCACGAAACTGTTGGAATCGATTTTGTTCGCAGGCGTTAATTTTGCACTGTTTGTTGCCGATGCACAAGGGAGGCAAGGTTGGTACGTTTTTGTGACCATTCTGTGTAAAAATCTCAGCTGATCGCCTGTCTGATTCTAGGAAAGAAGTTTAGTAATTAGTTAATTATCATAACATTAATAAATCACAACCCTACTTTTGTTGTTTTGATTTCTTCGTCTAAGCTTGAGTATTATCTTTTTTCGTTCCGTTTTGTTGTATTTAATAATTATAAAAGAGAATAACGTTTAATGTTAAGAATATCTTGTAGGTTTGGGAACCGGATTATACAAATTTAATAAGAATAAACTAAATAATCAAAATATTAAGCAACAACTCCTACAAAACAAGGTTAACAGAACTGCATGAATGCCAGGAATACAAAAACAACGGTTAAAATTCTTAGGGCGCAAGTCAGTACAAGCGGTTCCTGGTCTTGGCCATGTATCGTTTTTACCGTTCAGGAACTGGTTTGCGAACGATCACAATTTGGTTGGAACACCAAAAGGATCGCCAGCTACACCGTTTTGTGTCGGTTGGAACGCCTTTCGACTACTACGCATGTGCGTGACCGTACATTGTACGATTTTTAGGGTGGTTGGAACGAACCTATTATTAATTAATTAGTTAGTTAATTAATAGAAGCGGTGAGTCCAAGAACAGTACAAGTGCAAAAAGATAGTTTTGAGAAAAAATTAAAAAACATAATATCTCCACAGTGACTAAAGCCACCATGTTGGCCATCATAGAAAAGTTATGGTAATTTTTTAGCTGAATGATAATTAGATATAAAAAATCCGAAAAAATCTCCCCCCCCTCCAAGCTATGATTGAACAAAATTATGCCCTTGTACTGTTCTTGGACTCACGTCTTTTTTTTAAGAGTTTTTTTTCTACATTTTTGAGTTTTAGCGAATGACAAGCTATTTGAAAGCAATAATGGAGAATACGAAGCATATGAAAAATGTTTTATTGAGTAAACGAAATACAAAAATGTTAATTAAAGATACACTATACTGCCAACTTAGTTATCAGGGTCTTCATCTGCGTTACTTTGTTTCCAGGAAGTGATATGATAGTAAAACTCCAGTGTTTCATCGTTAATATATTGCATGACTTTTTTAATATCAACAATCTTCTTATGATTGATAGGAAGTGGTTCTTGATATGCACGTACTTCTGGCAAACCAGGACTTGTTTTGTTTTGTTTGAGAAGCTTAAAGGTATAAGAAAGAATACCATTTACATAATCATAGGTTGTAACGTATCCTGGGGATGAACTGTCATAAACGAACTGCCTATACTTTGAAATGGTAAATGTTTGCGTACCCTTACCAGGTTTGGAGATGATAGAAGCAGTTTTTTTATAACTAGAAGGCCACCAATTTTTGAAATCAAGGATATCTTTATAGGTAATTTCTTTAAAGGTAAACGGATTATTCTTTCTGCAGGATACCATCATTTCCTGATATTCCTCTGGTAGATAGACTCGGTCGCTTCTTCTAATGAGTTTTTTTAAAGTTCCAAAATCTCTATCACAGGGCAAGAATGAGTGCCCACGTACTGGAAAGTACTGAAATATTTTTTTAAAACGCTTGGTTGCTTGTAACGCCAGGAGAAATCGCACCATTGTGTTGTTCCGGTTTTGCCCAGGGCACCCATCAGAAAATAGGTGTAACTCGGTAACGTTGTCAGGTATAAAAGTGTCTATGTAATCTTTGAGGAAAGTACAGACTTCGTCTGGTCCCTTACGGGCCTGCCCCTCGTGGTACGTGTAGAAATGTCCAGTATTATCTGATAAATTGTGGATCTGAAAAGCGTATACCCACAGTTGCCGAAAATAAAAGATCTCCTGTACTGGTATATTCGGGAGGGGTAGGTTCTGGATGTAATCGAAAGTTATACCGGCAACTTCAGGTCGTTCTTGACACATTTGCTGAATCTCCTGTAGTTTGTTATAAAATTTTTTGGCACGTCGCTTATGGACAATCAGTTCTGCTGTGGCGACTCGTTTTGCATTGTCATTTAAATTTTTACTCTTTATTTTGGTACCTAGTCCTTCACATTCGGAACAGACGTCCACCTGTGGTCTTCCAAATTTGAGTGCATAGTTTTCCCTAAAATATTTTAAGTAGAATTCATACTTAACGTTATTTTGTAATGCAGGATTTTCTTTAATAAAAAGAGAGTGCATAGTTTTAACATTTAGCCTAGCGTCTAAGTACTGGCATACTTTTGAAGAATAATGTGTACTTTTGCGTGGAAAACGTTCTATGTGTTCTTTTATTTTGACTAACAATTCATCTGATTTGGAACGTGGTCTGTTATTGTGTAGTCCCCTCAAATCTCTTGGAGATTGACCAGCCGCAAGCAATGTAGTTAAACGTTGAATTTGGATATGTGTCACAGCATAAATGCTCATAAAAGCTTGTTTGCATACAGCTGTTTCCAGAGATATTCAGTATGAAGTATTTAAAACTTGCAGATTTGGGCTTAACATTAGCTTGGACTCGTCCTCTGCGTCTTATTATGGGTTTTACTTCGATTAAGCCTTGTAGAAATGTGTCGCGTTCATTTTTGGGTCTACCATCATACAGCTTTGAGTTTAAAACAGTTTTTTCTTCAACGGTAAACTTCTCCGTGCATTTCTGCTTACACCTTCAAAATAAGAAACAGTAAATAAATCACGTTCGTTTGAGTATTAATAATAGAACTTACCCGCATGGAGAACCAAAGGTTTTTGGTGCAACTATTGTTCCGGATGTAGAAACATATGCTTCACCTTTATGCCCCGCACTTTTTCTTTTATTGTCTTTCCAAGTTTGCGTATCTCTTTTGCGCTTTTTGCTACCATAAAGACCGTCAACCCCAATATCATTATTGTCATCAATATCCATTATAACTTCGCAAAAACTACTGCTTTTAACTTTCTCAAAACTCGTCAAAAGTATTGTTTTGGCAGCTTGACAACAATAAAATAACCTAACTTTCTTACTTCACTCGACAAATGACATCAGTGAGATCAAAAACAGTACATGACTTGTAATGTTTCTCACCTCAACGCCGTAGGTAGGCAGAGCTTAAGATCGGGTTAGCCTTGAATGTTGTAATGTTTTTAAGCGCAACGCGTGGATCTTCGAATTTTAAACGATTTGGCTATCTCAAGTCAAAACGCCATTTTTGGCACTTGTACTGTTCTTGGACTCACCGATTCAATAGTATTAAAATAAAACATTTGGAACAATTCGAATTTGAAGCAGCCAGAGATAACAGAAATGCAAAAAGGCATCAGCTACAAGTAACTAAAACAAGCGAAGCTTAATCTTTTTTAACATCCAAGCTGAAAATGTCAGTGGATAGTTTTCCAGAGACGATGCTTCTTCTAAATGGCTTGCTAAAAATAGCAACTTTTATATTTGAATTTGAAACTTCTGGAGAAACATGGAAATATGTCTATTCAAAGCTATGTATTTCCAAATGAACACAGAACAGCAAAGAACCATCATTAATAAAATGAGAGGAAACCACATTGCCGATAGGAGCTTATCCTGATGTTTTACCTAATACTTTGAATATCGAAGACTCAAGAAAAACGCATCAATATAAAAATCTGGCAACTTACATTGGGAGACAAATGCTTGGTTTACACAGATTTCGGTACATCTCAGACATACCGCGTTGGATATCCGTGCGCTACCAAACGAAACGCCCGCTGAAATCTTGTAGATTTGATAGCTCATCGGATTACGAATTGGTCATATCTATCCGTCTTTCTTATAGTTCGAAATTCAAAGCCTAATACCAGTACCGACAATTCTTCCATGTCAAAAACCATAATATTATATATTATGATAACTGTACTTACTATTGCAATACTTTAAATGATTAATTTTCTCATCAATGTTGTTGTAACTTTGTTACATAAAATAAAAATTTTGTTCTGAAAAATATTTCTGTTCTAGTGGTGTTAATATGCCATTAATCTCTATCTCTAACGTAAAAATAATTTAATTTACGACCATGCATGTAATAATGCCATTTCATCTATCTTTGAAAGGTGAAAAGTACTCACTTTCCACCCGGATGGAGTGTAAATTATTTTTTATAATCTTTTTAAAAATCGATTTTCTCGGCTTGTATCCTGTTTTACATTTTTAAAAATGCTAATAGCTTTGTACGTTTAGATATGTCTACTTTTCGCCTAATTGATAGAGTGATGCGCAGCATTGAATATTGTGACCAAATCGTTGATATCTTCTTTGTCTTGGCATTTTCACTGAAATAAGCTAGCAGCGCCGACTCAGAACCAGGATTTTGAACTTTCCCGTACACCATTCTTTGAAACATGTATGCCTTGTCATATCTCTGGCGGCTTTTAGTTGGCAGAAAATCTTTTTCTACTATTATTGCTGCTTCTCGAATTTCTGGTGGGGTAGCAGCAAAAGTATCACTGACACTACATAGGTACAATGCAGAGTTAAGAATCTTGCTTCATTGGACTTACGTGCAGCTCTTTTTGCAGTAATCGAGAAGATATTTGTTAATTATGAATGCTGATAAATAAAATTAAGAACTAATTTTAAAAAAAAAACTTAGAATGGGAGGCCCCGAAACCTGCGGGAGGGTTACTCCGGCACTGCCCTTCATATGCAATTAACTTTCACGAGCTAAAGTTGCCCCCTATTTTTTAAAAAGATTATGTTAATAACTTCTCATCATTGAGATTTCATAAACCCTTACTGTCGCCTATAAGAGTGCTGAGTTTGGAAAGTTTAGGGGCACTTAAGCGAAATGTCCCCTTAAATTTTTATTGGAGCAATCGACTCTAAATGTCCTACAACTGTTTCCTGTAAAGGTCGAATAAAATTAAATATGAAAAGTTTTTTTTTAACATAGCGTGTGTGAAAATATTGACACTATATGGAAAACTTTTTATCTGTGATTTTAAAGAAAAACCATTCTTCATAAAAAGGCTTACCTTAAAAATTCCTAATCCCTGAAAAAATCACAAACATAACGTACAGGGTGTCCCATTTTCGATACTTCTATAGGGTATCGCCGTAATTGTCAGTGTCATGTGCTCTTTTTGGGTCAAACTTAAACAAATCAAAATTTGAAAATGTTTGTTCGCATAAGAGATACGGGGGAAAATTGAGAATTTCATAATTTCCCTATATTTTCTTAGTTAAAAGAGATACAGAAAAACGTTTTATACAAAAGTTCTTTATATTGATTGTTGGATAATCTGCCGTTTTCAGAAAAAGAATATGGGGTCAGGTAAAAAAGTTATCGAACCTAACCTTATTTTTTTAAATGGAACACCCTGTATATTGTAATCTAAAAAGATACTATTTTACATTCTCCTTTCAAATATACAGTGTCACCATTAAAGTCCGCACCATATGGAACTTTTTTTTATTAATGAGGTTAGTTAAAATTAAATTTCGGCAATCGTTTTTGCTTCAAATTAGACTAAAAATTATATAATCAAATGTCACCATCTGTCATTCGGTATCTGTCAAAAATTACATTCTAATCAAAAAATGCTGAAAAATGGCATTGTTTCACCGAATTTCAAAAAATTTTATTAGAAAAAGTTGTTTCTAGTACAATTCTTGGCCTAAATACAAAGTTTCAGTTTTCTAGCTCAAAGTTGATTTTTTTGCCATTTTTTCTAATTAACTTTTTTTTTATTTAATGTAAGTTCGCTTAATGGATATTAAACTATTTGCTTATACCATACTCAATATTTTATTTAGTTTGTATGAGCTTTTTTTTACTAGAATGCCATTTTTTTTCGAAATTTAAAATCAGAGGCAAAAAAATTTGACACAGGTGGTGCAAAGTTATCCTAATTTAAAAATTTTAACAGATAGACGTCAGATGTTTCGTTTTTCAAATGACAAATACATCTAAATATTTGATAAAAATTTTATTTTATACTTAAAACTATCATTATTATTAAAAGGAACAAAAAGGAACTTTAATCATTTTAAATAGGTAACACAAAAGCAATATAAATTTCACATTTCAGTGTGACGTCCTTCTCGCTCTATACAAACACCCGTCCGTCTATAAACGTATTTGACAGCTTTTTGTAAAAAGCTTGGTCTTATATCGGCACAACACTGTCCTATCGTTTGTTCCAAATGCTCGATATTTCTAAACGGTCGATTCTTATAAACTTTCTGCTTAAGATTTCGGAGCAGTGTTGAATTTAATTTACCTTCGCCATTCTGTCAGCTAATATTTTACATGCTTTCTTATGGGGAAAATTCTTATGGAGTAAATTACTTATTAACAAAGTATCGTTGGATCATTTCAATTGATTCTTTCACAGAAAGACGTAAAATCATGTGCTTCTATGCACTGTTTGCTTTAAATTACTAAGTCTAGTTAATTATTGTGCTTTTTTTGCTATTTTTTATTTATTCATTCAAAATTTTGATTTATTTATCATATTTCATCATTTTATAGTAAAATAGATTAAAAACTGAGCAAACACTGCAATTTCTGTATATATCATTGATACATTTATGCCTATTTCATTAAGAATTATGCTTCATTTTTCAAATAGAAAGGAATTGAAATTGACCATGTTTATTTTACCGCGGTTTTCGTAATGCAAAATCTTTGTACAATATGGCAACGCAGCAATTCTTGGTAGCGCCTCTTCGTTTAGTTTCTCGTCTAGAACAACGCGCCGGAAGAACTTTTGATTTTTAATTATCGAATTGGGGAGTATTCGCGTTTAGTTAGTGTTCGCACGAACTGACTATTTGTGTTTAAAGTGTCGATTAGTTTATTTGTATTTATATTATTTATCCCAAGTTATCCGCAAAGCGGAAAAGTAGGCGGAAGTCCGTAAAGCACAGTAAGTATAAAAATAAATAAAATATTTATTTATTTAAATCTTTATCGTTTTTCTGTTATCTAAGAATACACTTTAAAATTGGTCGGATATAGATATATCGTTATTTAATAAAAAAAAGTTTCGCTGAATGGAGATTGAGGTGAGGATGTATTTTGAACGGGTTGGCTTTATTCAAGTAAGAAAAATACATGTTGCTTAGTATATTTGTTTAAAATAAAAGTTAAGTGTGGTCAGGTAGGAGTGAAAAGGAAAGAAATGTTTTGCAATAATGTTGGGCGGTGTACTTTTGTCAAAGTTATTATGAGTGGCGTAATTCGGGGTTGTTGCCACCCCAAAATTGTCTACCTTAGTATTTTGCCACCCCAAAATTTACGACGTCCCATTTTACATAGTTAATTTAAACAAATATCCAATTCTTTCTTCAGTGTTGAGCGGTATGGAGTTTTGGGAGATGTTGGGGGTCCGAAAGACTGTTTTGGTTAGAATTTCTTAAAAAAATGTTGAAAGAGACATTTTTTAAATGTTTTTAGGTTATTCAGGTGAAAATCCCATGTTGCCCTTTTTTGTTTTAAGGTCAGGAGAGGAATATAGGAAAGGTATATTTTTTTATAGTCGAATAACCTTATGTTGCTTTCTGAGTTATTGACAAAAAAAAAATGCTTTGTAGTTATTTCTTAAAACAAGTTAATATTTTGTCAAAAATGTTGACTGAGTACTCTTTTTCGGAGTTATTAAGTTCAGGAAACATATTTTGCTTAGAATTTGTTGAAATAAAGTTTAGACGGCAGGAGTGCGACGGGATAACAATTTTTTTTTCGAAAATACTAAGCAGTATATTGTTTGTATTCAGTTTTATTGAGGTCCAAAGAACTATATTCTTTAGTATTTGGTAAAGAAAGTTAAAGGGAAGGAGTGGAGTTATCATGTTGAACTGTACCTATATTTAATTAAAGAAAGTAAAAGGTGTGTATGTGCTGGAAAGAGGAAATAATTTCAAACTGGTTGAGTCGAGTATTGAACGCAATGAACTAATGTATCAATATAAAATATATTTATAAAAATATCCCTGCGGAAGCAATTAAACAGAAATTACTAAAATTTGCCATACTGACGAACTTAAACGAGATGGAACTAAAACAATGTCACAAATCACAATTATTATTATCAAGTACAGGGGCAGCTTCATATAAGTCGAAGGCAATTTTGTTATTTTATTGTTTGGTCTTCCAAAGGAATGTTGGTGCAGAAGGTAAAAGTTATCATTAATCAATAAATTACATTTTAGATTTAGGTAAAGGAACATATATTTATTTTCAAGGAAATTATAAATTATTATTTTCCTAAGATTTTATGTTTATGTTATTATTGATTGATTTCAGATTTACCGGGACGATCAATTCTGGGGTGTAAAGTCAAAACTAACAACTTTTTATCATAACTGTTTACTACCGGAGCTAGTTGACCCTCGGCATGTACCAAATTTGTCAATTATAAATCCATCAAGAGACTAATTTGACATATAAAATAATAAAAGTTTTATTATTTGACATATAAAATAATAAAAGTTTTATTAGAGCTCACTACCCTAGTTCGATTCACTAAACATTTTTGGTAAAATTCTTTTCACACCCCACTTATCCTACTTCGGGTCTGGAACTATTCTAACAAATTATAGTACACAAAATTCTCTGATGCCAATAACATAGAAGATGAAATACCACCCAATCTTATAAAAGTCCTATTTCACCCGTCTTACCACTACTTCGAAACTAACTGTTTTTGGTAAATGTTACACAAGTTTAATTTTTCTGATGCCAATAACCCCGGAAACAAGATATCACCCAGCATTTCTTATAAAGGTCCTATTTTACCCGTCTAACCCCTACTTCGAGTTTCTTTAAACTATTTTTAACAAATAGTAAGTGCACCACACATGTAGTTTTTCTGATGACAATAATCCGGAAAACAAGATACCACCCAACAAATGTCCTATTTTACCCGTCTTTCCGCTCATTTTTGACAAATAGCACACATATTTAGTTTTTCTGATACCAATAATCCGGGTGTCATACAAGTTACGAAAAGTAATACCCTGCCGCGTTAATCAAACCGGTATATGATATTTTTCGTGTTAAATTGTTGGTTTGGGGGGGGGGGGGGGTCATGACCACAATGACCACCCCCCTGGATCCGCGCTTGTACCGCTCACTATTTTTGACAAATTATACACAAGTATGTATAGTTTCTCTAATGTCAATAACTCCGAAGGCACGATAACACCCAACATTTCGAATAAAAGGCCTAATTTACCAGTCTCACCCCTACGCCAAATTTTAAACTATTTTTGACAAATAGTACTTATACACATTTAGCGAATAATCCAGAAAACAAGATACCACCAAAAAATGTTCTATTTTACCTATATTTCCGCTATATCTAATCTCTAACTATTTTTGACAAATAGTGCAAACATTTAGTTTTTCTGATGACAATGATCCGGAAAAGAAAATGCCATCCAACATGTCGTAAATGTCCTATTTTACCCATGTCACCCCAACGTCGAATCTGTAACTGTTTTTGACAAATGGTACACAAGTTTAGTTTGTCTGATGCAAATAAACCGAGAAACAAGATAGGTACCACCCAATCATTTTTTCAAAGTCCTATTTTACCCGTCTCACCCCTACCTCAAATTTTTAACTACAAATGGTATTTACTTTTGATTTTGACACACCCTTCGTTTGGACAGGCTATTTAACTATATACATCTAGTGTGATGGTTACTCAGATACCTATCAATAACCCCGAAAACGACATCATATATGTATATTTATACGTATAAAAACGTTATTTCGTCTACTGTTACCCTCACCGACTTTTGAAATTTATTTTTTCAAATTGGATTTTCAGACCTCAAAGCCCCCCAAATTGGCCAAGGACTCAACATTTACGATGAAAAAATATCGACGCTATATTTCATCCTCTCGTACCCCTGCTCCCCTTTATTATTTTAATTGCTTGCAATGGAACTACCTAAACAAATTTTTGACCATACCTGTACATACATATGTATTATATTCTTTTTACACATTTTGTACCTATTATAATTAATATTTGACAATAAAATTATATTTATTAGTAAATTGACGTTCTATTACAACCTAATAATCAATTAATCTTCTATATTCCTCATACTTATGCAAATGCAAATATATAAAAATAAAATCTAATTATATTTGGCAGACCAGGCAGTAGGCCGGCTGGACATAATTCTCGGAATTTCACCCTGCTCCTTGTGCATTGCGCGTAAATCGGCACTTGGCAGCACGACCTTTGACCGTGGTTGCCAGATGTAGCTCAAAGTAAAAGTTTATTAGTTTTTACAACCAGAAGTTAACGGTTTGCAGTTCTAACCGCGCGGCGTCGTTGCAATCGATCTTGATGTCCCGCTCGACTAGGCCGCGCTCTTAAGATAACCCCACAGAAAAAAGTCTAGTGGGGTTATGTCAGGCGACCTGGGTGGCCAGTGACATTCTCTATCACGCCCTATAACTCTGTTTTGAAATAATTGGTTTATGCGTTCTTTGACTGCTACAGTTTGATGTATGGGTGCACCATCAAGCTGATACCATAAGTTATGTCTATGGTGTAAGGGCATGTTATCCAAAACTTCGGTAATCTCGTTATCAAGAAAATTCAGGTACCTTTCACCAGTTAAGTTTGCTCTAAAGAAGTATGGTCCAATAAGCTCATCTTTCAAAATTCCACACCAAACATTGGTTTTAAAATGATACTGGTCGCGACATTCAATTGTGAAGTTAGGATTTTCTTGGGACCACCATCGGCAATTTTGTGAGCTCACGGTACCATTCGAAGAGAAAGTGGCTTCATCTGTCCATAATATCTTGTATGGAAAAAGAATATTCTCCTCATATTGTCCCTGATACCAAAACGAAAAATCAAGTCGGATATCAAAATCGCGTTCTTTTAATGTGTTTATAAACTTGGGTTTATATGCCCGAAATCGATTTTTCTGAAGAATTTTTCTAACGCTTTCCCTCTTGCACCCTGTTGCATCACTTATCTTGGTTACACTAGTTTGACCGTGGTCAATAACAGTTAAACAAACATCAAGTTGTGCTGCTTCATCGTATTTACTTGCCGCGTGAGGTTTCTTAAAATTATTTCGAACAGATCCAGTTTCTCTAAATTTTGACATTATTCTTGAAACAGTGCTATGCTGCAAATTTTTTTCTGGATGCCTCTCATTAAAAATGGCAGATACTTGCCGGTGAGGCATATTCTCTCCACAAATTAAGACAATTTCTATTTTTTCTTGAATGGACAACATTGGTGATGACACTGAAAACTATAACTTGCGAAAATATTCACATTTATGACATTTCTTTTATTTATTCGGCACTCTAATTCGTTTTTTTCCATAGCCTACTTATAAAATTCAAAATTGCCTTGATATTTTATTGTGGATAAAAAGAAAATGTGTCTAAATTTTGAACTAATCTGATATCTGGGAATTTTATTATAAGTTTTTTAAACTTCTTAGGTGTATGTACTATCAAAAAAATGGAATATCTGACGTCTATCTGTTAAAATTTTTAAATTAGGATAACTTTGCACCACCTGTGTCAAATTTTTTTGCCTCTAATTTTAAATTTCGAAAAAAAATGGCATTCTAGTAAAAAAAAGCTCATACAAACTAAATAAAATATTGAGTATGGTATAAGCAAATAGTTTAATATCCATTAAGCGAACTTACATTAAATAAAAAAAAAGTTAATTAGAAAAAATGGCAAAAAAATCAACTTTGAGCTAGAAAACTGAAACTTTGCATTTAGGCCAAGAATTGTACTAGAAACAACTTTTTCTAATAAAATTTTTTGAAATTCGGTAAAACAATGCCATTTTTCAGCATTTTTTGATTAGAATGTAATTTTTGACAGATACCGAATGACAGATGGTGACATTTGATTATATAATTTTTAGTCTAATTTGAAGCAAAAACGATTGCCGAAATTTAATTTTAACTAACCTCATTAATAAAAAAAAGTTCCATATGGTGCGGACTTTAATGGTGACACTGTATAACACACCATGGATCATATTGGTTTCCTAGGCAATTTATTTTTTATTTAAACTTTATTACTTTGAAACGAAATAAAAGATTCAGATTAAGGTAAAAATAACGGAAACATCAAAAATGTTCGGAATATGTCCTTAAATGGTTACCGCCTTTCCGGATAGCGAACCAAAATACATTTTACGCCAATTCTTCGTTTTTTCCACTTTCATTATAAACTGATATCATATAAAAATTTTCAAAATGTTGATAGGTCATTTTCGCAAATGAATATGTAAAAATGAAATTGACGTTAAATCTTAATAGTCAACATATAGTTTCTAGGATATTAGCTTTTGTTTCATGGTCTACTGTGGTTTAAAGTAAAGAAGTTCAATAAATCGCCTATGACAACAATCATCCATGGTGTGTTATAAATTTGAAAGGAGAATTTAAAATAGTATCTTTCTAGATTGAAATATGCCGGGTGTTCCATTTAAATTACTGAGGTTAAGTCCGATAACTATTTTACCTGACTCCATATACTTATTCTGAAAACGGCAGATTATTCAACAAACAATATAAAGAAACTTCTATATACTATGTATCCACGGATAGAGTTCGGAAGAGGAAAAACTGTTTTATTTATAGATTTAGAACAAAAAGTCATTCTTCATTAAAACGTCTGCTTGTGTCGAAACTACAATTTCTAATACCAAATTTACGATTAATATACAGGGTTCGTCAGAAATAACATTTTTAATTTTTTTCGATTTCGATTTTTTTTTCAAATTTTATGAAAATATTTTCAAACCCGTGATTTATTTCACCAATTGTGCAAAAACCCTAATAAACATTTTTTCAAAGTGGTTAATTTCACTGCTAATACTAAAATAATAAAATATCAGTAGCCTGTTCTAAATAAATGAAATGTTTAGTTTCTTTGTATGTTTCAAATTATTGACAGTTGTGTCATAGTTTTCTCATAAATCTGCATAATAGTGAAAACAGAAAATATTTACGCTAGAACAAAGAATTTATATTGTTCGAAGTTATGGTTTAGGACATAGAAAAGATATATGGCAGTTCTCCGACAATTCCATGAGATATGGCCTGATGTTCCTCTCACGGACGTGTGATTAAAGAAAATTGTAATGAAATTCATGAGAACTGGTAGCGTTTTGAATAAAAAAAAGGGAGAAGAAAAAGTTTGACGAAGATGATGCTGTAACTGTAATGATAATGGATTCGTTAAGAAATTTTCCCAAACTGTCTTTGAGAAAAAGATCTTCTCAAATTGGTAATGTTAGCAAATCTCTAGTAGAAGAGATATTAAAATTCAATAAAATTCGTCCGTACAAACCTAAATTTATTCACTTTCTGGAAGAAAATGATGACATGAAGCGTTTGGATTTTTGTTTGTGGATAAGGGAAAATATCCTTAGACAAAGAAGTTTTGTTAATAATATTATTTTCTCGGACGAGGCCACTTTTAACACAAACGGGGTAGTCAGTTCGCAAAACTGTCGCTATTGGAGCCGTAACAACCCTAATTTTCGTATTCACTCTAGAAGACAGTATTCAAAAAAAGTTAACGTTGTGGTGTGCTATTTCTTACAATGGAATAATTGGACCATATTTTATTGAAAACAATTTAAATCAACACACTTATTAGCATCTTCTGAACACTTCTTTTATGATCATTTACCAGATATACCTTTAGCTGATCGAATAAAATTACACTTTCAACAAGACGGCTGTCCCGCTCATTCCACGATAATTGTTCGTTATTGGCTAAATCATCAGTTTGGGAATAAATGGATTGGAAGGTATGGTCCAAATGAATGGCCACCTAGGAGTCCCGATCTCACAATTATGGACTTTCATTTGTGGGGATATCTGAAGCAACATGTGTATAAAACCAATTTCAATAATAACTTGGATCTCTTGAAAGAAAAAAATAAGAGAAGTAATTGTAAATATCCCAATACAGCAAATTAGGAACTGTTATCGGGAATTCAGATATCTAATTGAACTATGCGCTGAACTCGGTGGTACCAGGTTTGAATAGAACTTTATTTATTTTAATATGTTATAATTTATAATTGAATGAATTAAAGAAATATGACATGTAATAATAAAATACAAATAAAAAATAGTTTACTTACAACAAAATCGTTATTCGGCCAGATATAAAATTATATTTAAGAAAGCAACAATAGTTGTTTCTTTTTACGTAAATCTGTTTTAAACAAAATCAAAAAATTAAAAATGTTATTTCTGACTAACCCTGTATAGTAATCGTAAATTTGGTATTAGAAATTGTAGTTTCGACACAAGCAGACATTTTCATGAAGAATGACTGTTTCTTCTAAATCTACAAATAAAAAAAGTTTTTCTTCTTCCGAACTCTATCCGTGGACACATAGTATATAGAAGTTGAGCACATGACACCTACGTTACTTTTTTATAGCACTATCAATTACGGAGATACCCTATAAAAGTGTCGAAAATGGGACACCTGGTACAGTGTGGTCAAAAAATAAGAAAATGTGCTAAAATGCTAAGAGTAAAGTAATATTACTTTTTATGGTACAAAACAATAATTATTAGAATTATTAGAAAAAGCTTGTTAAGAATAAAATTTAATGTGGGCCCCTCATCGTGATTGATCCTGCATACTCGAGTGTATACTGCGATTAATACTTCGAGAATATCCTGCACAGCTTTTAACAATAAATTATATTTGCACAAACCAGTCTCTTGAATTTGTTGAAATTGATAAGTTTCCAAAGTGAAGTCTATTAGTCATTTACAGCAATTTCCGAAATTACCAGATATAATAAATCTAAGAAAATAATTGGCTTAATGCTTTCCTTTCACAAACAATCTTCTCGGGATGAAATGGTTTGCGGAATCATGTAATTTCGGTCGTTTTTTTATTAATTAAATGTGTCCACAAATAGTACATTTTGTTGTTGTTTGATCTTAAGTTTGTAAAGGAAAGCGGAAATCAGTCCCCAACAACAAGAATTTATTATACAGGGTCATTCACGGTGAGTGGCCTATTGAAAGGTCTCGAGAACGAAAAAAGATATTTGTTTTAAATACTGGCTCTCGCTAGAAAATATGCTGATCCTTTTAGTGAAGATACTTAGGTATCACTTCCTGTTACACCGGAAATCGGAGTCAACTTGTGATGGGTCCGTGGTGGTTCAATCCTCAGACTCACTGGGTACTACTGTATTTCCCTAGGTTGGTCGCTGGTTCGTTTTAGGGTAAAATGTAAGGTTAAACAATTTGTAGGGTAAAATATATCTATTATCTTCGGGTAAGTAATAAAGTACAGAAAGTACAATTTCTACTGTATATACAATCTGTGATGTTGGGCTTACTTACATGGTAGTCTTAGTACTAATTATCTTTAACACATTGTTCACTAATCTGTTGTGTGAGACGACCTGTTATGACTCAGTACTTAGACGTTAAACTGGTAGTAAAATGGTAGTTGACCTCAATGTCGGTAGATAAGAATGACCTCAATGTCGGTAGTTAATAAAAGTATTTGACCTCAATGTCGGTAGATAAGAATGACCTCAATGTCGGTAGTAAGAATGACCTCAATGTCGGTAGTTAAGAAAAGTATTTAACTTTAATGATTGCAAAGCCCCTTCACTCGCCCGTACAACCCTGTCGATTCGTAACACACAGTTCGGAGGATATCTTCACAATGGTAATAAAAAGCGCGTCTCGGTCCGAAAAGGTTTGCACGTGGGCATTAGTTGGCCAATAGAAATGCGAGATTTCCGTCGGAACCCGCCGGTTGACTGCCGTTGGTAATATAGATGGAACGCTAAACAATCATTAGCAATATGTCGAATGTAGGTGAAAAATAGACAGGTCGACTGTACAGCTGCTTCAAACTAATCGATAATTCATTCTCAATGTTTTAAAATGCATTTAAATATTCTTCGCTAGCAGGTGTGACAAAGAACGAATATATTGTGTGTCACTTCGATACATGCAGTATTTAATACGACGGGAGATGTTTGCTTATTATGTCTGGAATTGGAATGTGGTACAGTTCTGTCAAAATATGCAAATATGGTTTGATGTTGATTTGAGTATTTATATTATATTACTTGATTATGCAAATATTAGGCTCTGAAAGTATGTTTATGATTGGTATATAGCGCAAATTACATGAAAGGAGTTATTGTTAATGATTAAACTGATAGATTATTTGGCTATTACCGATCCGTGCCTAATTTGACGTGTTATAAATTGCATGGACATGTTTTGTAAGTTCTTGAATATAATAAGCGAATTGTTAAGCGTGTTGTTAGAGGGATACGGGTACTGTTTCACAACAACTTGTTTATTTGAATTGGAACACCCTTATATATTATTACATTTTTTGGATTTTGCGTAAGATTCTAGAGAGATTTCGTATATCATGTCACATACCTAAGTCTAAGTGTGTTTGGCATATTTAAGGTTTCATGTCTAAAATGACGTGTCCCTTAAAATAATTATTAATTTTTCCTATACGGCTATTATTTAATTTGGCTTGGATTCGTTATTGAAAAGGACCTGCTTTGATAGGATGTCACCACCTTCAGACCGATTTCGAACTCTTCTGTTCTCGTTAGTACAGGGTAGGTAGGTGTATATGTACATACAGGGTGGCCCATTTGTGTGACAAACTAATATAACAGCTCTACCATTAAATATATAAAAAAAAGTGTTAATAAAAGTTGCGAGGTATTAAGAAATACATGTTCTAAAAATATTTTTAAGAATACAGAGTGGTCCAGAAAAGTAGGACAATAAAAATGTGTCTTTTTCTAAATGACATACCCTATATATTTTTGCATTTTTGGATTCGCCACAAAATTATACATATGACCCCATTTTTAGTTTTTCGTTTTTTTTCAACGTTGCCCAACTAAATAGAAAATTTTTAAAATTTTTGAAAAAACATGATAGTATAAAATTACCTGTATTTCTCAATTAGGAAATCCAAAATCGATAAATTCTTGTAAGCTCTTAAGTATAGGGATAGACAACTTTTGTAAATAATAAAGTAGTTAAAATTTTGTACAGGGTGTTTTCTGTTGAAATTCGAATATAGGAAATTTTAAATTACGATAACTCTGTTATTTCAAATGAAACACCTTATATATGTTAGGCTTATACTAAAGATATTTTAAGTATCCTTCATTCTTATTAACTCATTTATATACCTAAAGTTACTTGTTTTGCTTAGAATTCGATTTTTATTGAAATTTTCGTACTGTGTTTTTTTATTTTTCTAGTTAGCCATGACCAACAAAATCAAAACAACGTGACAACATTGCGCTTAACACGTGTTTTGCGGCACACAGGGTGATGTGAAACAGTGCCGCGGAGTGACCTGTGAATTTATGGGTGTGTTACCCCACTTTTAAAACGCTCGATTTAAAAAAATATATGTAGCGCTTCACAAGGACACCCAAGGAGTCACCCATTTAAATATAATAATTATTTCCTTAATACCTTGTAGTATTGAGGTTTTTGTTATGTTGTAATTAAAGTTAAAAACATGTACCTATAAATACCTCCCGTCAATTTTTCCGGTAAAATGCCAACCAGTTTGGAAGTAATAATAACAATATGTTGGCCCACCCGGCATCGCCCAACAATCGAACAACCATTTTCGACAATTTACTGGGATTTAACAACACTCAACGAAGAAATGGTGTGGCACCTGCAGTTGCTAACCAACCCAGAACTAGCAACTTCAAAATTGATTTCTGCAATATTAGAGGGCTTAACACGAACATCAATTCAGTCCACCAGCACTAACAATCTTCCAAGCCTCACGTACTCGCACTGACCGAGACAAAGGTCAGATCGTCAACAAACACCGTCAGCTATACGATTTTCATTTCCGATTCCGACGCAACTTCGGCGTATGTCTTTTTATTCGAGATGATCTCTGCTGCCAACGAGAACCTACACTGGAACCGAAAGACTTTGATGTAATGTGGTTTAAAATATCAACACCGAAAATCACCAAGTTTATCTGCTGCCTTTACCGTCCTCCAAGTGATCTCATCACTAGCCAATACAATCGACTTCTTGCAAACCAACCATCCAAACGCCGAGATTGCTATCTTTGGTGACTTTAACGTCCACAATGTCAACTGGCTTAAATATTCAAATACAGACGATGAGCAAGGCCGCGAAGCCGAATCCTTCGCGATCAGTTCTGGTCTAACTCAACTCGTAGAAGAACCAACGCGGATTCCAGACCGAGCTGGAGATTTTGCTAGTCTTTTGGATCTTTTCTTAACGTCAAATCCCGATCTATCGTACCGTATCACCGTACAGCCTCCGTTAGGATCTTCCGATCACAAAAAGACCATTTTCGGACTTTTCCTTGGATGAGCGTATGCTTCTCTTCTGATGATCCATCCGTCTGTGCTGGGGAGGTATCCGACGTCATTCTAACGAGCATGGAAGCATTTATCCCCTCCTCCCAAAAACGCCCTTCCAACGGCAAGCCCTGGTTTAGCAAGGATTGTGAGCGTGCTGTCAAATCAAAAAAATCTGGCTTACCGACAGTGGCGTAAAAACCCTACCACTGAGAATCGTACCATCTTTATTACCGCTCGAAACAAATGTAAGCTAACAATAGATCAAAGCAAAGAAGCCCATAACGTGAGGATCAGAAACAAACTTCTTGACTGTTCAAACGGATCAAGGTCCATTTGGTCAGTCGCTAAGGCCGTCAGCCAAAATTTTACCAAATCAACTATTCCACCTTTAACACGTCCCGATGGTACAATAGCATCCACAGCCGGAGACAAAGCAAACTTACTTGCTGAACTATTTTCTTCGCATTCCACTGTAGATTTCCAGAGAAGAACACCACCCGACATTCCTGCAGTTGAATCCGAAATGACCGAAATCGTGTTCCGTCAGCGTCCCGTCAAACGAATCCTGAAAGGACTCGACGTCAAAAAATCTACTGGTCCAAACGAAATTCCTATTATAGTTCTCAAGACATGCGCCGATGAACTAACATCAGTATTTTGTAGACTTTTCAACTTATCCTACAAAAAAGGAATATTTCCATCTTGCTGGAAGACGGCGCGAGTCCAGCCTATTCCAAAGAAAGGTAAGAGAACCCTGCCTAACAACTATCGACCAGTCGCATTGCTTTCAGTTATATCAAAAGTAATGGAGAAAGCTATTAACCAACATCTTCTAAAGTACCTGGAAGGCTTCAACATCATCAGCGATCATCAATATGGTTTTCGGAAGTCCAGATCAACTGGAGATCTTCTAGCCTATGTCACCCGTATTTGGAACAACGCAATCGAACATCATGGGGAGTCTCGGGTTGTTGCGCTGGATATTTCTAAAGCTTTTGATCGTGTTTGGCATGAGGGGCTTCTAAGTAAACTGCGATCCTATGGTATGCCCAGTCGATTCTGTGCATATTTGTCTAGCTTTCTTAAGGACCGCTCTCTGCAAGTGGCGATTGACGGATTTCTCTCAGACACCTTCACCATCAATGCCGGTGTTCCTCAAGGGTCCATATTGTCTCCCACTCTCTTCTTACTCTACATTAACGACCTTCTGGTGAAAACTAAAAATCCGATATTTAGTTTTGCTGACGATAGCACACTTATCTCATCTTTCTCTTTGAATTCGCAAACATCGGCTGCCGACGCACATCTTCGCAGACAGCATGAAGTATCACGCCTCAACAAAGACCTGGAAGAAATTTTGGCTTGGGGTGACAGTAACCAAGTCGAATTTAACGCTAAGAAAACCCAGGCAGCAGTTTTCTCTAAAAAGGTTAACATTACAGAACCGGAAATAGTCATGGCCGGACACGCAATCCCACTGGCTTCATCTATTAATTTGCTGGGTGTCAATCTGAGAGGAAATATGTCTTGGCATAACCACGTTGTGGCAATCGCCAAGATAGCTTCTCAGAAGCTTGGGGTACTCTTCCGAACCAGAAAGTTGTACACACCTCCACAACTTTTGACACTATACAAAGCCCAGATTCGACCATCACTAGAATACTGCTCTCATGTCTGGAGCTCTGCACCCAAACATACTCTTCGGCTACTGGATTCCATCGAAAGGAGGGCTATTCGTCTGATCGGAGACCACGAGCTGACGAAGAACCTCGACAGCCTAGAACATCGAAGACAGGTTGGGGATTTGACTCTCTTTTACAGATATTTTCATGGAAGGTGCTCGGCTGACCTTGCCCTCTTAATTCCGCCCAGAGCGACGAATAGCAGAAATACACGACGAACCACTGCCGCCCATCCATATGTGGTTAAGCTTAGTACTCCTCGAAGTTCACTATTTAAGAACTCTTTCATCTGGAGGACTTCATCCTTGTGGAACGAATATAACCTCCAAAGATTCGAAACCAACGTGAATCGCTTTTTGGGCACACGCACCACTCCCAGAGTGCCCTAAAGGATTTGTCCTATAGTGCTTGTGTTTGATCATAAAAAAAAAAAAAAAAAAAAAAAACATTTACTTATCAGCAGGTTTAAAGTCGTATTTTTATGTATTACAGAAAGTTGAGAATAAAATCATTTGCAACCCTACATTTGAATATTTTTAGGTCGATTTTTTGCGAGAAGCTTAACTTAAAATCTTTGAATCCTATTTGCGTATTTCCTTAAGCTAAAAAGGAAAAGTCGATTGGATAACTGGAAGTTAAAAGTGATTTAAAAGTTTAGTGAGTGATACAAAAAATACAAATTTAAATACTTTTATGCCAATACTTTAAAATAAATATACAAATAATATGATTTATACTGCTAATTTAAGGTATTATTGATCGTGAAATTCATTAGTCATCCATCATTCAGAGTCAGGATTACCCCCTTTGTTGTTCAGTTTAAGTTCACACACTCGGAAAAAGAGAATAGGATTATTATAGTAAAGATTTTATTGCAAAATTTCATATAAAATATACAGGGTGTTATGGAAATGACTTTATTATATTTAAACCGGCAAATCCTGAGATGAAAATAAATTGAAGAAAAATAACCATAAATTGAAATTGAATTATTGAGAAAAATTGAAGAAAAATTGAAGAAAAATAACCATAAATTGAATTGAATTATTAAGCGAAATATACAATTTATATGAAAGCTCAAGATTTACGTGGCCGCGAAGGCCGCTACTGAGGACGTTCGCAATCATTAGTTGATTGAGGTAGTCTGAGGTCAGCGCATTATATGCGATTCTGTCATATTGCAACACAGAATTCTAAACGCAAGGGTTCAGTTTTTGACAACAAGATATCTTTGACGCACGATATCACTTCTTTTTCGAACTTTTTACAAAAAAAAACTACAATTTTAATTTACATACTCTCTTCGATCTTATTTTAAAATAATCAGTTTTATAATTAAATTCCATAAAAAATAAAACACAAAAACTATGTTTTGCAACAGAACCAGTAGATAATATCACACAAATTTGACATCATATCACAACATTTATTATTATGAATTATTTCACAATAGAAAAAAAATCGGGTAATGCTACAACTAACAAAATGTTTAAAATTCGTATACGTCAAGCACGTGGAACTCTCGATAGCGTCATTCCATCCCCGAGTCTCGAAACATACTAAAGCAACAATAGTGGCGCGCGGCGGGTATCCAAGCAAGGGCGAGACACGCTATTTGATCTGACATCACTGTTAGTATACTCTAGTGACCCATATTGTTGCTAAGTGAATCCAGATGGAACGTCGCGACAGTATGTGGGTAAAAAGGGTTTTTACCTTATTATTTAGATATTTGATTAAAAAAAAAGTATGTAGACTTTCTCTAGGACACCCTAGGAGTCACGTATTTAAATATAATAAGTCATGGCAATTTCCGGATGGATTGAAAAGGGCAAAGCTCATTCCGGTATTCAAGAGGGGAGACAGGCGTGTTAGTGCGAACTATCGTCCAGTTTCACTTTTGCCGGCAGTGTCGAAGGTCTTTGAGAAAGTAATTTATAATAGAATCATAGAATTTTTAGAAGCACATAAAATCCTTCATGACAATCAATTTGGATTTCGTCGGTCAAGATCCACTGAAATGGCTATATTTAATGCTCTAAATTACATATATGAAAATGTGGATAGAAACAATAATGTGGCGGGCCATTATTTTGACCTCTCGAAGGCTTTTGACACTATGGACCATGCACTGCTTGTTGAAAAACTGCAAAAATACGGTGTCCGCGAGAAGTGTTCTGAATTAATACAATCATATCTTCAGAACAGAACTCAGACTGTCTGCATAACCAGGGAGAATCAGAACTACTACTCAGAAACTGTCATGCTAAAACAAGGGGTACCTCAGAGTTCTATCCTTAGTCCCCTTCTATTCATTCTGTTTGTGAATGATCTCTTTGCGGGTTCCCGCGGAGGGATGGTCTGCAAGTTTGCTGATGATACGTCTGTGATGCTGGGGGATGGCTCTGTGGAGGGTTTGTCGGAGAAATGCTCGCTTGCGGCTGCGAGCATGGCTCAGTGGTGTGCTGTAAATTCATTGAGGCTGAATGCCTCAAAGACGGGGATATTGGTTTTCTCTAAGAGGGATACTCTGGAGTCATTACTGGTAAGGTTGAATCACGGGTCCATTCCTGTCACTAACAATGTGAAATTTCTGGGCATTACATTGGATTCGTGTTTGTCGTGGGAGGACCACATTGACAAATTGTGTTTTAAACTAAGTAGTGCTTGTGCTGTAATTCGCAGGTTGAGAAATATAATTTCCCTTCACGGAATGCGTATATACTATTTTGCAGATGTGCAATCAGTTGTGAGTTATGGTATCTGTTTCTGGGGTTCGTCAGGACATGCCATTAGGGTATTTATTGCGCAAAAGAGAATAATCAGATGTATATTGGGACTGCATCCTAGGACATCCTGTGGAGACTACTTCCGGGAACTAGACATTATAACTGTTCCCTCTCTTTATTTTTTATCTCTAGTGATGTTAGTAAGAAAAAACCCTGGAAATTTGCATCTGTCGTATATTCTACAAAATCGATGAGGTTGCCAACCGTTGACCGCCCTTCACGAATACCGTATTGATATTTAGGCAATTTTTCTTTTAAATAAAAGTTTATTCTATTTTATTATATTTTCAAATATTACAGCCAAGTTAGATAGAATTGAAATTATTTAATATATAATATAATTTTTCACATCTATATATCAGGGAATAGTTTAGTTTTTAGTGATAAGTTGAAAATATGTAATAAGGGTTTAGCTCATAATTGGCAATAAGTCAAATATGTATATTAGTTTGCTCATGTACAGACAGAAAATACGAGGCGAAAGCTTTAGCCATATTTTCCTAACCCGAGTACTTCTCGTTAATGTAGAAGATTTCTTTAGGGATACCGTAGTTGGTTTGCTTTTTACATTGAAGAAAATTCCAAAATTGTTTGGAGTTCCCTTGTATAGAATTTTCATATGTAGCAGATATTTTTTGTATGCAGTTTTTTTGTCCATTTTGATTTTTGATCTAAGATATATGTAATCGAGTGGAAACTGCGGTAGCTGCATCCTTTTTAATAGTCTTAAATTATGCTCTTTTGTCTTAATATCCAATATAACTTCTCTGTTAAACCAAGGTGGATATTTACATTTTCTAGATGTTTTTTTGGACATGAATGGGTTGATGCATCGTAGGTAATATTATAGAAATTGTCAAGAGCCATATTAACATCTGTAGTCAATTCGACAGTCTCCCACTGCGTTGTTCTTAAAGACGTATTGTTGTATTGTTGTTGTAAATAATTAGCGTTACAAAAGTTATAGTACGAGACATTACATTGATTATAAACAGGAATAAAGTCAAACAATTAGACATCTAGGGCAGGATGGTGAGAATCCTCGCTTACAATAGGATCAGGACAGTACAAAATAAGTTGGAGGTTTTTTAAATGGTTAAATTGAATACTTCTTATTAAATTACAAGAATTTATGCAACATAGCCCTATAGTGGAATCAGGATTGGGTATATTTAAGTTACCTGTTATGAGAAACTCATAATCTAGTTGTGCTAAAAATAATTGTAAGTGGATAAAGAAATTTTCATAAACTTGTAATACACAGTTCGATCTTTACCATTCAAAAGAGATTAATCAGAATTATTAAGAACATGGACTATTTGCAGAGCTATAGATCTGTATTTAAAAGTTTGGGTATAATGACCTTATTTGCTGTTTATATACCTACATGAATGTTTAATGTTTTTCTTTCGCAATAAAAATTTATTTAACCAGAAACCTAAACATGAATATAGAACTAGAACACTGGATATTAATTACACAAAACATAGGCTTACACTAACTGAAAAGTCTCACCATTACATGCGTATAAAACCTTTTAACTCTCTTCCACATAATGTATAACTTCACCAAAAAAGTTTAAATTAGAATTAAGGAAATTGTTGATAGACCTAGAACCATATAGCCTAAAAGAATTTTGCCCAGATTTATAATTATTTTTGTTCGACGTCATTTCTTTTGTGTTCGTTGTACACAATTTGAAATAAAGAATTTATTATTATTATTATTTGTACAATAAAAAATTATTCAATCTCTTGCAGCAAAAACTAGCTTATAATGTTCCAGAAATAGCGATGTAAGTTTTTAAATGTAACGTTTCTTCCCTTACAGCATCAGATCAGTCGTTGTAAATACATTCTTGGGAAGATAATTATAGTTTTTTTCACCCCACCAATGCCGAAGCTCTAAGTAAGCTTCTGATTAAGGTAACCATTTTTAATAAGAACATTTATTGATTTATTTTATTATATTTTATTATACATTCAATCGCATTCAACAGCTCTGCGTCGCAGCGCGACGCAGTAATGCAACCTGTCGTAACGTTGGTAGCTATACAGCGATAACGATGCGATACTACAGTCTGTAGTTGATATTTGTTCGCCTTGGAGTGAAAAGTCATCGAGTACTGATGATGATGTATTTGCGTTACTTGTGTGTCACGAACATGCAAAATTAAAAAGGAAAAAGTCGCCAAGAAAATATTGTGCACATAACATATCCAGCCACAAGGATGATTCATTTATCTGCCTTTTCTCATCCATTGACATTCAATTTTTAATTAAAATACCTTGTATACTATAGAATACCAGCGCATAGTGAATCGAATAATATGGGCTAGGTGGACAAAATGATGATTTAATTTTTTTCGTGTTCTAAGTATGTATTCTGGTAAGAATAATCATTCTTTAATGGCATGTGTTAATAGTTTTTTGAAATATGATGTTCAAACGCCTTTGACACCATTTATACAAAAAAATAACGTTTAAATGTTACCCCATTAATTTATTTCTTTTTCTACAGGCCTTATTCATTATGTGCAATTATAATTTACTTTATACATACTATATATATTAAGAACGTACCGAGTAAAATATTTTGTATCGTAAAATATAGGAAATAACCATTTGAACATTTAAGAACATAATTATAAAAATTGTAGAGAATAAAATAAAAAGTTACAAAACCATATTGGTACGGAACGGAATATCACATTTGGTACATTATATTTATCTGCTAGAGTTTGTAAACTGTTTTTTGTAACAGGCGTGCAAACATTTGTTTGTTATGAAAATGAAAATTTTTATTTAAATTGCCAATATCAGTTTTAAAAAACATAACAGATAACAAGCAGTAAATTATTGTTATTTACTTTTTTTCTTAGTAAATATAAATTTTATTAGACGGCAATTCATGGTAGAGCTTGGCCTGTGATTGTGGCAAATGCACTGTTTGTCTTCATCATTTGTACTTAATTGTATGGGAACATAAGACTATACAAATAAATATTCATCGTTAGAACTTTCCTTCAAATTTTTTTATCTATATCTACTATGTCCACTACTTCCATCGCATCCTCACTTGGTAATTAAAGTATACTGATTAATAGGTAAGCTTTCAACAATATCTTCTTGTACGATTATCAATCGATCAGTAGTTAAATTTAACATAGCTTGAAGATTTACTTCAGCTCGAATGTCCGTTACTATGATAAATTCATCTTTAGACATACACGCCTGTTTTGCATTTTGAAGTGCATAATATGACGGAAACACATTATGTCCAGCTTACTTTGTCCATTTTCGAGTTATCTTATAAGAATAAGTTTCTTATAAGAATAAGAAGTAGACTTTGAGTCTACGTACTACGCTAATGCCTCATCAGCAGTAAGTGGACTTCTCATTCGTTCAGTAAGTCGTACTTGTTTTATTTTACTGGCCCTTCTTGGAGATGTAGTTGAAATTTCCTGAATTAAGGCTGCTGCGTCTCTCTGTCCAGAGACACGAAGAGAAACTTCTGTATCTAAAGCCAATTCTTGTTTATTACTTGATTGTAATAAATGAGATATCCTTCTTTTCTTTGTCTTCAAAGAAGCATCTTCGAATACCACTTAGGGCCTTCCGGGAAGTCCAGAAGTAGAGGATTGCGTATCGAATTGTTCTTGTATTTCTGAACTTTTTGGCTTGAAAACTAACTGTTCCGAGTCTAGCCATTGCATATTTCTTGATAAAAAAACGTTTCGGCTTCTACCGCAAGCATTTCACTTTTGAGATACTTTTAAGGAAATTAAAGCAACCAAGTTCGTTAAGAAACTGGTCGGAAACATTGCTTAAAGCAAATTTACTTAACAAATACTCATATTATTTTAGGTTTCGGACATGCTTTTCATGGTTTAGCCATTCCTCGAAAAGCTCCCGTTATAAGATTGTAAAAGATTCACCTGAAACAAACAGAATATCTCAGTAAATGCATTGAAATGCATAATAAACTAAATATAGGAAGAAAGTATAGACTTGGAACTACAACATATAAAAAAACCAGACTCGTAATATATGGGAATCATAAAAAGAATTTCCACTGAATATTTAAAACAAAATTTTGAAGCGTAAAAATCACCACATCGTTTCTTCAGTATAATATCACAGAAAACGATATAGAAATAAAATGCTATTATGTAAAAACAATAGTGCATACCTTCTTCAATATTAGCGATTACAAGTAAATTCTTAAATAAATTTAATCACTTTAATAATATGTCGACACAAGTGGTATAGTTGTTGCAGAATTATACCATTGACTCTTATTGCCATAAATAAACTAGCTGATTAAACCTTATTGTATACGCCTGAACCTCTTCAAAGCTCAATAAATGGGATCAGGGCCGGCTTGAAAATGTATACCACATCACATGATTTATTTTTATAATTTAAAATAAATAGATAGGTTTCTTAGTTTTAGGTACCTATAGTAAATGTAAAATAATGATAACAATTAATGATAATTGAAAATAATATAATTTAAAAGTATAACTATTAGGATAACAAGTACAATAAAAATTAATTAAATTCTAAGAAACTATTGATAATTTATTCAAAATTTAACTCTGTATCACTATCACTATCTTCATCTAAGCCTAAACTTATAATTAAGGGTTGATCATTTGTAATCTTACAATTGTAAGAAACGTTGTAAACGTTGAGATTCCATTAATGTTTGTCTTTTATCAATGCTTCGGTATTTAAAACCCATTTTACGCAATATTTTCCTAAGGCTTGAAAGGCTACAAGAGATATTTGTTTCGTCTTTAATCAGCCGCTCTTTGAGGAAAATCAAAGTGGGTACAGTTTGTGCCTCATACATTTGGTAAATCTTTCTTCTTAATAAATCCATATCATTTTCGTCAATGCTTCTAAATGTGCCAGAATCACTCCCATTTTTTCTAGGATTAACATGTTTAAGTACTATGTCTCTTACCGAAGATAAAGGAGTTTTTGTCATAGTAGACGTCTCTACTAAAGCATCCATCGAATTAAAATTTCTACTCAACAACGATTGATACACATTTTTAATTATTAGTTTGGCATCGGTAGATAAATGTTTTCTTTTAAAAATGACACTTGAAGATGCCCCCCTATCAGCACAATAAAATTCCAAGGACGCCACATTCTACCAATAATAAGCCTAACTAAAAATTACTCGCCGGAAAACCACTAAAGATTAAAATTATTAAAAATCACTTTGTATATGCATCAGGCATATGTATAAATTGAATTTGTATACCTGGTCCGGCTCTGCTCGAAAAGGTTTTAAAATTTGGGATTTCCTTATTTATTTTATGGTACCAAGGGATAATGAGGTTTTAATGCAGTCAAAAGATCAACGGTATAATTCGGCAAAAACTATATCACACAACTGACAAAACTGTTATAATAAAACTAAAGATTGTTACACGAAAAATGGATACGACTTAATGATTTCCCTGGTCGGTCCCATTATGTCGACAAGAGCTTGGCAATAAACAAGTGAAGTATGAAGGGACGGAATAAGGAAAACAAGTAATGATATTATTAAATTAATGTAATCAAATGAAATAACATTTTTTTTAAATATTACTAGTCATATTTATTTACATTTATAATGTCATTCTATAGATAGTTCTGTTTCGCTATCGCTATCCTCATCAAAATTAATTATAATTGGATTAATTATACGATCCAGACTAATATACGAATTTTCTACAGTTATTACGTGACGGACTGAATTTTTCCAACTACCTGGGGGAATATCATTAAATTATTTTCGTATTAATTCTACAACACTAGAACTTAAAGTCGGAGAAATATTTTCAGACCTAACCAGTGATTTTAACTGGTGCCACATATGCTCTATGGGGTTAAAAATGCAATAATAGGGTGGGAGCCGTAGCACTGTATGTCCAATTTCTTCTGCCAAGGTGTCACAAATATATACTTTTTTATACAAAATGTCTTTAAAACTTCTAAAAGATCACTTTTTTATAACTTTCTTCAAAATATATATCATTCGCCGCCATGTAGTTCTGAATCTCCAATTTTGTATTATTTGAGCTTGGAGCTTTACGTAATTGGCGACTGTGATAGCTCGCATTGTCCATTACTATCACGCTATTCTGAGGAATGTTTCTTTCTTGAACCATTCCTCAAAAACTAACAAATTTTACCACAAAAAGATATTTAAATATAAATTAAGCAACCTAACCTACCTGATGTGCCTATTATATTTAATTATAATTATTACAATCCTTTCCACATAATAATAACAAACGGTCATAAATAATGGGATGGCCCCAGGTACTTTTACTGCAGTTATTAAGTTATATCCATTTTTCATGAAACAATCTTTACACAACTGACAAAACTGTTATAATGAAACTACCTAAATACCATAATTTCAAACCTTTACTACCTGATTATTATTAATGGATATTTTTACAAATCCTTTCCGTTTTATGGTCATTGGGGTTTTTCTAAGTTATCTAAATTACTTTCAATTAATTACCTTACTTTTGTCTTCCTAGAATGCATTAACCCATTCACTGTGCAGCGATGTCGCACGTGGAAGCGATGCGTTATAAAGTGTCGTGCAGCGCTAGTGTGAATTTATTCATTTAAAACGATGAAACATTTATCTCGCGACAATTCGTAGTCAACCTTTAAGGATGATTCTCACTTGCACTGCACAGCGCAAATTGTCGCCAGATAAATGTTCCATTGTTTTAAATTAATAGGTTAACACTAGCGCTGCACGAAACGTTACGACGGGTCGAACTCAAGCGAATTTCAGGTAAAAGCTGGTCAAAATAGATAAAACCAAAGTTATAATTATGCCGTAAAATCATTAGCACTTAATTAAGAAATAACCAGGGTGTCATAAATCACCCCTGTTAGATTTATATTATGGCCAACCTTAAAATTATTTCAGTTCAAAGTTTGTTTTTCTAATGTGGTGTCAATTAATTTAGAGTGGTTGAAAAAAATCAGTGTATTTAGTTCTGTTATTCCGTTAAGTTTTTGTAAAAATTTTGAACACCCATCATGGAGCCTACTGCTGGTGGTAAGCACAATCCTATAAATTTTTCAAATAAGTAATATTTACACTAGTACTTTTGATTTCATACATTTTGTTAATATAAGTTAAAATAAATTAAACAATTTTTTTAAAAATTTTGTATCGGGCAAGATGTAAAAAAGGGCGCGTTGGAATTCAACCAAACTATTTGTTTACTATTGTTTGAAGGGTCCTGAATACGGTCCAACTGAGAGTTGCTGCCACAATTTGCGACCTTGCCGAAAATTTAATTTAAAAAAAAATTTGTTAGGTACATTTTTACAAATATGTGATTACGACACCGAACCAATTTTGAATAACTTTATTATTACTAAACCAATTCCGATAGAACGTACATAGTTTTATGGAGAATTAAACATACTCTTAAACAGGCGAAAAAAATTTCCGATATTTTTCAAAATCTTTTTTTCTGAATATATAAATTTTTACAAAAAATCCTACGGTTTGTAAATTTTTTGTTGTTCTTGCAGCATCCACAGCAAAATCAGTATCTTTCCCAAGGCTTCAGCTCGTGGAATGGTTAAGATACTGTCCATCCAAAAGCGCTAAAGAACAACATGAATATTTGGAAAAAAAGTCTCTTACATACCCCATCTGATGACCCAGAACTCGAGTAAATCAAAATTCCTATTTATCAAGAAATAATTTTATTTATCATAAATAATTTTATTGTAGGGGGGGGGGGGGGGGGTGGCCCGTGGAGGGTGCTCAAAATAAATGTTTCTCCAATGATAATATCATAAAAATAAACCCCCTTTGTTTATTCCAATTTCTATAATTTAATAACCATAAAAAGGGGTGTGGAGGGGACAAAGATGTAAGATATTAAAAATAAAATGCAATGATACCATATTTATAACGGTTTCTTACAATTAAAAACATTTTTGTCTCATGTTACCAAGATAATCTTTTTGGCCACGATTCCGTCGAGATTCGCCTGTGTGCGTTGCTTCGGAGTGCGGCATTGTTTAAGATGAGGATCCCAGACAATCCCAAATTAGCAATCAGAGCCATCTATGTTGCATCAATTTAATTAAAAAATACATATTCAGCTTTTTGGCAGGTTAGAAAGAGACGAGAGACATCAGCTGATCAATATTTCTTTTCGTGAAGTTATATCCGTTAATAATAGTTAGTTAGTTAATTTATTGATATTTAGATTGTCTGACATGTCGATTGGGGTATCAACAAGTTTCAGGAAGATCTGTGACAAAAATTTGAAAATTGTTCCTCTTACTCTTATAACATTATATTTTTTAACCCAATTTGTTCATAGCGTTTTCCAATCATTTAACTTTACGAATCCAGTTTTTGTATAGAAAAAACTAAGTATATTTGGCTAAACGCTCGCATAAGATAGTGACTGCTTGGCAACCTGTGAGTAAACGCAGCTCTTAATGTTATCGCGCTGTGTCGTTTAGTATACAATCTGATTTTCTATAGTATATAAGGTGTTTTAATTAAAAATTGAGTGCTAATGGATGACAAAAAGGCAGATCATATTGTAACAGAAAAATTGTTTTTAATTAAAGCTTAATACGAAAAAAAAAAAAAAAAAATACGAACTTGTTCTCATATTTTTATAAAATTATGAAATATTTATTTAATATTCAGTTTCGCTTCAGTTGTATATTATTTTTAATTTAATTTAAAATTGAAGTACATCCTTTTCGAATTTAGTTCCGGTGATGTTGGCATTTAAATTAGATAAACTAAAATTAAAGAGGTAAAAATATTTGTTATGTCACGTATGAAACATGCTAAATGGTGGGATAGTGTGTTAGGCACCGTTATTAATTAAGTTAAAACTAGAATTTCGGACATCAGTGAATTCAATTTTTTCAATTTACTGACCAAAAATAATTTTTAATCATATTCAAAATTGTTTCCGCAGGAACTGTTTGACTGTTTATTGAAGCAATATAAAATGTTTGATTCTGTTCAACTGAAAAATTAACTTAAAAACCTATTACTTCCGTCTCAGTGGAGAGAAACTTTTTTGATTTAAAATGAATCAAAACGGAAAATACTAAAGAGATCTCGTTGTAGTATTAACAAACAATGATCTTGTTTGTTGTGCGTGAAACACCAAATACATCTGACAATTCAGATACATCTGACAATTTCCTAGTACTAAGGGTCGGATCCATTGCTACTTGACCTAAGACACCCACTTCCCTCGCTTCGTCTCTGTCATACACCCTCTTTTTGTTTCCGACGGAACCAGTAGCGTCAAATTTGGCAACCAGTTACATAACGTAAGCAGCGGATACATTAGTTTCAGGATGCCGTTCGTTAAATAAAGCCGCTGATACTCGCGCAGAGTCGTTATTTCAAAAAAATAATTTTATAATTTCCACCCTTTCTTCTACGGAATACACCATTTTACTTCTACTACAAAGGTACAATCGAATTGACACAGTTTTAACGTTCTTAAAAATTCACGATAGACTAAGGTAAATCAAAAACATGGTCCGTCTACTTTTTTGGACAAAAAATTAACAAATAAATAAATAATAAATTCAACTGCGTCTGATAAAAGTAATATCCTCGAGTTAAATTGCACATTCTCTACTCATACACCAGCGTTCTACTGAATGGAAGTGAATGGTGGCCATTTTCAGCATGTAATAAACTAATCACAAAAGTAAGTAGTCTTCCACTATTTTAGCTGTCATTTCGTTAAAGATGAACATTTTGAAGCGAAATTTTAGGGTCAGATAGTACTCGATAAGATCTTCAAAATGAGGTATCGCAATACCCTCATCCCTATTCAAAATCAGGGGGTTGTCTTCACCCCCGTTAGGGGGTTGAAGTTACGGAGATGAAAAAAGCGGAAAAGTTATTCCCCTCGAATCAGAAATCGATGGGTCCGAGCGATTTTCTACATTTTCATTTTAAAGCAGGAAAATCGAGGTGTTAAGTTTTCGCTGGACCACCCTGTATAAGTTGTATGGAATGGTTTTTAAAGTTCTGAAGTAGCTTCAGGAAATGGAAAACTCTCCTCGAAAAAAAATTATTTTTATGCGTCTGTTGTGACTTAAGTATAACGAAAATTCGTCAAAATTTCCGTCAAGTTATCTGAATTCACACCTTATCGCATCGGTGTTTCTTCTTCTTCTTTAGTTTTTACTATAAATTATTGACCAAATTCAAGTGTGTATTTTTGAATTATTCGTGGGGCGTGGTCCATAAAAAAGTCATAACCCCTGGATCCGCCCTTAGCCGTGTACTACTATAGCAGAAAAATTTATTTTTAATACCCTTTAATGTTTCAATTTAAAGTAGATATTAAGACATTTCTTAATTCTATTAAACGTTCAACCCATGACTTGAAAATACACTAAAACTTTTTACAGCCTCTTACCCGCCTTGCGAAAGCTCTTTTAAGCTCCTCAAAGGTTTAACCAAGAGATTTTCCAATATAAAATTTATGGCACATGTTTTTTCGCTTATAAATCTTGTCTAAGGTTGCTCAGGCTAACGCCGTTGTTTGTTGTGCACCCATGGAAACTTAATTTACACAAGGTTTTTAGTAAAGCTCAAAGGATTCTCGTAAACATGTACAGGGTGACCAACTAAGCGAGATACGCAGCGGAAACCGTTCACCGTTCAGCTGCTGGAAAAAGGTATTTATAGGAAAAGTTGCCAAGAGAAATTGCTGGAAACTATTTGCAAGTTTGTACGACGGTCCTAGGAGCGTAACACTAATAGTAATTTGTTAAAAGTCGATTGTCCTGTCAGCTGCACTAGAAGCGATATTTATGTTATTTTTACTGTGGTCACTAGATGACGCTCTTTAAAATTTAAATGAAAAATTAATTTACATAATTACTATTTATTAATCGCCCGGTAATTATATATATGTGAAATTTAAGAAAGCTTTGGAAACAAAAGATATTTAATAATAGTATTGAGAAGGAATGTCAGATTATTCATTTAGCGATCCACTGGAAGCTTCTGTCCTCTTATTTTTTTCGGAGACGCCGTACTATTAGAACTGAGTCAATATTTTAGAGTATATAGAGTTTAATCCTCAGGTTACTACTCGGACATTGTCTTTTGATTTAGGAATATCGCGAATTAGCATTCGAAATATTTTAATTGAGCATAGGTAAGTTTATTATCTCTTAAGATATAATACACATAGATTCAAAAGTATCGCATCACTCTGATTCTCGAATAAGTAATTACGTCATGTTGAAAATTGACTAAATATTAGTTCATTGATAAGTTTAAAATAAAAATCAATGAGTTTTAAAACATTTTATTTTACCACATTTTAAACCTTCCACAAAAAAAAACTTAACAGAAGTAAAATTTATTTATATTGTATAATTTGTGAAATTTAAAAAAAATAGAAGTGTATTTCCTCCTCTGGCCTCAATACAAGCTTGAATACGACGCCGCATGCTTTGCGTAAGGTTAGCATTCCGTTCTTGTGGAATAGCCTGCCATTCCTCGGTAGCAGCGACGACAAGCTCCTGGAGAGTTCTAGAGGAATTTCTTCTAACGCGAACTGCCCTAGAGAGCATATCCCAAGCGTGTTCTTTCGGGTTCATGTCAGGGGACAAAGCAGGCCACTCCAAGCGATTGATTCCCTCACTTTCTAGGTATTCATCCACAGGTCTAGTATGATGGGGCCGGGCATTGTCGTGCATAAACACAAAATTGTTACCAACAGCCTATCTCCACGTCCTAACATAAGGATGTAGAATATCCCTAATATACCTGTTACCAGTTATTCTGCATTGAACGTGAACTAACTCAGTACGCCCGTCAGACATAATACCTGCCCAAAACATGGCGCTTCCTTCCTCGAATGGAGGCAAGGGGCGAGCATGGGAAACTTGGGCGGCTCTTGTTCGTTCTCTCCAAACACGAACCAATCCGGCGACTATGGTTTATCAGACAAATCCTGCTCTCGTCGGAAGGACAGAATTCCAAAATGCTTCGGGTAAGCGAACGTGCGTTTCAGCCCACTGCAGACTGACGAACTCGATGGCCATATTGTAGTTGGGGAACTCTTACTGGTCGCCGACATCTTAAATCGGATTCAAGAATTCGTCTTCTTAATGTAGAGATGGATACGCGAACTCCAATTGCATGCGTAACATCTCTCTGAAGTTGTGGGACTGGCATAGTACGATTTCTCCGAATTGTTAACGTAATAAAGCGGTTCTTCTGTTCGTTAGTAACACGCCTTCTACCACTTCGTGGCCTGTCTCGCATAGAATTTGTCTCTAGATAGCGATTCCATATGCAAGATACATCACTTTGAAAACCCCCTATTCTTTCAGCAACAAATCTTTGGGCATGACCTTATTCAACTAAAGCTACTATTCTTGCACGATCAATTTGAAATTTACTCGGCGATTCATTTTTACACATTGAACCGAAAAATTTAACTGGCCAGCCACAACAAAATACAACACTGGAAATGTTATCTTACACAAATGTCTTTATAATATTTTTTTTTGTTACAATATATGGTATCGTTCTAATAACATTCCTGAAATTATCTTAACATGCCAAAATCAGAGTGATGCAAAACTTTTGAATCTATGTGTATATTTAACTAGATATGGTACTTAAGCGTTGCGCTAATATGCTAAGCGCGGAAAAGCTCTTTTGTCCTGATATCGCACAATATACTCTTTTGTAGCGATTGCTGAATTTTAAAAGCGCTGAAAGTAAACAGCATTCAGTAAACCGACTTTTAATATTTAAATTAAAAGAAAATTGATCTCAAAATGAATAATTTGAGTAATAATAATATATGTATTTTGTTTCCAAAGCCTTCTTATTTTTCACAACATAAGTAATTACGGGGACGATTAATAAGTAGTAATTAAGTAAATTAATTTTTCATCGATATCTACGGTTAGAAAAAAGATTGGTTTCGGTTTTCACCGTTTGGTCTGGCATTTATTAATCTTTGTAATGGTGCAGTAACATCTTTACCATCGCGTGTAAATTTTCCGAAGAGAACAAAAAATATGTTAAATCTATAAAAAGGTTTCTGCACACTATACTTTTTCTACGGCCGCATATTTAGCTTAACCTAAAAGAAATTTCTGTATAATAATTATTAATTTTAATAATGGGAGTTGTCAGCTCACAAAACTTTAATAAAAATAGAAGAAGCATAACGACCAATTTATTTGAATACATGGGCTCTTAGGAAGTATGAGTGAAATAAATCCCATATGGAATACACGCACCGGTGTGGAATGTTGTAGGTACTTCATATATAATAATATGTGACGCACGGCCTTAGAAAAAATATTCTGTACTTCCTTTAAATATATTTAAAACATACAAAACGTATGGAACATAAATCAGCCTACACATATTTACGACTCACGTTTGAGTTTTACTAAAAACCTTGTGTAAATTAAGTTTTCATGGGTGCCCAACAAACAACAGCGTTAGCCTTAGCAAGCTTTGACAAGATTTATAAGTAAAGAAATACGTGCCATAAATTCTATATTGGAAAATCTCTTGGGTAAACTTTTGAGGAGCTTAAAAGGCTCTCGCAAAACGGCTAAGAGGTTGAAAAATGGTTATTTAGTGTATTTTAAAGTCATGGATCGAACGTTTAATAAAATTTAAAAAATATCACATTATCCATTTTATAAACTTTAAAGAATATTGAAACTCTATTTTTCTGCAATAGTACACTATAACAAGAACAATGTAAGTCTAAAGTCTGTAAGTTATATCGTCATATAGGCGTCATCACTTATACCAATGACTAACCAATCTCATGGGGGGTCATTATGAAAAACGTCACAGGGAATATTTATGGGACCACGCCTTAATTTTGCTTTATTTCCAGTTTTCTAAATAGGGTACAAGCAAATTATTTTTTTAAACGGTTTTAAGTTTTAGAGAATTTTGTTTTTTTCCTGTGTTGTCAACACTCGATGTTGAAATCTTAACTGCAATTTGCATGACATATTGCTTATAATTCTCATGCCAAACTAAAATTAGTATTGCAACAGAATATAGTTTTTCATTATTAAAAATTAAGAAAAATTTCATGGTTTAAATATTTTTAGATATACGAAATATACGAAAGTTTTTGAAGCACTTTGAACTAATTGAATTTAATATTTTCTGTCTTTTTAATTAGAAACAGATTAAAATAAATTAAAAAAAAAACTATTTACCACAGATCCTGTTGTTAAATTTATTCCATTCCGATGAAAATCTTGTTCTCTATTGAAGTGAGAGTGCATTTTACGATTTCGGCAAAAATTCAAATAATTTCTGAAATATCTTGTGTTTGGCTTACAATTTGGAAACAATAGCTTCATTTATACAGTGGTCAGAAACCGTAAGTAAAGTGGTAGAAAATACGGCGTTAAATAAACAAACATTACCAGTTGATTATTGTAATTTTTTTTATTAATATTATAAGTATGTCACATTTAAATTTTAGGAAATTTACATGCATCTATATTTATGCACTACCATGTACACTTAGACGTATCAGGACGTAAACTGTTACGCCCTAAACTCTAAAATCTGTATTCTTTCAGTTAAAACAAAAATTATTAAAATCGGTTCATTATTAACGAAAATACAGCTTATTAATTATTATGTCCTCCAATCCAAATCCGGGAGGAAATATGTCTTGGCATAACCACGTTGTGGCAATCGCCAAGATAGCTTCTAAAAAACTTGGTGTACTCTTCCGAACCTAAAAGTTGTACACACCTGAACAACTTTTGACACTATACAAAGCCAAGATTCGACCATCACTAGAGTACTTATCTCATGGCTGGAGCTCTGCACCCAAACATACTCTTCGGCTACTGGATTCCATCGAAAGGAGGGCCATTCGTCTGATTGGAGACCACGAGCTGACGAAGAACCTCAACAGCCTAGAACATCGAAGACAGGTTGGGTATTTGACTCTTCTTTTACATATATTTCATGGAAAGTGCTCTGCTGACCTTGCCCTCTTAATTCCGCCCAGAGCGGCGAATATCAGAAATACACGACGAACCACTGCCGCCCATCCATATGTGTTTAAGCTTAGTACTCCTCGAACTTCACTATTTAAGAATTCTTTCATCTGGAGGACTTCATCCTTATGGAACGACCGTCCCTAGGTCGTTTTTCCCAACGAATATAACCTCCAACGATTCAAAACCAACGTGAATCGCGTTTTGCGCACACGCACCACTCCCAGAGTGCCCTAAAGGATTTTTCCTATAGTGCTTGTGTTTGATCATAAAAAAAATATGTGAATTTTTGAATATTCGATAATTAATTGCGTTATGTAGTAGAAAACTTGTACTTTAAGACTTAAATGTATAACTCTAAGAACAAGCTACAGGAGGCGTAGAAAATTGTGAATAATGTAAGAGAGAAAAACATACGAAATCTGTAATTATCTGAGTTTAGATTACATCGATTTGATTATTCCATAGCTGGAAATTTGAGTAGTAATCCAGCTTCGAAAAGCGATTTTCGTCAATATCTTAACAACGTCTCTAAATCGGAATCTTCTCTTACCACCAACATTTTTGAAATTAAAGATATTTTTAATGAAAATCACATAGAAACGCTTCTAAAATAATTCTACAATTGCCTGATAGTACTTTGACCATACTTGCTAATTGCATTAATCAACCTCATGAATCATGGGTCTACCTTTCTTTTTTAAAACTGGCATATTTCGTACCTTTGCACAAGGGAAATGATTCCAAATCTGCGACCTCTATTGCCCACTTTGGCTAAAATAGTAGAAAAAAAATATAATGCTACGAATGCAGTCTTTTGGGAGTGAAAAAGCGCAAATGATGAAATTGTTTCTTTTCTCGAACTCGACTGTATTTTAGTATTAATGATGGAGAGCTGGCTACAGCGGTCTTCTGCTGTGATTTGTCATAGGCATTCGACTGTGACAATCACGGGATACTGCTCTGAATGCTGGGGAAGTATGGAATAATAGGGAGATTCTTAGAATTCTAATATGACTATGTGAAGGTTGGTGGAAAATACTAAATTCCGGTTTGCTTTGATTTTTATTTGTTGTCAAATTAAGAAAATTGAAATTTCTAATATGAATTCATTTTCTTTATGTTCCATCTCTCTAGGAACTTATGAAGAGAAAAAGAACTTCATAATCTGCTGCACTAGTTTAGTAAAAAATAGTTCAGTTTTTAATACTACGAACGAATTCAAGTAAAAACATTTTAGGGGTTTTACTGAAGTTTTTATACTTTCAATCAAAAGAAAAGAACAAAAAATCAGACTTTGGCGTAATTTAAAAAAAAATGGATTTCTTCGTTTTTTTGAAAGGTTTTTGCTTGTAAACAAAAAAATTTTGAGGTACCGGTTATAGCGATGCATGCACTAAAGATCTGTGCCAAATTTCAGCCGAATCCGTTGGAAGCTTTCCGAGATATCGCCGTAGTTTCTCGGAAAAACATTGTTTCGAGAAAAACGAGATTGAAAATCCGAGGATCGGATCATTTTTTACATAAATAAATTGGAGCACGTGGAGGGAAAGATTGAAAATAGTCGACTGCCGAGAAGAAACTAACTGTTTACAATACACTAGACAATAGAAGTGGGCGGAGAAGAAGCAGCTGAGAGTACTCGCTCGCTCGGGACAACGGCAGCGCTTGCCTTTTCATCTGTATCTCCGTTAATTATTTGAGAAAAAAAAATCCTCTGGCACAAATGTTCTTGAAACCCTAGATATCAGATTTATGTGAAAACACAAACCGAAATTTTCAAATTTCTGGGTAGACAACTCCCTTAATAATGGAGTAAAGATATTAATTTCTTTAAATAAGCACCCAGTCTTTGAAACTAATTTTAAAATTTTCTATTAAATACATTCTCTCGATACTTAAAAGTTTCAAATTTGAGTCTTTTATTTTTAGTGGTTAATGAAAACTTTATTCTAAGAGAAAGCGCACTAATGCCTTTGTTGTGTACTTTCAAAGTACAAGTTATAGTTTAAGGGTTTTGTTTGCTGATTGGGGAAACTTAAGTTTTCCGATAGCAAATTGTAGTTCCAATATATTGAATAATTCTGTTGTCTAAAGTTTTGAGCAAATAATACTAAATACCAGATCAATCAGATCAATTAGCAACAGAAAGAGACAAAAAGCATCAATAAGCAAATATGTATCAAGTAATACTAGTTAATTGATTTATTATAAAAAATTTACATGCTAGGAGAACGCTAAGATAAAATTCCATATATTCTTTTACAAACAAACCTCACTTTTTAACCTTAACCTTTTAGAATCGTCCGAAATTTTTTTTTACAACTTATACACATAAAATTAGTTGATACTTATTTCAAGATTTTGCTGAAAATTTCGCAATAACATTCTTCAGCCAATCAGGAGTTTGCTTTTATTCCATTATCACGGCAACTAAGAAAATTTCCAGAAATTTTTCTCCTACACGAGGCACCAGAAAGTGATTACAGTGGAAATTTTTTGACGTTTGTATATAGAATGACATTTTGCTTGATTGAACCTGATATTTTAATTATTTTATATTTCTGATTATTCTAACCCTTTTAATAGACATTATGATATAATATTATACAGGGTGATTCACGGCGAGCGTGCATTAGAACTTTATGGAGAACTACTGAATATATGTTCCTGAAACTTTGGGGATTTGGGTTAATCGATATGCTCTCTTTAACTAAAATATTGACATGTTTCTGTCATACCGGAAGTAGCTGCCAACTTTCGTTTTTTAAATACAACATGGTAATTTTTATTACATTTTTCGATTAAGCATTAAATACTAAGCACATTTTATAGAAAATGTTTTTGTCAGACTCTATTAGTTTTTGAGATATCTGGACTTTTTGTAATTATTTGGCAAATGCATGACGATGAAATAATCCATATAATTTTTTTAACTTTAGCGCTTGGACTAAAAATTTTTTCTCACCGAATAGCTAGAAAATCATCAAGTCTCAAAAACATTTCAAATTCGGCATAAAATGTACAGGGTGGTCACAATTCAAGCCTCATTGTGAAAGAATTCAACCATTAAAAACTTTCTTATTTTAAATGGAATACCCTGTATATTTTTATTTAATTTGATGGCAAATTAGTTGTTCTTTATAAATAATATTTACTGTCCTTTACCTATATCAAAGCGTTTTCTCAAAAAATCCAATTTTATTCCGAAAATACTATTAGTCCAAGCGCTAAGGTAAAAAAATTATATAGATTATCTCATCGTCATGCATTTGCCAAATAATTACAAAAAGTCCAGATATCTCAAAAACTAATAGAGTCTGACAAAAACATTTTCTATAAAATATGCTTAGTATTTAATGCTTAATCGAAAAATGTATTAAAAATTACCATGTTGTATTTAAAAAACGAAAGTTGGCAGCTACTTCCGGTATAACCGGAAATGACAGAAACATGTCAATATTTTAGTTAAAGAGAGCATATCGATTAACCAAAATCTCCAAAGTTTCAGGAACATATATTCAGTAGTTCTCCATAAAGTTCTAATGCACGCTCGTCGTGAATCACCCTGTATAAATAAAAACAGCAAATAATTTTTTTTATGATCAAACACAAGCACTATAGGAGAAATCCTTTAGGGCACTCTGGGATTGGTGCGTGTGTGCAAAAAGCGATTCACGTTGGTTTTGAATCGTTGAAGGTTATACACACTAAGAAAATACGATGTACTTTTTCGTAATATACAATGCAGAAAAAATTGTAAATATTTTTCATACAATTGTAGTCGTTTTTTGTAAACGCTAATGCAAATTATCTTTATTTGATTGTGTAATGCGCCTTATATGTAATTATTGAATTCTTATGTTTAAAAAGTATAAATCAATTAGTATTTTTACTGCAAAAATATTAGAATATTTATTAAACAGTTGTGTGGAATTTTAAAACATAGCCAGATATTTTTTTTGTACAATTGTCCATATTTTATTATAAATATCTAGACGCTCTTTTTTATTGCACAAGATTATGCATATTAGGGTACTTCTATAATAAAATAAATATATTTTACTGTTCAGTTTTTATGCACAATTGTTTCTTTAAAAAATACTTGTATAGGTACTATAGTAGATATGTTTCCTCTTCTTTCTCAATTATTAAGATTCTGCTCGCTTTGTCCTTGTTGCATATTTTGTCGTGTCGTAGATTGCTACAATAATTATTAAAAGTGAAGCCGATCCCGCTTGTCTCAGTCTGCACTAGTCTTTAGACAAGTGTATTATTAGTAAAGAATATTTTTTGGTGTTGAGTGTGAGGTATGAGAAATGGATGATTTTGTTCAAAATATATTGAAGGAGTGGGATTTGGGAGATTTAGTTCCAAAATTTAAAGGTAGGCATTAATTTCTTATTAATTAAATCAATACCTTACTTATAGTATAAACCGGTATAAACTAAATAATTTTGTAAAAAACTTTATAATGTGTGATTTAAAAAAAAATGCTAATAAGAATTACATTTGTGGTTCTTAAATCGTTATTTGTTTAATACAGTAATATGTAGCCTGTCTAAGAAATCAATTTACTATAGGTTCTTGTAAAATAATGCTATTTTTTGTATTGGTTTTAGAGCAGTATATAACGGAAGAAATTTTTAAAACATTATCATCAGATGATATTAAGGAACTAATTCCTATTCTGGGATTAAGAAAAAGATTCACCCTCAAATATGAGGAGCATTATAACGTGTTACAAAAGGTAAAATACGTATTTAACCTGTGCAACTTCATTAAATTTATACAGAAAAATAACCTGTTCAGATAACAGGGGAATAAATTTAAAAAAAGTTATTGCATTCTATTGCCTTATAATTTCTAAGAACTATTTTTAAGTTTTATTTTTTAACATGCAGGCCCTTACGCAACCGATTATAATAGAAGAAGTTATGGAAAATAATGTGCCTTCACCGTCAGTAAGTTATAGTACAGACGATCGTGAAAGCAGTGATACTGAAAGACATGATGTTCAACCTATGTATTGTTATAGCCAAAAGGCGACAATAGGGCTTCCATATATAATTCAACCCGTTCCAGACACCACAAATGTATGTAGCTTGTTATCGGTTCTTTTTATTGCTTGACATAATTGATACCTTTAAAATTATAAAAATAATATTTTTTTATACTCACTGTTTCAAGAGCTTATTTTACTGATCAGTCTAAGCTGTACTTAGATATTAAATAATCTGGAAATTAAAGTAATTAAAACTTATTTGCAATTTTAGAGTGTAAAGGAGTTACTGGATGCCTCAGAAGAAGGCCATCTAATTTATAATTCGTATGGGCCTACAAAAAGGTTTTTACGGGGAGAATTAGCTAGGCTTGTAGTAAAAAATGAACTGCAAAAAGTTGCAGATAAAACGTAAGTATAAGAGGCACAAGTTGTAAGCCTCTTTCTTACTTTACTGGGATAAAGTTCAATATTCAACTTTTGATGAAAATTATAATTTTTTATATAGAACTTACTCAAACACCCACAATGGTTTTAAACTCTTGCATATTATTAAACATTTTGTGAATAATAAAATATAGGCAGATTAATATTTTTAAATTAAAAATTTAATTTGAAGTTTTGTTAAGGAATTGCTCGTCAATGAAACTTCAAACCGTTAAATCTTTAATTTGAAAATATTCTGTAAAACAATTCGAACACAAAATAACAAAACAGATTTGCTTGGCATGTGCAATATCCTGTAAGGTGTTTTAACATATTGTAGAATTTCGACACAATCTTTCATTAAGCTGGCACGAGAAATATACGACGTCTTTCCTCATGAAGCACCTGAAATATATTATCAGCCTTATGTAAAGGCCTCAACTGGGAAGCCAATATCTGCAAGAGGCAAATTGTGGAGTGCCTATGTAGGAATAAGGGGAAAGTTCAGAAAACACGGTGTAATTCAAACAAGTAAAGAAGTTAATGAAGAACCAGAACCTTGTCCTGAGATATATTTAAATATGGACGAGTACATTCAATGGCTAAAAAATAACATAGAACCATTTACTCAGGTGCAGGAATATTGGGCCAAAACATTTGCTCAAAGAATGAATGAGAAAGTTGCAATTGATGCCTATTTTAAAACTTACAGAGCTTTAAACCAACCGCTTGGGTATTTACTGGTGAGACATTACATTTTTGATGAAACTTATCTAAATGTTAATAATTGGTATTGATTCCTGACCGTTTGTTCAAATATATTTGTTCTTTGGGTTTTCGGTCAATTCTTAATAAAGCGAGTTATCAAATTTGTGACGTTTCGGTTTATTTCATTTTAAACCATCATCAGACTACAATTAATTTTTTTTATCTACAATTAATTGTAGTCTGATGATGGTTTAAAATGAAATAAACCGAAACGTCACAAATTTGATAACTCGCTTTATTAAGAATTCACCGAAAACCCAAAGAACAAATATATGTTAATAATTGGTCACAATAATAATTAATTTTTTTCGCATTTTATAGAAAAGTTGCTATTGCGCCCTCAAATAGTTAACCCCCTTAATTCATTTTCTGAAGAAACTGTTTGGTGGAAAATCCTTAAATTTAATATATAATTAAACTTATAAATCTAATTTAGCTTAGTAGCAAAACATTATATATATGTATAGTTTTAAAGTTGGCTTGATTTTTTTTAGTTAGAAGACGATTTTAGAAGACTACATCCAGACAAAGAAAATAATTTTGTATCCACAATTCCACAAATAGTAAATAAATTATACTCAGTGATAGAAAGTAAAAATGACTCCTTCCTAAAAGAGTGCCTTAAAAATTTTCAAGAATTACATGCTGCACCTAATCCAGGTATATTAATGTAGAGCTTAAACGTTTAAATAATACAAGTATAACATAGTTACTAAACTTTAATTTAAACCTATTTATCTTCTAATAAAATTTTCTTCTTTTAGAGGAGATTTGCTTATTCACTTTGGAAAACCTTCCATTACTGTTATCTGGAACCTTAAAACATAAGAAAGGATCAAATTGGAAACCAAGTAAACCGGAATTAAAAGAGGGATTTATTCTTCACATAAAGGTAATTTTTCTTCCTTACATTCTTTTACAATTATTCATAGTTCGAACTTCTAATATAATAAAATTATAATTTGTTGAAAAGCAGAGTGGGTGGTATTTTATCTAAATTTTTGGCTAAAACAGCACAAACAGGGCGTGGACATAATATCTTTCCCACTTGTACCGCAATCTTTCTATTTTCTTAACTGTTGTGTTTATACATTTTAATCTAGTATCTACTTTATTTTCAATGTTTTAAAATGTGTCCGTGTTATTTTTTGGGTACTACTTAAATTATTAATAAACTAGCTTCTTAATATGCACACTTTTGTAGATATACGATGTATATCAGTCAGTTTTAACAAATATACTATAAATATAATTTTTTTAGAATGCAGCAGATGTCGGCCCTGCATTGGAGAGAAGAGCTAAGAAATATCTTTCTCTTAAACTGACAGCGCAGCCGATACCAGTCTTTGTGGGTGATAACTATACCGATTTGACTGCTTATGTGTCGGTCAACCAGGTATTGTACAAAGTAGAAACACCTGTCAAAGCTATCGATTTATGTTTTAAACTTTATCATAGCTGGAACGCTCAGTACCCTTATGAAGCTGAGCCGGCTTGGTTTTTTATACAGAAAGGTATTTTTAATATAAAAACAGCTCATGATAAATCGTTTACGTCAGTAAATATGCTAATTTCCGACATTTTATATAATTAGCATCTTTATTGATACGTATTTTGTTTCTTTTAGTGCTAGTTTAAGTTTAAAAAAATGACTTATTTTTATTATTGTTTTAAATGTGACACCAATACGCAATCTGTGGAAGATTTAATAAGCCATTTAAAACAAGATCATTTATTAAAAGGGACTTCAACTTATTATTGTAAACAAAAGATGTGTTTTCGTATTTTCAGTAATTTAAGAACGTTTCAGAGACATTTAAGTTTACATCAAGCACCGAATGATTTCACAAACACATCCAATTATATGGAGGAATTTTCTGAAAACCGAGATTGTCATAATACAAAAAAAACAATAGACCCTCCTTCTGTAGCACCTGAATCTGCTAATATGTTAGATAAAGAATATATTGATCTAATAAAATCGAATTTATATACAGATATTGCATTGCTGGTATTAAATATGTATGACAATTCACTTGTTCCTCGAAAATTTGTAAACTTCGTTGTAAATTCCTTAAAGAACATTTTAACCAATGTATTAGTTGTATTAAAAAAAAATTTAACTTCCAAAAACATAAATTTTCAATTGCTGTTAGAGCTATTGGATATGTATATGTCATGTTTTAATGAGTTTGATACAGAACACAAAAGTTTTGAATATTTTAAAGAAAACTATACTTTTGTTGAACCTATTAGTTACGTAGTTGGTTATCGTAATGTTGATACAAAATCTGTAGACGGTGTTCAAATAGATATTGTTCCAGTTACTGCTAAAATGATATCTCTTAGACAGGTATTTCAATCGTTGTTTTCTAAAACTGATTTATTAGATATTATGAAAGAATATTTAAATACATTGAATAATGAAAATAACCATGTTATTACAAATTTTCTTCAAGGAGCGTTGTGGAGAGACAAAATGAAAAATTACGTCAATAAAACAGTTTTTCCACTTTTTCTCTATTTTGATGATTTTGAAACAGGAAATCCCTTAGGTTCACATGCAGGTAAAAATAAATTAGGTGCCGTTTACATTACGCTTCCGTCTATGCCTCCACATATGACTTCAAAATTATGCAATATTTTCTTGTTTGCTTTATTCTATTCTGATGATAGAAAAGAATTTGGCAACAAAGCTATTTTTTCTAAATTAATTGAAGAACTTAATTTTTTGCAAGAACATGGGCTTACAGTATCCACCCTTGGTAAATCTGAAATTATTTATTTTCAGTTAGGGTTAATAAATGGAGATAACTTAGGCCTTCATTCAATTCTGGGATTTACTGAAAGCTTTTCAGCCAATTACTGTTGTCGGTTTTGTATGGTACCTAAATCTAGCTTAAAGAAAGATGTTTTAGAAAAACCGGATATGTTAAGAAACTTGGATAATTATAATCTTCATATAAATATTGGTAATTTAACTGACACTGGAATCAAAGAGACTTGTGTATGGAATTCACTTCCCGGTTTTCATGTTACGACTAACTACAGTGTAGATATAATGCATGACCTATTTGAAGGCGTTTGTATTTATGACATAACGGGAATATTACATGAACTTATATTTTCTTATAAATTATTTAGTTTAGAAACTTTAAATTCTCGAATACAGTGTTTTAATTATTGTAAACAAGATAAATCTAATAAGCCCCCGTTAACAACTGCTGAAAGACTTAAACATAAATTAAAAATGTCTGCAAGTGAAATGTTATGCTTATGTAAATATTTGGGATTAATAATTGGTGATTTAATACCTTATAGATTACCCTTATGGAATCTATGGATCAAGTTAAGGGAAATAATTGATTATGTAAACTCAACAGATTTGCACATCAAAAGTTATTATAGGATTCAAGTTTTAGTTGAAGAACATAACTCTATATATAAAACGTTTTTTGGTGATTTAAAACCAAAATTCCATTTTTTAACACATTATCATCTTATTATGAAAAATTCTGGACCTCTTATACATTTATGGAGTATGAGAGCAGAGCAGAAACACAGGCAATCAAAAATGACCTCAAATATATCTTGTAACTTTAGAAATATAATACACACTCTAGCCCTTAAATCACAGCTCAAATTGTGCAAGACCATAAATAATTATAATTCCAAAAGAGACATTATAGATTTAGATAAAGGAAAATCCGTAGATATTGCTGACCATGGAACATATTTCCAAAACTTTGATCTACTTTTTATGAAAGAAATAAAGTGGATAAACTATAAAGGGACGCTATACAAACCCTCTATAGTAATAATATTAGAGCTTTTTGAGCATATGCTGCCATTATTTGGAGTTATTCGAAAAATATTCTTGTATAGGGAAAAATTTCCATACGTACTCTGTCAATTATGTGAGTCTGTATCATTTAATAATCATTATTTTGCATATGAAGTAAACAATTTTGGAATTAATAATAATTTACAAGTTTACAGCCTAAATAACATTTTGTTTTATAAGCCTTGTCAGACTAATAAATTAAATGGGGTAATGTATGTTTCTAAGGAAGGAGAGTAATTATCATTCCGATAAACTTATTAAGACGAAATAAGTATATAGAAGTCCCTTTTAACTCTTTAGTAAATTCTTGGTTTATACTTTGGTTTATATTATCATAAATACTTTTGTAAGATATTTTGTATTCATTTAAGTTGCTATAGATTGTTACGCTACTGTGGTAGCGTATGCGACTTTAAAACTTTAAACATGAAAAATTTCATTATGTACGAATAGATACCTGTTATAAAAATGTTGATTTAAAATAATTGTTTAGTTCTAAAATAATGTTATTATTATTTTTTTGTAAGGATTTAGAAATATATGTTCGTTTTGTACAGCAATTAGATGTATCTCTTTTAGTAAAACTTTCAAACTTAAAACCTTTTTCACATCCTATATTAGGTATGCGATATATTTTAGACGATCTTTTTTAAAATCTTTCCCGTAGGTACCACTCAGATATATACATATAATAAAAGAGTATATAATTTTGAATCTAAAACTTTTTCAGGAAAAAACTGCAGTAGTACCTAATAAAATGTGCACAAAAATGTGTAGTAATTATGCAAAAATACCTGGACAATGGAATGCAGAAAAAATTAATACATTTAAAAAAAACGTGTACAATAGGTTGCAAAAAAACTGAATGTTTAGAAAAAAAGCGTACCGAAGTGTATACAAGTTATATACAATTGTACATAAAAGATGGACAATAAAATGCATAGAAAATAAAAGTGCCTTAAAAAAAATAACACAATTCACTGTAGTAATTATACATAATTATTTGAAAAAGATTTACAATAATATGCATTAAAACTAAAAACGTGTTTAAATATGGAGAAAACACAGCGCAATAATCCTGTATAATTATTTAATAAAGTTACATCGCTTGTGTACGTTTTTTATATAATGTGTATATAAGAAGTAAACCAATTGTTTTGAAAACGTGATCAATATTGTGCAATATTTATGTACAATATTTTAAAAATACAAAACAAAAATGCTTAAAGTTTCTGCATAATTAAATCAGAAAAATACACCATTTCTATGTTAAATCGCTGCACAAAATTATTTAATAAAGTACTAGTCTGTAGTTAAAAATATATGCACATTTGTTTTTAAAAAATTAACAACCATTTATGAAGAATTCTTTTCAAAAAAATTGCACAAATTGTTTCAAGTACAGATTCATTCACAATTTGTATAAAATTTCAGTATAATTGTTCATATTTTCTGAATACATTTCTCTCTGTGTAGTCGTTGGGAAAAACGACCTCGGGAAGGTCGTTTCATAAGGATGAAGTCCTCCAGATGAAAGAATTCTTAAATAGTGAAGTTTGAGGAGTACTAAGTTTAACCACATATGGATGGGCGGCAGTGGTTCGTCGTGTTTTTCTGATATTCGCCGCTCTAGGCGGAATTAAGAGGGCAAGGTCAGCCGAGCACTTTCATGAAAATATCTGTAAAAGAGAGTCAAATCCCCAACCTGTCTTCGATGTTCTAGGCTGTCGAGGTTCTTCGTCAGCTCGTGGTCTGCAATCAAACGAATGGCCCTCCTTTCGATGGAATCCAGTAGCTGAAGAGTATGTGCAGAGCTCCAGATATGAGAGCAGTACTCTAGTGACGGTGGAATCTGGGCTTTGTATAGTGTCAAAAGTTGTTGAGCCGTGTACAACTTTCTGGTTCGGAAGACTACAGCAAGTTTCTGAGAAGCTATCTTGGCGATTGCCACAACGTGGTTATGCCAAGACATATTTCCTCCCAGATTGACGCCCAGCAAATTAATAGATGGAGGCAGTGGGATTGCGTGTCCGTCCATGACTATATCCGGTTCTGTAATGTTAACCTTTTTAGAGAAATGTTATTTATTATAGTTTACCAGTACCTAATTATTTTCGATTACAACGTCTAAATGTTCTTGAACTTCTTTGGCCACTTCTTCTATTTTTAATGGGGAATACGGGAGCACACAGTCATCAAGATTTATAAATCTTATTTGTTTGATGAAATAAATGTAGTACTTCGAAACAATTTTGCTTTGCTGCCGTCCGCGAAGTCTGTATTTGGTAGAAACCAATAGGAGACATTATTTAATTATATTAAACAAATTAGGCGAATTTACCTCTGATTCACATTCTTCTACTAAATACGTTACAAACTTTAAATTTCACTCAATTCTTTACAAAACTTATGCGGAGGGTTCTTCTCAAACCGTCCATTTTTAAATTTAACTACTGTCAGTAATCGGGGCTATGGGAGACAGCGCGCGGCGTTTGACATAGCCTCCTATATGGATGACTACAATACACTGGAAAACTATCTGTATAAAATAACTATGTATGGTAAAAAAACTTATTTTCTACCAACTTTAGTAAGTTAAATAAATATGGAAATAAATATTTGAACCATTTTTACTTTGTAATTACAATTTCTGTCAAAGTTGGTAATTGGTATTTCTCTTCGAATTAACAACTACATATTGTATTTATAAGTCAACAGATCTTAATATGAGAACACAACTTTCTTTAAATAATATGTTTTACCAACTTTAGTAGATCAAATATAAATAAAAATACAAATTTGAAGTATTTTTAATTTGTTAATAACAATGGCATGCAACTAAAGTTGGTATATAGGAAATTGTTGCTCTTCGAACTAACAACTAACGCAATTCTCATTTTTTCTACCTTCAAATTAATAATTTAGTGCGAAATTTTCTTACCGAATCTCCCTCGTTCTTGAATTAATATACGGAAATTTTCCTTCTACACGATTTTTTTGAGAAAATCGTGTGGTCGAAAAATTTCCGACGGAGATTATAAGTGAAAATAATTTGTTTTAGAAAATATCCACGCATAAAATTTTGATAATTTGCTTGATTTTCTCCAATCTTCTCAGGTTTGAAATTGAATATCTCTAGTTATACTGATCGTATCAATGTCGGGGCTTTTTTATTTAACACTTTGTTTCGTTAGCTTCCTAAATGTATTAAAGAAAACTTGTCATTGTGAACAAATGAAAAACAAAAAACATGCTGTTAACACATCTTAAATCAATTTTGAAAAATATGATTTTGTTCTTTATCCTCTTATCTACAAAACCAATTTTACGAGAAACTGGCACCTCTTTTAGTCCGGAAGTTATTAAATGTTTCGAGCGCAAGTCACGCAGCGAATCGATCTCCCTGGAGTGTAAATCATTAATATTTTCATTCCAAAAAAATGAGTCAATAGAACATTGAAAAACGCACAAATTTTGTTATTCAACCTCGCCTAAATGGATATTGCCCAGACTCCATCAATTTACTTAAAAGGCATTATTTACAGTGAAATATACCTTCTTCTCACAATCTTTGTGTAGTTCAGAAATTTTAGTACGGTAATAACTACATATTCTTTGTTTAAGGGACTCATCCGTTACAGCATGCTGCTATTGACCATATTTAATAACTTCCAAACTACAAGAGGTGTTACTTTCTTGTAAAATAGGTTAATTTGAGATGTTAAAACTATTAAAACAATTAAATTGCTATTATTTTACATTTGTTCACAACAAAGCGCAAAATAAAAAAGACATACATTGAGCCGATCAGTACATACTGGAGATATTAAATTTCACAAATTTAGGTGTGGATATTTTCGAAAAAAAAAATTATTTAGCAAAATCTTCAAATACCTGTCAACTAATTGTATGTTTATAAGTTGTGAAAAAAAATTCCTAAAATCCTAAAATGTCAAGGTTAAAAAGTGTGCGGTTTGTAAAAGAATGACCCATATACCGGTGTAATTAAAACGAACAATATTGGAACGCATACCCTTGCGTCTTAAAACAAGTGTACAGGGTGTCCCATTTTCTACACTTTCTGGGGGTTTCAGAGCTTTTATCAAAGATATAATGTTGCCCTTTTCACTTTTTAACGAAACGAAAGATTCCGGTATCAAATTTATAATGGATCTCTTAGTTATTAATCTACAGGGTGATTTTGAAAATTTTCGCTTTTACGCGTTAGCTTTTCAAAAATGTAAAAACTGCTTTTCTTAAAGATTTTTACGTAAAGTTCTAAAAAGTTTCATTTTTGAGTCCAGCCTATTCCAAAGAAAGGTTAAGAGAACCCTGCCTAACAACTATCGACCAGTCGCATTGCTTTCAGTTATATCAAAAGTAATGGAGAAAGCTATTAACCAACAACTTCTAAAGTACCTGGAAGGCTTCAACATTATCAGCGATCATCAATATGGTTTTCGGATCAGAGATCCACTGGAGATCTTCTAGTCTATGTCACCCATCTTTGGAACAACGCAATCAAACATCATAGGAAGTCTCGGGCTGTTGCACTGGATATTTCTAAAGCCTTTGATCGTGTTTGGCATGAGGGACTTCTAAGTAAACTGCGATCCTATTCTATGCCTAGTCGATTCTGTGCATGGTTGTCTAGCTTTCTTAAGGACCACTCTCTCCAAGTGGCGATTGATGGATTTCTCACGGACACCTTCACCATCAATGCCGGTGTTCCTCATGGGTCCATATTGTCTCCCACTCTCTTCTTACTCTACGTTAACGACCTTCTAGTGAAAATGAAAAATCCGATATTTAGTTTTACTGAATACCCTTATCTCATCTTTCTCTTTCAATGCACAAACATCGGCTGCCGACGCACATCTTGGCAGACAGAATGAAGTATCACGCCTCAACAAAGACCTGTCCCACTGGGTTCATCTATTAATTTGCTGAGCGTCAATCTGGGAGGAAATATGTCTTGGCATAACTATGTTGTGGCAATCGCCAAGATAATTTCTCAGAAACTTAGTGCACTCTTCCGAACCAGAAAGTTGTACACAGCTCAACAACATTTGACACTATACAAAGCCCAAATTCGACCATCACTGAAGTACTGCTGTCATGTCTGGAGCTCTGCACCTAAACATACTCTTCGGCTACTGGATTCCATCGAAAGGAGGACCATTCGTCTATTGGAAACCACGAGCTGACGAAGAGCCTCGACAGCCTAGAACATTGAAGAAAGGTTTGGGATTTGACTCTCTTTTACAGATATTTTCATGGGAAGTGCTCGGCTGATCTTGCCCTCTTAATTCCACTCAGAGCGACGAATAGCAGAAATACACGGCGAACCACTGCCGCCCATCCATATGTGGTTAAGCTTAACACATCTCGAACTTCATTTTTTAAGAATTCTTTCATCTGGAGGACTTCATCCTTATCGAACGACCTTCCCGAGGTCGTTTTTCCCAACGAATATAACCTTCAACGATTCAAAACAAACGTGAATCGCTTGTTGCGCAGACTCACCACTCCCAGAGTGCCCTAAAGGATATTTCCTATAGTGCTTGTGTATAAACATAAAAAAAAAATTTAAACGGGACACCCTATATACAGTGTCACCATTAAAGTCCGCACCATATGGAACTTTTTTTTATTAATGAGGTTAGTTAAAATTAAATTTCGGCAATCGTTTTTGCTTCAAATTAGACTAAAAATTATATAATCAAATGTCACCATCTGTCATTCGGTATCTGTCAAAAATTACATTCTAATCAAAAAATGCTGAAAAATGGCATTGTTTTACCGAATTTCAAAAAATTTTATTAGAAAAAGTTGTTTCTAGTACAATTCTTGGCCTAAATACAAAGTTTCAGTTTTCTAGCTCAAAGTTGATTTTTTTGCCATTTTTTCTAATTAACTTTTTTTTTATTTAATGTAAGTGCGTTTAATGGATATTAAACTATTTGCTTATACCATACTCAATATTTTATTTAGTTTGTATGAGCTTTTTTTTACTAGAATGCCATTTTTTTCGAAATTTAAAATTAGAGGCAAAAAAATTTGACACAGGTGGTGCAAAGTTATCCTAATTTAAAAATTTTAACAGATAGACGTCAGATATTCCATTTTTTTGATAGTACATACACCTAAGAAGTTTAAAAAACTTATAATAATATTCCCAGATATCAGATTAGTTCAAAATTTAGACACATTTTCTTTTTATCCACAATAAAATATCAAGGCAATTTTGAATTTTATAAGTAGGCTATGGAAAAAAACGAATTAGAGTGCCGAATAAATAAAAGAAATGTCATAAATGTGAATATTTTCGCAAGTTATAGTTTTCAGTGTTATCACCAATGTTGTCCATTCAAGAAAAAATAGAAATTGTCTTAATTTGTGGAGAGAATATGCCTCACCGGCAAGTATCTGCCATTTTTAATGAGAGGCATCCAGAAAAAAATTTGCAGCATAGCACTGTTTCAAGAATAATGTCAAAATTTAGAGAAACTGGATCTGTTCGAAATAATTTTAAGAAACCTCACGCGGCAAGTAAATACGATGAAGCAGCACAACTTGATGTTTGTTTAACTGTTATTGACCACGGTCAAACTAGTGTAACCAAGATAAGTGATGCAACAGGGTGCAAGAGGGAAAGCGTTAGAAAAATTCTTCAGAAAAATCGATTTCGGGCATATAAACCCAAGTTTATAAACACATTAAAAGAACGCGATTTTGATATCCGACTTGATTTTTCGTTGTATCATTTTAAAACCAATGTTTGGTGTGGAATTTTGAAAGATGAGCTTATTGGACCATACTTCTTTAGAGCAAACTTAACTGGTGAAAGGTACCTGAATTTTCTTGATAACGAGATTACCGAAGTTTTGGATAACATGCCCTTACACCATAGACATAACTTATGGTATCAGCTTGATGGTGCACCCATACATCAAACTGTAGCAGTGAAAGAACGCATAAACCAATTATTTCAAAACAGAGTTATAGGGCGTGATAGAGAATGTCACTGGCCATGCAGGTCGCCTGACATAACCCCACTAGACTTTTTTCTGTGGGGTTATCTTAAGCAGAAAGTTTATAAGAATCGACCGTTTAGAAATATCGAGCATTTGGAACAAACGATAGGACAGTGTTGTGCCGATATAAGACCAAGCTTTTTACAAAATGCTGTCAAAGACGTTTATAGACGGACGGGTGTTTGTATAGAGCGAGAAGGACGTCACACTGAAATGTGAAATTTATATTGCTTTTGTGTTACCTATTTAAAATGATTAAAGTTCCTTTTTGTTTTAATAATAATGATAGTTTTAAGTATAAAATAAAATTTTTATCAAATATTTAGATGTATTTGTCATTTGAAAAACGAAACATCTGACGTCAATCTGTTAAAATTTCGAAAAAAAATGGCATTCTAGTAAAAAAAAGCTCATACAAACTAAATAAAATATTGAGTATGGTATAAGCAAATAGTTTAATATCCATTAAGCGAACTTACATTAAATAAAAAAAAAGTTAATTAGAAAAAATGGCAAAAAAATCAACTTTGAGCTAGAAAACTGAAACTTTGTATTTAGGCCAAGAATTGTACTAGAAACAACTTTTTCTAATAAAATTTTTTGAAATTCGGTAAAACAATGCCATTTTTCAGCATTTTTTGATTAGAATGTAATTTTTGACAGATACCGAATGACAGATGGTGACATTTTATTATATAATTTTTAGTCTAATTTGAAGCAAAAACGATTGCCGAAATTTAATTTTAACTAACCTCATTAATAAAAAAAAGTTCCATATGGTGCGGACTTTAATGGTGACACTGTATATTATTTTTTAAATTAATTAAGCATAGTTAGAATAATAATTATGAAAAATATGATATGTTGGCATGATTTATCGAATCCAATTTAATATATAGAATAGCTGTAACAAAATGTTGGATTTGTTTCTAATAAATGGACCATGGCCTACTGTTATCACTAACGTAAATAATTAAAAATATCGCATTCTTAGGTTATTTTTGAATATAAATATCAACAGTTATGCAGTTTTGTAAAGCCCAAAGTTAATTAATTAAAAAAAATAATAAAATGGATGTCCCGTTTAAAAAATGTTATTTTTGATATCTCAAAGACGAAACTTTTAGAGAAAAATTGGCTACGCTACTGAACTTTGCCTGACAGTCTCTAACAAGATCCGTTTTAACCTTCCTGATAAGTTAACGCGTAAAGGAAATACGAGGGTGTAGCCCCAAAAGTGAAACCCGCAACATTCTATCTTGGATAATAGCTCTAATATCCCTAGAAAGTGCCGAAAATGGGACGCCCTGTACAAGGAATGACACTCTTCAATCTGTTTAAAATATTTTTGTGACCCTCAAATGGAAGGTAACATCCTGCAGATGTTTTCCATTTTTCTTAGTCGTCGTTTTTCGTAAATTGTGTCGTGAATTTTCCTGATAACAAATCAAAGCAGGGCGTTTTCGTGTTATTCTGACAAACACCTGCTTTTGTTCGCTTGATATGTGGGTTCCTTTTTGCTATTGAGTGGGCAAAGAATCACATATTGCCGTTTTTCGTAATATAAATTATTCCGTCTTCAAATTCTGATGTAAATACAGGGTGTTATGGAAATGACGTATTATATTTAAATGGGTGCCTCCTGGGGTGTCCTAAAGAAGCGCTACATATATATTTTTTTATATTCAACGTTTAAAAAGTAGGGTAATTCACCCATAAACCCACAGGTCACTTCGCGGCACAATCTTATTACACTGCCACTAGAGAAATAAATATTTAGCTTATCTAGTATCCAAATAGAAGTGAATCCAGGTGCCAGTAGACTAGCAAGTAATCCAGGGCACAAACATCTTCATTTTTTTCTGTTTTAGTGGGTAAAACTTATACCCCATTAAAACCCCTTCGGTATTTTCCTTCCAATCTCAGAACTTGATCCTGTATATCGTCAGAGACACAGAACTCATAGTGAAACACTGAACAAATTACCATAAATCATTTAAAGAAACACACACATGTTTCAAATTAATGTTTTAAAGATAGGGACACAAAATCGCTATACACTTTATAAAAAACACACAAATAGGAGAGAGGATACAAGTTGGCCCTTGCTGGCAAGATATGTGCCTCCAGGCACATACATATCAGTTGTTTTAGAGACACTATCAGATTATTAGATGATTTTATTACACAGGTCAGAGCTTTATTACTTTATACAGGGTCTTTCTTAATAACATACTAATATTTAAGAAGGTAATTCCTGGGCCCATTTTCAGAAAAAAAAGTGCATATGAACCTAATGTCCTAAACGTCTTAACTTTTGAGATACAGAGTGTTAAAGATTTTCAGAAAATCTGCTTTTTTATTAATATCCGGTATATTGCTCTAGATATTTTTTGTGAAATTTGTTACACACTTTTTATTCATCAAAAGCATTTTATAATATATAACATGTTTTTTATTCCGACCAGTGGCGTTCGTGAAAAAAGAAAAGAATGGTACGCCACATCATGTTTTTAAATAAAAATTATTGTTGAAATTCTCATTGCTTGCTTCCTTTTGTCGTTTGGCGTACAGTTCTCGTATAAAAAAATTAAATTCATTCATTAGCACTCTGTTATGAAATTAGGTATTAACAAAAATTAAAATGGATCTAGTAGGTAAGAAGCAGATGTTGTTTTATAAACATAAATAGTTTTAACAGTTGTCTACCTAGTCTAGTTTTCACGTATTTAAGTCATTAACATTAACAAATTATTAAAAAACTAGCAAATCTTTTATCTCAAAAGTTTAGGGCATCAAGGTTTTTTTCTGAAAATGGACCCAAGAATAATCTCCTTAAATATTAACATGTTATTAAGAAACATCCTGTATACGTTTTATTGTAACAGTTAAACACAGTAAGATCCGGCAAACGACTTTAATAGAATACATTTTAAACAAACATTTTCTTTGTAAGCTTTTTCACTTAAGCACGACTACGAAGTGACAAAAAATTTAGGTGAAACGAAATAAAGATAACTTGGTAAATTTGACTTTTGTTTTTTATTAGGAGTCCGTTCCCTTCATCTATTGTTCTCCCCCTGTCGAATGTCGTCTGTCTGAGGGTTTGACATTAGAAAATATAGCCTAGTCGAGCTAGAAATACATCTTATTCGGTTAGTACATCTTGGCGTAGACAACTCAGCGCGGCGCAGTTGATGTCAAGGACAATTCGGCGCATATTTAAAAACTGTTTACAAAAACTGATTTGACGTTATCACCTTAGTTAAGAGCTTAACACACCGAAAACGGCGCGGCGCGGCACCGCATGAATTTTAAGTTACAATTAAATAAATGGGAGATCTCACACTTAGTGCATATACGAGTATACAGGGTGTTAATTTGAAAACTTCCCACCACGGATTTATCGTAAACAACTGATTAAAAGAAAAAACGCCGAGACACGTTAAAAGATTTGCCAAAGGGGATAACTTTTTAACCAACAACTACTTCACCCCCTTTTACCCTCTGGCCCCCGGGGTCATCCCCTTAAAAATTTTAAATGACAAGGGGTATCAAGTAATAGCTTGTTTGAAAGGTCTTGTGCTTTATTTTGACGTTTGATTTTTTTTAAATGGGTAGATTCGTTTTCGAGAAAATTAGAAAAATTTTTACCGCCTTCTTTTTATCAACACAGATAACATGGGCGAACTATTACACCTGTTTAGTTTTTTATACCTGTTTAGTTTTTTATAGTTGCTAAGGGAAAGAAACAAATTAATTTGCTGTCAATTACCTTTGTGACAATCTTGGGATAGTGAAAATTAATTTATTGATTCAGATTTCTTCCAAAATGGTTTACACACTAGCGGAAAGAGTGGAAATGATTCTAATTTATTGTGCCCAAAATCAATGTGCTCGGCAAACTGCTGTTACATTGAACGCCAGACATCCGGAAAAGATAACTTCGCATAGGTATGTTTTGGACCTTGTTACTAAATTTACTCAAACTGGATCTGTTGCAAATAAAAAACGTAATCATCGTAGAGTTTTGGATGAAGCCGCTCAAGTTGAAGTTTTGGGTCATTTTGCCATAAATCCTAATACATTACGCAAAATTGTTGATGCGACTGGTATTTCATTAGGCTCTGTACACATAGTTACTAAATTACATAAATTTCATCCATTCAAAATGAAAATATTGCAAGAGTTAACCGAAGATGATTTCGATAGGCGAGTTGAGTTTTGTGAACAAATGACTGCAGCGATTAATGATAATACCATTCATGTAAAGAATATCTGCTTCAGTGATGAATGCACATTTTATCTAAATGGATGTGTTAATAAGCATAACTGCAGGTATTGGAGCAATGAAAATCCTCATGCTTTTGTAGAAGGGCATACTCAGTACCCCCAAAAAATTAATGTATGGGCAGGCATTTTAGGAAACAAAGTGATTGGGCCATTGTTTATTAATGGGAATTTAAATGGAGGCATTTATTTAGATATGTTGGAAAATACCATTGAAAACCAAATCGAAGACGATGGAAACCCTATACTTGATGAGGCTGAAATATATTTCCAGCAAGACGGCACTCCTCCTCACTATGTTCTTCCGGTTCGGCAATGGCTAGACGACGAGTTTCCAGATAAATTGATAGGGCAAAGGGTGTCTATAGAATGGCCTGCTAGATCTCCTGACTTGACGCCATTAGACTTTTTTCTATGGGGCCATTTGAAAACTATTGTGTTCACTCCCCAACCTAACAGTTTTGATGAACTTCGTCAACGCATCACCGAAAGCTGCCATGATCTCCCACAACATGTTTTTGAAAATGTCCGTCAGGAATTTGAAAATCGCCTATGTCATTGTTTGGCCAATAACGGGCAACATTTTGAACACTTGAAATTAAAAAGTGATATTTTCGTATGCTTTTTTTTCTATCTGAACAAATTAAGATAAATAAAGATTTTTCCAATTTTCTCGAAAACGAATTGACCGATTTAAAAAAATCAAACGTCAAAGTAAAGCACTTTGAAAGACCTTTCAAACAAGCTATTACTTGCTACCCTTTGTCATTTAAAATTTTTAAGGGGATGACCCCGGGGGCCAGAGGGTAAAAGGGGGTGAAGTAGTTTTTATTTAAAAAGTTGTCCCCTTTGGCAAATCTTTTGACATGTCTCGGCGTTTTTTCTTTTAATCAGTGGTTTTCGATAAATCCGTGGTGGGAAGTTTTCAAATGAACACCCTGTATATACAGGTTGTGCCAGTAAGGTGTCTGGCTGGTGTCTTGATACGACCTGAACAAATGCGATTTACATTGTAGGTATCCTAAAGTACTTTATATCGATTTATGTTAGTAATTTTTAATTCTCTTATACAAATCGTTCGTTAGATCTTGGAAAATTTAGGGATTTTAAACATGCTTTAATTTAATTTTTTTAAATAGGACACCCTATATATTTTTAGGCATATGGATTTATCTTGCGAATATCGTTATTTTTTTAAATACCTAAATCTTATAATTTCTGAAATATTTTAAGATTTGTCTTAATTCAGGTAAAAATTGGAAGTTCTGATTACAGAATTTAGTCAAGTTAGCCTTGGAACAAAAACAAAGTCAAATGAACTGACTGTGAAACTTATAAAACAAGAAGTGCACCTAGGATGCTGGGATAAGCTAAGGCTTAGAAATCAAATTAATTAATCAAATTTAACAATATTTACAAGAACTTGTCAGCATTTCGCTGACAAGAAGCAAATAACGCTGACAAACAACAAATAACAATAATAATAAAAATATTATAAATTATGTTCAATATGACCTCCTAAATTTAAGATGCAAGCACGAATTCTTTTTTCAAAAGATTCGCCTATATTTCTCAACATATTCGGAGTAATTGTGTGAAAAACTTCCCTAATTCGTGCTTGCATGTTTTCTCTTATTGTGGGAGCAGTTTAATATACTTTCTCTTTTACGTATCCCCATAAGAAAAAATCAAGCTTGGTCAGATCGGGAGATCTTGCCGGCCACGATATTGGTCCTCCTCTACCTATCCAATGATCAGTAAATCGTTCATTTAAAAAATTTCTTACGAGCATACTGTAATGAGGTGGTGCTCCATCTCCATCTTGTTGAAACCATATTCTTCCACGAGTGTGTACTGGCAACACATTTAAAAGTCCGTGTAAATAATTTTGTAAAAATCAAGGTAAATCTGACCTGTAACGTTTCCGTCAAAAAATGTGGTCCAATAACATGATTACCTATTATGCCGGCCCAAACATTAACACTCCATCTATCTTGATTCTTAGCTTCCCTAGTGAAAAAAGGATTGCTTGTATCGTAGGAAGAAAATTATGCCGATTTACTGATCCATTGTTATGAAACGTAGCCTCGTCACTAAACATAACATATCCGAAAAACTGAGCTTGATGTTGTATCATATCCTGTGCCCACTGACAAAAAATAACTCTACTTTTATAGTCTTGTTCTCCTAATTCTTGTAACAATTGTATGTGATAGGGATGTAATTTTTCACTTCGGATAATCTGATGATGCGCTGAAAGGAAATTCGTGGCCGAGCTGTCTCGTACTTTTGCGGGGATCTTCAACTAAATTTAACATAACCATACATTTATTTTCATCGTTAGTAGCTGGCTTAACTCTCTCATGTTTCTCGTAATCAACACGCACTGTTCTTTCAAATCGCTCTTTTAACATTTCAAACGATTTTCGATCAAGATGAGTTCTATGAGGATATTATTCTGCGTATACTCTGGAAGCCACAAATGCATTTATATCGCTTGCGCCCAAAACATAGATCATGTTAACCAGTTCCTCTTTGGAGAAATTCATATTTATATTATCTCGATAAAATTAACTAAGTAAGTTAAGCAGTAATGAACCACAAACTTAAAAAACTAACTTTATAATGACAGCTACGTTAAAGAAAATTATTTATTTTTTGTTAAGGCTATCTTGACTAAATTCTGTAACCAGAACTTCCAATGTTTACCTGAATTAAGACAAATCTTAAAATATTTCAGAAATTATAAGATTTAGATATAGGACATATTTAGCAAAAAATAATGGTATTCGCAAGATAAATCCATATGTCTAAAAATCTATAGAGTGTCCTACTTAAAAATTTTAAATTAAAGCATATTTAAAATCCCTAAATTGTCGAAGATCTAACGAACGCTTTGTATAAGAGAATTAAAAATTACTAACATAAATCGATATAAAGTACTTTAGGGTACCCACAATGTAAATCGCATTTGTTCAGGTTGTACCAATGGATTGGTATGATTTTTATATCGTACCATTAAAAAGTACTAAAATTTCAGAAACAATTATTGATTACTTGACAACGCTGCATTTCAGTTCAAAAAAATAAATACGGTCTGCTATATCAAAATGTGGAAAAAGATACCTAGTGTCTCATTTAAAAAAATTATAAAATATTCGATGCCACTTTTGGGGCCACCCTGTAGATTGTAAAATATTTTTCAGGTTATGCATCTTAGTAAACCATTTATTTTTGTATGGAACGTTTTTATCTATCTTTAAGAGTTTAGGTGCTTTCGAAGCCAGACACCTTGCTGACACACACTGTATATACAGGGTCGCTTTTATATATGGAAACGGTCGATTATTTGCTAAAGTAAGATAGCTAGCGAAGAATGTTAAATATAAAACTTTTAGGGTTTTTAGAAATCTATTATACTACACATAAACTAAGTATACAGGATCAGTCAAAAAGCCATGGAAGAACAAAGTTACTTTATTTTAAATGGAATTACCTGTATATTATTCAATATTTCAATTATTTACAAGATTCTAAAAAAAAATGTTAAGCACACCACATACCCAATCTTAACCGTTTTCGAGATATCGAGTTTCGAATTTCATTTTCAAATAAATCTAATAACAATAATAAAAAAGACAAACTAAGTTTTAGTAAACAACAATTTAAAATCCTATTTTATACGGTGCTCAAAGTGTCCACCGTTTACCTCCTGGCAGTAATGAATTCGGTGAACAAAATTTTGTAGCGAATCTAAAAGGATATTGGGAGCAATACTGGAAATTTCATGCATTATTCTTTGTTGCAAATCTTCGATATTTTGTGGCTTATTTTTGTACACTAAATTTTTGATATGGCCCCACAGGAAAAAGTCAAGAGGGGTCATATTAGGAGGCCTAGCAGGCCATTCAATTGCACCTCTGCGCCCAATCCACCAAGAAAAGTTTCCTCTAGATATTCCCTCACCATCCGTACAAAATGTGATAGAGCCCCATCTTGTTGAAACCATATTTGTTCAGCCGGTAAATTGGGATTATTATGGTTCGGGAATATTCGTCTGAGCTGTGGAACAATATTCTTTTGTAAAAGTAATAAATATCGTTCAGAGTTCAAATTTCCATGTATAAAATAGGGTCCTATGACGTTTCCACCAATAATGCCACACCAAACATTGTTTTTTTGTGGTCGTTGGGTATGAACTTGTTATATCCAATGTGGATTTTGGTCTGACCAATATCTATAGTTGTGTCGATTTACGTGCCCGTTTAAACAAAACGTTGATTCATCAGAAAATAAAATGTGGTTGACAAAGTTGGCATTTTGATTCAATTTATCCATAATGATTTCGCAAAACTGAATTCTGCGATCAAAATCGTCTTCACTCAATTCTTGTAACAAATGAATATTATATGGTTTGAATTTTTCTCTTTTGGTAATTTTTTGAATGGAATATCGACTCATATTATGATTTAAAGCCCGCTGTTGCGTCGAATTTATTGGATTTTCTTCATTAGTAACGCTTACCGGTCTTCCACTTTTTGGTCGATCTTTCACACCTCCAGTTTCATGAAAACGCTGCAATGTTTTGGAAACAGTTGATTTAGTTATAGGTTCCCGATCTGGGTGCAATTCATTAAAAATATTCACCACATAGATAAAACTCCGTGTCCTATCGCCGTACCCTATAATCATTAAAATTTCAATGCGCTCGGTATCACTTAAACGTGCCATATTTACGCGAAAATTGTTCACAAATTGTAAATGTAAGCATTTTTGGCATATCTGTTGTCAAGATGACAAAACAACATTGTTATGAAGATAAATATTTTCTAAGGTAACTTGATGGCGTAGAATTAATGAATTTAATAATTTATTTGGAAACGAAATTCGAAACTCGATATCTCGAAAACGGTTAAGATTGGGTATGTGGTGTGCTTAACATTTTTTTTTAGAATCTTGTAAATAATTGAAATATTCAATAATATACAGGGGGTTCCATTTAAAATAAAGTAACTTTGTTCTTCCATGGGTTTTTGACTGATCCTGTATGCTTAGTTAATGTGTAGTATAATAGATTTCTAAAAACCCTAAGAGTTTTGTATTTAACATTCTTCGCTAGCTATCTTACTTTAGCAAATAATCGACCGTTTCCATACATAAAAGCGACCCTGTATATATTGAATATATATTTGAATTTTACTCAAACTGTAAACAACACTTCATAATAGTATGGACTGCTATGCTTGGCTCGTAGGAAGAAGAAGGGTCAGTGAGAGTAAACACAGTTCAGTAGATGTTAGTGTTTGTTTTGTCGGCTAATATTATAATATTATCGATTTGAATCGTAAATTGATTACTTTCGCGATGCGCAATGAAGAGGAAGAGCAAGAAATTATTTGCTGCGGAAGGCTTACCTCTCAGATAAGTACTCTTAAATTACTTTAAAAAAAAACTGTTGTTGTTTGCCAAGTTATTGGTATGTTCGTTCATACCTGGACCTGGACTTGTGGTAGCATTCTTAAACAGCGTTTATATTGCCGGCCGTGCTTACCATTGGGGAAAACGTGTAGACTTCTGATGGCTACGTTGATTTGAAAAATTTTTCTAGAGCTGTGATATTATTTTTTCAAATCAAAATTTTGAAAAGCTGAAAAAGCTCGTCCTATGATGAATTGCAAAATAAACTTAGATTTATTATTATATCTGAGGAATAACAAATCCTACTAAATAAACAATATGTCATGGGGCTGGTATAAATAGGTACCATGTTAATAACATAGCATCAGAGAAATCGCCTACCACAAGCCACTCACTTATATTAAATATAGAAATCAAGTTAAAAGAGAAAATGCTTATTTAGCTCATTTACAGTTACTTTTCTTTCAGAGTTTTATTTTTATAAGATAAAATATGCTCCAAAAGGTAAAAGCTTGCAGAAAAATCAGCACGATATCATAATTATTGTTTTTGTGGCATTTCTTTCTGCTCCCCTTTTCCTTCGTTACCTAAATGAAATAAATGAATTTCGTAAATCTTATAACAGTCTTTTGCCCTAAAATAAATTATGTCGGGGTTTTTTAAAGATCGTTTTATATTAGGGAAAAATTTTATTCGGGATACTTGATACCTTCATACGCGACTGAACTATGAAAAAAATAAAAATTCGTGATTGAAATTCAAATTTGGTATTTGTCGCATTTTAATTTAGGGAAAACCGTTATACAGGGTCTCTCAGATTAACTATCTACTATTGCTAAGTTGTGTATACGATACATATAAACAAGTAAATTATGTACAGGGTGTCCATTTTTGGGTAGTTTTAAGGGGTATCTCCGTTATTAGTAAAGATAGAAGGATGCGGTTTTCGCAGCACTGTGCTTCTTTTTTGTCAAACTGAAGATGCCGTAATCAGAATTTTTCTAGGCCGCCTTGTTTCTGATATATGGGTAGTTTTTGAGAATTGTGTATTTTGGGACAACCCCCATATCTCGGTTACCCCGTAACGTATCACAAAGAAATAAAATGTTCTTTTTGTAGCTTTTACGTCGAATCCAGTGACGTACTCAGATTTTTTCTACTGTAATATAAGTATAACCACTAAGTATAACCACTAGTAGTCTGATTCCGAACGGATACTAGTCTGATTCCGAACGGATACTAGGTGAGGATGAAATAGTTAATTTTGTCAATTAACGATTTCATCCGTGTTATGCTTAGTGGACTGATTAAATAGCAATATTGTAACATCAAAGGTGAATGCTCGATATTTTTAGTTTTGGATGTATTGTAAATTAAACATGGATATTATTAAAGAAAGAGTTTGAACGAGAACGTCGTTTTAATTAAATGAAGCTCCGAGACGATTAGTAATACAAAAGGGAAGATTATTACATGGCGATCCTGCCAACGGCCTGATCTAAGAAAAATACTATAGTACAGAATATGGTAATGGTTCCATACGAAAATGGGTAATAAGGAAAGCAAAGAAGAGATTATTATTAGAGATTATGGTTTGCTTGGCTATAACTTTATTATGGATTGGATACAGAATATGCAAACAAGCATGTGAGAGGAAAATGAGAAGAGCTGTGCTAGCAGCAGTACTGACAAAATCTAAAAAAAAATAATTATGGTATATATGGTATTATGGTTAAGTAATTAAAAAATGCCGAAAGAAGTAGATGAATTTAGGTATTTATTGGAAGAATTAAGAGTATTTAATAGAAATGTTGGAAAAGATAATCAAGAGCGAAGAAATAGTTTTAAGGTACTAGAATATTATGTTAAGAAATTAGAAAAATTGAAATTGCAATTTAGTGAAGTTAGGGATAAATTTAAGAGTAAGTCGTATATAGGAGAATTGGTAGATAAGGCTAAATTATATGTAAACGATATAAATAGTTATCTAGAGCATCTAGACAAGATTTTTCAAGAAAGGCGTACAGAAATCCAATTGCTGAAGTTACCATCTGCGATAGGGCTTGATTCTAATTCTTCAGATAGTGAAACGGAAGGTAAAATGTCTGAAAAATTCGAATTGAAGACCGCAGCGGGGTTAATTCCGGTAATGGATGGCTCTGAAGTTTCCATAAAACACCTTATTGATGCTATAGAGTTATACGATTCTTTATTGGATACTGAGGGCAAAAAACTTTTAACCACGTATGTTTTAAAAACTAGACTGACTGAAAGCGCAAAAATTAGACTTAAACAATCCTACTTAACAAATGCACTTTTAGTTACCGATTTAAAATCTTATTTTATTTCAAAAAAATCAGTTTCTGCATTGTCATTTAAATTAAACAACTCAAAACAAAACTCAAAATCAATCGAAGGTCGCTGGAAAAATTATTAGTTGATCTTACTTTGACTCAAGCGGACGGAAATGACCAAAATGTGATGATTTTGAGACCAATCAATGAAAAAATCGCGGTGAATTCATTTGCAAACGGACTTAATAATAATGACCTACGAACGATTATAAAAGCACGAAATTATTTAAATCTCAATGACGCGATTAGGGGTGCTAAGGACGAGGAGTTAACACTAAACAACTCGAGACCAATTTTTTCTATGCGTTCGAATTTCCATAACACGTATAATACAGGCACGAATCATAGACGTTTTAATAACAATTTTACAAGGGGTTTTAATAACAATTTTACAAGGGGTGTTAATAACAATTTTACAAGGGGTTCTTTCAGGAGTTCAACTCAAGGAACTAACAATAACAGACAATACAATACTAATAACAATATTCCGCAACCATCTTACAGACAACCACCACGTTTTCAAAATCCATCAACATTTAATAACAGGGGGAACAGTAATCGATACGGACAGCGAGGATATTTTATGCAAAATACAGACCAGCGGAATCTAAGTACGAACAATCCAAATAGAATGTTTTTCGAGGCTTCTAAGCCACAAATTTTATTACATTCAAATGGCTTAAATTTTATTAGCGTAAAGTATAAAGAAAAATATATTAATCTATTAATAGATACAGGTGCATCTGTAAGCGTAATTTTCAAAAATTATGTAAGTAAGTTAGAAAAAATAAAGTTTTCAGATAATATAACAATCAATGGAATATCTGGGTCAATAGTTTCACAAGGTTCAGCAAACTTAAATTTAAAAGTAAACAATTTTAATATAATTCATAAATTTTTGCTGATTGACAGTTTTGACGATAGTTGTCACGGTGTAATAGGATCGGATTTTTGCTACAAATATTTAGCAACGATAAACTACGAGAAGTTCTATTTTTCATTTAATTTTAACAATAACAAAATAACGACACCTTTGCATTCTAAAAGCGAATTATTTACGTTTATTCCTAAACGCAGCGAAATAATTAAATATTTTCATGTAAAAACAGATAAAGATTGTGTTATTTTAGCTGACGAAGTAGGTGAAGGTATTTTCACTGCCGGAGCGGTAGTCCGACCTACCTCAAATATGATACCTGTAAAGTTTCTTAATGTACGTGATCAGGATGTTAGTTTAAAAAATTTTCAACCAAAAATCGAATTATTCGAAAATTACGAATTCGGTCATTTCGACGTTACTGACAACAATTCAGTTAATAGGGTAGAAAAATTACTAAATTTATTAGAATTCACACATATGAACGATAAAGAGACATTCTCTATACAGAAAATATGCGCAAAGTATTCTGATATTTTTCTTTTAGAAAATGATCCTTTAACAACAACTAACATTTATAAACAAAAAATTCACTTAAAACCCAATGTATCACCAGTTTACGTCAAACAATATCGATTACCTCATTCTCAAAAGGAAGAAATAAACAAACAGATTGATAAAATGCTACAAGACGGAATAATAGAAGAAGCTAGATCTGAATGGTCTTCTCCACTTTTAATTGTTCCAAAGAGAGTTGATAATAATGGTAATAGAAAGTTTAGGGTAGTACTAGATTATAGGCTTCTGAATTCGAGGGTTATTTCAGACGATAGATGGCCTTTACCATGTATCAATGAAATTTTAGATTCGTTAGGAGGCGCAACTTATTTTTCACATTTAGATTTATCACAAAGTTACTATCAAATAGAACTGGACAAGTCTAGCAGACCTATAACAGCCTTTACAGTAGGTAGCAAGGGACAATTTCAAATGACTCGCCTTCCTATGGGGCTAAAGATAAGTCCAAATTCTTTTTCGCGTGCCATGACAATTGCAATGTCAGGCCTTAATTATGAAAATTGTTTTGTTTATTTGGATGATCTCATTGTCTTTGGAAATAATTTACTAAATCACAATAAAAATTTGGTTAAAGTTTTTCAAAGATTACGGGAAGTAAATTTAAAATTAAACCCTAACAAATGTGAATTTCTAAAAAAGGAACTTTTATATTTAGGACATGTTGTATCAAGCGAGGGAGTTTCACCAGATCCTGAAAAAATTAAAGCGGTTCAGGATTATCCTGCTCCAAAGGATGCAAATGAAGTAAAAAGGTTCGTTGCATTCGCTAATTACTACAGGAAATATATTAAAAATTTTTCCGAGATAGCAGCTCCACTAAACTTTTTATCACGGAAAAATGTTCAATTTCATTGGACTTCGGAATGTCAAAATGCTTTTGAAACTTTAAAAACAGCACTAGTTAACCCTCCCGTCCTTCAATATCCAAATTTTTCACCTGAAAACACTTTTATTTTAAAAACTGATGCTGCACGTGACAGTGTAGGCGCTGTTCTATCAAATTTTGATGATAGGCCAATAGCTTATGCAAGTAGAGCTTTAAATACAGCGGAAAGACGATATTCTACAATTGAAAAGGAACTTTTAGCTATTGTTTTTGGTATTAAACATTTTTCGTGTTATCTATACGGGAAAAAATTTATAATTTATACTGATCATAAGCCTTTAGTTTATTTATTTGGTATGACAAACCCTTCAAGTAGATTAACGAAGTTTAGATTACTTATAGAAGAATACGATTTTGACATAAGGTACATAAAAGGTAAGGATAATGTGACTGCAGACGCATTATCACGAATACCAGTTTCTTCCGATGAATTAAAAAATATTTCTAAAACAGTTGAAGAAACATTATTTGCTATAACTAGGCAACAAAGCAAGGTCCTTAAAGAGCAAATAGAAAATAAGATAAGTTTTAATGACTCACTGAGTGACAGGATTGATCACCCTGGCATTGTTGAATTGTTAAAACGGCCAAAAAACTCGTATGAACTTAGTTTACTTTCTAAAATAGATTTTGAAAAGTTAATAAAAGAAAATAAATTTGATTTTTATTTAGGAAATTTTCTTTTCGTCGAAAATCAAAAAATAATTTTTATGAAACAGGATACTCGATCGACGCACGTACTAGCTACTTCGTTGAGAGACCTGGATTCAATTTGTATTAAATACAATATTCCGGAATTAATTATTTTAAAAAATAAAGAAAACGCGCGATTAATAACTAGTATTATGCATAATGAAATAAAAGACATGTCGAATAAATATTTTAAAATTTCTATTGTTAAAGATGTAGAAAAAGTAACTGATTTAGAACGCCAAAGAATTATTCTTAATGATTTTCATATCCTGCCCACCGGCGGTCATGCTGGAATAAACCGGATGTATAATAATATTAAGAAATATTATTTTTGGTCAAACTTACATTCGAATGTTGAAGAGATTGTCAAACGTTGTGATGCCTGTCAGAGGTATAAGCATTCTAGGCCTAATGTACAACCTATGTCCATCACTACGACTGCATCTTCAGCATTCCAAAATATATATTTAGATTTGGTAGGGCCTTTAGAACAAGATGAACAAGGAAATCGCTACATACTTACTTTGCAGTGTGAGCTTTCTAAGTTTGTTGAGTGTTATCCCTTGCCAAATAAGGAGTCAACAACTATAGCATCAAGTTTTGTAAATAATTTTATATTGCGATATGGTATACCAAAATGTATAATTTCAGATAGAGGGTCAGAATTTTTGTGTTCAACTTTAAAGGATACATGCAAAATTTTAAAAATAAAACAATTGTTTTCAACAGCGTATCATCATGAAACATTAGGCTCACTTGAAAACACGCACAAACATTTAAATGCTTATTTACGGATACAAACAACCAAAAATCCAGAAACTTGGAGCACTTGGCTTCCATTTTGGAGTTTTTCGTACAATAATAGCGTTCACACAGAAACACGTTATACACCTTATGAGTTAATTTTTGGAAAAACTTGTAATTTACCATCTAATATTGAAAATAAAATAGATCCACTCTATAATTTTGAAAATTATCCTATTGAACTAAAATATCGCTTGCAAAATGCATGGGCAGATGCTAGAGATAATTTAGTAAAGTCCAAAGAGAAGAGAAAAGTCTGTTTTGACAAAAAAACAAAATTTATTATTTATAAACCTGGGGAAAAGATTTTGGTAAAAAATGATGCTGGAAATAAAAAAGATACTATTTATAACGGTCCTTACCCAGTAGTAGAGGATAAGGCTCCAAATGTTTTAATTAAGATAGGAAATAGATTAGTTGAAGTACATAAAAATAGGACAAAAATGTATTTTGAAAAATAGCATATCAAACATTTTTTTTTATTATTTTTTTATTTTCCGTAGGAGGTGTAATATAAGTATAACCACTAAGTATAACCACTAGTAGTCTGATTCCGAACGGATACTAGTCTGATTCCGAACGGATACTAGGTGAGGATGAAATAGTTAATTTTGTCAATTAACGATTTCATCCGTGTTATGCTTAGTGGACTGATTAAATAGCAATATTGTAACATCAAAGGTGAATGCTCGATATTTTTAGTTTTGGATGTATTGTAAATTAAACATGGATATTATTAAAGAAAGAGTTTGAACGAGAACGTCGTTTTAATTAAATGAAGCTCCGAGACGATTAGTAATACAAAAGGGAAGATTATTACACTACATTCAATAGTTTTCAAGGAAAATAAACAAATTTGCTTCTTTTAAATGGGTCACCCTATATATTTTTTCATAATATAATTTAGTTTGTAACAAGCATCTCAAAAATATATAACACTTTATTTTTAGTCTTAGTATTTGGCCCGAAATATACATTTTTCAAAAATATACCATGTTTTTTTTAGTAGGCCAAACAGGGATTAAAAAAACAAACAAAACAACACCGTCCTATGTGTCATAATAATAAAATCTTCTAATTCTGTCAGAGCATTCAGGTTCTCTAAGTTGTTTTAAAATTTCTAATTAATAGTGAAAAATCAGTTTGTCCTACTTATGGCAGAGTATGTAAACTTTGAGAAGTACGACATGGTCGTTTGTTATATCCAGTGTAACGAAAATGCAGATGGAGCATTAGAAGTGTATTTGATTAGGTGAATATAAGCCCTTATGTAGTAATTCTATGAAATTTATAAATTTTCTTAAATTACTTGTAGATATCCCGAAAGACGACCGGATAAACGAATTTTTTCAAGAATAAAATCGAATTTAATTAAACACGGTTCATTTTCTAAACCTCGCCCTAAAATCTACCACAAGGATAATCGCGAGACTGATCAAATAAATGTGTACAATTGAAACAAATTCAAGTAGATCTTGCAGAAAAGTTTAAGGTTCGGTCGGGATAATTAAATCAAGAGTGCAAACAATCCTAAAAAAACACAATTTTAAGCCATATGAATTCCACCGTGTACAAAACTTACAACCTGGTGATGCACAGCGCCGTATAGAGTTTTGCAATTGGTATTTACAACATCTGAACAGGGAAAAAAATTTTGAAAAAACAGTTATATGGTCTGATTAGGCTCATTTTACCTGTGCTGGCATGTTTAATTGACAGAATACGAGGTTTTGGTCTCAGAAAAATCAGCATGTAATATTTCCAATCGAACGGCAAATCAGATTTGGCGTTAGCGTTTCATGCTTTATACTGAATAGCAAAATAGTTTATAATATATTTGAAGGAAGAGTTTAATACAATGCAAATAAAAATTATGGAAAACATTGTGCCAGAAATAATAGAAGATGTCTATAGCTGGTCTCAATAACTTGCACTTGCATCTTCGACAGGATGAAGCGCCCGCTCACAATGCCCAAATTGTAAAGACCTATCTAGATTATAACTTCCAAGATCGCTGGATTGGAACCAATGGACCTATAAGATGGCCACCAAGGTCACCCGACTTGTCGGTTTTGGATTTCTTCTTATGGGTATACCTTCAAAATAAAATTTATTCCATTCAGTACCAAGCAATGGCAGATTTAAGAATTGTCATTGACAGAGCTTTTAGGGAGTTACAGACGCGGCCGTTTATTATTTTTAATTCCTTAAGGCGAATAAGATGTGTGAAACATGTCTAAGGCATAATGGAGAACAATTTGAGGAATATTTATGTTTAATATTTAATCACACCAGTATTTTTGTAATATCCGTCATGGCCTACTAAAAAAAAAATGGTATATTTTTGAAAAACGTATATTTCGGTCATAATACTAAGACTAAAAATAAAGTATTATATATTTTTGAGAAGCTTGTTACAAATTAAATTATATTATTAAAAAATATATAGGGTTTGTTCGGGTTTGTTCGAATATTCTGAAAACTATTGAATGTAGAAAATATCTGAGTACGTCACTGGATTTTACGTAAAAAACTACAAAAAGACCATTTTATTTCTTTTTGATACGTAACGGGGTAATCGAGATATGAGGGGTGTCCCAAAATGCACAATTCTCAAAAACATCCCGTATATCAAAAACAAGGCGGCCTAGAAATATTCTAATTACGGCATCTTCTGTTTGACAAAAAAGTACTGCGAAAACCGCATGCTTCTATCTTTACTAATAACGGAGATACCCCTTAAAACTACCCAAAAATGGACACCCTGTACTTACGGGCAAACCCAATAACAACATGTATATTAATACACTCACTTGTTCAGCGAGGAGGAGGTTCTGAGTGTTATCCAGTGTGGATGAGAGTAAGGGCGCAGCGAGTGACGATATCCCATCTTACTTTGTAAAAAAATATGTATCGAGTTTATGTGAACCACTCAGTGTAAACTGGTGTATAGTGGGACTTCATGTAAAATACTTATAATCTTAATGATCATATACAAACATATGCATGCATGTAAGGAAACAAACTAATAGTAATTATTGGAACTAATCCTTAAAGTTAATTATTTTTCATTTAATTTTATAATTCCCACTATACACCACTTGTTCCACTATGAATCACTATTTGGTTCATATAGTGGTTTATAATGGGATTTTCGAAACTTCTTGATTTTTCGATAAAAAGTGTTTTTTAACATTAATTTGATAGCATCGTGCTTTTTAGTCTCGCTGAAATAAATCATTTGATTTGTGACATCATTGATAGCATGACGCATATACCTACCTTTTATACTGGTCATTAGGTTTTTGTTCCTTGGAAAATCTGCTCTGCTCTGCTGTGTCTTGGATGTCGCGACATATTCAAATCTTCAAAAAATGTAATAGTTTGGCACACAAGCAGCTTTTATCTGTGATGTTACACTATGGAGTAAGAGGAATTGTTCTCAATTTAGTAAAAAATTATCTGCAAGAAAAACCACAAATGGTTAAAATCAATAATACATTGAGTGGGTCCGCTCCTCTTCAGCATTTATCTTAATGCTGTTTTAACAGAAAGTATAGGAGCTATAGTTATATCTTATGCTCACGACACGGCTATAATATTTACTGGTAAAGATTGGGAAGAAGTTAAAAATAAGGCAATGGAAGGTTTTAAATTGGTTAAGAGTTGGTTGGAAACTTATAAAAATATAAATCACTTATTCTAAATGAAACAAATTACATAGCCCTTTTCGTTAACAAGGGCTGGTCAGCCCAATTTTAAAGATATTACTATCGGTAATGATAGAATTGCTGAAGTAACCCACACCAAATATCTTGGTGTGCTGGTTGCCCACTTTATGAAGTGGTGTGCGCAGATGTGTGAGTAAACACCTTTGCGATACAGCTCCGGGTTTTAGTTAAAATATCGTAATTTTTGTATAAATAATATTCTGAAAACAAGTCCTATTGTGATTTAATACAACCAGTGTTCCGGTTATCCCGTTTTTGTAAGAAAAAAGTCGATTCACAAACGAATTAACCTTCTACCATAAGACAAATTCAAATTTGAGGTTAATCCAGCGGTAGCATACCATCTACTAGAAGTATCAGTCAATCGGACCAAACTATAGATGATAGGACGGAGAAGTTGATCGCCAAGGTATGTTCCAGCTTAATTCATAAAATGGAAATCAAGTTTATCGAATGTTTTGATAAATTTAGTAATAAATTAGAAGAATTTTCTTCCTCGTTAAAGTCGATCAATAACACAACTGATGATTATTCCAACAAACTGGAGGCTCTTGAAGAAAAGTTGGATACAGTTGAGTAACTCTCCAAAAGAAAGTCATTGCGCTTTCATGGACTCGAAAAGGACGAAAATGAGGACATCGCCAAGATTATTGTATCCTTTAAAATTATTCTGAAAATTCCATGTAGATTGAGCGACATAGATCGTGCTTTTAGAGTGAGAAAAACCCACTATGAAAATTAAAGGCCTTGTCCTGTGTTGGTTTTATACAATATACTAAATGTAGTCAGGTTTTTGATGCCAAAAAATCGTTAAAGAATACACAGTACTCCGTTTTTGAAGACCTAACAAAAAAAAAGATTCGACTTATTGATAGCGGCAAAAAACAAGTATGGTAATCTAAAAGCATGGTCTAATGATGCAAGAATATTTTTTTGTATCCCGTTGATAATAAGAGTAAAGCGATGAAGAACGTTTTACTTGCCATATTCATGTGTTGTTGATGGATTTTCTTGACAAACCTTATCAATTCATATTATTTCTAGCTGAAATTATATTTTAATTTATATTATAGATTTTATATTCCTTTCTTCATAATAAAATTGAAATTATATTTTGTATTATCATATAAAATCTACGATATACTTGGTATACATTTTCTTGAGAAGTACCCAATGCGTTTAATATCGTTGTTTATATTAAAATTATGTTTAAAAATTGACAAGTTTAACTTAATATGTTTTAGACCCATTTTTTGTAGTCCAATTCTTGATATTCAAAATACCCATTCTTACCAGTTAAAATGTAGCGCGAAACCTATCTTATGTATTTTGAATAGTCTATTGGAGGAACACAAATGTACAATTATTTTTATGTTGATTTTGTTAAGAAAACATGTAATTTACAGCTCCTTGAAAGTATGTTTAATAAGTATGGCCTAAAACAATGTGTATCTAAACCAACTCTGGTCACTAATACTTCTACAAGCCTAATTGATATCATCGTTTGCTCTGTACCAAGTTAGAGTTAATACTCTCAATCAAGATAATATTTCAGATCATAAAATGGTCACCTGCGAATTAGAAGTTTGTAAAAGTAAAGCAATCGATTTTTCGCACATACCGTGACTTCTCTAATTTTGTTATGAAGAATTTTTAAACGATTTAAATCTTATTAACTGGAACATATTTTTTAACTTCCTAATGTTAATGATATGTTAAATTTTCTGTATGGCAATATTCATTCACTCTTTGATAATCATACTCCCTTTAGAATGTCGAGAATTACTAGAGCCCCAGCGCCATGGCTTACTCCCAACTTGAACCTTATGCTTAAAGAAAGAAAGGAAGCCCTAGGTAGGTATAAAAAGAATAGGACTGATATCTTAAGGGAAGAATATAAATCTTTAAGAAACCATATTAATATGGCGGTCAGGTCAGAAAAAAGGCATTTTTACAGCATTCATTCAAAACTTCTCCTAAACTATTTTGAAAAACTTTATAATATCTAAATCTTATATCTAATCCTAAAGGTGGGTCCAGACCAAACGCGCTGCGCCGCTCTGTGCTGCGCCGCGCCGGCAAACAACGCGCGGAACTTCACAACTCGGCGCAGAGCGGCGCAAAACAGCGCAAATTTATTTGAAGGAATATTTTGATTATAGCTTGTTCCAAGTGGCGCGCGCGCGCGTATAAGTATGGAATACCACAAAAGAGTTCAAATTGCTGCTGCTGTCATAATTATTAATAATTTAAAAAATAAAACAAGACAAAACAAGAAACGTCGACATTGGGTATCACCATTCCTTAGAAGTAGATCAGTTTATGGTGGAAAACACCTACTAAATGATATATATATATTATATAGGTAATATTGGACAATTCGAAAATGTTTGCCGTATGTCATATAAAGACTGAGGTCTTGCTAAACATTGTAACCATCGTCCCGTCCTAAAAAGGTATATTATTAATATAAAAAGGGCTATTAAATAACGTAAAATTATTAACCTTTTCCTGTACCAGTCGAATTCTTGATTTTAGATTTTTCTCTTCTATATGAAGACAACAAAGAAGTCATTTTAGCTTTTACAGCAGCAACATCGCATCCCACGTCCGAAGAAATTTTCATCCAAGCATCGTGTTTTTTATTTTTGATATGGTAGTTATTATTTTTGGGATCCCACAATTCAGGTTTTTGGCGATAAAGGTCAATCAAATTTTCGATAATCTCATGTGTCCATTCAATTTGTGTATTCATTTTCACGTTTTGTTGAAATTGGGTATAATTTACTCTTTTAAAAATCACAAGGCACAAGACATCGTCTAAATCAAACGCGCACAAACAAACGTTTTCCTTTGATGTACCGACATTTACCGGGTCGTGTTCGCTCTTGTTGCAGAGTAGCGCAATCTGGCGCGATTTAGCGCGTGTTGCCGTACAAACCAATGAAGCCGCGCTGCGCTGCGCCGCTTAAATCGGCGCAGCGCGGTTGGTCTGGACCCACCTTAATGGTAATGATAGTGTTGAAAATATTGGAAGTTCTAATGATTTTAATAATTATATTTTTTTAAACAGTTTACCTCAAGGCGTGGCGGCCGATCAGGGTTTCATTGAGCGCAACTATTTAAATAAAAAGTTTTCTGGCTTTACTGATAAAGTTGCTGCTTTAAAGCTCGTTAAGACACGTCAGGTTGAAAAAATATAAGTAAAATAAGGACTAATGCCACCAGAATGGATGGAATAAATATAAAAATGCTTGTGTATCTCATAACTTCATTAAGAGAGCATCTTACATTTTTTGTTAACAAATGAAACTTGAAACAGGTACTTTTCCTGACGCTTGGTGAACAGCCAATATTATTCCCGTGCCAAAATGCTCGCAACCGTCAAGTCTGACTCACTTTATGCCAATCAGTATCTGACCTACTTTATCACAGGTGTTAGAGACAGTTGTTACGTATCAAATCAATGACTACCTAAAGGCAAAGAGTATCCTGCTACTGACGCAATCTGGATTTCGAGAAAATCACAGCACGACTACAGCTCTTTTAAAAATAACAGATGACATATTTGGGGCGAGTCATAACGGTGAAAATACATATTTAATTCTCCTTGACTACAGTAAAGCATTTGACACCATGGTTCATAGTACTTTAACGTATGAACTAAAGTATTTTGGTTTTGGTGAAACCTATGTTAAATTTGTTAATAGTTCCTTTAAGAATCGTAACCAGCGAGTTGTTTTGAAGGGTGATGCATCGGATCTACGTACAATTAATCAGGGAGTTGCTCAGGGGAGCAGCTTAGGCCCCTACTTTTATCTGTTTATACTGCTCATTTTGGACTTTTTTGAAACATTGTATGTCAAACCAGTATGCCGATGGCACCCAAATTTATTTCTCTTTTAAAAATAGTATGTACTTATTGGCTGTTGTTCAAATTCATAATGACCTTAAAACTTTGGTTCAAATGTCGAAGGCGCACGGGTTGGTACTTAATGAGTTAAAAACGCAGTTAATTGTATTTGGTACGAATAGACAACTTTAATTAATGATCCCCGTTTTCAAGTTTTTAAGATTAACAATTGCATTCTGAAACCTATTAACGAGTGTAAAAACCTTGGGTTAGTCATTGATTTTGATCTACGATTTAGCAGTCAAATTTCTAGTTTAATTAAAAAGTTAATTTATAAATTGCGACTTCTCTACTACATACACCGAGATATTTTTGATACTAAAATAAAACTTACATTGACTGACTCTCTTGTGTTATCTCATCTGACTTACTGTAATGTGGTTTATTGGCCCGCCTTAGTGCAGATAGATAAAATCCTTTACAAAAAATTCAGAATACTTGGCTGAGATTTAGTTATAACTTGAGAAAATTTGATCACATTACTCCAAGTCTTCTGAATTCTGGTTGGCTTAATATCAGTGAACGCTTTGAAATGCACTTAGCTAGATTAATTTTTCGTATTGTCTCATCGGGTATTTCAGGTTATTTAAGCGATCTTTTAATTAAGGGCTCTAATGTGCATAACCGCGACACTCGATAGAGAACTTTTTAATATTCCACGACATCAATCGTCTTTATTTCGAAGATCGTTTTGATATAATGCCGCCATAACTTACAACCTTCTGCCCATTGGGGTGAAGACTGCTCCCAGTCCCGCAGTATTTAACTCTAAATTTAAACAGTATATTATGGAGAGAAGAGATCCTGGAGTTGTTAAGTTTTGAAAATATGTTAAAATATAATAATATAAAGTACGTCTTTTTAAGATTTTGATATTATTCTCATTATTGTCGTTCTGATGTTTATTTTTGTCCTTAGTTAAAATTTAGGATTATTAGTTATTTTTATAAGTTAAATATACTTTAAAATATTAATTTAAATGGGGTGGTTGTTTGAGCAACTATGTTGGATACCGCCATCCGATATTTTTTTTTATAATGAATTCTATGAACCAAATAAAGGCATTTTTGATTTGATTTGATTTGAGTCCACATATTGACTATGTTTCTTATGAAATGCTTAGACTTTTACACAAATTTTATATTTTAAGGAAATTCCTAAATGAAAAACATTGGTGATGGTTTCCAAAGCATTTGTGGAGTCGCTAATATGATACGGAATAATAGTTTGGGGTAGTGCCTATGGCAGCGTACTTAATAAGTTAAATATAACACCAAAATGTGTTATTAAATGAAATTAAAAAAAATAAGAGATTTGCAACAAATTTATTGTTTTCGTAGGATACTGCAAATATCAGAACTTTATATATTAGCTGTATATGTAATATTGTTTATCGGTGTAAAACGAAGCTAAACTATGTAGATCACACTACCGAAACAAGGACTTAATCTAATAACAAATTTAAATTACCAAGAAATTTAACAAGTGCCAAGAAGTTTATGGATTACTTAGCACCAAAATCATTGGTAGTTGTAGCCATCCACTAATACTCTGATAATATATCGCTTCACGACCAGGTAGATCTAAATAATTCTCCATTATTAAATTTAGGATTTTAACTATTTCTTAGAATGTCACCCTTAGTGTTGTCTCACCATCTGATGACCGAAACATCTCTTATCGTTTTCTCCTAAAAATTAAGTGAAAATCTAAAATATGCGTTGTTTTGTTAAAAAATTACAATATTTTTTCAGATATATTTCCATTTATACGTTATTCTTTTGGGATATACTTTTTATATAAAAATCTTATTAATATTTACATGTCTGTTCACCTGTCATTTCATTATATTTCTACACATTGTCTGAAGTTATATTTGAACGACGCTACAAGAAGATTTCAATTTTGTTCGAAAAGCCGTGATCTCAGCTCGGGCGACGTGACTTGAAGAGTTTAGATCGCTTCCTTTTACCATCGAAATAGGATTTGAAATAAGCTTGACGCCTGACAAAAAGGGTAAAACCCTTGAATAAATTGAATTAGAGCTTAAATGCAATTATAACTTTCCGTCAGGAGATTTACGATTTACTAATGAACACAAACAAGCCAGTATTAAATAAAACTAACAGTCGAAATATAAGACAATAAAACTAATAATAAACAATTTTGAAACGTGAGCGGATGCGACAAATCTACGCAAAAACAAAATTACATGCGTGTTAATAAGCACGGCCACCTATAGTATGTCCAACCGTTTCTGTACTTGCCTTTAATGTAATACATTTTAATATAATGTTATAGTATTATCAAACCCACCTAGACAAACGTGATGATGTTTAAGATCAATCTCCACAATATTTAAACGAATAAAATAAATCTCTATTTATTGTCTTCTGTAGCGGCGGTCTGTTTTTTGCTAACGGGCGAAATCAAGATTTTTCCGTAGCGTTTCATTAAGCTAATTCGATTGAAATTGACTCAAATGTGATCAATTATTGACTTATAATACCGTAGAGACGATTTCTATGAACATCGTCATAATATTATAGGAAATATTAGCGGGCGATAAAGTTCATAATGCACGGTGAATTTCATAATATCCGGTAATTATTATTAAAGAAAACATTGAACAAGATTTCTATTTATTTTTATGTCATACCAGTGCATTATTGTGTTTTTATACCTTAGATATCATCTACATAACGGATTACTTTATGCCCGTGAGGGCATAAGTACACATTATGGCCCGCGCTGGCATTAAGACGCAAAAAACAGTTTTCGATTAACTTAGTCCTTATTAACAAAATAAAAATTTTCAGATAGATCATTAAAGAACCTGCTTCCTACAGCATTTTCTGACATCCACTTCAAAAAATGGTCATATAATTTGTCGTATGAGTCTCTGGATTTTTCGGTAACAGGTTTTGCCTTGCCTTTTCAGCCTTTTTTTCAATTTCGTCGGGAATTTCAAAACCTTGTCCATTTTTGACTTTGACACATTAAACATTTGAATACTTATCTCCCTACCAACAAAAACGCAGGCTATAATAATGCCAAGGTAATGTCGCAGGTAAAAATAAAAAATTGGCAAATCAAATTAAATTTTAAATAAATATTTATTATTTAAAACGAACACCACGGGTACTAATAAATATATACAACGTGTCCAAGATAAGGAGAGCCAGTGCAGGGATCGCGGAAACCGTAAGAGATACGAATTCGGTTAAATGGAGGTAAAGTTGCGCCCTTACGTGCATAATAATATGCCGTTTAGAAAGATTTTAAATTCCGAGTAGTTCCGAAGATATCCGGAAAAAAGCGAATATCTGAAACATCGTTTCATTGTTTTCCGGGTTTTTTTTGAGATCGAATTCTAAAGTAAATTGCACTTTCGCATTGCCACGCTCTATCTAACAACGTTACTTCTTTTGTAATCCGACGAGTCGTCTTCGAAGGGCCATTGTCAACTTTCTTTTTTTAAATACGGTCCTGTTTTTCTGATATTTGAATTTGATAGCTTTTTTTCTTCCGAATGCAACGATGTCTGAGACATTGTGGTTTAATAACGTTTCGAGGGTTTTTTGAACAACATCAGGAAATTTTGGGATACGGTCCTGTATTTCTCCTAATTTTATAAATAATATAAGTAAGCTCTAAATTTTTACTTATGTTGGGCTAGTTCAATAAATAACAAATAATTTAATTTTTTTGAAGTAGTCTATCTCAAAGTGGAGTGAAGTTATGGGGAGGCAGATTATGAGTTTCTTTACCTCCAAATAATTTAATAATAAACCACAAATAAGTGAACAAAATACAGAAACATTATTTCAAACTTCTGTTGATTCGGGATTTAAAAGAAAAGTAGGCGTTTGAAACAAAAAAAAATTAAGATGGTGACGAGTGATTTGTTTCACTTGACATTCCCATTGTGATCGTTTGAGAGCGTTTTAAGAGGTTTTCTATTTTCCAGAAAATATGGAACATAAATTTACAAATTCTGAAAAGTTTAATACTCTATCGCATGTTTTATTTTATATCAAAAAAACTGTTAGAAGATGTTATTTGTGCATAGAGAATAACGGAAATAATTTTGAACACCTGATTATGTAGTTCCTTACTTTTTTCGTTGTTCTTTTCATTACTGTTTTGGAATGATTTTTGTTCACTTATTTGTGGTTTATTATTAAATTATTTATTATTTATTGAACTAGTCCAACATAAGTAAATAATTTAGAGCTTACTTATGAGATATTAATTATAAAATTAGGAGAAATACAGGACGGTATCCCAAAATTTCCTGATGTTGTTCAAAAATCCCTCGAAATGTCATTAAACCATAATGTGTCATACATCGTTGCATTCGGGAGAAAAAAAACTCTTAAATTCCAATATCAGGAAAACAGACCGTATTTAAAAAAAAAGCTGTGATAATGACCCTTCGAAGACGACTCGTCGGATTACAAAACAATTAACGCTGTTAGATAGAGTGGAAAAAGTGGCAATGCAAAAGTGCAATTTACTTTAGAATTCGATATAAAAAAACACAGGGAAACAATAAAACGATTTTTCAGAATTTCGTTTTTTTCCGGATATTTCCGGAACTACTCGCAATTTTAAAAGTTTCTAAACGGCATATTATTAAGCACGTAAATGCGCAACTTTAACTCTATTTAACCGACTTTGTATCTCTTACGGTTTTCGATATCCCTGTACTGGCCCTCCTTATCTTGGACACGTTGTATACCCTCGGGCAACTTTCGAACCCTCGGGCCTACGGCCCTCGGCTTTGTAGGACTGTCGCTCTCCGAGCATAATCATCTACTTAGTACCGTTGATTCATAAATAACTATTATAGTTATTTTTGCATAATATTTTCTGTTTTTACTATGTTAAATGCCGCCCTAATTTGGCTTAAACCATTTTCGGGAGTTCATAGCTATCAAGATGGAACATAAAAATAAAAAGAAAAATGATTTAAAGTGTCAAAATGTGACGAAAGCAGTTTCGTAAAATTTGGAATGGTGTTTGTTCTAAATCGATATAGCCACAAATATACTGGGTGTTCCATTTAGAAACCCAAAGTTGAGGTAATTTCCGGTTAAACCGAAAGTGACCAAATGGATTCCGTCTTAAAATGCAAAATAATGGCACATACAAACCCACCAAATTTTATTCCTGCAATTTAAACAATAAAAAATCCTCAATTTGGTATTTCAGGATTTGGTGAGATAGAGAAATAACTTCATAAATCCACTTGCCTTTACGCCGGCCATACAACTCACTGATTGAGAAGAATATGATAATAGTAGCGAAGAAGGAAACGATATTGGTTAATCCTCAATTAAAAAAACGATAATAAAATTGACGCGGCTTCATGTTCTTAATATTATTTGCTGCAAGCGAGATATTAAGTGAGGGAAGTTTTGAAGTCGACACTCTTATTAGATTAGATAATATTTCTTGCAGTAAAAAGATGTCAACCGAGGAAGAAACATTTACTAAAGCTTTTGTTACGTTTTTATATTACATGTGTACGCCCTTTGTCAATTACCACCACCAGGCACTGATTAACGCTGTTCTTGAAATAGGGGACATCATGTTGCCGCTTAGATGGCCATTATTCTCCAGGACTAATATTTTACGTAATTCCAACGACCGTAAGCGAATAATAATAGATACACAAGCAACAGAACTGTAGAAATAAATTTTACTTCAACATTTTCTTTATTTTCGCAACAGATTTATTATTTACAAAGGCCCATAAATTAGGCGATGTAAGTTTTCTTTCGCTGTAAATATAGACGTCGCACAAAAACTACGAAATGTCTAAATAAGAGAAAGAATGTAATTTGTCGGTACGTTTATACCAAATAAGTTCGTTTCGAGTATTCCGACGATATATCAATCCAGTGTAATTAGGGTAATTTTTAACTGATTTATAGTAGAATTAAATAACTCTTCTATTCAAAATAGGATACCAGAAATGTTAAAAACCGTTCCAAGTGGATCAATTGCCTATATATAGGGTGTTATGGAAATAACGTATTGTATTTAAATGGGTGACTCCTTGGGTGTCCTAGAGAAGCGCTACATATTTTATTTTCAAATCGACCGTTTTAAAAGTGAGGTAACAAACCCTCTTACTCACAGGTGACTCCACGGTAATGAATCATATTACCCTCAGGCAGTGTATCACAAACACTTGTTACGCGCAATGTTGCCAAACTGTGTAAAAATGTAAAACATTAGTTTCTTATAAAAATAAATATTTAGCTTACTTAGAAATTAAATCCAGGCCGCTGACACGAGTAAGGAATCCAGGGCACAGACACATTCAGTTCTTTTTTCTATGGGAAGAGGTTTATGCTCATCACGTGTCCTGATGATAGTGTGGGGACTGCATAATAAGCTTATACCCACTAAACCCCATTCGGCATCTTCTTTCCAAAGTAGGAACATAACCGGCATGTTGTCGAGAGAAAAAAACGCATAGTGAACAGAACAAATTACACTAAATCACTTAAAGAAACAGACACCAACGAGTTTCAAATTAGTTTTTTTGAAGATATGCACCTATTATCGGATTACACGAAAGCACTAAACGCATAATTACACTTTACAATAATAACACTACCGAACACATAGAGCAACAGCACTTGATACAAATTATTTCGCAATAGTAATTCAGAAATAATAAAAACGCTAATTTCTAATGGATTGGCCTAAACATAAAATTTATTAATCCTTTGCTGAAGAATGATGAAATAATTTGACAAACAGGACCTCCCTTTCATATAGATTATAGACGCGTCCAAGGGTAGAATGCATATTCGGAAAATAACTAACAAACTAGCGCGGTTGCCATTTCCGAGACTATAATTATACAGGAAATAATATTACAGAAGGAAATTCCCCAATTTATGAATATAATCATATAAAACATCGAAGGTGGCAACGCTGTATTTTTTAGATATTAACCCTAGGTAGCACAATATCGATCGACCGAGTAAACACGAACATGTCAACCAGACTCAAACGTGTTTCACTTTCAAAATTTTAAGATGTCAAATACGTACTTAAAAATTATATTATTTTCTAGACCACCCCATGAAACCTTATACAATAAGGGCATATTTTTGTCTACACAGTAGCACTTTAAAATACTAATTCAGATTGAATGGTACGGTACTTAGATGTGTTCATGAGACGCATACAATTCTACGCGAAAACAAATGTGAGTTTATGTGTTTTTATTTTTCCGGTTTTTGTTCGTGTTACCTACTTGGTGTTTGTTTATAAATTAAGTTGGTTTTAAATAGTCCGAAGAGGTAAATAAATTTGCATTTTTTTTCTTCTAAAGGGTGGCATTTATAAACTTTTAAGTTGTTCAGATTCGACCTGTGTGGTTCGAATTGAACAATTGAGAACATACCTGACCATTTATAAACTCCGCGGCGGTTCGTTCGAGTCAGTTCAAGTTTATAAATCAGAGATTGTTTCCCAGCTAACTGAACGAACGTAAAAGTTTATAATAACGTACCCTGAAAAATAAACAACTTCGATTCTGTCAAACGGTTATTGACTTTCTAAAGAGTTTACCATGAGAACATGACAACACTGCTCAAAATTTACTAACGTTTTCCGCCATATGTTGCTTTGTTTACTTTTCCTCCAGTGTCACCACGTGCATATTTTTGGTCTGACAATAGGTCATGTACAGGGCATATTAAATTAAAGCGTCATTTTTGGATATTTTTCTTCAATTTGTTTTGTGACAGAGCTGCCTAAAAACTGGGATTTACAACTTACAAGGTGAGCTTAAATTATTTTTTTATTATTCGTTCTTAACTCAATAATTCTAGGCAAAGAGAAGCCCTTACTGACAAAGATTCAGAAGACAACAGACAAACATGGGACAAAGAACACAAATTATTGTCTCCGGACCAATGAAACTCCGTTATTTGGAGTGATAAAGCCAGATTTGAATTATGCGTTTTTGATAGTAGGAGCCGTGTCATAAGAACTATAGAAGAAGTATTTCAGAATGACTGTCTTACAAAAAAGTTAAGTTTTCGGCTTCTGTTATGATTTGGGGATCCATGTCAGCAAGTGGAGTGAGAAACTTGCACTTTATGGAAGGTATTATAAATGCTTATAAGTACATTAATGTGCTTCAAAATAACTTAACACCCCAAATTGAACAAATGCGTTTAAACAATATTGAATGTATCTTCCCACAAGATGGTGTCGCTTGCCATACGGCTAAAAAAAGTAAAAGAATGTATGTTAGAAAACAATATTCCAGTTTTAAAATGAACGTCGAGTAGACTAGATCTATCGCCGATTGAAATCTTGTGGCATATCATGAAGAAAAAGCTCTGATCGAATCCCGCAAGAACCGTTCCAGAATTGCGAACCCGTCTCCAAGAAATTTGGAACAGTTTTACGTCAGATGACTGCAAAAACATTAGTTGATACTATGCCAAGACGTGTCGAAGCAGTAATCAGTCGAAAAGGCGACGTAATGCAGTAGTGATTTGTTGCTATTTCGTTTTGTTGATTATTATTAATCCACAGTTTTTTTAGATTTGTAAGATATTTCTTTCTCTGTTACAAAAAAATGTAGTATTTTAGGTTAATATTAAATAAAAATATATGTTATCAGAAATACATTTTAGCTTTTAATACGTTTTCGCTAATCTGACAAATTTCATAAAAAAATGTAGTTTCGATTCGATAGGGCAAACTTCACTGAGACAGTGCTCGGATATCATCTCGTCTATAAACATAACCAAATTTGCGAATGTATAGTACAAATATGGTTAATATTGTACTATTATACCTAATTTATAGCTTGTGAGTAGTGATAATTTGCGAATGTATAACATATCGTCTTTAATGAGTAACCCAATTTACGAATGTATGGTATGCATAGTGATAATATACAGGGTGAGTTTTTTAAAGTGTTACAAGGCGATATCTCGCAAACCGTTTAAAATATTTTCTTGAAATTTTAATGAGGTAATAGTGAGATGGGGGACATATTTAAACATATTTTTGTTATCTACCCCCTTTCCCCATTTTGAGGGATGGGGGGTAACTTTGAAATTTTAAATGGGAATATGTACTTTTGTTTATTAAATTCGGATCTACGTAAAAAACTACGTATTTGTACAAAAAAAATTTTTGGTTAGCTCCACTGGTTAGCGAATTATAATTAATTTATTATTAAATTTCTATTGGATTTTAAAAATACCTAAATTTAAAATAAATCAAGTTCACTTATTTCAGAATTATTATTCGTTATGAATAATATGAAAGACCGAATCCGCTTTGCCTGCTTATTAGTGACACCTGAAATGTTAGAGCGGGTACGAAATTCGTTTAAAAAAAGAGTGAGAAAGTGTTTGGAAGTTGAAGGGAGACATTTCGAACATCTTCTGAAACATGACAGGCGATAAAGGGTAAATAATATTTTTTAAATTTTTATAACCTAATTAATTATAATTCGGTAACCAGTGGAGCTAACCAATAATTTTTTTTGTACAAATACGTAGTTTTTTACGTAGATCCGAATTTAATAAACAAAAGTACATATTCCCATTTAAAGTTTCAAAGTTACCCCCCACCCCTCAAAATGGGGAAAGGGGGTAGATAACAAAAATATGTTTAAATATGTCCCCCCATCTCACTATTACCTCATTAAAATTTCAAGAAAATATTTTAAACCGTTTGCGAGATATCGCCTTGTATCACTTTAAAAAACTCACCCTGTATAGTTGCACCATATACAAATGTGTGACATATCGTTTATAAGTAGTGACACAATTTACTACGATATAACATGCATATTATAATTAATAATCCAATTTATAAAGGCATAATACAAATATTGTTTACAGTTGCTTAATATGAGAACGTATGACACACCGTTTCTAATGCGTATCAAAATTTGCAAATGTATAACCCACTGTTTGTAATTAATAAGGTTTTTTCGAAATTCCACTGTATTTTATCTTTGAACTCAACACCTGGATATTTAGAATGTCAATACTAGTTTGCTGAAGAGCTTGGATTTGCTGAAGTTGGGCCCTGATCGCCTTAGATTTCCAATTGTCAATATAATTTAATCCAGTTGAAATAGGGTTTAATTACCAATAAGAAGGATTGGCGATCTAAAGCGTTGCTAGGAGAACTGGCTACAGGTGACGCAAGATCGGGACACCTGAGGCAGATAAGCGAGACATATGTTTAGGAATGAACACAAGATAATGGTTCATATAATTTAATCCCAGTATAGATTAGGGTATGTTCGTAACAAGTCATGGTTGTTGGTGGGTTTTAATGCAAACATGAGCAAAGAAGTTTATAAATATCTATTGAGTAATAAGTTTTTATTTGTCCTACGCAAAGTGGATATTATAGTACTACCTAGATCGGTTATGAAATGGCCGTTAAGCATTCAGTCAACACTTTAACAATTATACACATTAAAAATTATAGTTCTTAGTAGGATTTAACATTATTGAAGTTCTTGCGGTTTGATATGTCTTATTTCGGACACCCTTGAAATGGAGAGGCCAAAAAAATTATAAAATTAGTTCATCCAACTTGGAACTTTCGGAGGTATCAAACCCATAATAGAAAAAGTATCATGTAGAAGTGGGTAATATATAAACCATCGCAAATGAGCCACTGAAACTCCGATTATCCAATCCAAGGAAGGTTATTAATAGTGAAGATCAAACAAGATAAGACTTTTGTCTAATATTGAAGCAAATCCGTTCCTATTCTCCAGTGGGAAATTTGTGCGTATGTTGCCATCGTATCATTTTGCATACATTAGGTCGCGATTTTGTTGCGAGGAAACTGTCAGAGTCGAAGCGACGAAGATTTTTTTATTATAGAGAGGAATAGTAGGGACGTGTTTGGTGAAACTTTCAAATATACGGGGTAAGCCGTTTAGGAGTTTCTAATTTTTTATGATGGCCTTTAATTCGCACTGTGAAGGGATTTACGACGTTCTTTCCTAGCTGTAGTTTACTAATCATTTAAGAAGCTGTTTTGATTTTGAAATATTTAAAAAATGTAAACTTATTTTGTTAATCCTATAGAAGTTATTATTCTTTGTTCACAAAGAACAATGGTAGCACTTATTTAGAGGGTTCTATTTGCATTAATCACACCAAACGAGTGTTAATCTCAAAGTCCAGTACATATTTTGGTTCAAATTTAATTGGATCCTTTTTTAAAGATTAATAACTTATTTATTTCTGCTTACCGCTTCCATTTTTTTAAATTTTTTTAGCGACGTTAAAATTTTCCCAAATTTGTTCACGCGGTTTTGAAGATTTGTTTGATACAATTGCCGCTCTCTATTCTAGGTGTAGCCGTTTATTGTTTTTTGGTCACGTCGTAATTAAGCGGGCAATGTCATTCGAACATTTGCAATAGAAATATCTATAAAAGAGTATCAAATAACCAACCTGTCTTCGATGTTCGAGGCTGTCGAGGTTCTTGGTCAGCTCACGGTCTCCGATCAGACGAACAGCTCTCCTCCCGAGTCGCTGAAGAGTATGTTTTGGTGTAAATATTTTTTTTTTGGGACATGCAAGGAGAATCTGCTTTCAGACACGATGCACCCGGAGTGCAAAGTAGTGTCGGCATGGCTCAGTTTATCTGATGGAGAAACCTGTCCCTCTGAAGGAGAGACGTCGACCGACTAAACTCCTCGCGGTAGTGCCGTTAAGCACTCTTTCACGCTTAAGGTTGAGTGTTGGTGTAATGCTACATCTCATTAGAGTCCAAATAAAGACTTATACCAACTTGGCCCAAGAAAAGTCCTTGTGACGGTTGATGTTTCCTGAACTCCGAGTGGGGAGGAGTGTGCTAGACTAAAATTGATACCTTCAGAGTAAATAAGTACAAGATATCATTCCTTGAATACATCCTATTGTTCTTTAGGCTACAGATATACCTTAGTTGTTGATGCTAAGAGTGCATTGCGGTCTTGAATTTTATTTATTTTCGAGCAGGTCAAATATTTCTGCGGAAAAGGATGTGTTTGGTGCAAATTTATGCAAAAATACTATATAAGTAGTTTGGTAGAATACATAGTGAGACAATAAAAAAAATATATTTTGGATACTTCTTAAGCCATCATAAGTAGCATGTTCATCGGGTGACTAAATAATGTTGCCCGTTAAAGGGTGGAGCATAAATAATATAATCTTTTAAACTTAATTGGTAAATTTATAAATACGGCAGTAAGTGCATGATTTCATCGAATACCATTAAAAGTTTTTTACTCGCCGTTAAGCCTGCGATTTGAATAAATAAAACTTAGGGTTTTATTTTACTGTGGAGCCAATTCTATCTAAGTCGATTAATTTCAAAGGCTTTTAATTTCCAAATGGGGTATAGGGAGTAGGAGAGTAAAGTAAAAGCAAACTTTTCAATAGGCTAGCCAAATAAAGTAACATTAATGGATTGATTACCTTTAAATTTTGGATATACGAGGTGCCCGAAAAATAACAGGCCTTTGAAAAATCTGTGATCTAGGATCAGACAGATTATTATCTGCTCATTTACGTTCCGAATACGTGGAAGGGCCACAATTTTAAAGTTCTTTTTAACAGTCAAAGTCCGAGTTGCATCTCGGAATTCTGAGTTACAACTCGGAATTCCGAGTTGCTTCGCGTGAATGTGTGTGGTCTTGTTTAGTAGGAGAGAGTCCGCTATGATAACATGCTGAACCTTGAAGCTCTATAACGCAAACGCGAACGCAAAATTTAGTGTTTTCAATATCTAAGTCCTATATACAGGGTGTTTCTTAATAACATGCTAATATTTAAGGAGGATATTCTTGGGTCTATTTTCAGAAAAAACTTGAACAACAAAGATGAACATATTTCCTAAATGCCTTAACTTTTGAGATACAGGGTGTTAAAGATTTTCAAAAAATCTTCTTTTTTATTAATATCTGTGATACTGCTCTAGATATTTTTGTGAAATTTGGTACATACTTCCTATTCATCAAGAGGCATTTTATGATGTAAAACATGGTTTATTTTATTCCGACCAGTGGCGTTTGTGCGGGAATTGCCCTCGGTATTTTGAAGAAAAGCATGGTACGCCACTTTTTTTTTTTTTAATAAAAATTATTTTTAAAATTCTCATTGCCTGCTGAGCGAATGTCGTCTCTTGATTTTTTGTCAGTTTTCGTTTAAAAAAATTAAATTCATTCATTTGTTCTCTGTTATGAAATTAGGTATTAACAAATATTAAAAAGGATCTAGTAGGTAACGAAAAAGATTTCCCAAACTCTCTCCAAAAACAAAATAAAAACCGCTTTTAGAACCAATAATAATCTAGGTAAACTAATTAAAAACAACAAATCGAAACCAAATAAACTAACTAAATCAGGAGTATATTTGCTAGAATGTGGTTCGTGTCCTAAAATGTACATTGGAAAAAAGGCAGATCTTTCAAAACAAGAATCAAAGAACACGAATCTAGTTTCCTAAAAAACAATGATTTTTCACATTACGCCTTACATTTAAATTCAGAGAAGCACAATTTTTCCAAAGATTTTAAAATTTTACATACTGAGAAAAAATCAAAGAAATTAAACTATTTGGAAAGTATGGAGATTAACAAAAAGAAAAGGTCGGGTTTATTATTGAATGAACAATTAGACACTAATTATTCACCTTTACTGAATTTATATAAATCTACACAATAAGTTTAGGAATTTACACCTAATATTACCCTTCTGTTGGGTATAATTATTAAGATTAGTGTAAACCCCATACCATAAAATCGTTCGCTCCATCTTGTACCTACTAAGATATTTAAATCAAATTTTACCACATTTATATTTATTCCGTCAGAAGAAGGCACCGTGTGCCGAAACATGTTACGGGTTTTTTCTAAATAAAAATTGTGGAAATTTTATAACTTTTTGTTTCGGTTCAAATTTATAGGATAAAGTGCTAGTTTCCATAAAACGGTTACTTTAGGTGAGTGGATTAAGTTGAATTTAAACTTTATTCTGTTTTCTTCTCCCTGATATGTAGAAAATAGAAGCAGAATAAGTCTTCTATGGTTTGAAATACACTCATAAAAAATAACTATAATTAATTTTACACAAGTACATACATTGGAAGTGCATTGTAGTAAACAAGTAAATCACTGCAGCAAGCAGCAACACTGCATGTGAATCCGATGAGAAAGAGATAGAGGTTGTTTTTCCTTCACTTCATGTGTGGCCAACCTAAATTTATAACCACTTGACTGATAACTGAAAAACGCTATATGTGTAATTGTGACCTCATTCGCTGTTGTCAAAATGTGTGAGAAATATGGCGTTAATTTTTGTAAATTACATAATTTTCTAATTCGGAAAAGGAACCATTAAATTTGGAATTAGCTAAACGCACATAAATTAATATATTAATAGATTCATATCTTAAATTAAATCCCATACAACATTTAATTGGGATTACGATAATTTTATTACACGAAAAACAATAAACTTAATCTAAACGTGAGTTATGCTAATTTAGATTTCGCTCTCCTACTATTAATCGTAGAGTAGCTATCGTTGTTTGCTATTCTTTGGTTACTGATAAAATACGCCCTGTCAAAGTTAATCTACTTTTAAGAAGGCCGTAATTAATATGTTTGGGCGGATTCTCAAAAAAAGTTTTCTTATCCTGAAACGATTTTCGCAGCTTTATGCCGACTTGCATCCCATTAAAAAAACACGTTAAGGAAGCCTTTATGTTACGTAGGGAATAAATTGCCGTTTTGCATTGCACTGATACGTAATCTCCATGTAAGTGTCTCATACGTTAAGTAGCCAAATTTCTGTACTTAAATTTTAATTGAATTAAATATAAAATTTGCAGTTTTTGTATCAAATAATTTATTCCTCAAGGAATTTCTCAATGGACGTTTTCGATATCATTGAGCAGCCAAAAGAACATTTTTTCTTTTGCCGTATAATTTGGAGCTCCTTCCCTGATATTGTTTTGTTTCATTTTGATAAAAATGCTGGTAGTGCAATGCTGCCACTGTTATTTGCTGCTTTGCTAAGTTTTAAAAATTTGCAGCTTGTACAAGCAAATTTATTTTGAGGTAAACTTAAGCTTCCCTTAGTAATTTCATACTTAAGCGACAAGTTGGGAAAGCGGGCATGAGTACCTTAAGTAATTGATATAATCTTTAACATTTAAACCATTTACTATCATAGTGTAATCGGTGAACAGCAAACATTGAATTTTGTTACAATAATACACTAAAAATAAATGTTTTAGGGATAATCAATACAATTTCAAGGGCTATTGAAAAACTTCCCACCCTTCCTATAAATAATATTCAAAATCACTGTGGGGGGGGGGGGGCTTTTAAAGTAAAGTGGGAGGGTTAAGATGTTGTCCTTAAAATCTTAAATGAAGAAATAATGGAACATCGTTTTAGAGATCGTTCTAATAATAGCGTAATTTATCAATTTTTAAGTAGAACTCTCCAAGAAATCATGTTTTAATTCGAACTTAGTTGCACTTAGATTTATGGTTCTTGGGTTATTATTTAAAAAACATGATTGTGTTGACTCCTCTTTTAGTAGAATGATTAGGGTTGGTCCATATAGTCCAATAAACGAAGAACTTAAAAAGGAATTTTAGTTAGAAAGCTGCATTTTTGGTGGAAAGCACCTTTTATTATTTGAAAAGACACGTCATTATTATTTTGTATTCAACCCTTGCATAATGGATGGAAAATTACTTTTAAATACTTTTTTACCCGTAGCTTTGAAACAAAACACACTAGAAAAAAAGTTTCAGTCAAAAGTTGTAGATAATTTAAAAAAAAAATAGAATCATCTGCATTTTGAGAGTTGATCGGCGTCTTCGAAACGTCATGAAGGCATTAAATTTTCAACTGGGCAACACTGTCTATCGGCCCATTAAGACTCGACACAGGTGTCTGTGAAAGTTTTTTGGTATGTTAGGTATTTTATTGTAGTATAATTATTTTGCGTTTTTGACATGTTTTAAGGTTTTGTGAAACATTTTTGTGAAATGGTGTCTAAATAACCCTGTGAAAGGTATGTATGAACTATTAGGCCAAAAATATTAAATGGTTTGTAATTATTTCATATAATATCATAATTTTATTGGGGTGTATTATGCATAATAATAATGCTCATTAAAATCAAATATGGAGATACGATTTTTGTAGGGTAGAGCAAAAAAGTCATGTTTGAAAAACGTTTTTAGAGCAAATTATTCTGTAACATACAGTCCTAAATTAAAAATAATAGTATGACGTAATAACTGTGCAGTGAAATTTAGCACTCAGATAGTCTCACATTAATCCGTTTTAGTTGAACTTTGAATTTTTAAATAAAAAATATGTAAATGTTCGTTGTATTATTTTTAGTCTTCCCTTACATTTACGTTCTAACGCAAAGTAGGTACTTAATATTTTTTGCTTCCAAACTAGGGTTCCCCATAATAGACTACCCATTTTAATAGTTGAATTAAAATTTTTTTAGTTAACAAAACAAACTTTTTATCTTACTAAATTACAGCTAACTCTTTGGGATTTATGATAACTTATAAATATTTGGCTAATTTAATTCTAACTTTTAAAAATCACGTCTTCTAAATGACCTCCACCAACTTCAACACATTTTTCAATATTGGATAAAAAGTGGTTCATTACACGGCGTAGCAAACCTTCGTCTATTCCTTCAAGTTCTTCACGAATTTTGACTTTCACTTACTCGATAGTACCTGGATGACTCGCAAACACTTTGGCTTTTAAATATCCCCACAGGAAAAAATCGGGTGCCGTTAAGTCGGGGGACCTCGAAGGCCAAGGCAAATCTCCGAATTGAGAAATGAGTCGGCCATTAAACATTTCTCGCAGGACCCTCATTGAGTTTCTGACGGTATGAGTTGTTGCCCCATCTTGTTGGAGTAGTAAGGCATTGTTTAGTAATCCTCGTCTATTTAATTCTGGAATGAGAAATGTCTCTAGCATATTAACGTAGCGCTCGGATGTTACTGTTACAGCGCGGTTATTTTCATCCTCAAAAAAAAAAGGGCCAATAATACCAAAAGATCCTACTCACACCACACAATAACTTTTGGATTATGGAGGTTCTGTGTAAAGATTTCTCGAGGATTTTCATTTGACCAGTATCTAAAATTCTGTTTATTGACCATGCCGTTCAAATAAAAATTTGCTTCGTCGGTCATTAGGAGACTGTGAATCGCTCCTTGATGTAAATCCAAAAATTCTTGACAAAATGATAACCTTGCTTCTTTATCTTGATTGCTAAGGTGCTATGCCATTTGGTATTTATAGGGATGAAATTTTAAATCCCTTTGAAGAATTCGATCTAAGCTTCCCTTAGATACTCCTAGGATAAGGGTTTGTCGATTAGCAGACCTTTTAGGACTTCTCGTAAACGCCATTCTAACTCGTTCAATATTTTCTGGTGTACGAACTGTTCTTCGACGTCCAGGCTTCTTCAAATTTTATACAGAACCCTTTTCACGCCAATGACGAACTCATAACTTAACAGTTTTACGATTTGGCGCGTGGCCCCTATTGTTAAACTGACGCCGGAATGCACGCCTAACTTCTTCTATCGAATTGCTTCTTATGTAAGTTTCTACACAAAACACACGTTGTTGGACTGAGTAATCCATGAAAGTTAAAACGGATATTGAAATAATGTCTCAAAGCAAAAAACTTAAATAATTATTGATGAAAACTAACAAAATTCTCGCGGAAAAATGACGTTCCACGAAATTATTAATTTAAAATTTATTTGTGACAGGCGCCTACTTGATTAATAATTTACTTAAATCCCAAAGACTACAGAAGATAATCCCATAGAGAACAACCTATTTAGTTACCTCGTAGGGAATTTATTAATAATATAAAATGGGTAGTCTATTATGGGGAACCCTGTATAAACTTATTTACAAATTTTCTAACTGCAAGTCAATAGCTGTGTTCGGGCCAGAGCGGATCTAGGGGGGGGGGGGGGGTCATGGGGGACATGACCCCTTCCTCACAACCAACAATTTAACAACGAAAAATACTCTATATACCGGCTTGACTAACGCGACAGAGTATTACGTGCGTAACTTTTCCTTGTATGACCCCCCAAAACGAAATTTGACCCTCCCCAGACCGTGGTTCTGGATCTGCCCTTGTATTCTGGTAACCGTAACCGGTAAAAGTACCCTCAATTAATTCATAACGATTCGAATTCGAAAGAGTGCGCATGAACGATTATTTAAGCGATTTCGCATTAGAGCGTACCGATATTTTTTAATAATGTAACAAAAATCATTGCAGCGCTTTTCCAATTCTTTAACTTTACGAATCCATTTTTAGAGTATAGAAAAATTAAGTATATTTGGCTAAATCTTCACATAAAATAGTCGCTGATATTATTATCTTCTTTACCTATAATAGCCATAAAATATCTGTAGTGTTAATTTTATCCATTTATCCAATATAGCAGCATCGGCCGGTGTCCGACAAGCATTTCACCGATTTTTACGAGATGAAAACTATGCTGTGTTGTTCTGGAATATTTTTTGCTTCAAATTAATACCTTTATCGATTTATATAATATAGTAGCTTCGCCCGGCGTCCGACATGCACTAATTTTTCCGAAAAAATCTACGCCAAATGCTAAACTGGGAGATTTTTTGTTTAATATACATACAGTGAGGACGTAAAGTAAGGAATAAATTCATTATCTCGCAAACTACAATTTTTTAAAAAAATCGCTCGGACCCTTCGATTTTGTTTTTCGAACGCGCATATTCTGACATAAAATGCAGATACGATGCAGATAGATGTAAGATGTTGCAAATAAGAGTGACACAAAAATTATTTTTTTCTTAAATAGAACCCACTGTATATTATTGCATGTACGGATTCTTAACATTTTTCATGTAGCATGTGCTATACCTTAGCCACATTCAGCTTTACGCTATGTCCGACACGCAGTTGAAAATTTTTGGAAATGAAAACTACCCTATGTGCGATGCCGAGGTATTAAATCTACAAATATATATATATTATTGCGCACCCTGCATTTAAAAATCATATTCTTCTATTTGTAAAATGTCACACCTTGACGCTTCAATTCTAGTTCCAGGACGACAGTGGTGCCATATTGTGATTAAGATCCATTTTTTAAAGATCTGGTCGAAAAATTGTTTTCTGACCTCATACTTGCTTGTTTGTCGATTGTAGATAAGAAAAAAGTAGTAGTAACCTTTCTTGTGCGAAATTTAATATCTATAACATTTGTAAGAAACTTTTTTCCATATTATTTTTCGTTTAAGAGTTATAGACCAGAAAATTATTTTCAACCCCATTTGGAGGGTTTTTAACTCTTGTGCAAGGGATAGACTTAAAATAGTACTCAAATGTTCTTTCACATTATACAGTGTACCTTCCTTCAAAAATGCAACTTTCTAACTAAAATTCCCTTTTAAGGGCTTCGTTTATTGGACTAATAGTCACTCCTGGTACACTGTAAAATTTTTCGTAACCTCTTTAACACCAAATTAACACCAAAAGTGGTCTATATACATCCAAACCAATTTGGTTTTAATTTGACACCGTTCTAGTGGAGTTAATGTTTACCAAATATCCGGTGTTAAAATTCCAACTCCAAAACGGTGTATAATTAACACCAATTTGTATCGATTTACACATTACAAAGGAGTTCTTTTACCGACTATAGATGTTATTGTTTCAGCGGTGGTATTAAAATAACACGAGAACTGAGTTTATTTACACCATTTCGAAGTAAATTTGTTAATAAATGGTGTAAAAAAAAAACACCAAAAATTATTTCCAATATACCGTTTAGACCTGAATTTAACACCAACATGACGTTCTAATACTAAATTCCTGTGTATTATTAACGAAGAAGTGGTGTAAAATACACCCATTTAAAGTTAATTTGACACCAATTTGAGGTATATTACTTCATTACTGTGTAATGCTGACTAAGCAGTGGTGTAAAAAGAACACCAAAAATTAGTTGAATTACACCGCTTAAATGTTAATTTAACACCAACTTGAAGTACTAATACTAAATTCCGTAATGGTATACGGTTCTAAGCGACGTATAGGCGAGTAACGAATTCATTAACTGTTGCATTGTGTGTACTTTATTCAGCTTAAATTATGCCCACAAACTGATGTTTATAAGAAAAGAAACAACTTTTTGTTAATCTTTAAATTTATTAACATGTAAATATTTTTACAATTAAAACGAATATAAAATGAGCAAATCTTAAATCCACTTGAACCTTCTTTGTATGACACAACTTTGACAAATGCAATAAAATTATGATCTGTTACAAATAGAGATATGAAACAAAAATTGAGAGTTTGAACTAAATTAAATATCTTAACACAGTTTAGTATTAGACTAAGTAGCTTGGTTTCGATTTAAATACTATTGGATATAATTAGGGGATGAAAAACACGCTAACATTAACTTTTACTTTTTTACCAATAATTTTTAATCATCTAATGTATCTCATGACAAAATCTCAAACAACTACGTTAATAAGTAACCGTCTGCTTTCTTTATTGAATGTCTTCTTGTTGTTATATTCTGCCGAAGATAATCTTCAAGCTCATATAATAAATAAAGTATATATTCTACTAAAACATGTTGGATAGTGTATGTCCTATTGAGATATTCATATTCGCATAAACATAAATTAACCTAATAATATTAATACGAAATAGCACAAAAAATAACAGATATCCCTTTTATTTATTTTTAGAAATTTTCTCAAATTATCGATTCCGAACATTTAAATATCTTTTAGGCTTTATAATACGAGTACTCTGGTTTATGTCATTAGAAATATCAAGACACTATCACACTACCTATAGATAGGTAGGTATAGAAAAAATAGTTGTACCACTTACCAAACTGGCTTTGCACTGCTCAACATCTAATTCGCTAACTATGTCAGGAGAGAGATTAAAACATATGCTAGCAGAGCAGTAAAAATCAGTTTGGTGAATGGTAAAACAATTTTTTCTATTCAAACCAATTCCTACCAAAGGTTTCGGGCTACGAAAGTGTAGATATTTACTTACCTATTATATTTAAAAACAGGGAAGAGGTTTCCACTTGACGGATTAATGAAAAAGTTAAACCCTTCTCAGTTTCTTGAAGGAATAGCTGGAAACTATCTTCCTCAATTAGGATGCCCTTGTCATCTACAAGGCAAAACTGTTCCTCTTCTTCCACTATATTAAATTTGGCTAATGCTAAAATATATTATTTTGAATAATGATCCTTATTCTATTTTTTAAAAGTTAATAGGTAAGTAGGTATATAACATTTTGAAATAAAACAAAAAACTATTATATCTGATATATAAACTCTAATATAAATAATAATATAGGTGTGGCGGAGTAAAGAATACATAATGAAGGTGCTAACAGTAAGAAATATGGGACTGAAAAGTTCACTGTTAAATAATAGAAAATAAGACTTAATAAAACGACTGTAGAAAAAAGTGCCTATTTAAATTTTTTGCACTAAATTTTAATCTATAGACGAACAAGCCCGTACACCATGGCGGTGTAAACTGTACACAATGGCGGTCTAAACTGCATACCATGGCGGTGTAAACTGTATACCATGGCGGTGAGAAGAATACATAATTAAGGTATTAACCGTAAGTGATATGAGACTGAAAAGTTCACTGTTAAATAAATGGAAATAATAATGCAGTAAAAAAAGTATTTCAATTTTTTGCACTATATTTTAAACTATTAGACTGCATTCAAACACAAGCAATAAGTAAATTATTTCTTCTGAGCATGAGGTTTGTTAAGGAATGCTACTCCAAGATTACTTACTTATTAAAGCTTATTAAAAATCGAAAAACGATATATAGGTATTGATTGACATCCATTTTAGCACATTTTTATATGACACTCTAATAAGTTTTGATAAATCCATCTTCTAAATCAACAGGCACATAATATTCACAAAACAGCAACAAAAAAATCAAGTCAGCACTTATAATAATTCGATCCCAAATGTCGATTTTATGAATCGATGAAGCAACTGAAAATTGAATCCCTACAAATGTCATCTACTAGGCCGTCAAATCAAAAGAGCTTAAAAGAGGTTGGCGGGAGAACGTACCCCGTTCGAGCGCTGCTTCGTCACCGGGTAAGTGGTAAACTCTACTCTGCAATGGAGACAACTACGAAAACTTAAATTTCCGATAGTCTGAAATCATCACCGAATCGGTGTATGATCATGTACACCGAAGATTGGTGTTTTTTGACACTATTTCCAGTGATTGTTAACATAATTTTAGTATTAATTAACACCGCCCTAATTTTTTACTGTGTAATATCTTTTTTTTTTATGATCAAACACAAGCACTATAGGAAAAATCCTTTAGGGCACTCTGGGAGTGGTGCGTGTGCGCAAAAAGCGATTCACGTTGGTTTTGAATCGTTGGAGGTTATATTCGTTGGGAAAACGACCTCGGGAAGGTCGTTCCACAAGGATGAAGTCCTCCAGATGAAAGGATTCTTAAATAGTGAAGTTCGAGGAGTACTAAGCTTAACCACATATGGATGGGCGGCAGTGGTTCATCGTGTATTTCTGCTATTCGTCGCTCTGGGCGGAATTAAGAGGGCAAGGTCAGCCGAGCACCTTCCATGAAAATATCTGTAAAAGAGAGTCAAATCCCCAACCTGTCTTCGATGTTCTAGGCTGTCGAGGTTCTTCGTCAGCTCCTGGTCTCCGATCAGACGAATGTAAATGTAATTGTATAAGTGTATAAGTATAATTTGTAATTCTTTAATTGGGATAAAGTCACCACCTAAAACTTTACATGAATAACTCCATTTTTAGAATACCTATTTCTTGGAACCTCCTACAACTACTAAAATTATAAATTATAGTATTATTGAAAAGAGATTTAAACGACTCTTACAATGATATGCCACTTGACGCCCTTCCCATTTAAGATTATTAAAGTAAAATCTACCCTACCTAGAAGGTTAAAGCATGTATGATTCAAATATTCTTTAAATGCCTCCCCAATCTTACATCAAGGAGGATACGACTTTGGTTTACAGTTTTTGAAGAATAAACAATTCACATTCTTAGGTTTATTTTAAACAATTCTCCAGAAAAACAATCGGGAAGCTCTGAAAATTAGTATGATTTTTCTTTGCCGTTTTCTGTTAATTAGACATACACTATAGTCGTTGCAGCGAACCCTCGCGCCAGATATGTTAAGTGTCACGTGACATTAATGACTTGCCTGCTTATTTCTGGTTATTTATTTTGCCTAAGTGTGTATGACATTCCAGGACCTTGCAGGACCGTACTACAATAGTACGTATGTTAATTTTAAAAATGAAATGAGTCTATTTATATTTTTAAATAGTATTGATTCCTGACCGTTTGTTCAAATATATTTGTTCTTTGGGTTTTCTGTCAATTCTTAATAAAGCGAGTTATCAAATTTGTGACGTTTCGGTTTATTTCATTTTAAACCATCATCAGACTACAATTAAAGGAAAACATTTCTTTAGTTTTAAGGACATGATTTGTGAAATATGATGGGAAAACATTTAGTTTATAGCAATCTAATTATAATAAAAACATACCTTATGTAATTGCACTATCACAATCACTTTAACATATTTACTTATTATGAAGATGTTGATCACCCTAGGTATAATTGTAACTAATTTCTATTTTAAACTACTTTACTGTGTTCTTGGTTTTTCTTAATCTATGGGTTTTCCAGGCGGTTTATGGCTTTCTTTTGATGGTAAAAATTTGCATTTTATTATTTAATTAAATTACTATAGTTACAACTTAGATTATCAGTGTCGGTACGGAAATTTAATGTGTTTGTATTATTTTTTTTATATGAATCATTTCTTTAATGTTTCGTCTCTTATAGTTTGATTCGTGGTCAACCGAAACGTCACAAATTTGATAACTCGCTTTATTAAGAATTGACCGAAAACCAAAAGAACAAATATATATTTTTAAATGCATTTTTTATTATAGGGAATAAAACACACAAGCACATTGTATTTTTTTGTTATTTATTTATTCAAATATATAAAATAAAGTCATTATCTATAATTACGTGTCTAAAGTCTGTTTCGTTGCCGTTGATAGCTCGATACCCTCATTAAAGATTCAAAACAAGGGCCCGGTGGCCTAAAATATTTTACCTATAAAATGGTCTTTTTACGTACATCTAGCATAAAGATGAAGAAATTTTGACCTATTCCACCGGGTAACAGATAAAGTAACAATAGAGCCATAAAATGAAATGAAAGGATAATGATTAAAACGGCCCATCATGGTCGGAGAGTTGGGTTTTTAATGTAACCGCTTATTATTTTATTTAAATGTAATAGATTTTATGATTTTATGAATTTATTTACAACCAGTTATTTGTAACCAGTTTACGATTTCCGCCTTTTTCCATGAAGTTGTGGGAAGATTCTCTTTTAGCCTAGAGTGATAGCTGGCATTATCCATCACTATTACAGAATTAGCGGGAATGTATTCTATCATTTGTTTAAAATATTCCTCGAAAACATCAGCAGTCATTTCTTCATGATAGTCTTTAGTAGAATTCGACTGGAATTGTAATAATCAATCAATCAATCAATCAATAATGCTTTATTATCCTTGATCCAAAAAGCCATTTGAACTTCCTATATGAGTTATAATAAGTCTGCGTCCCTTTCCAGATGGTGGTCTAAGTCCTGTTGACCAGCCTTCCATGACAGCTTGTCGAGAACTTAGGACATTTTTATCTTGCCAAACTTTAGATACGGTGTGCCCTTCGTTCAGCCAAGTTTCATCCAAATAGAAAATGTTTTTGCCTTCGCTGCGGTATTTTCGGATGGACCTTAAGTATTGACGTCTCCAGCAAATAATATCTGCTCTATCAATAAGAAAAGATTTTCTGTTTTGCTTCTCCCATCGAAAGTTCATATCATGAAGTATTTTCCATAGTTTCGTTCGTGATAGCTGTGGTAAGTCCTCGTCGTAGTTAATGGCTTGTAAAATTTTGTCTATAGTTGGTATTTCCTTGGCAAAATAAAAACTATGTACTTTTCTTCTAATACCATTTTTAATGAAATTGTCAATTTCTAACGGTTTCTTTCCTGGGAGTGGTTTTGGCTCACTGAGGTTCTTAGATTTTCTTTCACGCAAGAACCTATATATAGTAGCCTCTCCAACTCCTACCATATTGGCACACTCTGCAATGATGCTACGAACATCACTTGCAGGTTTCTGGTACACTAGAGCATCATGCACGTTTAATATTAATGTCTTTTCTCGGAGAGAATATGCACTCTTGCTAATTTGACGAAGACACGTTGGCGAAAAACTTGAAGCCATTGTTACAAGTATAGGAAATAATTCAACTTTGAGATAATGCAGTATCTAAATACATAGTTTGACAAACGCACATCAAATGGCGTAATAACATCCTAAAGCAGGCAAAAATAGGTAAATTAATTACCCTTGTTGTACCTACTTTAACCCTAATCCTACTTAACAATGGACAGAGGCCAATTTTCTTATTAAATAAGGTAATTACTATTGGCAACGCCTATGGTTTACGGTTGTTTTATGGCTTCAACCCTCGATATGAGCTATCAACTGCAACAAAACGGACTTTAGTGGGCACCTCTATATTCATAAAAAGATAGGAAGTACATATCTACATGTACGCATCTACATGTAAACTACAAAATGATAGGAAGTACGTACCGACTGTAAACTTTATACAATGTGTCTACACATGGACTTAACTATACCTGTAATAAATTGTACCTTCAATTTTTCGAAAAAGTCATCCTTGATCATTTCTTTTCCCTGTTATATAGATACAAATCACTTGGAAGAATTTCCATGTTTTTATACCGGATGCACAAAAAAACATTTCCGAAAATAGCTATGGACCTTTTCTAAGGAAAGGTAATTGTATTAAAAAACTAAATATCCGGTTTGCTTACACGTTGTTCACTCTGGTTACCTCTGTTTTAACTTTAATGTTCAATAGTAACTTATAAGTGTATAGTATCATAACAAGCAAATTCTATATGCACCCTTCTTCTGTATACGTAGGCTACGTATACTGCAAATACGTAGGTTACGTAAATCATATATTCAAAGAACTACATTTTACATTCAAGTCACCACGCAAAAGTATCTGATATTTAACTGAAATAAATCTCAACTCACTCGGAAAGCGATAAAACATCTAGAAATTTTTTTATTAATATTAAAATTCACCTTAGTTTCTCTAACGGTGGCGTCAGCGGGGGTAGAAGGCAGACAATAATTATGCTCCATAATTATTATTTTCTCCTAAAAACAGGTAAATAAAATATTAACCTAAAAATTTTCCGTTACGTGATTAGTACTTACTGTGGTTCACAAATACACGAACAACTCAATATGTAGTTAATCAAAGTTATCAAAACAAAATAAACTATACTAAAATGACGGAAATACAGTTTTAAAACTTATTAGCACCAATCAAACTGGAAAAATATAAAAACACAATACGCTTAATGCGGTTCGTATAAAACTGGGGTATTTGATTAAGTCCCCAAACAGCTGATCGATGACATATTGCTGATGTCAACTGTCGAAAAAGCTTGCAAAGACTATACGTCGCCTTCAAGCGTTCGGAATATACTTTTTATAAAGCCCTTATTGCAACCGCCATCTTTCACGTTTGATGCTACCAGATTAACAACTGTCATGCTTGTCGTTATTGTTAAATAAAATTCTTTGTCAATGTTTGTGTGTTAAATTTAAGTACTGTTTGTGGAAAAAAAGTAATTGTTAACTCAATATGGTAAGACTGAAAAAAATATAGACTTTTGAGTCACGTCCGTCGATTATTTGTTTTTCCTAACAAATACGTATCAAACCAGAAGATAAGAGAGATGGGCGATTCTACAGATAGTAGAATCCCTGTCTCTTTTTTGTTGTTTTTATTTTCGTAATAACAGGCGTCATATTGACGTGTACAAAGCAGATAGAAATACCGGATCAATGTTTGTTTCGAGCCGGTGGTAACAGCACAAGTGCGTTAAAGTTAATGAAGATGAAATATAAAATTTCGGAAATGTCCTTCGCGTCATAGCAAGGGAGATGATTTTTCTAGTGTTAATAGTATTTGATATTCCTTTCCGAATGGTAAGATTAGTTATCATTAAAATATGATTTACCCAATGATGGTTTCCTTAGGATATTAGTGATCTCGAAGAGATACCACAAACGTTTATCCAATATGCAAGACAGGAACAGGGGCAGGTGGCAAATATTATTTCCCGAAAGTGAAAGGAGGCATCTGAAACGGTATACATATTTCTTAGCGCCTTACATGTAGGTATTACCCTGCGTAGAGAAATAATGACATTTACGCAAACAATGCTGCAATAAATTTTACCACCTTTCCTTTATATCTAAGATTTATAGTTGGCAAAATGTCTAATAAATCATCTCAGCTAGCTCTAGATGTTCCAACATAATACAATAAATTTGTAACATAACATACGCAGAATTATAGAAAAATAATAATGCTATATGTTGCCTATATCCCGAAAATGCCAGTAGGAAATAATAAATATATTCTGACATATAGGTATATTTCTCATAAAATTAGATCTAGAATCATGCAACTATAAAGCATAGGGGATCGGGTGTGTAGAGATAATTTTTCTTAAAAATTTGTATTTCTTTTCTTGTTATTTTATGCATAATAGTATATATAGTCCATCTAGAGAACGGAGGGCATCAAAACAATATTACCTAAGTAACCTATAGAAGTTACATTAGTTATGCAGAGTTGCAGTAAGGGTTGACCGGAACTTCATTACATTTTTGAAAACGTATGAACTGCCAAATTAGTGATTATATAACTTTTACGCATTTGTATAAAAATGAAAATATAAAGGACATGCAAGTATGTAAAAATTAATTAAAATGTTAAGTCACGAAGAAGAAAACAAGCGAGTTTTACATCGGTAGCGTTAAAACCTGTTTAAATGCCGCTCCGGTACTTCACAGAAGACTGACTTTGGAGTATATAGATAATAAACGTAAGCACAGGGCATTGTCACTCGTCGCTCTTTGTTTAGATAAAGATTTTAATTTTGAGAAATGTTGAAAATATAGGTTTTTTAAAGTTCGTGATAATACTATATATTTTTTATGCTACTATATATTTAAAAATTACATATTTTAAAAATTATACCTCATGGTATAATACAGGGTGTGTCAATAAGGCGTCTAGCTTCGATACCGCCTAAACTATTCAAGATGGGAAAAGAAATTCCATACAATGCATAACCCAAAAAAATTTTACAGGCCCCGAAAAGTGGCACTGAATAAAAATGTATTTTTTTTTAATGGAAATTAAATACCTGGCATATAATTTTTTAACTAAAATGCTGGGTTGTCAAGTAATTAATTTTTTTCTCAACTTTTAGTAATTTCTAAGGGTGCGATTTAAAAATGATAGCAAACTTTTGATAAAACGTTAACAAATACAATTTACATTCTGGTTACCCTAAAGTACATAATATCGATCTATGTTACTATTTTTTAAATCTCTTATACAAAACGAGACTTGATTAATAAGCCTAGATGAAAGACAATGACAACCTTTTATTTCCTCTTAATTGACGACATAACTGAAGTAAACAACAGAGACATTATTACAAAAATTAATTCCTCTTCAAAGTCTGAACTGCTAGAACTGCCGCGCGGTATCATTTTTATTATAATTTTGCAACTCTTATTGTTAACTGAGCCCAAGTAATGAAATAGTTTAGTCAGTTTGACGTTTGCTATATTAATTGTTTGTGTTAATTTGAGATGAAGACATAATTGTAAACAATCTATTTGATACTTTTAGATTTGATTTTTATTCATTTTTTGTTTAGTTTCGTAAATTTATCAGATTCATTGTCAGGCTAAATCCTCCTCTTATGATGGCTGAATGCTCCCTTGGGATGGGGAGGAATTGGCAATTTTTTTGCCTCATGTTTAAAATTATTTTTTTCCTTTGAAACTCCACATTTAAAAAATATTTGTCATGTAATACATTGCGAAGTATCTCCTATTACTGATAAGGTAACTGGGTTATCCTTTTATGAGCCAAATCAGTTAATAATCGAGAAATTGTTCTTTATGGCCGGATACTCCCATGTCTCCCCTAGTTATTAAAACTGGTTATTCGAATAACCGGTTATCCGATTAACCTGTCTTGCGAGTAATGTTCAAATACTTTAAATTACTAATTTACATTACAAATACGGATTACAATACTTATATAGAAATTAATGTCCACCAGTAAGTTTCAGTCAATTGATTATTAACTTCATCTTCATCTTTAAACTTACCCGTGCATTCTATTTTTGCTGAATTCTTCTCCAACGTGTTCATGTTTACTTTTTAGGTGATAGAAGTCCCACTTGAATATTTTAATCTAATAATCGATTATCCGAGTAGCCGGTTAGTCGGCTGTTTGAATAATTGGTTATTCAAATAATCGGTCATCCGATTAAGCAGTTATCCAAATAACGATTAACCGGTTATCCAAATAACGACTACTGGCGAAAAACTTTAAATTTCTCATTTACATTAAAAATACAGATTACAATATACCGAATTAATATCCTTCAGTGAGTTTCAATCACTTTTACTTTTTAGGTCCCACTTGAATATTTTAATCTAATAATAGGTTAGCCTAATAACCGGTTCGTCGGATGTTTGATTGTCGGATCGTTATTCAAATAATCGGTTATACGAATAACCGGTTATCCAAATAACCGATTTTCGTTTTTTTTTAAATAACGGAGTTATCCAAAACCGGTTAATCGAATATCTAAAAAAGACCCATTTCAATTATCACCACTAGTTGAAATAAACTTTACACAACTATTTGTGCAACATAGATGAGTTTTTAATTAAAAATTTTGTTGAATGGGTCAAAAAATTTTTACAGGCAACTGTCAGTCCTTAGCATATAACTTACTAAAATAAACTATTTACCTGTAGAAACGATTATAATTTGCGTAATATATGTTACTTCCTGCATTAGAAAACAATTTTAAAAGTTTTTTTAGGTTATATCTGCAGTATTTGAAGTTAAAAAATTTATCGCCGGTCACGTGTCCCCAGTCAATAATTTCTTACTTTACCCTTTTATATTTGACGTAATTTTACTAAAATTACTTTTATATATAAATAATTTACACTCCTACTGCAATTTGTATTGGAAAAATAAATAATGTTCAAAGATCAACGGTTTAGCTCCTCTCACGCGATTATTAACCAGAAGTTCCATCCCCGCAGCTGCATGTATCGCCGGTCATGGCAGAAATTATTTATAAATAATGCGACTACAAGTTCGCCTAATAGTTTTACAAATATGACGGTATGTGTTTGTAAAGCGTGCTCCTGTTTAGGTAAGTTCCTTATTATGTTTATTTAGGTATAAACTAGAACATTGCCTACTTTTTACCAAGCGTATATTTTTATGTTGTATCGCCGGTCACAGGGTTAACTCAGACCTAGTTGTCTTAATTAAGTGAAAAATACTACACGAAGTCATTCTCTTGAGTACAGATACTCATTTCAGTCTAAAAAGTTTAAGAAATAGCTTCTATTAGCTGTTATCCACAAATTAGTGCATTTTTGTATCGCCGGTCAAAGTAACACCGGTCACGCATGAAAATGTTACCGGAGATAAATTGACGTTAACCGAAGCTATATACAATATTTTTTTTATTAACCATTTATAAACCATTAAGGAAAAATATATTTTGATGTGCAAGTTTCGTTTACACCTTAGGTAGATTAAAAATATCTATAAGGAACATTCCAAAACATTAAGCCAATATAAGGCAGGGCTGTTATAAATATTACGAAAATGGTTATAGTGACTGATTAAAATAACTCAGTTCCAGATATTGGCGTTAAATGATTCAGAAGAATAAAATTAGCCATGTGACGGGCGTTAAATTATTAAAAAATCGATGCTATAGACCAAGATCTTTTTGACGATGATCTTTGGCGCGGACATATATAATTCCTCTAATTAGATATTATAAGAAATCTATTAAAAAATTAACGGGTGTTTTTGAGATTATTTATTTTTAAAATCTGATTTACTGAAAGTTGCCTGTAAAAAAATTTTGAATCGAATGTGTTCTATGATGTTCGATAATAATATTTAAGTTAATTCAAACTTTGTTTCTGTGCAAATAAATGATTTTTATCTTATCTTACATGGATACATATTTTGCTTGGCTTTTTTAAATAGGGGAAATACGATAGAAGTGAAGTTAATGTTTGTCACGCTTATTTCCCTGACCGAAGAGGACATAGATCCAAAAGCATATAAGTTCTTTTAAGCAAAGGAATATTATTCAGCTGACATAAATACGAAATTTGATGCCGGTCGTGGCAAATTGCCATGCTTATCCTCCTAGACCATTATGAAGTACAAAGATCGCCCTCTTAAACTTATGATATATGATATGTATGGTTATGATTCAAGAGATTCTAACAAATAAACCTTTTAAGTTTATAGTTAATAATTTTTATACTGCACTGCGTTCCTTTTTCGATTAGATTTATTCCTATGTACCCAATGAATGATATCATTTGTAATGTAATGTATCGATGTAGTAGTAAGTAAGTAAAACAGTTAAAATTATGATAAATGACGATTCACGACCAGCTACTGAACATATATTCCTGAAACTTTGGGATATACGTTCAACGATACTCTGTCATTTCCGTTATAGCGGAACTAACTTTCTTAAATACGACATGATAATTTTTATTATACAGGGTGTTATGGAAATGACGTATTATATTTAAACCGGATATTCCTGAGATAAAGAAAAATTGAACAAAAATAGCCATAAATGACGCTTTCAATTCATTCAGCGGTAAAAGTGAGCTGACGTCAAACCAGAAAAACACCGGTGTGGCACTGCGATACATGTAAGCAATCAAGGAATTCTGGTCGGTGTTGTCATATGTACACCTTAAACTCTTGACAAAATAAACGAATTTAAACACTTTTCCATTCTGTAATACCTTTTTATACAATTAATTGAAGAACATTTACGACGGACTATTTAAACAACCCGAAAAACATATGAAATAGTAATAGCCACGTACGTCACTAGGTCAAATGCCAGTGACCTCTTGACGCCTTACATCGGCTGAGCGAAGTAGTTTCATATAGTCATAGCGCTTCACGCTTGCGTCTGTTAGTTGAAGACCAACCAGCGGCCGGATACGCTGTGTCTCGTCGATCACTAACACACTCTCAGCAATCCGCTCTGTTTTTTTCGGTTTACGCGTGTATCTTGCCCGTCCATAAATAATCCTTGAATATTGTTTATATTGACGCGTTTCTTCTGGACCGTGTGTACATAAAGTATTTCCAGGAGTGTTCCCATGAAAAAGAAAAAAACTTATTGTGTCTGTGCCTGGATTTCCACGCTCTTTAGGTATAAGCATAAATACAAGTAGGTAGAAAATAATTTATTTTTATAATTTTATATGGAATTTCAGTTCTACATTAAGTTTGGCAACATTGCCATTGGCTCTGGGTGAAATGATGTACAGTAGTGCGGCCTGACCTGTGAGTAAGAGTGTTTATTACCCCACTTGTAAAACGGTCGATTTAAAAAATACATGTAGCGCTTCTCTAGGACACCCAAGGAGTCACCCTTTTAAATATAATACGTCATTTTCATAACACCCTGTATTTATCGATTAACTATTAAATTCTAAGTAATTTTATAAAATATCTTGTTGTCTTACTTTGCCCGTTTTTTGAGATATCTGGACTTTTGGTAATTATTTGGCAAATGCATGGTTATGAATTAAGCCATATAATTGGCAAAAATGTACAAGGTGGTCACAATTTAATCTTCATTGTGAAATAATTCTATCATTAAAAACTTTCTTATTTTAAATGAACCACCCAATATGTTTTTATTAAATTTGATGGCAAATTAGTTGTTCTTTATAAATAGTATTTACTGTTCTATATCTATATCAAAACGTTTACCCAAAAAATCAAATTTATTCCGAAAATACAATTTTTCAACTGGGCTATGAAAAGAATTGTACTTAGGTACTGTATAAGGAGGGAAATGATTGATTACTTGAAAAAGCAACTCTTTAATAATTTCTTCATTGAATTTATAAATAAAATGCAGCTGATATTTTAAATTTTTATGAATTTAATGGTTTAATGTTATGGTATTTTTTTAAAAAGTAACAAGGAAACAAGTTTCTATAATTCACTACTATACTAGTGAAATTAAAATGTGTTTGAAAATTATAATATTAAAATTATAAATTTAAAATAATCAACTGCATTTTATTTATAAATTAAATGAGGAAACGATTTAAGCAGTTGATTTTGTCAATCACAGTATCTATATACAATTGTTCTCATAGCAATCTTAAAAAAATAGTTTTTTCAGAGAAAAATTTGCTATTTTTGGAGAACGCATTGATATAGGTATAGAATAGTAAAACTATTTATGAGAACAACTAACTGGTCATCAAATTAAATAAAAATATATAGGGTGTTCCATGTAATATAAGACGTTTTTAATTGTAGAATTCTTCTACAATGAAGCTTGAATTGTGACCACCCTGTACATTTTCTGCCAAGTGTGAAATATTTCTGAAACTTTGTGATCTTCTAGCTATTCGGTGAGGATATTTTTTTAGTCCAATAGGTTAATGGAAAAATACATGTGAATATTTTACATAAAGATCAAAAAATCAAATTTGGAACAAACAGCTTTAATGTAGTTTCATGAAGTACCCTTGATGTACTCATTAAAACTCATTAAAGCGAATTAAGTTATTTTATATTAAGCCTATATGCTTAATAAAATTCCACATTAAATTCAAAAATATAATTTGTATATACTTTTTTAAATAGTTTTTAAATAATTAAATAATCATTAAATTGTTAGCTCTCGAGATATGTAGAAGCTCTTTTATGTTTTGTGAGGAAAGTGTTCCGATGGTAATTATTTAGATCTTGGCAATAAACAAGTGAAGTATGAAGGGATGGACTAAGGAAAACAAGTAATGATATGATTATATTAATGTAATCAAATGAAATAACATTTTTTTAAAATATTAATAGTCATATTTATTTACATTTATAATGTCATACTATAAATAGTTCTGTTTCGCTATCGCTATCATCATCAAAATTAATTATAATTGGATTAATTATACGATCCAGACTAAAATACGAATTTTCTACAGTTATTACGTGACAGACTGAATTTTTCAACTACCTTTGGGAATATCATTAAAGTATTTTCGTATTAATTCTACAACACTAGAACTTAAAGTCGGAGAAATATTTTCAGACCTAACCAGTGATTTTAACTGGTGCCACATATGCTCTATGGGGATAAAAATGCAATAATAGGGTGGGAGCCGTAGCACTGTATGTCCAATTTCTTCTGCCAATGTGTCACAAACATATACTTTTTTTATACAAAATGTCTTTAAAACTTCTAAAAATCACTTTTTTTATAACTTTCTTCAAAATATATATCATTCGCCGCCATGTAGTTCTGAATCTCCAATTTTGTATGCAAGAAATACAAACTAACAAATTTTAACACAAAAAGATATTTAAATATAAATTAAGCAACCTCACCTACCTGATGTGCCTATATTTAAAATAATAAATAATAAAATAAATAATAACAAACGGTCATAAATAATGGGATCGCCCCAGGTACTTTTACTCCAGTCATTAAGTTATATCCATTTTTCGTGGAACAATCTTTTACTAATTCACACAAAAGTTGTTGTATAGTAAACAAAATAAAACTCTTTCAGAATTAATTATAATGATTCTCGAGGTAATTTATTATGCTGCAAATATATTATAAATGCAAGACGTCTCTCAATACATAAATTTAAAGTTGCCTTGAACTTCTTAAGAATATAAAATTAAAAATAAATAGTTTTAATGTAGTAAATTTAGTCTTGAAAACCCTTTTAGTATGGACTCTTTTTGGCTGGAAGTTGCCTTATGGTAGTCCTCAGGCTGTCTTGAAGTTTATTGGTTTTGTTCGAAATTTTATTGTATAGTTTTAAGGCGACCATGGAGATCACATGGTCATCGTTTCCTGACAAGTGTTTCGACCTTTTCAGGTCATTTTCGAAGGAGTATAAAGACTAGATTAAAATGGGATTTTACAGAGATATTTATGTTATGGCTGAACAGAGTTGTAAATGGTAATAGACTCAACTACTGTTTTTTTTTCCCATGTTTAAATACAGGTTGGATACATTTTAATCTTATACAGGATGAGTCGGGAGGAACGGACCAAATTTCAGGAGTGTATTATACACGCGAAAACAAGGTAAAAACCCCATATGTTCTTATCGGATATTCATTTGTTTTCAAGTTATAGCGCAATATCCAATATTTTTTCTACGTTCCACTTTTATCAAAATTTTCACATAATTAGAGTATGCCATGCTCAGGATTCTAAACTATTTGACACCGATGTTGTCTCGACAATGTATCAGTATATTGTGGCAGTAATTAAACGTTTATTTTCAAGTTTGAGTGATTAAAGTGATACAAAATGCCAAATATTTATTCAAATTTAGAATATGCAAATATGGTGTTTATTTATGGTTTCTGTAATGGCAGTGCTACAACTGCTGTTGAAGAATATCGTCAACGGTATCCACATCACAGACATCCGACTAGAAACGTGTTTATCAGAGTGTTTAGTAATTTGTGCGAGAATGGTAATCTTCCCAGTGCCAATATTACATCTGAACGAGCTACTCGACAAGGTTTAGGAGAAGTAGAAAATATTCTGGATTTAGTAGAAGAAGATGCAACGACCAGCTCAAGAAGAATTGGTACTCAATTGGGCATTTCACAAAAAGAGTATTAAACACACTCCACGAGCAAGGCTTATATCCATACCATGTACAGAGAGTACAGCACCTAGAACCGGAAGATTATGCTAATCGTATTGAATTTTGTCGGTGGATAAATAATCGTATCGTATCGCATATACTTTTGACAGATGAGCAATATTCACCCGTGACGGTATTAATAATACTCGTAACTCTCATGTATGGTCAATCGAAAATCCCCACGCAACAGTTGAAAGTATTTTTCAACATAAGTTTTCGGTTAATGTGTGGTGTGGTATGCTCAATAGCTATTTAATTGGCCCTTTCATTTTGGAGAATCGCCTCACAGGAGACAACTACCTACATTTTTTACAACATGAGTTACAAGGACTACTAGAGGATGTTCCTGTAAATATCAGAAGGCGAATGTATTACCAGCACGATGGAGCTCCTGCACATTTTGCTCGTCAGGTCAAGCAACATTTAGACGAAACAATTCCAGGGCGTTGGATTGGTCGCGGTGGTCCTATTAATTGGCCTCCAAGATCTCCAGACCTCACAGCACTAGACTATTGTTTATGGGGTTGGTTTAAAAATGAAGTGTACAAAGTAAAAGTGGACACTCGGGATGCACTAACTCGACGTATTAGAAGTACTAAAGCCAATTTTAAAGAAGAAAGAAATGAAGCAATTAGAATAGCAACGGGCCACCTTCGTAGACGAAGCAGAAAATGTTTAGAAGTCAATGGCGGTATTTTTGAACATTTATTAAAAGAACGCTATGATTAGGAAACCGTTAATATATGAACTTTTCTTTATTTGGTATTGCGCTATAACTTGAAAACAAATGAATATCCGATAAGAACATATGGGTTTTTTTACGTTGTTTTCGCGTGTATAATACACTCCTGAAATTTGGTCCGTTCCTCCCGACTCACCCTGTATAATCACACTGTTGGAAATTAGGTTAGCACTTCAGGGTATTTCTGTCTGATTGTTGACAACATTACATTTGTTTTTAAGGCCTTTTTAATTGCTAGAGATTCTAATGGGTTTAATTTTTTGCTTTTTCCTTGGATATATAGCGGTTTTATTTTGTTAGAAATAAAATGGTTTTGTTCTATGCAATGGTGTGGTAGTCCTATTTTATTCTGTTTTTTTTTTAAATGGATGTTTTATGTTCTTTGAGTCTGGTGTTGAAGTTTCTGCCGGTTTGATCAATATAGACGGCATCGCAGTTGTCACAGTTTATTTGGTAAACTCCGCTATTTGAGAGTTTGTCTTTAAAAACAAACAATCAGACAGAAATAGAAATACCCTCAAGTGCTAACCTAATTTCCAACAGTGTGATTATATAAGATTAAATAATATAAGATTAAAATGCATCCACCTTGTATTTAAACATGAAAAAAAAACAGTAATTAAGTCTATTACCATTTACAACTCTGTTCAGCCATAACATAAATACCCCTGTAAAATCCAATTTTAATCTAGTTTTTGTACTCCTTCGAAAATGACCTGAAAAGGTCGAAACAAGTGTTTGGAAACTGGATAAAAATTGTAAAACACTACAAGCAGTTATATTTCTTTCCTACATACGTGTTACTTGGGTTGTCGATTAAATGATCCAAATAGGTAGTTATACCAAATATTTGTTAATTATTTGCAATCAATAAATAAAGTGTAAAATGGTATATGTCAGGTTTTTCTCAAAAATTATTGTAAAATATCGGGTCAAATTTTTTGTTTATTTAATTTTTAATAAGAATGATAATTAAAAATACACTTTACGAGCACATTCTAAGAAATGTCTTCAAGCTGTAATAAGAGGATATCAAAGTTTTGCAATTTCTTTTTTTGCGTTTTCGTCAAAACTTGATTTATACCACTTTTCACGCCAATTGTTCCGTCAATCATTTAGGACTAATTAAGAAAATATAGTTATTACGCATGACCTAAATCTATTACAAAATTTAAATCCAAGTAATTACGGGAAAAAAGCTGCTTGCAGTACTAACACTACGAACTATTGACGAACGGGACGAACCGCCAATGGCCAATCAACGCATAGGCTGTAGCCACCGTAACGTCCCTAATGAGTTGGTCCTTAAAAGTTAGTAAATGATTCAGATATGGATGTTTATTTTATTGAAAGTTTCGTATTTTTATTTCCTTAGAAATTAAATCAATGATGAGAATATCTATCTGTCCTTACCTACAACAACTATCGTTTTTAAATCTTTATTTTTATTTTCAGGCGAATGGCCGTTTGGTTTAGCATGGTGCAACGTCTACGCGACGTGTGACGTATTGGCATGTTCAGCATCAATAATGCACATGTGTTTTATTAGTCTTGGAAGATACCTGGGAATTAGGAACCCGTTAAAAACACGACATAGCACAACTACTAGAACGGTGGTCCTCAGGATCGGATTAGCATGGTTATTATCGATGATTGTGTCTAGTTCTATTACCGTATTAGGTAAGTAAAAATGTTTTTAATGGACAATAATTGTTGGAAAACCAGTTCCAACAATCGTATCATTTCCTGCCTCATATTTTATTGTATTAATTTCTCATGATCCCCTGTTAATACATTTCTCCTTTCGTTGTACTAACCAATTGTATTTTTCTCTATAATACATTGTTGACATTGCATATTTTAGGAACGGTATTTCTTTTTATTTTATAAAAAATACTAAACATATTTTATTCCCGATATTCTAAAAATTACACCTTGTTGGTGTAATACAGCGTGTTATGGAAATGACGTATTATATTTAAATGGGTGACTCCTGGGGTGTCCTAGAGAAGCGCTACATATTTTTTTTTCAAATCGAACGTTTAAAAAGTGGGGTAATTCACCCATAAACCCACACACAACTCCTCGGCACAGTCACATTACACTGAGCAGCTATGAAATAAACAGATGTTCTGGCGCAATGTTGCCAAATTATTCGTGTAAAACTTTAGATTCTTATAAAAATAAATATTTAGCTACCTAATATCCAAATAGAAGTAACTCCAGATGCCAGTACATTAGCAAGTAATCCAGGGCACGTTTTAGTGGGTAAAGCTTATACCCCACTAAAACCCTTTCGGCGTTTTCTTCCAATCTCAGAACATGACCCTGTATATCGTCAGAGATACAGAACACATAGTGAAACACTCAACAAATTACCATAAATCACTTAAAGAAACACACACATGTTTCAAATTAGTTTTTTGAAGATAGGCCCTTGTCACACAAAATCGCTACATACTAATGCATTCTTTAACAAACACACAAATAGGAGATGGGACACAAATTGGCACTTTATAAACTAAAACGTTCAGCAATTATTTGATCTGCTGCATCCAATATCTTATATCGCAACTGATCCATATCTTCGACTTTATAAACTATTTCTTTATTCATCGTACCCCATAGAAAAAAATTGCATGATGTAAGATCCGGTGACTTTGCGATTTCCAGTCTCTTACTAAAGGGACATTTTCTAATATGCCTTCGACTTGATTTTTCTGTATGTACTAAACATTTTCACACTTATTCACACTGTACAGTTGATTAAATATCCCGAAAAAACTCTTTCGTGCGAAGCCGCAGAGGAATATCTTGTTGTCAAGCAAATGCCAACTTCTAACCTGCTGTCGATTTATACTAGAGATGTGGCTAATCTTTGGTTTTAAAATCCCGCTGTGAAACGATCGATTTAATTTTTTTAAGCTTTTCGAATGAAATAGAGCACCAGAGCAGCGATTAACAAGTTTTTTTAATCTTCATTGGTATCTACAGCAGTGAAGGAAAACAATAAATAAGTGCTGTAGATTATTATAATTATTTAAGTATTTCAACCGTTTTTGGTGCTTGCGCTGGAATCTACCGGAAAACATTCATTGCATTAGTACATCTCTAGTTTTTGGCAGTTCGTGTTTTAAATGTTTCAGTTCAGATGTCATTTTTAATTCGAGGAAATGTTATTTACATTTTACAATGTGTTTTTTATTTAAAAACAAAAGTTCATACAAATCTAGGCGAGACAACCCAATTTTAATAAAAACGATGTCTCCAAGTGAATTTTGTGTGTATTTTGGCCAGTGTTCATGTGAAGTTTTGCGAATGGTTATGGGTTATGTGATGTGCCGGTTTCTTTACTAAAACGCTGTATAAGTTTTTATAGAAATTGACATTAATTTTTAAATAAGACCGACAAGGGTATGTGTGTAGCCTAAATAAAATTACATTAAAAAATCAGTCAGCCAATCAAAAGTCAAGAGGTCATTGACATTTGACCTAGTTACGTAGTTGCGTATTTCAAACTTAAAGAGTGTAAGGTGTAATTCTGACAACACCGGTGAGAATTCGTATGTGTCGCAGTGCCGTACAGAAGTTTACCTGGTTTGACGTCAGGTCATTTTTACCGCTGAATGAATTGAAAGCGCCATTTAAGGATATTTTTCTTCAATTTGTATTCATCTCAGGAATTGCCGGTTTAAATATTAAACGTCATTTCCATAACACCCTGTATAATAAATATTCTCAATTTTCCCAAAAAAAAGAACTATATTCTAGTATACCATTATGGGTAGAATTGTATTCTTTATCTAATTGCTCAGTACATACATGTTCCTATACTTCTAAGTACTTTTTAAGTTAAAAATAGACATAGATTTATTATATGATAATATCACAAAGGTATAATTTTCAAAATGCCCGGTATAAAAATAGTATAGTATTTAGAAGGCGCAAATTTTTCAAATTTTTAAATCTTAAAACTGCATTAGTTACAAGGTAAGATCAAATTATCTCTGAGTATAATGAATTTTATCTAAAATTTCTGTAAGGTCATGTCCTTGACTATAATGTAATTACATTAGGTTCATTCGCAGAGCAGTCAGACATAGTTGCAAACTGGGCGAGGCAGGCGCAGTTAATTTAAAGTGCAAAATCAGTGACTGTTGACCAACAAGTCGACGTTCATAGAGCAAAATATATTGATTGCTACTGGCTACTGGTACGGAATTCTGCGCATTTGCTCGATCGTCTGTTTATTTTAGTTAAACTTACTTTCCTTTATTCTTTAAAAGTTCATTCCAAAACGAAAGGCTTGCTTTAAACTAAGCAGAAATGGGTAAGAATAAGAATACTTGCAGATTAAGTTAAAAAGTCAATTCAAATCAACTTATACTCTGGAAGGTTTGGCATGTGTATTCGTTCGATGAGATAAAACGCAGCAACCAGCCAAAACCTTGTCCACAACCGAACATGCATAGAACGAACCAAATATTGCTGAATGTGAAACTTCCTAAGATATTTACTGTTCGCGAACTAACCAGTTCGACAATTAAGCCGTAACACACTATTATCACGTCACGTGAATTCACGTGTTGTCATATCGGCAAAATAGCACATTCTCTCACGCCGTAGAAACAGACTACGTACACTGCAGATCATTTTTATTACACATTTTGTGTTAGTGAAGATGTCAAGTGAATCTAGCATCAAACTCTGACACCGCGCTATCACGCGTGCCAAATATGTAAATTTGTAGGAACAAAATTGTGCTGTCACTTATAACTTGCCGTGTGCTGCATGAGGTGACTATAGTGTACTTCTAAACCTATTTATAAGCACGCATAAAACGTCTTGCTTCGGTTGTGCCGTGACGTTGCGTGATAGCAACGTGATATACCAGGTATAAATTAAAATAAAAGAATCAAAATTCCCCGTCGTATCTTAAATCATCTTTATTTCTCCTTCCACCACCAAACAACATGACCCGACGCATTCATGTGTTACGGACGTGAAAAGGGAAATCCTGCAATAATTTATTATTCAGATACGAAACCGTTTATTCAAATGCTAATTTAAACTTTACAAAAATGTACAAACATATATGGTTATGTCATATATTACCCACTTACATAGGAACTAATTCTACTCTATTATGTTAGTAAGTTATCACTTTTCAATCCTATTTGGTAATTCAATTACTCCATGATTCTGCATCGCCATTGTTATAATAAACGCCTGCATAGATTCTGTTAAATAATTTGAAAACTAGTTAGCTTCTCTTTAGACAGGAACGTAATTAAAATCATATCCGAACTAATTTTAACTTTAATGTGATATAGATGATAGAATTAACCTATTCTTGCGAAAAATCACTAATAAATTTATGAGGCTTCATCTAAAGACCGCCATTATATTATTCTACGAGCGGAATATTTTTTTATCTACGAAAATGATATTGACGATTTATGACCTTTTATTAATCAAATTTACTGTTTCGACCAATCAAATTGTTTAATTTACACCAATTACGCGTAATTATTTTAATAAAATTTTCATCTTCCTTACAAGTGCGTTTGTAATTAGGCCGAGTACCGGTGGCGGCTAGTGACCTATGATAGAGGGGGGTTCACAAGTATGGTGAAATTATTTTTAAAATTTTATTTTTGTGTAACGACCAAACAATTACTTTCTAAGCGTTTTAAATGTAGAAAGAAAAAAAGTAATAAGAAAATGCGTTAGATAAAACATATTTTTATCTATTTTTTAATTTTACACAAGGAAATACAACTTATGGAAAATAAGAAAGGTTTTCTTAGTGCGTATAGCTGTCGGATCTTAACGTCGTCGCATGCAACCCTCATAACAATATTTATACAGTCCACTACTAATACTACTAAAGCCATCTACGAGCTATCAAGAAAACCGAATGATGTCCAATACTACTACCGCCATCTACGAGTTATCAAGAAAACCGAATGATGTCTTATACCACTACGCCATCTACGGCTACGTCATTAGGCGCAACCAAGACGAGAACAATAGTTAACTGTTTTATGATGAGAACGAATCGAGCCACGAGACTGACAAGTTGGCATTCTTCATATTTTCAGTGTTTTTTAGTTTAAATCCTTAAATAAAATGATTTAAAATCATATCGAGTATCATTTATCGAAATACAAAACATTTATCGACCTTACACAATGGTGATTAAACGTAAAGTCCATTCTTCGGTTCTTAATTGAAAATTGATCAATAACAGCCTCATTAAGTTTGGAATACCCTTTATAATTTTTTTTTATATATTTCATTTTTAAACTTTCTAATAAAGTCCCTAGATTTACCCTTTGTGGTCTGCGTTCAATTCATTTCGGGTTTAGGTGTTCCCGCATCCTTCACTTCAATTTTTTGCTCCAAACTCAAAGAGCTAAAGTTATTTCTTAAATAGTCCCCCATCAACTATACATTTTGACTTAATAAATATATAATATTAAAATATTAAAACATACACGTTCGAATTTCTAACTAGATGCATGAACAGACAACAGCGCGGTACACACAGAAACTGTGCGCCTTTTCCATGTTAAATCGGCATAGCCCCGCTATCCCCCGCTTCCACCCGCCACCTGTTACTACAGAGAAATTGCACTACTTAATCGCACGTGCGAGTAAGTCTCGTCATAATCGTCATTTACCTCGACCGAGGCACGGTTGCCGGATCTATACAATTTTATTTGACGGGATGATAAAATATTAGGGAAGGTCGGACTTTTTTAGTTTGACGGTACGATAAAATATTAGGGAGGATCAGACTTTATACGATAAATAATATTCAATGGATATAAATTAATATTTTTTATTCGTTTGTTTTGGGGGTGCATGTGCGCATGTGCTCCTGCGGAAGAACTGCCACTGCCAAGTACTAAAAAATAAGTGTTAATAAATCTCAAGTTTGAATGACTTTTTCTTTTAATACATGCATATTTTTGTAGATTTTCATTATTATTTACCCATGACAAACGGAAAACTACTTTAAAGATAGGACTTAAGTAAAAAATATGTAGTTACTGTTTATTTGCAATTTATTTTCTTATTTACCGACATTGCTGACATGTTTTCTTTTGAAATTTAGGTCACATAACCTTAAACTTACGAAACGTCAGACGGTTTGAAGTATAGAGTAGAGGGCATAAGCTTAAGTTTTTGTTTTGTCTATTAGAATAGCTCGCAACACAGCACGCTCAATTGAAACGATACATCAATTGGTCAAACAGGTTTGTTTTTGATGTGTGAAACTAACGAGGAGACCAATTAAAGTCGTTAAGCAAACTGCAGCTATGAAATTGAACTCATTGTCTAATCTGCTCTGCCACCGGCGCACTTGAATTTCAATGATGACTGATGAGAAAAAATTAGGTTTTACTGAAACGGATATTTACTATCTCCGAAAGTAGCTGATAGTAACCGAATACGCCATGAGGGTCGTTTTCCAATCAAAGTATTTGCTTGGCGAGTAAAATAAATTTGCAGGCCTTACAAAGAAATTTTTATAAAGTTTCTTATTACTCATTTCTGTCCCAGCATATATAAATATAATGACACAAAATAATGTTTTTAAAGGTTTATTTAACTATCACTACAAAGCAAAAATTTTTAAAACAGCAAAGTTTCTTCTAGCGGGAACAAAGAATGTCCAGGAAAATGGATTCTACTGTCACAAGAAATCAATCTTGCTCTTGCAGGTAGAAAATGTACTATCCCAGTTAAAATAATCCTACCAAATATTTTTTGGCCAGAGCTTTTCTCAATGTATTACATTTAAATGGGCCAATCCTTGGGTGTTCTAGAGAAAGCCAAAATACATATACAATGAAACCTCCCTTAGGCGGACACCTACGGGACCGTCTAAATGTGTCTGCCTAATAGAGGTGTCCGCCCATGAGAAATTTGTTATTAGGTAATATGTAAATGCAAAATTATTACTATGTATATGTATGTACAAATAAACATAACATAACAAAAATACACTAGTTTTAGTTAGGATGTAGTACAAAAAATCTAATAAAGTAGTTTGACGTGTTTGCATTTTATACTTGCAATCTAGAAAATGTAATTCCAAGTCTGATAACAATTCCATTGCTGTAGAGTTCTTTGCATACTCTTATAATTCATTTACCATACTAATGGCTTGTTGATAATTGGTGACATTTGTTTGATTAGTGCATTCAACTTCTACATCAGAGTCATCAGGTAGTGATGTTTGGACTACATAATCGGTAGGAATGGGGTCACTATCATCTTCTAATAGCACATTCCTATCAATGATAATGAACTAGCCCAAATCATTGTTATCAAATTATATACTTCCACAATATCAATATTCTCTTTCAGACTCAATACGCGACATTTTTGTGACATTGTTTACGATTTTAACCTAAGAAACTCACAAATAAACGGCGGACTGCTATCGGGGAATCACACATACTTTCATTCGGCGAAGTCCTTTCGCTCTGCCACGCATACGCGATTGGTTGCTGGTCTATGTTCAGAGAGTTTTTGCACCGTACTTATTCGTCTCACAAATACTTAAAAAAAAATGTTGTCCGTTTAAACGAGAGTTTTCGCACTCTTTGTATGAAAACACCCTGTCCGCGTCCGCCCAAATGAGAGTCCGCCCAAGAGAGGTTGATTTTCATAGAATTTTATATACCTAGTTCCGGACTATGAAAAAATGTCCGCTTAATAGAGATGTCTGCTTATTAGAGGTGTCCGTTATGAGAGGTTGCACTGTATTTTTAAAATTGAATGTCTAAATACTTAGACAACATGTGTATGTAGGTCAGTAGGCGAGCAGTGATGCCAGATCACAACGCGGGCCTTAATCTCTTCCATATTGCACAAACCCGACCACATGCTTGGTTACGAGTTTTAAATGTTAGGTATTTCTGTCTTAATAAATAAGATGTTCAGTTTACCAGTTACAGCATTACAGTTTTTGTGAAATGATTTATAATAATAAATTTTAAATTTGTGTGAAATTGCTGTTGGTTGTATTGTAGAATATTCGTAATAATTATAAAACAATTTAATCTCCGAAAATCTAATTATATTTTTTTCGGTAATATTTCAAACATCATAACATGTTTAATACCAAGGTAATCAAATTGGCTCGTAAAGATAATTCTGTTGAACTGACGCGGACTAATTGAACAAGGCATTTGTTTTAGTACTTTAACTGGATGTGACCTCACTGAACATAAAATTAAATTTTTTTGGTTGTGTTTAAAAGAAGTTTTATGGTCACAGGGACGAGTTATAATGGATTTAAATAATTGTAACCATTTTTTTTTTTTTTTTTTTTATGATCAAACACAAGCACTATAGGAAAAAACCTTTAGGGCACTCTGGGAGTGGTGCGTGTGCGCAAAAAGCGATTCACGTTGGTTTGGAATAACCACATATGGATGGGCGGCAGTGGTTCGTCGTGTATTTCTGCTATTCGTCGCTCTAGGCGGAATTCAGAGGGCAAGGTCAGCCGAGCACCTTCCATGAAAATATCTGTAAAAGAGAGTCAAATCCCCAACCTGTCTTCGATGTTCTAGGCTGTCGAGGTTTTTCGTCAGCTAATGGTCTCCGATCAGACGAATAGCCCTCCTTTCGATGGAATCCAGCAGCCGAAGAGTATGTTTGGGTGCAGAGCTCCAGACATGAGAGCAGTATTCTAGTGATGGTCGAATCTGGGCTTTGTATAGTGTCAAAAGTTGTTGAGGTGTGTACAACTTTCTGGTTCGGAAGAGTACCCCAAGCTTCTGAGAAGCTATCTTGGCGATTACCACAACGTTGTTATGCCAAGACATATTTCCTCCGAGATTGACGCGCAGCAAATTAATAGATGAAGCCAGTGGGATTGCGTGCCCGTCCATGACTATATCCGGTTCTGTAATGTTCACCTTTTCAGAGAAAACTGCTGCCTGGGTTTTTTTAGCGTTAAATTCGACTTGGTTACTGTCACCCCAAGCCAAAATTTCTTCCAGGTCTTTGTTGAGGCGTGATACTTCATGCTGTCTGCGAAGATGTGCGTCGGCAGCCGAAGTTTGCGCATTCAAAGAGAAAGATGAGATAAGTGTGCTATCGTCAGCAAAACTAAATATCGGTTTTTGAGTTTTCACTAGAAGGTCGTTAATGTAGAGTAAGAAGAGAGTGGGAGACAATATGAACCCTTGAGGAACACCGGCATTGATGGTGAAGGTGTCTGAGAGAAATCCGTCAATCGCCACTTGCAGAGAGCGGTCCTTAAGAAAGCTAGACAGCCATGCACAGAATCGACTAGGCATACCATAGGATCGCAGTTTACTTAGAATCCCCTCATGCCAAACACGATCAAAAGCTTTAGAAATATCCAGTGCAACAACCCGAGACTCCCCATGATGTTCGATTGCGTTGTTCCAAATATGGGTGACATAGGCTAGATGATCTCCAGTTGATCTGGACTTCCGAAAACCATATTGATGATCGCTGATAATGTTGAAGCCTTCCAGGTACTTTAGAAGATGTTGGATAATAGCTTTCTCCATTACTTTTGATATAACTGAAAGCAATGCGACTGGTCGATAGTTGTTAGGCAGGGTTCTCTTACCTTTCTTTGGAATAGGCTGAACTCGCGCCATCTTCCAGCAAGATGGAAATATTCCTTTTTTGTAGGATAAGTTGAAAAGTTTACAAAATACTGGTGTTAGTTCATCGGCGCATCTCTTGAGAACTATAATAGGAATTTCGTCTGGACCAGTGGCTTTTTTGACGTCGAGTCCTTTTAGGATTCGTTTGACGGGACGCTGACGGAACACGATTTCGGTCATTTCGGATTCAACTGCAAGAATTTCGGGTGGTGTTCTTCCCTGAAAATCTACAGTGGAATGCGAAGAAAATAGTTCGGCAAGTAAGTTTGCTTTGTCTCCGGCTGTGGATGCTATTGTACAACCATTACAAGTTTCAAAGAGTTTTTAGTGTCCAATTTATTTGATGCCTTATTCTATATAAAGTATAATACAGGGTGTTCCATTTTCGACCCTTTTATAGGGTATCTCCGTAATTGTTAGTGCTATCAAAAAAGAAATGTAGATGTCACGTGCTCTTTTTGGGTCAAACTTAAAATTGTAAAAACAAAATTAGAAAATTTTCGCTCGCTTAAGAAATACGGGGGAAAATAAAAAAATTGACAATTTTAAAATTACCCTATATTTTCTTAGTTACAAGGGATACAGAAATACAAAAGTTTCTTTATAATGATTTCTGAATAATCTGCCATATTTAGAATAAGTATACGCGGTCAGATAAAAAGTTATCGGACCTAATCCCATTTTTTTAAATGGAACACCCTGTATATTTTAATCTAGGAAGATTGCATTTTAAATTCTCCTTTCAAATATATAATACACCATGGATGATATTGGTTTCCTAGGAGATTTATTTAAACTTTATTACTTTAAACCACAGTATGCCATTTAACGTCAATTTCATTTTTACATATTCATTTGTGAAAATGACTTATCAACATTTTGAAAAATTTGATATGATATCTATCATCTATGGTGTGTTATAAAGTTGAAAAGAGAGTTTAAAATGCTATCTTTTTAGATTAAAATATGCAGGGTGTTCCATTTAAAAAAATTAGGTTAGGTCCGATAACTTTCTTACCGGACCCCTTATAATTATTCTGAAAACGGCAGATTATTCAACAATCATTATAAATAAACTTCTGTATAAAACATTTTTCTGTACTTATCTCTTTAACTAAGAAAATATAGGGTAAGTTTGAAATGGTAAATTTTTTTATTTTCCCCCATATCTCTTACGCGAGCGAGAATTTTGAAATTTTGATTTTACCATTTTAAGTTTGACCCAAAAAAGGATCATGACACCCACATGACTTTTTTGATAGCACTAACAATAACAGAGAAAGGAAACGAACAAACCCTATAAAAGTGTCGAAAATTGGACACCCTGTACACAGAATAAATCAGGCTATTTTTAAATGATACAACATTTATAATATTACATACTTAAATACATATTTAATAATATAAAATTTTGCATCATTAATTTAATGACATGACATGATATGGCACACGGAAAGAAAAACTTAGTTAAATTTAGTACAAAAATAGTAAAACTAACTATAGTTTATGGCTCCATATGTGACTGGAATCACTTTTATTAAGAACTGCCATTAAATTATAGCAAGATTTTAACCTACATCTTTGGTACAAATTACAAAAACGTAAACCATTTATATGAAAAGTTTTTGTAAAATTTACTAAAACCTTTTGTAAACTTTACTAAAATATTTTGTAAAAATGTTGTCATGTTATTCTCAAGCGGTCACCTATCTAAGTAAGTACTAATCTTGCCCAACGTCGCTGTTCCCTGTTAAGTTCTCCTTTTATTATTTGTCACGAAAAAAGGAATTCAAAGAATCAGTTTTAGTCTAGTATATTTTAGTAATTAGTACTTGATCTTACTAAATTTAGTAGAAATCCTGAATAGAGTTTTTTTTGTAAATTATGATTAAAATATGTTGGCAGGGATTACTAATAAGAAATGTAATTAATACTATATTTTATAGGAAATTATACAATAAAATCTTTACTGTAACAATTTTACGCTACTCTTTTTTCAGTGAATAGTTACAGAATAAATATATGATTCCATACAGTTAGGCTTGACAACTTTACAGTAATATTAAAGATCTGGTTTTTATGTCTCTTTGTTTTATCAGTTAACACGAACGGATGAAACATACAACGTTTTCTTTTGAAAACGAAATACCATTCCAGTATAGTAGACGGAAATGGCAATATTATTATATTGGCATGTCATTATTGACATTTATGTGTGGTTCTCAACTTTTTAAAGTTTCTAAATGAAAGTACTTTGCCATATAGAATTTAATCATCAAAAGTCAGGTTATAAGAAAATTTAATTCCTTTCCTGTAAGTAATATGTTTTGCTATAAAAAATTATATTTTCGAAAAAACGTATACATTATAAGGGTAACGAAACATTTCCTTGGCATATTTTGTAAGTATCTTTATCAAGAATTAAATTTTATCCAATAAATTGATAGAATTAAATTAAATTTAAAACAAGTATAATGCATTAACTACAATTATAAAATTTAATTTTTAACTTTAGTACAATAGAGAAGTTTTTTAATCTACGACCGTCATAATGTCACGTCCATTAGTTGCTAACGTAATTTTGTCTTATTTGATCTACATAATCTCGATTTGAATTTTAGTATACTTCTAGGGGTCTTATTTGTGATATTTTTTTTCCCGGAAGCTGCAGAATAAATGGTTATCAGAACACCCGGTATATATTATAATAATTCTGAAGTACTGGAAAAATATTACTGAATATTTTTAAAGGCATGCAGATAATTTCTAGTTTGGGTGTCGATGCTTTTATAGTCAATAAGTGTAGAAGGGTAATAATGGGTAATTTAAGCGCTAATGGCTTTTCAGCGCACAAGGGAAGTTTTAGCGTAAAAACCGTAAATTGTAGCTAAAATGTTACAAAAGCTCTATTTTGTTCTATATGAATTTTATTTAAAATGCGGATTTTCTAAAAATGTTATTTAAAACTCCACCGTTAAGAAAAAACATATCAAATTTAATAATAAAATAAACATTGCCGCAAATCATAAAGATAATAAGAAGAAGCACACAAAATACAAATTTACAGGTATAAAATAGTTGAACCAGGGAAGAATAAATATGCGTAATCACTTGTAACAGTATTATTTAACCTTTCAGTGGTCGCGCCCGGTCTCACAGACCGACCAAATGCATATTTAGGCTTAAAATAGTTTCGTCTATCTGCCTGTCTGCGCATGGTTATCTCGGTAGTGTGGCACGAGCCGGCGCACTTATTGTTATTCGTTTATTACAGTATATTTCGGTGTGAGACCGATGCGACCTTCGTTCCTATATGGTAAATGTACCAAGTGGTATTAAATTAAAACTTCAAACTATTTATGGAATTGAAAAAGATGTTCCACAAAATGTCGTCCCTGAGAGATGCACCTTTTGTACCTCAAAAAAAAATAGGAAAACAAGATTTTCTTGTTTTAAGTATAATATACATACAGGGTGGCCAATTAGTGCGACAAAGCTCAATATCTCTTTTACCGCTAGGGATAGAGGAAAACTTTTTTAACGAAAGTTATTAAGCGTTAAGAGATGCAGCTTTTAAAATTTTCGACCATACAGGGCGCTAAAAAAGGGCGGTGTGATAAAAATTTCATATTTTTTAAATGGGATACTATGTATATTTTTACATATTTGAATTCACCGTAAAATTCTGTACATAGCACGGTAATTATTTGTACACATTTTTGCAACGTTGCCAAATAGATTGGAAAATTCCTAAAATTTGTGCAAAAACATGGTTCAATGAAATGTGTAATATTTCTTAACTTATAATAATTTAAAATAAAATATTTTTATGTCGGAAAGAGGAATGTTGACAGAAGTCCCCTATGATAACACATATCAATATTATTATACAGGGTATTTTCTATGGATATGCCAACATTACGAACTTGAAACCTGAATTTCGTAAATTTTTTAAATGAAACACCGTGTATATGAGTACTTTATCTTGTAAATATTTTATTCCCCTCTAATTTTTATTAAGGTCTTTCTATGCCTATCTACCAATTTTGGTGGTATTTCAATTTTTATTTAAACTCGAGCAAAAAAATTGGATGTATTTTACCATTGTCCTTTTTCTAGTCACCTATGACAAAATAAAAACAAAATGTTGTAATTTAAAAAAAAAATATTTATTCATACGGGAGGATACGACACAAAAATATTTTAGCGATTCAAGCTTGTGGACAATTTCTGAAATAAATTATTACCTAATTATTTGTTCATATAGTAACCCCAAATACCTTGAACACATAATTCAATACGTTTTTAAAAGACTGAGTCATGTCTCTACACATTTTCAACTGTTTTCAAAGTATTACTCGACAAATGTCTAGAATCATTATTTTGAAAAACGTATTGAATATGTGTTAAAGTTAATGGGGTCACTATGAACAAATAATTAGGCAATACTTTGAAAACAGTTCCAAATGTGTAGAAACATTATTCATTCTTTTGAAAAACGTATTGAATTATGTGTTCAAGTTAGTGGGGGTCACTATATGAACAAATAATTAGGTAATAATTTACTTTCGAAATTGCCCACAAGCTTGAATCGTTAAAATATTTTTGTGTCGTATTCTCCCGTATGAATAAATATTTTTTTTTAAATTACAACATTTTGTTTTCATTTTGTCATAGGTGACTAGAAAAAGGATGCATCCACTTTTTTTTGCTCGAGTTTAAATAAAAATTGAAATACCACCAAGATTGGTAGAGATAGGCATAGAAAGACCTTAATAAAAATTAGAGAGGATTAAAATATCTACAAGATAAAGTAATCATATACAGGATGTTTCATTTAAAAAACTTACGAAACTCAGGTTTCAAGTTCGTAATGTTGGCATATCCATAGAAAATACCCTGTATAATGATATTGATATTTGTTATCATAGAGGACTTCTGTCAACATTCCTCTTTCCGACATAAAAATATTTTATTTCAAATTATTATAAGTTAAGAAATATTACACATTTCATTGAACCATGTTTTTGCACAAATTTTAGGAATTTTCCAATCTATTTGGCAACGTTGCAAAAATGTGTACAAATAGTAATAGTATCCCATTTAAAAAATATGAAATTTTTATCACACCGCCGTTTTGGGGCACCCTGTATAGTCGAAAATAATTTTAAAATCTGCACCTCTTAACGCTTAATAACTTTCGTGAAAAAAGTTTTCCACTATCCCTAGCGGTAAAAGAGATATTGATCTTCGTCGCACTAATTGGCCACCCTATATGTGTTTGGAACATAATATAATAGCCATATGTAAAAGTTACAAGGAAAATGCTTTAGAACAATAAAAATTATGAATTGATTTTTTAAAACATTAATAATAGCACAATAGTTACAAGAAAAAGTATATTGGTTTCGTTTATTATCTACATGTAGAATTATTTTTTTTTAAATTAGAACTTGTTCAAACCCAAAAAAACATAAAAAATTTAAGTTGCAATTGCAATTGAAGTTGTAATTTTTTTGTATAAATAAGCAAACGCTAAAATGTTCATTATTTTTGTATCCACTAGTACCTGTAAAACATCCTCTAATTTGTTTTAATAAGAACAAGCATATATCGTCATTTTTCAAATCGATTTCAAAGACCGACGGGACTAAATATTTAAAAATTTAGTGCGCGACCACTGAAAGGTTAAATCGAAATTATGCGTATGATTTAAATCGAAATTACGTAGATGAAATAAGAGAAAATACGTCAGCCGATAATGCACGTGATTAACATTATGAAGGCTGTATCATAAAGAATTTCTTGAGACGATGGAATATTAGACACACCCGGTTCCCAGCACTGGTTAATTTTTCAAACAAAATACAATTTTTTACAAGTAAATATAAAATATTTAATACTGCTTACAGGAAAGGAAACAATTTTTGCAACTAATAGTTCTCATAAAGGCTGATTCTCACTATCGTGCATGGCACGTGTTTGGCAACTGCAAGGCACCGGCTCGGCAAAATATATTATTTATCGATGAATCTTTTGGATTTTGCGAGTTTAAATTCACACTATGCGCGCAACGTCTCGGCAAGCGACGGCCCGTCAAAATTCATAAGACGCAATGATTAACCTATTTTGCGGGCCGGTGCTTTGCCGTTGCCGACCAGGTGCTTTGCACGATAGTGACAATCAGCCTTAAGAAGGAATTTTGATAATTAAATTCTATATAGCAAAGCACTTTTGTTTAGAAACTTGAAAAAATTATGAACCTTAAGCAACATGTTTTGTAAATTTTTATTTGGTAAACATGTTGCCTAAAACTTAAACCTCAAACTTTTGTTTTATTAACTTTTATTTGGTAAACATGTTGCCTAATTCAAAATTTGTGTTTAAACTTTTTTTAAAACAGTTGTTGTATGTACAACATTGCTTGTGTAGTTAACAAGTCATTGGTAGTTAATATGATGGCGTCAAGCAAAGACGACGCAATAGTGGCTGCTGCTGCGTGTGTGATTACATGTTGTGCAAAAAAGAAAAGGGCGAAAATACGGTTTTGGGTGCGAGGAAGAAATACAGTGGTAGCGATTTATTACAAGATTTACAATATTGATTTGTTGGCAGGAGAATTGCGAACTGATAGTAGCTCGCCACTCCATCACTCCACCAAAAACAAACTATACGCACAGCAATTAAACAATACACAATGCAATGGACGACGTCTGCTCCTATAATATGTGGCGAAAATCAAACTGACCAGGAGTTTATGAACAAAGTGCAGGTCCAAATACGTTTAAACATGTTTATAAACAAAAGTTTAATACACAAATTCCCTTTGATCTACCGACTCGGGCCGGGAACACTGAAACCTGTTGCAAAACACGATTTTATGTTGTCAAACATTTTTATTGTACAACTTTTTTTCATGTATTCTTAAACTTGTTTCAAAACTGTGTTGTACAACAGAGGTTTATTAAACATGTAGCATAGTGTAGATGCGGCTTTATGAAACTAAATTTGTGTTTTACATATGTCACGGTTAAAGTGGTTACTTGAATAGTTCATAAACTACCTGGATGGAAAATCATATTTCTACTAAAAGAGCTGTGTTGGGGAAACGTGATTATTACTTTCAGACGCCGTCCAACCATTCTTATTATATTATTATTATTAGCCAAAAGCCATTTAGTTACATTCTTTTTATACCAAATTCCGGGAAACTCTGCCTGTCTATAAAATAGTTTGACTTACAGGCAAAAGTCACGTATACCAATTGCTTTCGCTATAACAACAGCAATGCGGGGGGGGGGGGGGGGGGGGGGTGGTTTAGTTCGTTAGCGGCGGAAGAAGATTTTATTAACAGTGGAATTTTACAGCTCACCGTAGGGGCGTAGCACCGATCGGCAAGTCTCGCGTATAAATTCAGTTCTCTAAGTATATTTTAGGCACGTTGGTCGATTTTAGTGATTAGTGAACATTTTAGCAGTTGCTCATCACATCTCATTCTAGGTACTCGGTTGCCGATTCTCTAGTTTTGCGTATAAATTACGCACTTCAGTTCTCTAATTACATTGTAGGCAAGATGGCCGATTTTAGTGATTAGTGAACATTAGTACAGTTACGAGCATTATTAGCAGGACTAATAACTTACAATTACCCGAATTGTGTCCACAATCATTTAGGTTCATTTATTATAAGTTCATAATAAAAGTAATTGAGGTGCCACACCATCCTTTTTTACAAGTTTAATCAGTAGTGATCGTCCGAGTACATCACAAGAGTAATTGAGGGGCCACACCGGTCTTCTATTACAAGTTTAATCAGTAGTGATCGTCCGAGTACATCACAAGAGTAGTTGAGGTGCCACACTTCAATTACAAGTTTAATCAGTAGTGATCATCCAAGTACATGACAGGAGTAATTGAGGTACCACACCGGCCGTTTTTTACAAGTTTAATCAGTAGTGATCGTCCGAGTACATCACAAGAGTAATTGAGGGGCCACACCGGTCTTCTATTACAAGTTTAATCAGTAGTGATCGTCCGAGTACATCACAAGAGTAGTTGAGGTGCCACACTTCAATTACAAGTTTAATCAGTAGTGATCATCCAAGTACATGACAGGAGTAATTGAGGTACCACACCGGCCGTTTTTTTACAAGTTTAATCAGTAGTGATCGTCCGAGTACTTCACAAGAGTAATTGAGGGGCCACACCGGTCTTCTATTACAAGTTTAATCAGTAGTGATCGTCCGAGTACATCACAAGAGTAGTTGAGGTGCCACACTTCAATTACAAGTTTAATCAGTAGTGATCATCCAAGTACATGACAGGAGTAATTGAGGTACCACACCGGCCGTTTTTTACAAGTTTAATCAGTAGTGATCGTCCGAGTACTTCACAAGAGTAATTGAGGGGCCACACCGGTCTTCTATTACAAGTTTAATCAGTAGTGATCGTCCGAGTACATCACAAGAGTAGTTGAGGTGCCACACTTCAATTACAAGTTTAATCAGTAGTGATCATCCAAGTACATGACAGGAGTAATTGAGGTACCACACCGGCCGTTTTTTACAAGTTTAATCAGTAGTGATCGTCCGAGTAGGTACATCACAAGAGTAATTGAGGTGCCACACCGGCATTCTATTCCAAGTTTAATCAGTAGTGATCGTCCGAGTACATCACAAGAGTAGTTGAGGTGCCACACTTCAATTACAAGTTTAATCAGTAGTGATCATCCAAGTACATGACAGGAGTAATTGAGGTACCACACCGGCCGTTTTTTACAAGTTTAATCAGTAGTGATCGTCCGAGTACTTCACAAGAGTAATTGAGGTGCCGCACCCTCCTTTTTTACCAGTTTAATCAGTAGTGATCGTCCGTGTACATCACAAGAGTAATTGAGGTGCCGCACCGGCCTTTTTTACCAGTTTAATCAGTAGTGATCGTCCGAGTACATGACAAGATTCATTGAGGTGTCGCACCGGCCTTTTTTACAAGTTTAATCAGTAGTGATCGTCCGAGTACATCAAAACAGTAATTGAGGTACCACACCGGCCTTCTTTTACAAGTTGAATCAGTATTGATCAGCCGAGTACATCACAAGAGTAATTTAGGTGCCACACCGGCCTTCTATTCCAAGTTTAATCAGTAGTGATCGTCCGAGTATATGACAGGAGTAATTGAGGTGCCACACCGGCCATTTTTACAAGTTTAATCAGTAGTGATCGTCTGAGTACTTCACAAGAGTAATTGAGGTGCCACACCGGCCTTCTATTCCAAGTTTAATCAGTAGTGATCATCCGAGTACATCATAAGAGTAATTGAGATGCTACACCGGCCTTCTATTACAAGTTTAATCAGTAGTGATCGTCCAAGTACATCACAAGATTAATTGAGGTGCCGCACTGGCCTTTTTTACAAGTTTAATCAGTAGTGATCGTCCTAGTACATGACAAGAGTAACTGAGGTGCTACACCGGCCTTCTATTACAAGTTTAATCAGTAGTGATCGTCCGAGTACATCTCAAGAGTAATTGAGATGCTACACCGGCCTTCTATTACAAGTTTAATCAGTAGTGATCGTCCGAGTATATCACAAGATTAATTGAGGTGCCGCACCGGTCTTTTTTACAAGTTTAATCAGTAGTGATCGTCCGAGTACATGACAAGAGTAACTGAGGTGCTACACCGGCCTTCTGTTACAAGTTTAATCAGTAATGATCGTCCGAGTAGATCACAAGATTAATTGAGGTGCCACACCGGCCTTTTTTACAAGTTTAATCAGTAGTGATCGTCCGAGTACATCGCAAGAGTAACTGAGGTGCTACACCGGCCTTCTATTACAAGTTTAAACAGTAATGATCGTCCGAGTAGATCACAAGATTAATTGAGGTGCCACACCGGCCTTTTTACAAGTTTAATCAGTAGTGATCGTCCGAGTACATCGCAAGAGTAATCGAGGTGCCACATCGGCGTTCTATTACAAGTTTAATCAGTAGTGATCGTCCGAGTACATGACAAGAGTAACTGAGGTGCTACACCGGCCTTTTATTACAAGTTTAATCAGTAATGATCGTCCGAGTAGATCACAAGATGAATTGAGGTGCCGCACCGGTCTTTTTTACAAGTTTAATCAGTAGTGATCGTCCGAGTACATGACAAGAGTAACTGAGGTGCTACACCGGCCTTCTGTTACAAGTTTAATCAGTAATGATCGTCCGAGTAGATCACAAGATTAATTGAGGTGCCACACCGGCCTTTTTTACAAGTTTAATCAGTAGTGATCGTCCGAGTACATCGCAAGAGTAACTGAGGTGCTACACCGGCCTTCTATTACAAGTTTAATCAGTAATGATCGTCCGAGTAGATCACAAGATTAATTGAGGTGCCACACCGGCCTTTTTTACAAGTTTAATCAGTAGTGATCGTCCGAGTACATCGCAAGAGTAATCGAGGTGCCACATCGGCGTTCTATTACAAGTTTAATCAGTAGTGATCGTCCGAGTACATGACAAGAGTAACTGAGGTGCTACACCGGCCTTTTATTACAAGTTTAATCAGTAATGATCGTCCGAGTAGATCACAAGATGAATTGAGGTGCCACACCGGCCTTTTTTACAAGTTTAATCAGTAGTGATCGTCCGAGTACATGACAAGAGTAACTGAGGTGCTACACCGGCCTTCTATTACAAGTTTAATCAGTAATGATCGTCCGAGTAGATCACAAGATTAATTGAGGTGCCGCACCGGCCTTTTTTACAAGTTTAATCAGTTGTGATCGTCCGAGTACATGACAAGAGTAACTGAGGTGCTACACCGGCCTTCTATTACAAGTTTAATCAGTAATGATCGTCCGAGTAGATCACAAGATTAATTGAGGTGCCACACCGGCCTTTTTTACAAGTTTAATCAGTAGTGATCGTCCGAGTACATGACAAGAGTAACTGAGGTGCTACACCGGCCTTCTATTACAAGTTTAATCAGTAATGATCGTCCGAGTAGATCACAAGATTAATTGAGGTGCCACACCGGCCTTTCTTACAAGTTTAATCAGTAGCGATCGTCCGAGTACATCGCAGGAGTAATCGAGGTGCCACATCGGCGTTCTATTACAAGTTTAATCAGTAGTGATCGTCCGACTACATGACAGGAGTAATTGAGGTGCCACACCGGCCTTTTTTACAATTTTAATCAGTAGTGATCGTCCGAGTACATCTTAAGAGTAATTGAGGTGCCACACCGGCCATTTTTACAAGTTTAATACGTCGTGATCGTCCGAGAACGTCACCAGGTAAATTTCAGAATACCTCTCCCCAATTATTAGCAGAAATTGACAACCATAACAGGCAAACTAGTTCAAGTATGCTAGTTGTCTGTAGCAATTTGATATACGAAGAATATAGAAATACTTCTTGTTTATAAACCATTGTGTTTGATTATTTACTCTAACCAGAACTAGCATAATCACCTATTGATACAGTATTACAAACCGCTCAGACTAGAGGACACGTAACCCTGGTCCGATCACTTCACTATGAATATTAGTTGGTTTGTATACTATCCAGCTAGTTGACAAACTATACAAGGTTTATCGCAAAAGTACAAACCATAAGAAAAGTACACAAATTAACCGGTGTTTTTGGTTAGTTTACAAACTATCCACAGTAGTTGGACAAAGTGTGAACTTAGTTTTGCTAGTACTACATAATAACTAAGTATATAATTATATAACAAACCAACTAATATTCGTAGCTATTTTAACAGAAATATGATTTTCCATCAAAATAACCAGACCTATGGGTAGTTTGTATACTACCCAGCTAGTCTATGAACTAGTAAAGTCAACATTTTATCCGTAACATATACAGGGTTTTCCACTTAAAACTCCGAGACCTATATCTCGAAAACAGATGGACATACTTTGATTTCGTAAAAAGTTGTCGTTAGGTAGGATATATTGAAAATTTCTTATTAGATTTCAACCTCTAAATTCTCAGTTAAAAAGAAGTAAATGGCGCTGTGAATTAATAAGCCACCTTAAGTCACACCCGAAAAACCACGTGGTAGTCGCAGGGGAGAGATGTCAACAATAAGGCAGGTAAACTCTCAAAAGATGTCAGTGAATGTTTGCAGGTATTGTCATATTTACATGTAAAACATTTTAGAAAAAATATTATAATTTTAACACTTTTTCATTCTGCCATGTATACTTAGCAGCAAAAATAACGCACGACTAAAAATTATGCTCAATTTCAAACTTGATTTTCTCGCGAACCGATAAATCGATTTCGATAATTCTTCTTTACAACTTTTTTCCTTGATAATTGCACTTTGATAGAATTTTTTATTCAGATTTTACTTTTAGGCTTATACACGGTGCAAAAATGAGAATAGTTTGTTTACACAATTTGAGACACCCTGTAGGGAGCATTAGCAGTAACAACGAGTGTATAAAATCATACTGTAGCCTCATATTTTCTAAACATTTTGTTTCTTTAATTTTTCTAATATCTGTAATATCAAAGAAAATACACATAGTTAGAGAGACGGTGACAATAGGGGGTCCGTGAAGTGGAATATCAGTAATTTGTTTTTTCGTAGAGTTTAGGTCCCCCTCTACAACTTTTATATCTGATGAAATGCCGTAGAGCGGTGCTGAGAGGCGCTGTACCGCTTTAGATAGGAAATTCTCAATAAATTCAAAATTATATCGAGCCATGTCTGAAATTGAATTTACAGCATCTGCATGACCCCAAGGTCACGGGAAACACATTTTCTGACAAGTCAACCCTTGCATATACTTTTCCGAGCTCGAGCGTGTCAAAAAAAATTAAAATTAAAAAAAAAGCGAATTTGAAGTTGACACTTTCTAGAATGGAACATTCTATGTTAAAGATTATGGAAAAAATTTTTGTCGTTCCAGGTCTCGCCATTTCATCATTGGAATTGTTTTAAAATCTCCTCGGAGGAAATTCGGAAAATGATCGTGACATGTCAGAAAATTATGACACTACATTCCTTGACACCCAAATAGCGTGGAAAAAAAATTTCAGAAGAATCGCACCTAGCTAGGCGGAATTCTGACATTATTACGCAGAGATACCTGAAGGCAGCTATCGTTCAGTTGTATGACGGGAAAAATGATAACTGGTGATTAAGACAAGACCCCGCGCAATCGACTCACCGTGAAAAATTACATCGGGAAATATATTATCGTTTTCACAGTATGGGAAGTGAAACGGTTCTTTGGAAATTTGCCTGGGCTGGAGCGCAAGCCCGGACTTTTCGATAAAATACCGCACTTTCGCAATATTCTTTTATCAGAAAATTGTTTACGAGTCATCTTCCTGTGAATACAAATCGATTAAGCCCACTTGGATCCATGTCACTTGAGACTTTATAATTTTTCCATTCATTTTTTTTGACACGATCGGAAAAGTATATGCAAGGGTTGACTTGTCAGAAAATGTGGTTCCCGTGACTTTGGGGTCACGCAGATCCTGTAAATTCATTTTCAGACATGGCTCGATATAATTTTGAATTTATTGAGAATTTCCTATCTAAAGCGGTACAGCAACGCTCTACGGCATTTCATCAGATATAAGTTGTAGAAGGGGACCTAAACTCCACGAAATACCAAATTACTGATATTCCACTTCACGGACCCATTATTGTCACCGTCTCTCTAACTAACAGTTTTATACCAGAACATGTTTTTTTAATTAAAATATCATTTTGACAACATTAAACTACGAATAACACTAACAAGAATTAACAATAAATAGCAAAAAAAGTACATTAGTAGCTCGTGTTCCTCTACTCCTAATGACTGCTTCACATTGCCTCGGCATACTCGATATTAAATTGCATATTTTATTTTGGTCAAGTCCATTCCAAATATCGGTAATCATTATTTGGACATCTTGCAGGTTGGCAAGAGGGGGTTGATACTGTCTCAGTGCCCTACCAACAATATCCCATAAGTGCTCTATAGGATTCAAATCGGGACTGCGCTGTGGCGAATTTAGAGTTCGAATATTAACTTAATGTAAATATTCATTGACGATGAGCCCAACATGAGGTCTTGTGTTATCGTGCATTAGCAAAGAAATTATTCCCAATATACGGAGCGAAAGGGACAACGTGCTAAGAGAAAATGTCACTGATCTACCTCTCGCTATTTAAAGAACCTCCTCGTGAAGGTACGATATCCGGCCATACTGTTAAGGAAATTCCAGCCCAAAACATCATGAAGCATCCATTAAATAAAGTTGTTTCATTGCACTTTGCATAACATGTTCTGTTATTTACTGTGTATTTTCTTTGATATTACAGATATCAGCGAAATTAAAGAAACAAAATGTTTAGAAAACATGAGGCTACAGTATGATTTCATCATACACCCGTTGTTGTTGCTAATGCTCCCTACAGGGTGGCTTAAATCTAACGTAAAAAGCTATTCTTTCTCATTTTTGCACCCTGTATAAGCCTAAAAGTGAAAAGAAAAAAGTTACAGTTACAGTTACAAAAATTAGGGAAATCGATTTATCGGTTCGCGAGAAAATCAAGTTTGAAATTGAGTATAACTTTTGATTGTGCGTCGTTTTTGCTGCTTAGTGTATATTTTGTAAACAACGAACTAATAGTAATATCACACAACATTTACTTGTATAAATTATTTTACCACAGAACAAAATAACAGTTACTACCAATACCAACGAATACTTATACCAGGAAGAAGACAAACTGCCGTGTTAAATAATAATCGAAGCAGGCGTGATACGGCGACATCCATTATGCCTGGCGCGCACGTGCTTTCAAATGTCACTTCACCTGCCTGGCTGTGACGTCACTTGCACGGCCTACTTATATGCTTCGATCCCCGCCATAAGCGGTCTCACCGGGCTGGTTACTACTACAGCTAAATTTAACACCTTATTTCTCAAGCAAGAAATACCTTAAGAGTAGAGTTACATGAGATTTCTGTTGTAAAGCTCTACGCCATTATAACCAGCTTAAAAACTATTTAGCTTTGGAGACATGTGGAGGCAGTTATTCAAAGATAAAAGATTAGGCTCGGTATTCATACATTTTTTATTGGAAACTGTTGCTAAATAGCCACGTAATAAATAAACAAAAATTATAACAATTTCAAAATTTTTTACACAAAATCGAAAAATATTGTTTCTTGTACAAGGCAATATTATTAGTAATGTTTTGCATAAGTTTTAAGCAAAGAAACGCGCTATTAAAGCAATGGGTTATATTTATCGAAATATTTTATCAGCTGGACGATGTTTGTCAGCCATATTTGCACTTCGCCGCTTCGTATAGCCGAGTTACGAACCAACTAAAAGTTCAGCTACTGTGTCACTGAGGGCGACGAGTAGCTCGACTCGGCTGTGTATATTCGTGTGAAAAACCGATTATGCGTAAATATACAGTGTACCAAATATAAATTTTATGTAGAAAGTTCTTTAAAAATTGATATTATAAAATGATACTGCTGCCAAGTTGTGAAAATCAGGAACCATTAAAAGGTTGCTATTTCTGGTAGTATTTAGGGTTTGCCAGATGGACAAAGTGTAATAGTAGGACAATTGTATAAATAAGCCTGAATTTTTTATAAAAGGCCGGACATTTTTTTTTTAATATATACAATAAAAGTTTGTATCTTTAATTTTTGCCAGTCCAATCACTAAAAAAAAGCGAAAAAATTAACACTGTTTATTAATAACGACAAAAACCAAATAAGTTATTTAAAATAAATAAACATCTCCTCCAATCAGTAAGCACGACTAGGCCTAGAAGCCTTTCCTGATTCTGCAATAAAAAATAACCAAACAAAAAACATTATTTTCATATAAACACCATTTACATTATGAAATCTAAATGCGAAGAACTTCCAGCCTCTGGTTTTGGGAGAGCATTATTTTTCAGAAGAACAAAGATTTATAAAAATCAGAGATTGACCGGTTGCTATAAAAAGCCATATTCATAATTCACGAAAAATTATGACATGTCCGGCTAGAGCCGAGAAATATTTCAATTAACCGCTCGGCCTGGTTAAAGATCACAATACGGAATGTAGTTTTAACTTACCTTGTACATTAGATACCATATACAAACATACGTAATTAGTTCCTGTAAAAGTTACGTGTAGGTCTAAAATATCATGCAACTTCGTTCAATACTTTAGTGTATAGCTTAATAATTAAAAAAAATATAAATATGTTATTTTACTATTAAATATTATAACACAATTATTAAAAAAGTCTCGTTATGTAGTCTCAAGTGAGTCTTTAGTTAACTAGTAAAAGTTATTTACTCGTACATATTATATTCTGCCCTTCGAAACATATAACCCACAAATAAAATAATCAATAAAAAATTCTAACTGTCAAAATTTACTTTACAAAAAAACATTTAAATAGTTTCCATTTTTATAAGGTATAATTATTTATAGCATACTGCAATGCCTGATGAATAAAACACGTATGGTTTTCCTTTATTCTAAAATACTGTGCTCTAGAAATAAATAGTGTATTATATTAACAATAATTAACATAAAATGATAATTAATAATAACAAATTTCATTAAAGTTCAAAAAAGACCTAGCTATTATATCATCTGACTCAGTTAAATTGATGAATCCACATTGTAAGCTTATATACGGAGAGGCAGAAAGTATGCACCATAGCTCGGATCCTTCCTCCCTACAAATAAGAAATCGTTATGGTAATACGATATTCTCGTTTGCAACATTAAAATATTTAATGCTAATAAAAACATTATCGTGAAGGTATATTTCAGTTATTATTGTTTAATTATATAACTCACCTACCCGTAAGGTTTTTCTTCACAAAATAACCATTCAACAAAATAATGTTGTAGTGACGACAAAAGTCACTATGCGATAGCATTTCATCCCATTCATCCCATTTTGGAAAGCACATATTGCCGACTAAATATGTAATATAGTCTGAAATATAGGTAAAGCTTCATTAAAAAATATCATAATCTAAAACATACTCGGCTTACCTCAATATTATAGGTAGTATCCTCTATACAGCATATATTTTCCCTCTACTAAAACCTTTGCCAATGGTTCAGCAAATCAAATTGCATTTTTGCAAATAAGGGGACTCTTAATAGTATTTTCACCTTCTTTCATGATTGTATTATTGTGTGCAAAGAAGTAATTAATTCTGGAAAGCTGAAGAACATTTTTTTAATCCATTTTATTCACAAAATCTAAAAATAATATAAAATATAACCTCACAGCATTTTAAATAAAATAAAAATAGAATCCGTTCACTTACATAGCAAGCAATTGTATCCTGTCAGCTGTTCCAAATCTTGAAATTTTTATGCGTACCTAATTTCGTATAAATGTAACATTTTTTGATGATATTGTTCAACCGTGTTTCAAGCAGTTTTATATCGAAGTCATTCGAAGTCGAAGTGAAAGCGAATCCCTCGTCTCGATATGACAACCAGTGATGCCAGATCGAAAATGAGAAAGAGGGTAGATTTGACATGTAAAAAACGGTAGACGGTCTGTGTCGTACCACATAAAATAGATTTTTTTTTAAATAGTAAAAAAAGAAGGTAAAATTAAACACAAATAGAAAACGTTAGATTGAGAGTTAAAAACGGTAGACGGTATGCAGCCAGTCTGGTACACCTTAAAGGAAAATTACTAAAAACAGAAAAGGTATTATAATGATAATATCAACTAAATTCAATGTTAATACTACTCTCTCTGCTTTTCATTATTACGATATATTTAGGTGTCTCTGCGGTAGAACGTTAACTCTGAAAACGGTAGATCTACCGTAAAAGCGGTAGATCTGGCAACACTGATGACACCAGAAGGTCAAAGGTCAACTTATTGTTCCTCTTTATTATAATACATTTGAGTTGGGAAATTTATGTTTTGGTTGCCTGGGTAATGGCTCACTGCACCAACACTTGCGTATATCTTAAAATTCACATGTTTTAGAGAAGTAATTAAATGGTTTGCCGTTATTAACAGCCGAGCTGCGAAATAATTACTTGGTCAGCAAGGTTTTTACAATTGGCCAGTAGAAGAAAACATGTCTAGAGCAGTTTACTTCAGAGGTCCCAGGGCACTGTCAATTTATGTAACTTTCTTGTGTTTTCTTTTGCCAAATACAGAAGGAAATTGGCTACAAAAGGTGTAGCGGGGGCGGGTTTTCACTTGTTTTCCCAGGGCACTGTCACGATTCAGAAATATTTGCTGTCCATAAGTTAACTACTACTGACTAACTATACTGACCAACTAGCCATTTTGGCTGACTGATTACATTTTTCTGTTCGCAAAAATAAGAAAATTTTGTTAACCAGTTAAATGATACCCTAAGTTTTATGCAAAAAAGTCAACTTGCTTATCTGTCATTTTAGGGAATAGAAGTAGTGTTGAGTCGCTTCCCGATAATTCTTCGATAATATACCTACCTTAGTTACTACTTAGCTTTTTTCGTCCTCTTCCGAGTATATATCAATGATTTTGGCATTCTAATTTCAATAAGATCACTAACGACAAAGAATAACTGAAAACACTAAATTCGTACGACACAAGACGGTTAGGAAACAAAAGGAAAATAGCCCGGGATTCTACGTGCAGGGTACAGTACCTAGCAAGGTGAAGGGGGGTGGAAGGTCGATAATTGCTACCTAATAAAGTAGATGATTTTTACCTTCAATATTATGGTTTTAGGGATTTTCAGGCATCAAAACAAAATACCAATAATATTTTTATCGGAATTTTACCGCGTTTAGGATTACTGCAATAATAGATCATTAAGACAATCCCAGGAAAGAGTGGCCTTTTCAGGTAATATTTAAAGGTGTACAAAGAGTAATTTAAAAGAAGATTTTACAGCCGTATTTATGCTATCACACAATCTGAAGAGACGTTATTTGAATAAATCAAAAATAAAAAGTCTATACTTTTCAGGTGGTATTATTATCAAATACCAATGTATGGAAAAATTATTATTTTCCAGACCACCCGATGGCAATGACGAGAACAAATGAGTTCGAAACCAGTCTGCAGGTGGTTACATCCTATCAATGGAAAAGGCTTCATTTTCTTGGTAGTACCATTCCATTTGAAATAATATTTTAAGTGCTACTGTGTAGACTAAATACGCCCTTATTGTATAAGGTATCATGGGGTGGTCTGGAAAATAATAATTTTTCCACACATTGGTAGTTGATATTATAGTATTATATACTATATAGAAAAATATAGACTTTTTATTTTTGTTCATTTATTTGTCTTTTATGGCTTGGTGCAGATCGCCCATATATTGTATTTAATTTGGTACACTGTATATCTGCCGATACAGATTTATTACGAACGTCGCTCCATCTCTCAGGAAATGAATATTACACCTTGGTCGTTAAAAGGCAAACCTGCAAAATTTTAATTCAAATAAATTCATAAAATACTACAGTAGGCGCCATCCGATAAATACATTAGAAAGCAATATTTAACCGATTTAGGAAGCAATTTTTTAGACGCCCCAGGGCTTGGGACTCCGCTCTTAACGTTTAACTCACATACAAATATGTGGCGTGCGACGCGACGTATCACTTTCGCATATCAAAATATATTGAATTAGATGGCGTCGGGCTGCCTCGTGTTTTAGCAATATTTTTAAACGGGTGTCAAAAATATTTTCTGTCGCTGCAAAGAAATCGTATTGATTTGAAAGGTCATAGAAACATAAAAAGCAAAACAGTTTAAGTTGAGTTCCTTGCAATCCACAACTCCAAAGAATACTTAACCGTAAAACAATTTCTGTGTAGGCTAGATGCTAATTTTAGGTCTTTGATCTTTAATATCGTGTAATTACTTTTCTTTAGAATAAAGTGTCTTTGAAATACTTTGTGCTCTAGAACTCAAATTAAAATCTAAGGTTTGCTTAATTTCATATACTAATTATAATTAAAACCAAAATGAGGGCGAGTTAATTAATAGGGGAGATAGGGGAGCATTCGACCACAGGGAGCATTCAGCCGCCTAAGTTATTTTATAATCTAATTACATCTCCAGCGTTTGTCAACAATCTTATGCGTAACCTGAATTATAATGAACACGTTATTGGTGCATCAGAGTGGTTTTAACAAGAAAAGTTTAAAAACATACTTCTAGGTAAGATTTTTTTTTCTTTAGCGATTCTCCCAATATAAAAAATAAAGATTTTTAATTTTATTTTTTGTGATTAAATCGTTCTTATATATTGCCGTTCCTATTCCTGGATTATTTTAACAGCTATAAATATTAGTTAATATTATGACGATTTAAAATATATTGGTCGCTGAGGAACATTCGTCCATAATATACAACGTGTCCAAGATAAGGAGGGCCAGTACAGGGATCTAGGAAACCGTAAGAGATACGAAGTGTCGGGTAAATGGAGTTAAAGTTGCGCATTTACGTGCCTTTAGAAAGTTTTAAAATTCCGAGTAGTTCCGGAGATATCCGGAAAAACCCGAAATTATGAGAAATCGTTTCATTGTGTTCCTGGGTTTTTTTGAGATCAAATTTTAAACTCAATTGTATTTTTGCATTGCCACTTTTTCCGCTCTATCAAACAGCGTTAATTGTTTTGTAATCCGACGAGTCGTCTTCGAAGAGGCATTATCAACTTTCTTTTTTTAAACACGGTCCTGTTTTTCTGATCTTTTAATTTGAGAGCTTTTTTCTCCCAAAAGCAACGACGTATGACACATTGTGGTTTAGTGACGTTTCGAGGGTTTTTTGAACAACATCAGAAAATTTTCAGATACGCTCCTGTATTTCTCCTAATTTTATAAATACTAATAATAAGTAAGCTCTAAATTTTTTACTTATGTTGGACTAGTTCAATAAATAACAAATAATTTAATAATAAACCACAAATACGTGAACAAAAATCATTTCAGAACAGTAATAAAACGAACAACGAAAAAAATAAGGAACTACATAATCAGGTGCTCAAAATGATTTCCGTTTTTCTCTAAGCCCAAATAACATCTTCTAACTGCCACATAACAGTTTTTGAGATAAATAAAACATGCGATAGAATATCAAACTTTTCAGCATTTGTAAATTTATATTCCATATTTTCTGGAAAACCTCTTAAAACGCTCTCAAACGATCACAATGGGAATGAATGTCAAGTGAAACAAATCACGCATGAACATCTTAATTTTTTTGTTTCAATCGCCTACTTTTCTTTTAAATCCCGAATCAACAGAAGTTTGAAATAATGTTTTCAAACTTCTGTTGATTCTATATTTTGTTCAATAATTTGTGGTTTATTATTAAATTATTTGTTATTTATTGAACTAGTCCAACATAATAAAAAATTTACAGCTTACTTATGAGATATTATTTATAAAATTAGGAGAAATACAGGACCGTATACAAAAATTTCCTGATGTTGTTCAAAAAATACTCGAAATGTCATTAAACCACAATGTGTCATACGTTGTTGCATTCGGAAGAAAAGAAGCTATCAAATTCCAATATCAGAAAAACAGGACCGTATTTAAAACAAGAAAGTTGATAATGGCCCTTCCCAGACGACTCGTCGAATTACAAAACAATTAACGCTGTTAGATAGACCGGAAAAAGTTGCAATGCAAAAGTGCAATTTACTTTAGAATTCGATCTCAAGAACACCCAGTAAAACAATAAAACGATTTTTCAGAATTTCGTTTTTTTCCGGATATCTCCGGAACTACTAGGAATTTTAAAACTTTCTAAATGACATATTATTAGGCACGTAAATTTGCAACTTTACCTCCATTTAATCGACTTCGTATCTCTTACGGTTTCCGAGATCCCTGTACTGGCACTCCTTATCTTGGACACGTTGTAGAGCTGTTGTACATGGAAATTAAAATATTGTGTATTGAAGTACTGAAGCAGACTATGAGTTTTTTTTCTTCTTCATAATTTGACTCCACTGACAGATGGACTATTTAAAAAAAATAGTTTAATATATTTATATAGGTCGTATTTTAGTTTTAATCTTTGTTGTATGTTTATGAAATAAATATACCTAAATATCATGATATTATTCCTGACTTAAAAAAGCTGATAGCAATATAAAAATCCATAAGAGATTAAAAAATCACTCACCAGGTAACGTCACAAGCCACACCTCCATCGGCGTGGAATCATACCTGTTAGTCATTTATACCATGGAATGGTACTACCAAAAAAGGGAAGCCCCTCCATTGATAGGATGTCACCACCTGCAGACCGGTTACGGACTCGTTCTCTAGTTGCCCATACCCATCATCAGAGAATACTACCATTCAATCTGAATTCATATTTTAATTGCTGCAGTGTTAGACAAAAATACGCCATTATAGTATAAGGATCTTCGGGTGGTTAGGAAATGATTTTCCCACACATTAGTATTTATGATATTATTACCACCAGAAAAGCAAGCTCTTCTGATTGAATCTGTATATCTATTTTTACATATTTCAAATTTCCTTGAATTTGCAATACTTTTTCGCATTTAGCACCATATGACTAAAAGAAATCGTTATTGATTAATTAATAATTGAAAATCGACTTTCAACATTATTACCATGTGGAATTAAAATGGTTGAACCAGTAGTAGTAGAAAAGAATATATAAATACTCCCTTTTATATTAATATTAAATCAAACTATCAGCGGAAGGTAAAGAAATATTTTCCTGCCTTGTTATTTAAATCGGAAATGACCGATCGAATCCTAAAAGGCCTCGACGTCAAAAATGCTTCTGGTCCAGATGAAATTCCTGTTATAGTTCTCAAGACACGCGCCGATGAACTAACACCAGTATTTTGTAGACTTTTTAATTTATCCTACAAAAAAATAATATTTCCATCGTGCTGGAAGACGGCGCGAGTCCAGTCATACCAAAGAAAGATAAAAGAACCCTGCCTAACAACTATCGAACAGTCGCATTGCTTTCAGTTATATCACAAGTAATGGAGGAAGCTATTAACCAACATCTTCTAAAGTACCTGAAAGGCCTCAACATTATCAGCGATCAGCAATATGTTTTTCGGATTCATGGAAGCTTCTAGCCTATGTCACCCATCTTTGGACAAACGTAATGGAACATCAAGGAGAGTCGCGGGCTATTGCACTGGATATTTCTAAAGCCATTGATCGTCTTTGGTATGCGGGGCTTCTAAGTAAACTGCGATGCTATGGTATGCCGTCGATTCTGTGGATGGTTGTCTAGCTTTCTTAAGGACCACTCTCTGCAAGTGGCGATTGACGGATGTCTCTCGGACACCTTCACCATCAATGCCGGTATTACTCAAGGGTTCATATTGTCTCCCATCCTCTTCTTACTCTACATTAACGACCTTCTAGTGAAAACTAGAAATCCTATATTTAGCTGTGCTGACCATAGCACACTTGTCTCATCTTTCTCTTTGAATGCACAGAGATCGGCATCGACGCACATCTTCGCAGACAATATGAAGTATTACGGTTCAACAAAGACCTGGAATAAATTTTGGCTTGGGGTGACAGTAACCAAGTCGAATTTAACGCTAAGAAAACCCAGGCAGCAGTTTTATCTAAAAAGGTTAATATATCAGAACCGGATATAGTCATGGCAGGATACGCAATTCCACTGGCTTCATCTATTAATTTGCTGGGCGTCAGTCTGAAAGGAAATATGTCTTTGCATAACCACGTTGTGGCAATCGCCAAGATAGCTTCACAGGAACTTGGTGTACTCTTCCGAACCAAAAAGTTGTACACACCTCAACAACTTTTGACACTATAAAAATCTCAGATTCGACCATCACTACAATACTGCTCTCATGTCTGGACCTCTGCACCCAAGCATACTCTTCGGCTACTGGATTCCATCGAAAGGGGAGTCATTCGTCTGATCGGAGACCACGAGCTGACAAAGAGCCTGGAACGTCGACGAACCACTTCCGCCATATGAGGTTAAGGTTGGTACTCCTTCCAGAGGTCGTTTTCTCAACGAGTATAACCTCCAACGATTCAAAACCAACGTGAATCGCTTTATGCGCACACGCACACGCACCACTCCCAGAGTGCCTTAGAGGATTGTGTGCTTGTGTTTGATCATAAAAAAAAATCGCTATATAATACATATTATAATTTTTTGTTTTGTATGATATCAACTAACAATGCCTTACCTTACCATAAATTACCTTTTCTTATAAAAATATAATTTTAATAAACCCGTAACCCCAGGAGTTACACGAAGAACATTGACTAAATGTCAAGTAACGATTCAGGTTCACTAACGTCCATAATAGCCAGACACGAAGACGAAAATTGACGCTTTACACGCCGAAAATGAGGCTTCTATTAGGTTTGCTTGGCTAGTTGCTGTTTTCTCGTTTATGTTCAATTTTCTACAAAGCTTTACAGGTCAATTAGGTCTCAGAACTGACCTAGATATTTTTATATTACTCTTTCTAGGGACATAGGGTCGTTTTCTGTTTGAAAATACCCGTTTTATACATTTGTTACAGCAAATTGGTATTTTAAATGCTTCCGGTACATTTCTCTGTCTTGTGGAGTAGCCTTAGATGGGATTGCTTGTACCGGGAAGTTCTTATTTATTAATAAATGTTTTATTAACGTCGGCTTGCGCCACACTTAATAAACACACGTTAAGGACGACTTTTTGTTAAGTAGGGAATAAATTACCTTCTGCATTGGATCGACACATAAACACCATGTAAGCGTCTCATACGTTAAGTAGCCAAATTTCTGTACTTAATGATTGATAATCGTAATTTTTAATTAAATCAAATATGACAGTTTTTGTGTCAAATAACGTTCTGGACGTTTTCGAGATCATTGAACAGCCAAAAGAACTGCATTTTCTTTTGCCGTATAATTTGGAGCTCTATTTCTGATATTTTGTTCGCTGTTCTTCGCTACTTTGTTAAGGTTTCAAAAGTTGCAGCTGTGCAAGCCAATTCATTTTAAGGCAAACTTAAATTCTACGCTTGCCTTATTAATTCCATACTTAAGACATAAGTTGGAAAAATGGGCATTTTAGTAATTCCATACTTAAGTGATGAGTGGGGAAGTCGGCCATAAGAAGAATAACATTTGAGGAGCAACTAAAGGAAAGTTAATTAATTCAAATTATACTATTTTTTTTTAGATATATAGTTGCACAGCGATGTGTGATTACTTGCAAGTATCTATCGGCTATGGCCTACAAATTTAAGATAAATTTAATATTTTTCACTCAAAGAATTTTCACCCAAGTTATAGATAGAATTTTAAAATTACATAGATATTAGATTTATGAAATTTGTCTTTATCTTGAAGGCTACAATAAATTCAAACAGTATGTATTTATTTTCCTTAGATCAATAAATTTATGTATACATTTTCATCCCTTTGTACCTATTATGATGATTAGCCAAGACTACTGAAATATAAGAGTTTAATAGATAATTCACAATGGTGGTGTCTAAAGAAAATAATTTAAATATTATAAAATCATGAATTTATACAGGGTGTTTTTTAATTGAGTGCCGATACTTAAGGTTGTGAATCCTTGTGGTATTAACATAATATGTCCTAAAGCTCTAAAAATCTTCTCGTGAATATAAATTCATGATTTTAGAATATTTAAACGCTTTTCTCGAGACATCGCCGCTGTGAATTAAACATTAAACTTATATTTCAGTAGTATTGGCTGCAATAGAGCATAAAATTAAACTGTTTCCCATTTGTGGATAGCTTTTTTGCCGGCCACTGTATAATATTCTTGATTTTCTTCAAACGTAATAGTTTCTTTCGTTTTCAATTTATAAGGAACAAACGTTGTAGGTAGGAAGTTTCAATCCAAATTCTCCTACCACACCTCCCCTTCCTCCTCTCATTAGAGTGGGGAGGTCGTCATAAATTTCCGGATGTGTCAATTATGTCACAGAAGATAATATGTATTCGCTGTCAAATGTTTTTGTTTCCTTCCATCATATAGTAATTATGTTAACTTTTTAATGATGATAATTCACATAATGTCAAATATGTTGATTGGCGGAAAATATCATGCACCTAAATTTGTTTATAATTATACTAAAATAATTGTTTTCTCCTATGTCTACACATACGATATCAGCATGTTAATTACAGGAACATGTGTTATTGCTGTTAAAAGAAATACAATTTAAGAAAGAATGTGAAGTCCGGCCATGACCAAAGTTCTAATTGTGATGGTTCTTCTTCACTTCTTGATGGCTGCTGTAGATCGTACAGTAGGAGCCATTCGCCAAAAAATGTGAAGGTTATTTAAAAAGAATATTGCTAGAGATGACATATGTCAATCAATTGTCATCATTAAAAAGTTAACTGATAATAACAATAGAGAAATTATGCATAGGTTGTCACAGAGGAATGATCTCTTTTGAATAAGAATACATTTTTCAGGCTATATCAACCATGAGAACATCATGCCCGATCCACAAAAATGCGTTATCAACAACCGAGCGTTCTTCGTGTTCGGCAGCTTGATAGCCTTTTACATACCGATGATAGTGATGATGGTCAGTTACGCGCTCACTGTGCAGCTCTTGCGAAAGAAAGCCAGATTTGTAGCTGAACATCCTGAAACTGACCAGTTACGGCGATTAGGTGGCCGATTCGCGACCAAACAAGATCGAACGCCTACTACTCCTGGCGAAAATGCGTTGTGGAGGACGGTGGGAAGTGCTGACAGGTAAGGCTATTTATTAAGCCTTTTTTTATCACAAACATTGAAAATAATATTTTTCTGTAAATTGTTTTTAAGTTCTTATCTGGTTTTGTATCCCGTAAACAGTGTTTCGACACTTTCTGGGAATTAGAGTTATTATTAAAGATAGAATATTGCAGTTTTCACTTTAGTGTTGTATTTTTTAAAAAGACAGGTTCCGGTGTCGTATTTGTCATGGCTCTCTTAGGTTTTAATCTACAGGGTGATTTTGAAATTCCTCGTTTGTTAGACCCCCTCGTATTTCCGTTACGCGTTAGCTTATCAAAAAGGTGAAAATTGATCTTCTAAGAGATTTTTACGTAAAGTTAAGTGGTGCAGCCAGTTTTTCTCTAAAAAGTGTATTTTTTGAGACATTATGAGAAGTAAATATTTTTAAATGGGACATCATAAATATACAGTATGTCCATGGATGGGGTTTACAAGAGGACAAATAGACTAAAAATTGAAAGATACGAAAAAAAGTCACTCTTAATAAACGTTTTTGCTTGCCTAGAAAATACGATTCATCATAAGAAACTTCAATTTTTTTTATACAGGGTGGGTAGAAACTGCAAAAATGTTATTTTGCTTAAGAGTAAACATACTTTATTTTGAAAGATACAAAAAAAAAGTCTCTCTTAATAAACGTTTTTACTTGAATAATAAATAGGTGATACTTGTTATCAATGTCTTTATTTAATGAAGTAATTATAATAATAGTAATAATACGAACATTTTTATTAACATGAAGAGATTACGATAACGATTTCGTAATTCAAAAACTCCACCCCCATACTCGACACATGTTTCTAATTGCTTTCTCAAATCAGTGAAAGAATTTCTGATTTCTTCCTGAGATATCGATTGGACAACCTGGATAATTCTGCCCTTCAGCACTTCAATATCATTTGGTATTGCGGTTGCAAAAACAATTTGTTTTAAACGGCCCCATAAAAACATATCGTCCAAGGTTAAGTCGGGACTTCTTGGGGGCCACAACACGGGGCCATTCCTGTCAATCTACCTTGGACCAAGCCATTCTCTAACCTCACGAGCGAATTGGGCTGGACAACCATCTTGCTGAAAATACATATTTTGTCGAAAATTTAATTGCAGATTTTCGAGTTCATCATTGAAAAATGTATCCAGCATTTCTAAATATGATAATCTATTGCACGTGTTATCAAAAAAATATGGCCCTATAATGCCATGAAGGGATATCACACACCACACGTTCACTTTTGTGAAATATTGTCTTCTCGTAATAATTCTGAATTCGGGATTTTCTAAAGACCAGTACCTAACGTGCTGGGTTGCAACGGTTCCATTTGTTGAAAATGTACTTTCATCAGAAAACATGATACATTTATAAAAATCAACATTTCCACTTAAAATTTTGTCTCCTATCCACAGGCATTTCGCGTCGTCTCCCTCTTCCAATTTTTGATTAAAGTGCGGTTTATACGGATACAATTTATTTGCTTTAAGGATCTTCTGAATTTGACTTTTTTCCACAACTTCCAACTGGGTAACACGATTTCTAAGGGACGTCATAGGATTTTCTTCAACAGTTTCTTATGATGAATCGTATTTTCTAGACAAGCAAAAACGTTCATTAAGAGTTACTATTTTTCGTATCTTCCTTTTTTTAGTTCATTTGTCCTCTTGTAAACCCCATCCGTGAACATACTGTATATTATTTTTTTAATCAATTGTGCATACTTTGGGCTTTACGAAAATGTATTGTTTTTTATATGTATATTCAAAAATACTTAAAAATGGGAAATTTTTAATAAAATTGGATTATATAAAACATGCCAAAATATCATACTTCCCATTATTATTAAACATTGAAAAGTTTTTCATTCATTGAAAACATTTATGCCTGAATACGATGTCATTTTTTAAATTCTGCACGAAATTTGACACATATAACTCAATATGTCTAAATTCAACAGTTTTTGAGGTTGCGAGTTCGCACTACAGTTTTGTCAATCATAAATAATTCGATCATAAAGAGTGTATCAGTAGGAAGTATTGAATGACCGAGTCTTTACCGGTTAATATCAATCAACATTTATTTCAGGCGAAATACACATACCGAGCGCCGCAAATCAATTATTATTTAACGCATAGGAAATATTGAAACGAATAAAAAATAACATCCAAACTAAAAGCAACAGAGACAAATAATTCATTGCCCCTTATGCAGTCGGGCGGCGCGGCGTCGAAACACTCGGCACTCTCGAAGGAAATATAATGTATAGGTTTATGGCGTGATAAAAACGTTCGCTGAACGGAAACGGTGAACAGACCGATAAGTATTTAAGACTGGTGTGCTATGCATGCATAATGCAAAAGATCGATTGAATGATTGATTCAAAAGATTTTTTTTTAAATCGGCAAATGACTGATCCGATTGCCTTTAAATGATTGATTTATACACCACTAATTCGTATTTTAACACATCTACACAACTTGTTATGCACTGTTAAAAATACTTTCGGTTATACTTGTAAACTGGTTTTACCAATGTAATGGACAAATCCAAACTAAATGACCATTATCTCAGGAACTATTGAATTTCGATACAATCTAAAATAAATATCAATTTTCTAAATGCCGTTTCATACAATGATGTGATGGCGAAATTAAATTTAGTTATACCATGTACCGTGGTTTGGAGATATAGGAAACATTTTTTACCTATTTTTCCTAATAACTTATTTTGTGATTTTTTTTTAAATTTTGTTTTAGGGAGTTGGCTTCTAGTGTTACGTTCCATTTAAGTCATATTTTATGATGCCGACAATAAAGGGTTATTTTTATTTTACAATTTTCCACTGTTATGCGTATAAGCCAGAGTTTGGGAATATACGGAACTAGGGCAATTTTGCATCTAAGATGAATAGAAAAATGTCATGTTTATTTGAGTCAGGGTGGGAAGAAACACATAAAGTTGCCAAAAAGAGCACCGTATTAGCTTCTTGCGTTAGTTAGAACCTCAAAAACTCAAATATATACAAATACAAATAAGCATCTAGGCGGTAACAATATTTTACAACATGTGTTAAATAGAAAATAAGTAGGAACAAAACACAACTTAAAAATAGACAAACAAAAACATAAAAAATAATTATAGCTCAATATTATTAGGAAAAATATGAATTTCTCTTAAGATTTCTAGGAAGGGTAATAATAAAATGGTTTAGGGAACATCAAAGTGGGTTTCAACCTGCCCAAAGGATAAACGATTATTTACCACCTCTGCCAGAGCTAATTTAACGTTTTCTAGGGTCATAATTTCTTCCAATAGTCTGTTCCAGGGATATGTTTATGTTTTCTTGGTATCGTTCCATATATCACGAAAAAAGCAACCTTTTGGAACAAATGCTTACAAAAATTACCTGGAGCAAACTTTAAGTAAACAAAATGTGTGTGGTGATTGTTTTTTCATTACGCTTATATGCTGATATTTCAGATAAAAAGATACAGAGGACAATCTTCGAGATTCGTAAATCGGCTAATAACACAAGTCGATAAATTTAAATTTTTGTAAAGTAACATTGATGAAAATTGGTGTGTCTGAAGTATTTTAGAGTCCTAAATCCGAAAATGATAAGCTAATTACTGTAACACGTACAGTCTTTTTGTTATAAGGGGTGGGTGGTAGAGAAAGAAGAGGAGACGACATATTTTTACAATCTAATATATTTATTTAATATAAACATATACAACATGTGGCATCTATGCAAAAACATTACTGAGGATTGGTTGTTATGTTAATAAAAAATATATTGCACAAGATATGATACAATGACAAAAACGTTCACTTTCTCCTTTTGTGTTCTGTAGCATCGTCCCTTTTTAAAAACCAACAGTAGTTGCCCAACATAGATGGGTTCCAGTGTCCCTGGTATCTTGTTTCCCTCGTCCTGATGTCCTGGTGAAATCTTTGTCCTTGTTCATCGCTTACTGCACCCACATTTTCCGGGAAAAAATTCAAATGGGAGTGCAAAAAATGTATTTTTAGAGACATGCGACACCCTAGTAATTCATAGGTTTTCAACAGTTCATCTATGAGTCTTTATACTCTTCAACTTTCTTGTTGCCCAGAAATCCTTTCACTACACGTACAAGACTCGTCCAAGCTGCCAATTTCTTTTCAATTAATTGTTTTTGAAAACGGAGATCTAGGAGCCTCCTTATCTGAGGTCCAATAAATATGCCTTCTTTTAATGTTGCATCACTTTGGCGAGGAAATATTTCTCTTAGGTACTGGAAACCACTACCTTCTTTGTCCATGGCTTGGACAAAGTTTTACATTAATCCAAGCTTAATATGGAGAGGTGGTAGCAGCACCTTTTTTGGGTTAACAAGGGGAGCATATTTAATGTTTGAAGTACCAGGTTTAAAAGAAGTTCTATGAGGCCAATCCTTTTTACTGTAGTGTTCTTTCCTTGTCCTACTGTCCCACAGAAACAAAAAACAGCAATACTTTGTAAAACCCCCTTGAAATCCTAGCAATATACCTATCACTTTTAAATCTCCACAGATATCCCACTGATACTCTTCATATTTAACACGATTTAATATGGTTGCTAAGTTGTCATACGTTTCTAACATTGTGACTGAATGGGCTAAAGGAATGGATGGTTTTTTGTTTCCGTTATGAAGCAGGATTGCTTATAGGCTGTATTTCGACGAATCTATGAATAAACGCCACTCGCTAGGATCATGTTCCATATTAAGCTCATTCATTAAACCATTAATATCACAGCAGACACATAGCGACCCTTCCATTTTAAAAAAACTTGATAATGTTACATTCAGAACAAACCCGAACAAACACGATATCCAGGTTTAAAGGCGCTATCGCTACCGGTGGTTCCTGGCAATGAGGAACTGGCCTTAGCGCAGAAGGCAAATTTGGATACTCTATTTTGTCTCTATGCTATTTTGAAATCCCTACTGTTTTAGTTATGCAAAAGGTGCAAATCACTTGCATGGTCAGTAGGTTCTCTCCACACCATAGGAACAGCAAACGGCATAGAATTTTTCTTGCGATACATTCATTGTACTAAATTTACGTGACAACTGACACAACAAACATGAGGAGCCCAACTTTTATCTTGATCCCCAATTTGGCACTTAAAATATAAAAAAATAGGCGTTTTTGACTTCCTCAGATATAGATCTAGCTTGGGACTTTATAATAAATCGTCCACATATATTATAGAACTTATCGGCTCAATTTTCGCAACATCGACGACTAGAACTTGCCATTTTATATCAAAATCAAATTAAACACTTGACTGTACTGTAAACGAGACCGAAACAAACTAAACTGCAGAGAACAATAAAACTCTTAAAGGTTCATACGATACTGTGAAAATAACCCCTCTGCGGGCTTGTTGTACTTTCCGGTCCTAAGGCAGGTAAAAATGATTTCAAAGATCGCATTATATAAAAGAGAAGCAGGTACTTGAAAATGAGACGTGCTAGGCCATTTCTGGGAAATAGTGTTTTAATAACTTCCTAAATAAAATGAAAAATAAGTATTCTCATCGATGTTACAAAAATTATGTCGACTTGTGTAATTGCCTTATTTTTTAACCGTCACTCTAATCAAAAACATGCATTATTTTGTTTTGTGTAGAATCTCAAGATGTATTAAAATTTGCTAAAAAATGCGGTGTTGCCATTAAGAAAATAATGGTTTTTGAGATAGCGCTCAATCTAGCAACAACGCGTTTGTATTTTTCTACAAATTTTACTTAGTTGAACAAATTCCTAAAACTTTGCTTCAGGATCTATCTTTTCAAATAAAAAAGTTAGCCTATGTTAAGTTTTAAAAAAATAACCCTGTATTCTTAGCTTTCTTAAGATAAGATCTCCATATATGTGCGAGATTTTCAATAAATTCACCAACGATAAAAAAAAAAGAATAATAAAAATCGGACTTAAAATAGACAATATATTGTGTGGAGAGATTATTTTCACTGTGTGTGTATAAGTTTTAAAATATTGAAAAATATTTATTAAATCTTTGGAAACGCAACGCTTCTTCTAATAAACATGTCCTGGATTAAAGTAATGGAAAGCAAATAAATTTTTAAATTGAACTGAAAATGGCTGAAGGAAAGCAGATTATGTATGTGAAAGATTGAATTATCCACGTATCATAGACTTTTGCCAGCGAAATAAGTTCGGTTAAAAGATTTTATAAGTAATATTGGATCGATAACTTCCTTCGGAAACCCGAATTTCTTTGTGGAAATCAACATGAAGAAGTTCAAAAGTATTATTTCTTAGCAATTTTCCTTTTAAGTTATGGAATAAATTTGGTTAATAAATAACACACATTTAAAAATGTTTTACATAATAAGCTGAATGTAAAAAATATAAAATGTATAGATGTTAATAAATTTATTTGAAAACAATACTCAAAGAAAATGTATTCTATTAACCCATTAATGCCTGGATTTTTTCTCAAAAAAAGTTAAGCCTTAACATGAATGTATTAAGGAGGATGATATAGATGTAATAAAACGAGTTTTTGACTTAGTGGTATATTATTGTCTTATTTAAGGGCCGGGCCGTACCATATATGGCACGCTAGGCATTTAAAGTGTGTAATTGCAATATTCTTAAAATTTAAAAATATGTACATTATTATTTTTATTAATTCTTATCTAAAAAATAACGTTATTAAAAAAAAAATAATATATAAAAAAAATTGGTTGATTTTAAAAACATTAAGTTTTGTTTGTGAAATGGCGCAAAACATGTACTGCAAAGTCCTACATCACACTTTTTGCACTGCGTGTGAACAGCACTTGCTTTATTTGTTTTCATTGGTCCTGCACAATGTCTTATTTTTGAAAGTGGTACATATTCAACAAAATGATCCATTCGGTCAAACTCAATAAATTTGTGAACTCTGCTGCCTGTAGCATCTGCAGGATCTTCCAGCAGATTTTGGTAAGGTTTGATATTTAGTTAGGTAGCACTGCATAATTTCTCGTTGAAACTGAATTTGTGTCAATATCCGTCCAGTGTTCCTGCATAAATTCCAAACATTTTGGATGCAAACGTCCATCATCCATGTGAAGAGAGACCAATATACTCACTAATCACAATTCTAATAACTCAACAGCATTTAGATCACGATAATCGAATAGTTTTTTTCATGAAATAAGCTGTCTATTTCATCTAAATCTTTATTTTTGATCCAAGATAAATTTGGTTACACCTTTTGTTTCTTTGTGAAATAACTCAGGAGTAGGTTATCTTCTTTATCTAAATCATCCTTATCCAAACTCTGCATCTCAACAATTCCTGTTATTTCCTCTGCTGACTCTATTGTTTCCCTCTCAGATTGAATTCTTCTTCCGCTAAGAGGTACAGCCTCAGCTTCCGCTTGAAGTTATTTACCAGAGAATGTCAAATAAGCCACCTCGGTCCTCTTCACCAGAGCCCTCATCGGAAAAACTATTTACTTCCGGAGGTGTATCTACTGGAAAATCGTTCCAAAACATCCAAAATATCAGCTAATTGCTGAACTGAAATGAACTGAATGAAATTTAAAAATTTTCTTAAATTACTTGTAGATATCCCGAAAGACGACAACCGGATAATTTTTTCAAAAATAAAATCAAATTAATTAACATTTCATTTTCTAAACCACAAAAACTACCACAAGGATAATCGCGAGACTGATGAAATAAGTGTGTTAGCTTCAATTGAAACAAATTCAAGTAGTTCTTGAAGACAAGTTGAAGGTTCGGTCGAAATAATTAAATCAAGATTGAAAACAATGCTAAAAATAAAAAACACAATTTTATGCCATATAAATTCCACCGTGTACAAAACTTACATCCTGGTGATGCGTATACAGTTTTCCAATTGGTATTTACAAAATCTGAACAGGGAAAACAATTTTGAAAAAAACCGTTATATGGTCTGATTAGACTCATTTTACCAGTGCTGGCATGTTTGATCGACAGAATACGAGATTTTGGTCTCAGGAAAATCAGCATGTAATATTTCCAATCGAACGGCAAGGCAGATTTGGCGTTAGCGTTTTATGCTTTATACTGAATAGCAAAATAGTTTATAATGTATTTTAAGGAAGCCTTAATGCAAATAAATATTTGGAAATTCTGGAAAAGGTTGTGCCAGGAATAATAGAACATGTGCCTTTAGCTGGTCTCAATAACTTGCATCTTCAACAGGATGGAGCGCCCGCTCACAATGCCCAAATTATAAGGGCCTACCTAGATAATAACTTCCCAGGTCGCTGGATTGGAACTAATGGACCTGTAAGATGGCCACCAAGGTCACCCGACTTGTCGGTTTTGGATTTCTTCTTATGGGGATACCTTCAAATAAAATTTATTCCATTGAGTACCAAACAATGGCAGATTTAAGAATTGCCATTGACAGAGCTTTTAGGGAGTTACAAACGCGGTCGTTTATTATTTTTAATTCATTAAGGCGAATAAGAACCATGTGTGAAACATGGCTAAGGCATAATGGAGAACAATTTGAGCAATATTTATGAGGGAGTTCAATAAATTTCCAATTTTTCAGTCTAATATTTAATCACATCAGTATTTTTTTTTAATATCCGTCATGGCCTACTAAAAAAAAATTATTTCTTTTTGATACGTTACGGGGTAACTGAGATATGGGGTTGTCCCAAAATGCACAATTCTCAAAAACATCCCGTATATCAAAAATAAGGCGGCCTATAAAAATTCTGATTACGGCATCTTCTGTTTGACAAAAAAGTAGCACAGTGCTGCGAAAACCGCATCCTTCTATCTTTACTAATACCCCGTAAAACTGCCCAAAAATGAACACCCTGTACACACTCGATAGGTCGAAACGAAAAAAAACAACGTCCGTTCACATTATCGATTTATTCACGTTAACGGAGTTTATATTTAATATGTTAGAACTTTTTATTATCAACATAATAAACATATAAATTAGTAATAGGTACTCATTAAAACAAACAGTAACAAATTTTAAAAAAGGGATAAAGAATTATTTTTTGTTAAAAAGTCAGAAATTTTTGTTTGTTTTCGGAGATTTTTAATGTTTTGCATAAGGGCTTTATCTCTTAGCCTTTTAATATCTACAAGATCATTAATATCAGGGTCATTTTCCTCAGCCCACTGGTTTACTACATTTAAAGACTCTATAACTCTATCTAGTGGAACCAATTTAGTTGATGATTCTGGATTTTCTTCGCCTATCTCAATCTCATCGCTTTGACAGTCTTCAGTATCTTCAACTTGTAATTTTTTCTGCAGCCGTGACAAATGTTTTGTCTTTTCCAGTAAAGTCCTGCTTCATCAGCATTGTAAAGTTGGTGTAATGTAATACCAAGTTCTTCTACTTTGTTTTTAAATTGGATTTTAAATGAATCTCTGGCTGTGAGGACAATTTCTCTCCAGAAATTTTCAAATCTTTTTAAAGCGTTGTAGCCATTCCTCACTGGCTGTAAATTGCTTATCATTTTCTTTAATTTGTAAATGGATTTGCTTTGCCTTGCTTTCTGCTTGATCATATCCCCACTTAAAATAAAATGTTTATTTCTTTGCTCCAAAAACCACTTATATAATTTCTTTTCCATTCTGGGAAGTCCCGAACTTGTGTTACCTGGGCCCACATATGTATCTTTCGCAGCTTTAGAAATCAGTTCCTTTTTTGTTTTATTTTACAAATTGTGGATTTTGCAACAACATCTTTTTTGCTAAATACGTAACACTTTGCCCTTCATGTAATCTTTACATCACTAGCGATTTTTCATACAAAGTAAGACACTTTGGTTTTTTAAGCGACATTTCACCGATATTTACCGCAATTACGTGACCCAAATACGCATTAACATCGAACAACTCTCACAAAACGTATGCATTTCTAGCTAACAAAGCGCCCACGGTGGAAAAGTAAATATATCGGGGATTTACAGCACCGCGGAACAACGACTGCCACATAATGTAAATTTTTAGGGTCGATGACTTTCCATTTCCATTAGCGACGGTTTAGTTTGTTCACGGTATACGGTGGTTTTGTATAATTAACATCTTGTTCACACTATGCGAGGTTTCCGTTAGGCGATGTTCACACTATCGAGTGTCTACTGTAATAGGTAAGAGAAAAATCATAGATTTATTAAACTAAGTATATGTAACTGACGCCCTCTAACGTGAAACTTAAAAATTTCTACAAATTTTCATTTTTTAATTTTAAAAACATCATATTTACCGCCAACTTGCAATCCGATACAACGAACTGTTTTCAATTATGGCTTATTTTCGAAAATAAACTCTCACTTTCTACACCCTGTATTTCGAGAACGAGAAATATTTCGAAAAAACTTATATAACTTAATCGGTCTAGTTTGATTAGTCTCCAGTTGCTCTATGACCCATACATTATTAGGCGCCCTGTATATTATACGCTTTGTGCCAAGAAAATGTCTCAGGCAAGCCTATGTCAGTCCTAAACTATCGAGAGCAATTAGGATGTCTTCCTAATCCATTGTCGATGAGGAATAATCCCGAGTTTCTTTAAAACTCATCAATCTCACTCTGGAACTTTAAACGAATTCGGATAGTTTGTCAGCGTGAAAATTGAAATCTAATCGAAAATAAGAGATATAGGTTTTTTTGCTAGAGGGGAGCAAAAGATTGTTAATTATAGCATACAGTTATGACATGTAACCAGTGACAGTCTTAGAATCTATATTAATTCAGTTTTCCTTGGGTTTCCTTTTTACCAACGACGTACTAGTTTAATCTATTTCTTTGATACAGTCGGCCCATTTCAAATATTTATGACTCCCTGAATTGAGATTGACTGCTAGAGAGTTAGTTTGTTTTCATTTGTTAAGCTAAACCAGGCAACAAGAAGATCAACAAACGGAATTTTAATCTCATTTTTCAAACTCTATAGCTCGAAAGAAGTTCTTCTAATTCCTTGTGGTTATGGTAAAAATTTTCTTACAGGCAACTTTCAGTAAATTGGTATTTAAAAATAAGTATTCTCAATAATACCTGTTAATTTTTTAATAGGTTTTTCATAGTATCTAATTATAGGAATCATATATGTACGCGCAAGAAATCATCGTCACAAAGATCTTGGTCTATTTTTGTACAACATCGATTTTTTAATAATTTAACGCCGGTCAAATGACTAATTTTACTATACTGAATCACATAACGCCAATATTTGGAACTGAGTTATTTTAATCAGTAACTATAACCAATTTCCTATTATTTATAACAGCCTTGGCTTAAAGTTTTGAAATGTTCCGTATAGAATGTTAAAATATTAAGAAAATCACTTATATTTTTAATCTATCTACGGTGTCAACGAAACTTATATTTTTTCTTAATGATATCTATATTGCCAATATCCTAAAACAGTAAAAATAAATCTATGGCCGCTGTGGCTACCAGCAACAAAAATATATTAAGTGTTCCGGTGTTACTTAAAATGACCGGTCTTGCAATAATTAAATAGTTCCATGGGTACTTGAGGTTTGATTTTTAAAGTTTGTAACTATTGGAACTATTAAAACTTAAAATGCGAAATGCGAAAATAATTAACAATTTAAACTTACTTTCACATTATTTTTTATTTTAAAACCTATTTACTTTTTGTTGTACAACTTCTTTTTCTTCCTATTTCTTTTTAATTTTGCTTAGATTAGGCATTTTTTACGAGTTTATGGTGTCTTCGTAGTTCTGTAAAGATACGTAAAAAAAAAATTGTTTATAGGTTCGGATAACAAAAGTTGTATTGCCCGTCACAACAATGTATCTCTGGTAACGTTTTCATGCATGACCGCTGTTACTGTGACCGGCGATACAAAAATGCACAAATTCGTGGATAAAAGCTAATACAAGCTATTTCTTAATTTTTTTTTATACTGAAATGATTATCTGTACCCAAGAAAATGACTTCGTGTAGTATTTTTCCCTTAATTAAGACTACTAGATCTGAGATAATCCTGTGACCGGTATTACAACATAAAAACATACGCCTGATAAAAAGTAGGCCATGTTCTAGCTTATCCTTAAATAAACATAATAAGAAACTTATCTAAACAAGCGCATGCTTTACATACATTCAAACACATATCATCATAGTTCTAAAACTATTAGGGCGACCTCTAGTGGCGATATTTATAAGCAATTTCTGCCCTGATCGGCGATACATGCAGATGCGAGGACGGAACTTCTGGTTAATAATTGCGTAAGAGAAACTAAACTGTTGATCCTTAAACATTATTTTTTCAATATAAATTGTACAAAGAGTGTAAATTATTTATATAGAAAAGTAACTTTAGTAAAATCACGTGAAATATAAAAGGGTAAAGTAAGAAATTATTGACTTGGGACACGCGACCGGCGTTACATTTTTAAATTCAAATTAGAATTCTGCAGCTATAATTTTAACAAATTCGTTTAAAATTGCTTTCTAATACACGCAGTAACATATTATATTTTGTAAATTATAATCGTTTTTAGACGCAAATAGTTTATTTTCGTAAGTTATATGCTAAGGACTAAAAGTTGCGTGTAAAAAAATTTTTACCCACGGTACGTTTTCGGTGTATAAATAATTCGTTTTTGCACCCAGTTGACCTATATATAATTTTGTTTTAATAGAGAATTTTTATTGGACGTTACCTTAGGTATTTAAATTTTCCGATTTTTTTGTTTGTTACTTTGTTATAATGACATAATAAAATTCGGTTAAGGAAAGGAACAAACCTGAACAATCCCGAGCAAAACCGATTTAAATAAAGTTTTCTGTGCGCTGAGGGCTTTTGACCAGGAACGGGTTTTCAATATTATATATTATATAAGATGCTGATCCTTAACGTTGTGAATCCTTAGGTGATTTTAAGAAGAAAAGTTCAAATTATCATATATCCTTAACCTATCAACTTTCGGACTACAGGGCGTTGAAGTTTTAAGAAAAAAACCGTTTTTCTATCATAACTTTAACAACTTTCTAGCTATTTTTATGAATTTTTCACACATGCCCTCTAAGCATCAATAGCCTTTTTTGGTGTAGAAAATTTTTTAAAAAATTTAACCAGTGGCGTCCTGAAAGGGTTTGGACTAGACATTTTGGAAAAATATTATGTACGCCACTGCTTTTTCTCAAGATAAAAATTATATTTAAAATACTAATTCATTTTAGGTCACATTTAATATCTTGCCTTTTTATCGTCCGACAAACAGTTTCCGACAAAAAAAATGAAAAGCAATAAATGCACATTCGCTATGTGCCTATGGTTTCTGACTAATAGGCTATGAACTTTGTTAAAGAAACAATGACAATAACGAAATATTTAATAATAGTTTGACAGCTATTTATTTATGCACACGGCTTTCCACTTAACTTAAATTTTAAAAACGTAATACTTTTTAAACGTATAAGTATCATGGTAAATTTTACAAATATCGAGTTTGCGGATATGCATTACCTGTACGGGCTTGCTGACGGTAATGCATTCGATGCCAGACGATTATACCAACAGGGTTATCCAAATCCGGATGCACGAACGATTTCAGGAACTCACAGAAAGTTATGTGAAACGGGATCTTTTGAAACTTAAAACTACACGAACACCGGAAACCGAAGAAGCTGTTTTAAATTTATTGGAACAAAACCCTAATATAGGTACCAGAAAAATTGGGAATATTTTAAATATAACTCATGTCCTAGTCTGGAGAATTCTTCAAAGTTATTTGTTATATCTGTACCATATTCAACGGGTCCAGGCCCTACTTCCTATGGATTTTCCATTACGCATCAATTTCTGCCAATGGTTTATTCAAATGGTTACCGAAAATCAACAATTTGATGCCAAAATTTTGTTCACGAACGAAGCTAATTTTTCCAGGAACGCCATACAAAATTTTCATACCAATCACTTCTGGGCAGAAGAAAACCCACATGTCATTACGGAATCCCACCACCAAGAGCAATTTTCTGTAAATGTTTGGGCTGGAATTATTGGTGATTATTTAATTGGGCCTTATTTTTTACCAGCCCGATTGAACGGAATCAATTATCGCCAATTTCTTGAACACACTTTACCAAATTTGCTAGACGACGTCCCTATTTTTACCTGACATCGTATGTGGTTTATGCACGATGGTGCACCTGCCCATTTCAGTCCCTTAGCACGAGAGTTTTTAAATCAACATTATCGTAATCGATGGATAAGGCGCAGAGGAACACAATCGTGGCCACCTAGATCCCCTGATCTAAACAGTCTAGCTTTTTTCCTGTGGGGACATCTGAGAACGTTGGTTTACAGCATCCCAGTAAATACTGAAGAGGAGTTGAGCAACCGCATAATAGTTTGTTTCGACACTATCAGGAATACTCCAGGAACTTTTCAAAGGGTACGAGACTCAATGAGGAGAAGAGCTGAAGCATGCATTCTTGCAGGTGGTGGCCACTTTCAACAGCTAATCTAAATTATTTTCGTTTTTGTTCACACGTTATTTAATGTTAGTTGTTTTAATTTAATTTTTTAAAATAAACCATAGGCACATAGCAAATGTGCATTTAATGCTTTTTATTTTTTTTGTCGGAAACTGTTTGTCGGACGATAAAAAGGCAAGATATTAAATGTGGCCTAAAATGAATGAGTATTTTAAAAATAATTTTTATCTTGAGAAAAAGCAGTGGCGTACTTAATATTTTTCCAAAATGTCTAGCCCAAACCCTTTCAGGACGCCACTAGTTAAATTTTTTTTTAAATTTTCTACACCAAAAAAGGCTATTGATGCTTAGAGGGAATGTGTGAAAAATTCATAAAAATAGCGAGAAAGTTGTTAAAGTTATGATAGAAAAACGATTTTTTTCTTAAAACTTTAACGCCCTGTAGTTCGAAAGTTGATAGGTTAATGATATATGTTAATTTGAACTTTTCTTCTTAAAATCACCTAAGAATTCACAACATTAAGGATCAGCATCTTATTCTGAAACACCCTTTATAGTGCGAAAATGAAAGTGATGTAAAACGTGAAGGTTTGACATTAAAGTAAAACAGGCTTTTAAAGCTTAGGTAAATATCTGAAAACATGTTTGATAGTTCTATCTTTTGTGCGTTGTGGCAAAAGTTATCGATTTATGACCAAAATATGCACTATAAAGCCGAATACGTTCTTCTTGGAAAAATGACCACAATATTTTACTATATGTTAAAATAAAAGTCCTCGTGATCTAAATTTAATCATTTTATTAACGTTAAAACGATATGGGGCCAGTCAAAAACAAATTTGATGTCTTAAAATTATGTTTTCAAAAATAAAAAAAATTATAAAATATTAATATATTTTCGAGAAGCTTGGAAAAAACTGAATTACATTATTAAAAAATATATAGGGTGACCTATTTATAAAATAGTTTTTCTTTTCTTGAAAACTATTGAACGTCGAAATAATATGTTTACGTTACTGAATTCTACGTAAAAAACTACATAGAGAACATTTTATTTCTTCCTGATAAGTTACAGAGTACCCGAAATATGTGGGGTTTTCCAAAATGTAAAATTCTCAAAAATATCCCGTAACGGGTAGGCCTAGTAAAATTCTAATTAGGGCTTGTTTCTTTTTTCATAAACGGTAGCATAGTGCGGTGAAAACCGCATCATTCTAACTTTACTAATAACGGAGCTACCCCATAAATCCACCGAAAAATAAAATGGATACCCTGTGCTGCTTGGAACCGCTCCGAAGCACATTGTTCATCAACCCGAAGGCGCCCTTGAAACTATCGTGAAGTTCTGTTGTGAAATAATTTGTTTCCATATATCTCATTAACAAAAAAAATATCAAATCATGGAAAGAATTGTTAAGGTAAGAATTTGCTAAAATTGTTTAATACCATTTTTTGTTTGATCTTATGGTAAAATTAACGACGGACGCCTCTTGTCTGATCATATGGACTCAAAGTGCCCATTTATGCAATTTGTTTTCAACTTAGGATTTTAGCGTTTAAATATAATAAGGCAATTCCATAGCACCCTGTATAATGACACTGACTCCATTAAAACAGAACTGATCTACAAGTTCTAAATTTCATAGTGGACAAAATTTTAAACCGCTTTAGTCAATATCACGGTTACTATTTTAAAATGGTTATTAATCGATATTCATCACAAATCAAAATACGTTAATGTATCCAAATTTACAGTAATCAAGATGAAATATCGAATTTATTTTCAATCCTTACAGATAGCCTGGCCAATCAAGAGCTAATGAGAAATGATTCCGACTTTTTGAAAACAACCAATCAATCTAACTTCGAGACTTAAATGAATTCCTGTAATTTGTGTGCATGAAAATTGAAATATTACCCTAAAATGCCGGGCACAGTTTGCCAATGGGGGAACGCAGATGTTTAATAATTAAATCGTGAAAACTCTTGGTATGTGAACATCGATTAATCTGTTTGTGGGTCCGTAATTTTTTTTACATAAAAACAAATGTGCGATGATGCAATGCTGTATCAATTAAATTATCAATTAATGTGCTTTATTTATAAAATTTCTACTTAATGTAAGTACAAGTAATTTATTTTATTAATACAAATAAAATTTGACTCTTAAAGCCAGCACTTTTTAAAGACTTTTAAAAGAAGCAGAAGAGTTTTACATTTTCGAATTATCCCGAATTTTAAAAAAGAATTAATTACAGGAACGTACAGGATGTCCCATTTACGATACTTTTATAGGGTATCTCCGTTATTGTTAGTGCTATCAAAAAAGTAATGTAGTTGTCATGTGCTCTTTTTGGGTCAAACTTAAAATGATAAAATCAAAATTTGAAAATTGTCACTCGCTTAAGAGATACGTTGGAAAATCAAAAAATTGACAATTTCAAAATTACCCTATATTTTCTTAGTTAAAAGAGATACGAAAAATATTTTTTTTTACATGTGCCCCGAAAGTGCCTCTTTTCATGCATGTTCTCTTCACCGAAAATGGCGTTTTCCAAGAGAACGGGCGGGAAAGTATCGAAGCGGGCGGGAAAAATTTTTCCCGCCCGCTTCGAGTCACCATGTGCTCATAAATAAATAAAACCAGAATTGTCGGTTCGGGATTTGAACCCGCGACCCTCAGAGCGCCAGGCGGACAATCTACCCACCGAGCCATACTACAAGCGATAATAAATAGCGGATTATATATAAATTAAATTGGCAGTTGAATTTTCAAAGATGTCTTAGAGAAATGTCTGAAGAATTTCTTTATTTATATGGCCTCAAAGACTCGGGCACTTGTAAAAAATAAATCAAATCAGAGATGCCGAGTGCGGGATTTGAACCCGCGACTCTCAGATCACAAGGCGTACGCTATACCACTAGGCCACCGAGCCTGTTTGTCAAAAATAATAAATAAATAAATAGATATTTACATTCTCCATGCGCAAGTGTTTTCATGTCATGTAGACAGGAAAACTGTCTGAAGAATTTCTTTATTGGCATTTGGCATCAAAGCTTCGGAGCACTTGTAAAAAAAAATACGGTACATACCTCGAGCCGTCGGAGGCTTTCCGCACTCGTGCGATGGCCTCCCTCACCTTCGGCTCGGTCGGAAATCTCCGCATCTCGTCCGTAAAAGCCTCTTTTCGACCCTTGATACGTAATGTACTATTATACAGAAGTTTATTTATAATGATTATTGTATAATCTTCTGTTTTCAGAATAAGTATACGGGTTCAGGTAAAAAAGTTGGCGGACTTATCCTCATTTTTTTAAATGAAATAGTCTATATATTTTAATCTAAAAAGATGGTTTTAATCTAAAAGCATGGTTTCCTAGGCGATCTATTTAAACTTTTCTTCATTTTCTTTGTTTTCATTATTATAAGTTTTTGATCTCGGCATAGTAAAAGAACCGCATATTTTTAAATTATGTTCCAGTCATCGGAATATGTCCTTATTTATGGTTGTCGTTTTTAGCGAACAAAATATAAATTTTGCGGCATTTCTTCGTTTTTTCCACTTTCAATATAAACTGATATCATATCGAATTTTCAAAATGTTGATTTTTTTTTCATATGTAAAAATGAAATTGACGTTAAATGTTAATAACAACTAGAATGTCAACATAGTTATTTCTAGGATATTAGCTTTTATTTCATGGCCTACTGTGGTTTAAAGTAATCAAGTTTAAATAAATCGCCTAGGAAACCAATATTATGTGTTATATATTTGAAAAGATAATTTAAAATGCTATCTTTTTAGATTAAAATATGGAGGGTCTTCCATTAAAAAAAAACAAGGTCCGATAACTTTTTCACCTGACCCCGTATACTTATTCTGATGTCTGAAAACCAGTAAGTGTTATATACCACTGAACTTAGATTTCGATCCTCTTCCATAATTTAAGCAAAAAGATCCAGGCCCGTATTTAAAAAAAATTAAGTTGATTATGGCGACCCAAATACGAAACATCGCATAAAAGATCTGATGATGGCATCTTGTGAAGAATAAAAAGTAGCAATGAGAGAGTGAAAATTATTTTTTGGACATCTCTTCGAACAAAGTCAGGAAAAAATGGGAACCGAAACGCAAAACTATAGATTTTTCAAATATTTTGAAAGCTCCATTAATTATTTTTGATTTTCTTGCGGCATATTATTCAATCGACTTTATATCTCTTACCGTTTCCGAAATTTCAATGGTAAGGGAGAATTTATTACACCCTATATACGATGGGAGAGGGGAGGTTTCAGATACGTATTCAAACAAGTTTTGTCAACCAACAATCTACCCTATAGGAAATTAATATAATTCTTTTTACTGTCAAGTTGCTTGCAATTTTGCAAATAAAATATAGCCTTGAAGAAGCCTAATTTAAATTCCATTAATAACCAAATTAACTTTGATTGTTATCTCTCTTTAATTCGTTGAATTTTCTAGACAAACTAAATTAAATTATTAATTAAATTATGATTTTAACAAGTAACTAAACTCAATTTTCACATGCTCTATTTTTATAAAACGCTTTTTGAATATTTTTCAACGTCAATTTTCAAAAAAATTATAATGTTTTCCATTGGGTTTGTTTTACATTTTTTCAAGTCTCAAGTTAATATTTATTTTTAATTCTCACATGTTTAAACAATAAATCATATCGTTACTGTTCCTTTAAGACATACTAGAGACATACATTTTTATTCTAACACGGTTCTTGTCATTTATATCTTAAGATTCAAAAATATTCAACTTGTATCAACATATTAATAGACAACATAACAGTGGCAATCTGAATCGACTCTATTATATTTCAATCCTTTTTCCTTTAACTTCAATATGTTGTTTTTCCTATATTGTTACTCAGTTTACTTAAATTGTTAACTTTTAACATGCTTTCACTTTTAACTTAAACAACTTTCTTCCACCTTGTGCTCTGCTCGCTATGCGGGAGCCCATCATGCTAATTTAATTTTTCCCTTTTTGAAAATTATTTTTGCCTATTTTAAAAAAATCAAATAAAAAAGTATGATTTTTTTCCTTATTTTTTTTAGTAATGTATTTAATCTATTAATGTAACTTGCATACATAAATTTTTTTTCTGTTCTGCTACAAAAGCTAAGATACTTTACACTGTTTCCTTCTACCCTAATTTCTGAACTTTCAGTAAACCTTCCAAATCATAAATTTCTTCGTTACATAAGAAATGCTTAAATATGTTTTTCCTTCTGTACACTATTTTACAGTTTGCGTTAACAATGTGAAAAGTTTTTGCCTATTAATTCCCGCAGTCCACATCGACATAGCTTCTTCATCATGATGCCAGCTTTTGAAGGTATTAATGGACAACTGAGGGTCTCTATTCACGACTAGAATATATTTTTCTTGCTTCGCAAAAATATTATTGATTGATTAACTAAAAAATATGATAATAAAAAATAAAACCGAAATAATAATAATTAGTGTGTAATCGTTGACTGGAAAGGAAAAGGAAGTAATAATTGAGAAACAGGTGAAATCGGAGAATCAAAGAATGTATAAGCCATAAATTTACAACCTACAAACGAATATAATTAAAGAGACGTTAAAACTTCCCCATGTCGAGGTCTGTGATGAAACAAGAAATGTTATAACAAGACCGCAAAGATTATGCAGAAATTAACATCTGGTAGAATTGGCCTAAATTGGGATTGGCAAAAAGGGTCATTACTGGCTTATTGGCCTGGCGTCAAGCCATCTTCCTCTTCTATACTACTTGAAACTACCAACGATAAAAAGATCACAAGAGAAGTTACTAAACAGTATTATTAAACTAAAGATTAACTAAGTTCAAACGGTAAACTTGAAAATTATACGACTAGCCCTGAAAAGAAACAATCTGAAGTTGGGGACAATGTTCAACAAAATTTATAAGAATTAAAGAAATTCTAACAATAACTTATGGCGCCTCCGATTGTAAAACTCTGGGTTAACTAGTGTGATATACTTCAAATAGTTGTCATACTTCTAATATTTGGTTGACATCATCGGCTTGAAACAAACATGGACCCGGATTTCTATCTGCTTCATATACGTGTATACAATGTGATGCCTGTTATTATGAAAATATATACAACAAAACTCTGAAGCTAGAATCTCCATTCCGCTTTAATTTTCAGCATGTTCTTGTTCTAACAGCTGATCAGTGTGATATGTCTTGGTTAGGAAGAACAAACGATCTACGGACGTGACTCAAAAGTCTATATTTGTGTCCTGATTACGGCTGACTTGCCACAGTCATACCATATTGAGTTAAGAATTACTATTTTTTCCACAAACAATACTTAAATTTGACACACAAACATAGATTAATAACAAAGAATTGTATTCAACAATAATGAGACAGTTGTTAATCCGGCACTAATCTGAAATTGATTTGAAAAATTGAAATGAAAAATTAACTGAAATCCGGCTTTTGATCGTGTTTGGCATGAGGGGCTTCTAAGTAAACTTCGATGCTATGGTATGCCCAGTCGATTCTCTGTATGGTTGTCTAACTTTCTTAAGGACCGCTCTCTGCAAGTGGCGATTGACGGATTTCTCTCGGACACCTTCACCATCAATGCCGGTGTTCCTCAAGGGTCCATATTGTCTCCCACTCTCTTTTTACTCTACATTAATGACCTTCAAGTGAAAACTAAAAATCCGATATTTAGTTTTGCTGACGATAGCACACTAATCCTTTCTCTTTAAATGTGCAAACATCGGTTGCCGACGCACATCTTCGCAGACAGCATGAAGTATCTCGCTTCAACAAAGACCTGGAAGAAATTTTGGCTTGGAGTGACAGTAACAAAGTCGAATTTAACGCTGAAAACCCAGGCAGCAGTTTTCTCTAAAAAGGTTAACATTACAGAACCGGATATTGTCATGGCCGGACACGCAATCCCACTGGCTTCATCTATTAATTTGCTAGGCGTCAATCTGGGAGGAAGTATGTCTTGGCATAACCACGTTGTTTCAATCACCAAGACAACTTCTCAGAAGCTTGGGGTACTCTTCCGAACCAGAAAGTTGTACATACCTCAACAACTTTTGACACTATACAAAGTCCAGATTCGACCATCACCATCACATCAGAGTACTTCTCTCATGTCTGGAGCTCTGCACCCAAACATACTCTTCGGCTACTGGATTCCATCGAAAGGAGGGCTATTCGTCTGATCGGAGACCACGAGCTGACGAAGAACCTCGATATCCTAGAACAGCGTTTCTCAAACTTTTTTGACCACGGACCCCTTTTGATACTAGAATTTTGTTGTGGACCCCCAGCCGATCACTACATTAGTACAGAATTAATTCTGGAATAGGAAGTCATTCATGCCTTTTACCTTTAGTTAAAAATAATTTTTATTCGAATCTTATTATTTTTCACAAATCAAAAAGAATTAATAAGCAAAAATCTGAATAATATATCACTGGCTGCAGCAAATGTACTTAGCGAGATGGATAGTTCTGCTTTCTTCTTCTTCCACGCAGCTATGTTATGTTGTGCTTAATTTGAAGGCAGCTGCAGCCTTATATATCTGGTTCGGCATTAAGTCGATTACGATATTTTGTTTTTGTGACATTTTATTCCCACTTAGCTATCCGCGGACCCCTAAGTAACTGCTCGCGGACCCTTAGGCGGTCCGCGGACCCCAGTTTGAGAAAGGCTGGCCTAGAACATCGAAGACTGGTTGGGGATTTGACTCTCTTTTACAGATATTTTCATGGAGGGTGCTCGGCTGACCTTGCTCTCTTAATTCCGCCCAGAGCGACGAATAGCAGAAATACACGACGAACCACTGCCGCCCATCCATATGTGGTTAAGCTTAGTACTCCTCGAACTTCATTATTTAAGAATTCTTTCATCTGGAGGACTTCATCCTTGTGGAATGGCCTTCCCGAGGTCGTTTTTCCCAACGAATTTAACCTCCAACGATTCAAGACCAACGTGAATCGCTTTTTGCGCACACGCACCACTCCCAGAGTGCCCTAAAGCATGTGTTTGATCTTAAAAAAAAAACTGTCAAACGTAAAAGCAGTTCTAAAAGACGGTCGTTGCAATAAGGGCTTTATAAAAAGCACGTTCCAAACGCTCGAAGGTGACGTACTATCTTTGTCTAATTAACAAAAAAAAGACAAAGAAAAATTATACTACTTTTCAGAGTTCCCCGATAGTTTTCCTGGAAGATTTTTTACAATATACCTAAGAATGTGAATTGTTTATTCTTCAAAGACTGTGATTCAAAGCCCCCTCATTGTTTTAAGATCCTTGGTTGACATCATTAAAAATTGGCGTTTTATGACATTTTTTTCCTCGTGCCTTAGTTTTATTACAGTAATAAAGAATAGGAGCTTACATAGAAAGAACACACAGCAACCTGCAAATCCTTTGGCGCGCTCGTGGAATGTTAGTAACTTAAGTTGAAAAGTTAAATCGGTTACGTACTGTATTTATATCGACAGCTTGAAGCTGTCTTGAGTTGAAAGCCGAAACGATATAAAATATACAAAATAAATATGTATTATAGGAAACGACAGAAATTTTTTTAATCTGTTTCCAGTCGGCTTCTACTTATCGATATTAGCGATATAATTTACTCTTAACATGAAAACGTGCACACAAGATATCTATTGCCAGTCGATACGATTCGCTTCGTTTTACAAAGTTGATAACAGGTGACAATTTCAGAATTTAATGGTATTTTTTCGACATCTGTTACAAAGAAGAGAAACTTTAATGATTAAAAGGCAAAATTTTTAATTAAACTGGCAAGCCTGCCGTTTCCCGACAACTTAATTTGTTTTAAACTAACTAATTGACTTTTAATTGTTTACTAAGAACTTTATGGATCTCACAGTCAATAAAACAGTCCATTTATTTCACAATCTAAACTTCAATGTCGTAGTATCGCTGTGAGTATATTGGGTATAGGGCGTTCTTGGCCACCCTGAGCTAGAGGAGGAGGTTCCAGTGATCCCTAATAAAACCTGTTTTCCTCGGTTCACAAATCTGCCCGTTTGAGCCTGGCAACTTTTAGTATAGCGAAAAATGATGAATGAATGAAATGACATGCCCGCGACTTACCTTGAAGGAAAATAAAGGAAGGTCGAAGGTCGACGAATGAATGCCTTTCTCCGTCTAGCCCGGATGTCACATCGGGTGACACCGTACTGCCGTGATACTGCAGGAATATATGGAAAGGATAGGAAAAGGTATGGTACGAGGGCTAGTAAGAAAGTCGAATAGCATAGTATAAAAATATCAAAAAAAAAATAATTAAAACCGCGTAATTTTGAATGCAACCGAATTATAATTACTCATTGATATTTAACATAATGTGAGGAGGAAACAGGGTGTGTGACCCATGATACAACAAGCAGAAGGTATGATATCGCTCAAGGAGGCGTGGCTCTACTGGATTTATTTAATTTATTCTAAGTTCTTTCTACCTAAGTTCCAAAGCCTTTGGTCGTGTTTGGCATTAAGGGCTCCAAAGTAAAGTGCGATTCTATGGTATGCCCAGTCGATTCTGTGCATGGCTGTCTAGCTTTCTTAACCCATTAACGCCGATAATAAATATTTTTATATATTGATATATTTTATTACAAAACATAAAAGAAAAAACAGTTTCTTTGAAAATGTCTTAAATAATTTATGCTGCAAAACCAAAAATAACTGCGCAAAAGGCCGTTCCCAAATGGAACCACTAAGCGCTTTCTACATAATTTTCGGTTCGATAGAAATTTCAAATAATTCGAATATTATTTTGTGTGAACCCCCGAAAATACTCAATGCAGAATCCCACATCGCACTTGCTACACATTGTTCTCCCCAGACGTCAATATCTGCTTTTTGCGCATCTTTTTCTTTTCCCATCGGGTACCGGAATCACAAGATGATGTAAATAATCGTATCTAACATCATCGCTTACGCGAAAATCGCTTGCTGCGGCTTTTGGGGGATTTTTGTACTGTGTGAGATACGTCCCCAAAAGCTTCTCTTGGACGGTAAGTTATTATACCTACTCAAAATTATAATTCAAAGGAAAACTTTCAGTTCTTCGATTGATACCTCTGGAGATGCGCTATTTTAAAATAGCACATAATTGTTCGTTTGTCGTATTATTTCTTGCAACAGCTCATTAGAGAAAAATAATTCAAAGAGATCCACGCAGCTCAAAAAACCATATTTACTATAGTTGCCCTCTGGAAATTCGGTATGGTCAGGTTCCAAATCTCCTAACTCGAGAAAATTTAAGTTTTGTGGTCGCGGTGTGATTGTTAAACTCGAATTTGCTAGAGACGCTCTACTACTAGTGGGCTCTGCGCTAGTGATAGGTATCGTGTTAAAAGTTGGTGATGCGCTGTACTAGGTTTATCTACTACAGTAATTGGATCTTCCTCAATACCAATTCTTGTTCAGACATCACAATTTCTGCACCTGAACATAGTTGACGCCTATTTAAATTATCTACTAATCCAGCGTCGCGCGTCGTCTTCATCCGCTTAATCTTCATCGGTTAATACATTGCTCTCTGGAGGTTCAATATAAATAGCCGAGAGTTCCACCCCACTCGCAGTTTCTTCATAAGCGAGATCTAACGACTAACGCCTCTTCCAACGTAATTCCTCTAAAATAATTGAAAATAAATTCAACTAAAAATGTGATGTAATATTGACCTAGGAAGCGCTTAGTGGTCCCACCATTGTTTTCCATGTTATAGCAAAAAAAAATAAAAAATTTATTTAAGAAACAAACTTCACAGAGTAAAAATCTAATGTTTGTTGAAAGTATTCTCAAAATCAAAACGGCATACAAGTGCATGTTTCAAAAATAATAATACTCACCCAAATCGGGGCTCCATATTTTTATGTGAATAAATCCATGCATAAATTGACACAACTTTCAGTTAACAAGAATCACCGAGAACTTCAAAACTAAATTTCGCCGTTATCAAATGGTATTCGGTCAAAAAATAGATCATATGGAGGTAGCTGAAATATGCTCTATGTTTCTGCAATAAATTTTATTGTGCATGCTGTTTGCTGGATCCGTATGGTACTGCTAGGCGCTAATGGGTTAATGACCATTCTCTGCAGCTTGGGATTGATAGATTTCTTTCAGACAACTTCACCATAAATCCTCACGGATTCATATTGTCTCCTACCCTCTTCTTACTATACGTTAACAACCTTCTAGTGAAAACCAAAAATCCAGTATATAGCTTTGCGGACGATAGTACACTTGTCTCATCTTTCACTTTGAATGTTCAAACATCGACTGCCGATGCACATCTTCGAAGAAAGCATGAAGTATCACGCCTCAACAAAGCCCAGAATACCCAAGTATTTTTCTAAGAAAGTTAACAGTACAGAACAGGATATAGTCATAGCAGGACATGAAATTTACTGGCATGATGATTATATGAGAATTCCTTCATCTGGATTACGCCATCCTTATGGAACGACCTTCCTGAGGTCGTGTTTCCCTACCAGCATAATCTCCAGCGATTCAAGACCAACGTAAATCGAACACGCAAGACTCCAAGCGTGCTTTAAAGGATTTTTCCTGCTTATGTTTCATGATAAAAAATAGTTACAAACTCGCAATGTATAGGGGTCATTCTTTCACAAACCGCACACTTTTTAACCTAGACATTTTAGATTCGTCTAAAATTTTATTTACAACTTATATACGTAAAATTAGTTGACACGAATTTCAGGATATTACCGAAAAAAATTTTTTTCCGAAAATATACACACATAAATTTTTAATAATTTGCTGAATTTTCTCCAATCTTCTCATACTTTGTTACGTTAGCTTTCGAAGTGTATTTAAAAAACATGTCATTGTAAACAAATAAAAAATAATAAATATAATTAATAACAATTTGTTGGTTTAAATAGTTTTATCATGCTGCTAAGCCATCTTAAATTAATTTTAAAAAATAACGTCTAGTTCTTTATCCTCTTATCTATAAAATTCATTTTTCGTAAAAGTAGTACCTCTTCTACGACGGTATTTAGGTATTAGTGAAAGAAACAAAGAAAGAGACGAGTGGTACAACTACGCTTTAGAACGACGGAAAGTATGCAAATATTAATGATTCATACTGGACCGAGATCGATTGTAGACGCCTCGACCCATCGCGCTTTGCGTGACTTGCAATCGAAAATATTTAATAACTACCGAACTAATAGAAGTGCTACATTTTCGTAAAATAGGTTTTGCCGATTAGAGGATAAAGAACAAAATGGTATTTAAATTGTTATTATTTGGCATTTGTGCACAATTAAATTTTTTTTTAATACACTTCGAAAGCTGATATAACACAGTGTTAAATTAAAAAAGACAAACATTGATTCGCTCAGTACAACTGGATATATTAAATTTCAAGTATTGTAATATTGGAGAAAATCCATCAAATTATTATCAAAAATTCACGTGTGGATATTTTGTAAAATAATTTTTTTCGGCAAAATCCTGAAATGGATGTCAACTAATTGTATGTTTATAAGTTGTAAAAGATTTTTCGAACGATTCTAAAATGACAAGATTAAAAGGTGTGCGGCTTTTAAAAGAATGACCCATACGTATCTAACCAATAATAAGCATCCCGTGCAATGGACAGCCTAAGTCTGACGTCAAGAGAGGCGTGGTTTCAAAAACCTTTCCAAACAAACTAAAATTACATTGAAAGTCCCATAAGAAATTTTTTAAAGCATCGGTACAAGTTTATAAGGGATAAATAAGCAATTTCCTGATATTATTTGTATATTAGATGTTATTATTGATTCATTTTCAGAAACAGATTAACGTAAGTGTTCTTTAAAGATTTTTAATCACCATCTTAACAAGTTTGAGGATATGTTATTATTGTTTACATTATCGTTTAGGGAGATTTAAATTGTTATTTTTCTGTTAAAAACAGCTTATTGCATTGTATTTATCAATATAGAGTATACCCACCCTATAGCTTGGAATTTTTTTTTATTATACAGGGTGTTATGGAAATGACGTATTATATTTAAATGGGTGACTCCTGGGGTGTCCTAGAGAAGCGCTACATTTTTTTTTTAATTGAACGTTTAAAAAGTGGGGTAATTCACCCCTAAACCTACCGGTGACTCCGCGGCACCATATGATATTATCCGGCGGAGCTCTCTGCCAAACACATGTTCCTACAATGTTGCCAAACTTTGTAAAACTGTAGAACTTTTAGTTTCTTATAAAATTAATTATTTAGCTTACCTTAGGATACAAGGGAAGTAAATTGAGGATACTCTATGCTCACACTTTATGCTCTATACGTGCCCTGATAATAGTGTGGGACTGCCTAATAGCTATTAAGAAGTAAACTCAAAGTCACAGTCTACTCCTTGCTTGCTTATACCCACTAAAACTGCTTTGTCCTCTTCTTTCCAATCTCAGGACGTGACCGGCATATCAAGACTAACTAAATCACTTAAAGAAACAGACAGACACCCACAAAACCACTATAAACACTACCGTACGCTAGAATAAACGCACATAGGACGTTAAAATTTCAGTGACAATCCGTAAACTATGCTTGCAGAAGCCCTTATCCGACCTAAAGGAACATTTTCTAAAAGTTCTGGCAGGTCGTTTTGCAGGATATGTGGTCGTATTAGGTGATTATCAATAATACCTGCCGATATGTTCAAGAAAAACCTTATCTGGCTATTGGTCTCGCTAATTAAATATTCCATCTCGGGTAAAGCCAACCTCATCTGTTAACTGTCCTTCGGAATTTGTCAGGTACTTCGACTTGACTGTATGTACCACTGTTGTAACCTTCTTGTAAAGTAAGGGAAGTCTTGTAGTTTCAACTTTTTAACTTTTGTAGTACAGCGGCTAACGTGTTTGGGTTTCTCTCTCCTCTATAACTCGCTGATTAAATATTCCATCTCGGGTAAAGCCAAGCTCCATATATAGGGCATTTTCCTGTGCTGCTCCATAGCACAAGACCATGTCCGTTAGTTCGATTGAAGTTCTTGGCATTTTGAGTTTGAATAGCAAATTTATAATATTAGAAAATAATTTATATCCCTCTATCGCTAAATACCAGAACTATTGCGCTGTTGCCAGTTTTGAAACTGGAACATCGAAATTTTTCGCGCCAAAACATTAAATTGAAAATTCGATTAAAAAATATGAATTTTTGTCCTAAGCATGACTGAAAATTATACGGAGAAGTAATATTCAAAAGCAAATGACATAATTTATGAATATAATCTTATAAAACAGCATCTTATAAAAAAGACGCCAGCAGGTGGCAACATTGTAGTGTTGTTGTGTAGTGATGCCATACAGAAAAAAAGAAGAAGAACGAAAATGTCAAATCAAACGGGTTTGTTTGTTTGTTTACTAATTATTTAGAGAAAATTGAGTTTAAACACGGTCATCAGTACATATTACCTTCATCAACTTGTATATCTGTTATTTATCATTAGAACAATATTGAAAGTAGTTGTAAAAAATGTTATGTTCATAAAACCTTCATCCATGCAAAAACTTAGATGGGAGCATTTTCTAACCAGCAAAAGTGTCGTGTGTGCGTTAATTAATGTGCATTTATGTGTTGTTTTAAATAATACCGAAAAGGTAACGGAACTTAAATTAAAAAAAATTTTCCCAGCGAACAACTGAACGTAAAAGTTTAGAAATGTACCTTGAAAAATAAACATCTTCTGTCAACCGGTTATTGACCTTCTAAAGAGTTTAACCGACAACATTGCTCAAATTTCAGTGACGTTGTTGGCCATGACCTATCTCAATATTGCTTTGGTTACGTATGGCTAAAGTTTGTTTACGTTTGGTCAGTAGTAACAGATATGTTTATTTCATTTGACATAAGGTGTTATAATTCGGTTATTAATTGAAAGCGCCATTTTTGGTATTCATTTTCAATTTCTTTTCATCTCAGGAATTGCCGGTTTAAATATAATACGTCATTTCCATAGCACCCTGTAGATTGAAAACATGCAAAAATGTTTGGGTTTCGTACCAGATTGTAAACATTATAATGAAAAGAAAATTTGAAAGTTTTTTACACTGCCTACAAAGTAGGAAGAAAAGAAAGCCTGGATATCACCATAAATATATTGAAACAATTATTGGGTAACCCAATTATTTATGTTAATATCTGCTTTACAAATTAGTTTCTTTTTTTACACAAGATAGGGAACCCTCCCAACATTTTGATTTGTGGGTGCCGTTTTGTGAACCAAAACAGCTACGTCCGGCAGCAAGCAAATTAGAGTCTGACCCATCAGCTCATGTAAACACTATAACGCTATATTGTTTTGTTCTCGAGGACGGAAATGTTCATACCTATGAAGAAATAAAATACTACTTGGCAAGTTTAAATATTAACCACTGAAAATTTAAAAAATAAATACAATATTTATGAATATATTATTCTACTTCTTTAATTAGTGGATACTGAAAGTTAGTAGTGCTACACATAACTGAAATTTGGAACATATAATGTTGTGGTATTTGTTGCAAAATAATGCATTTTGGTCGGTTTTGCTCTCTCGACATGGATTTTTGCCTTCATAATTGTCTGGATTTCATAAACCCGAGCTTCTGTAAATTGATGAGTGCTAAAAAATGATGGTATATTTAAATGGACTCATTCAGGTAGCAACGCTTCTATTAAAAAACCCTCGTCAGCTAGTATAAGTTTTCATGCTGCCTAGCTAGCTGTCTTCGTCACAAACCGTAAAGGTTTCCTATCTTTCTAAAAAAAATGAACTATTTTAAATAGCAAACATTAACATAATAATTGATTCACCCAATCATTGTGTTCATATATGTAGTAGAAGGTACCTTATAAGTGATATCCAGGCTTTCTTTTCTTCCTTTGCAAATGTAGGTACTTCTCATTATAAAACACAACCATTTTTGCAGATTTCGAATCTATAATAAAAAATATTTCAAGCTATATGGTGGTCGGCATATCTTATGTTGATAAATACAGTACAATAAGCCTTTTTTACAGAAAAATAACAATTTAAATCTCTCTAAACAATAAAGTAAACAACAATAACATAACCTCAAACTTGTTCAGATGGTGATTCAAAATCTACACTTACCTCAATGTGTGGTTGAAAATAGATCAATAATAACATATAAAATATAAATAATATCAAGAAGTTGCTTATTTATCACTAATAAACGTTCACCGATGATATAAAAAATCTCTTATGGGAAATTCAATGCTATTTTTTTTGTTTGGAAAGGTTTTCAAAAATTTGACGTTTCTGACGTCATCACTTAGGCTCTCCATTATGGACTATCCCAACTATCCCATTTGACCCTCGCCATTGTTCCGACACCAACTATGATTAAAATATTTATATAATCTCCATCTGGTAGCAACGCCACTACTAGAAACTTGCACAGAAAATATGCATCGGACATATTTAGCAAAAGAGGGTCGTTATTCTATTCATAATCATTAACGCATTTCATTTTCAATAAATTGCCAATTAAATTTTGGGATGTCAGTATGAGTGGTTAACAATGACGTGTTGAGCTATATAGAACAAGGGAACTAATTATTCAGAGAATTGTGTAATTGAAGGTACTAAGGGAAAAAATATTATTTATTTTCCAATATTTTCCTTTTCGATATAACTCAAATGTATTTCCGGTAAATTTTTTGGTTATGGCTTATAAGTCCGTGTGCATAAGTGTACCATTGAGCAGAGCAATAAAGAGTCCGTTATTTTAGTGATATTTCTAATATCTACGGGAGTACAAAGTTCGTCGCGACATCTCGCGGTGTTCTTGCCACCCACAGACGTATCTTAAAAGAACTCAAAAGCAGTGAGTCATTCTGTACAAAGAGAAAACCAACCGACATTCCTGCAGTTCAATCCGAAATGACCGAAATCGTGTTCCGTCAGCGTCCCGTCAAACGAGTAAAGAAAGCTACTGGTCCAGACGAAATTCCTATTATAGTTCTCAAGAGATGCGCCGATGAACTAACACCAGTATTTTGTAGACTTTTCAACTTATCCTGCAACAAAGGAATATTTCCATCTTGCTGGAATACGGCGCGAGTCCAGCCTATTCCAAAGAAAGGTAAGATAACCCTGCCTAACAACTATCGATCAGTCGCATTGCTTTCAGTTATATCAAAAGTAATGGAGAAAGCTATTAACCAACATCTTCGAAAGTACCTGGAAGGCTTCAACATTATCAGCGATCATCAATATGGTTTTCGGGTTTGTTCGTCCAGATCAACTGGAGATCTTCTAGCCTATGTCACCCATATTTGGAACAACGCAATCGAACATCATGGGGAGTCTCGGGGTGTTGCGCTGGATATTTCTTGTCTAGATTCCTTAAGGATCGCTCAGACACCTTCACCATCAATGCCGGTGTTCCTCAAGGGTCCATATTATCTCCCACTCTCTTCTTACTCTACATTAACCACCTTCTAGTGAAAACTAAAAATGCGATATTTAGTTTTGCTGACGATAGTACACTTATCTCATCTGTCTCTTTGAATGCGCAAACATCGGCTGCCGACGCACATCTTTGCAGACAGCATGAAGTATCACGCCTCAACGAAAACCTGGAATAAATTTTGGCTTGGGGTGACAGTAACCAAGTCGAATTTAACGCTAAAAAAACCAAGGCAGCAGTTTTTTCTAAAAAGGTTAACATTAGAGAACCGGAAATAGTCATGGCCGGACACGCAATCCCACTGGCTTCATCTATTAATTTACTGGGTGTCAATCTGGGAGGAAATATGTCTTGGCATAACCACGTTGTGGCAATCGCCAAGATAGCTTCTCAGAAGCTTGGGGTACGCTTCCGAACCAGAAAGTTGTACACACCTCAACAACTTTTGACACTATACAAAGCCCGATTCGACCATCACTAGAGTACTGCTCTCATGTCTGGAGCTCTGCACCCAAACATACTCTTCGGCTACTGGATTCCATCGAAAGGAGGGCTATTCGTCTGATCGGAGACCACGAGCTGATGACGAACCTCGACAGCCTAGAACATCGAAGACAGGTTGGGGATTTGACTCTCTTTTACAGATATTTTCATGAAAGGTGCTCGGCTGAAAGAATTCTTTCATCTGGAGGACTTCATCCTTGTGGAACGACCTTCCCGGGGTCGTTTTTCCCAACGAATATAACCTCCAACGATTCAAAGCCAACGTGAATCGCTTTTTGCGCACATGCACCACTCCCAGAGTGCCCTAAAGGATTTTTCCTATAGTGCTTGTGTTTGATCATAAAAGAAAAAAAAAATGCAACCACATAAAATGCATCTAAGGATGAATTTGAGGAAAGGAGCACGTCAAAAGTTTTATTTTTATTTTCGCTTCATTAACCGATTTAGAGTGCTTGAATTATTTATAATATTTTTCTTCCATCAATAATTTACTTATAATACCTTAGAAACGGTTGCTATAAACTCATCATAATATCATAGAAAATATTAGCGGTGGATAAGGTTTATAATGCCCGGTCATTATTATTAAAGAAAATATTGAATAAAATTTGTATTTATTTTTAAGTTATTTTTATACCGGGTCCGGAAGATTAAATCGTTATCGAAGAACTTATCAACAATACTAAAACAGCTTGAGGTCTTGGATTAAAAGCGGCATGTTTTAAAAATATTTTACATTATACAGGGTGGCCCAAAAAAGTGTGACAGCATAAAGTTATATTTTTTTAAATGGGATACCCAGTATTTTCTTGTATATTTATGATCGTATTGGTATCGTTTATAAGTGCCTCAAATTTTATTTAAGTTTTGTAGTTTCGGAGAAATAAATTAAAAACTAAAAAAAGTTTTGCAGTCTTAATAAAAAAATCAAGAAGAACAATGCACGAACTATTAATCTCGGCATTGGGTAAAATTTATGACAAGAGGTCTAGAGATCCTATGAATCTAATTGCGTTTATCTATTTTATACAGGGTGTTCATAATAAGCTTTCAAAAACGGCACATTCCTGAAAGTAAGATATCCTTACGAGAACTCATCAATTATTTGATATTAATTATAGAAGAACAAATCTAGGGCAAAAATCCCCTTTAGTAAGAATGTGCACAGTTTATAACAACAATTATTGTGAAGATATTGATATATTCAATAAAACTATGTTTTCTTTTAAAAGGAAAATAAAAGGATTGAATCTTTGACCGGTTGAGTCCATGTTTTTAGAATTTCATAATTTAATAAATTTTAAGGGGTTTTGCATGATGCCATGGTTGGTATATAAAGATAGTGCCGAATAATTTGTTCATCTTTAGATTTAGTTAGTTTGTAGCATACAACTTGCTTGTAAAGTACGTTTCACGAAATTTGTATACGACTTAATGATTTCCTGGGTCGGTCCCATTGTGTCGACAAGAGCTTGGCAATAAACAAGTGAAGTATGAAGGGATAGACTAAGGAAAACAAGTAATGATATGATTATATTAATGTAATCAAATGAAATAACATTTTTTTTAAATATTACTAGTCATATTTATTTACATTTATAATGTCATTCTATAGATAGTTCTGTTTCCCTATCGCTATCCTCATCAAAATTAATTATAATTGGATTAATTATACGATCCAGACTAATATACGAATTTTCTACAGTTATTACGTGACGGACTGAATTTTTCCAACTACCTGGGGGAATATCATTAAAGCATTTTCGTATTAATTCTACAACACTAGAACTTAAAGTCGGAGAAATATTTTCAGACCTAACCAGTGATTTAACTGGTGCCACATATGCTCTATGGGGTTAAAAATGCAATAATAGGGTGGGAGCAGTAGCACTGTATGTCCAATTTCTTCTGCCAATGTGTCACAAACATATACTTTTTTTATACAAAATGTCTTTAAAACTTCTAAAAGATCACTTTTTTTATAACTTTCTTCAAAATATATATCATTCGCCGCCATGTAGTTCTGAATCTCCACTTTTGTATTATGTGAGCTTGGAGCTTTATGTAATTGGCGACTGTGATAGCTCGCATTGTCCATTACTATCACACTATTCTGAGGAATGTTTGGTAAAAGACAATTCTTGAACCATTCATCAAAAAGTTCGGCCATTATATCTTCATGGTAGTCCACACAAGAGTCTTTAATGTTTTTTGCAGAAAGCCACAAGGCATTTGGAACCCAACCGTTTTCTGACCCAGCATGTGAAATGCTTATTCTTTTTCTTTTATTTGACGGAGCTTTTGTTTTACACTTATCGGAAGAATCAGACCAGCCTTTGGATGGTGTTTCATGAGTGTCAAACCAAGTCTCGCCGAGGTAAATATAGGACGGTTTTCAGAACAGGATTTCCTTACAGAAGTTATATACTCATGATGCCATTTTTGTAAACGGTGGGATTCCATGAGTACTTGCCTTTTGTCAATTTTGCGGTATCTGAATCCCATTTCCGACAAAACTCTCCAAAAGCTAGTGCGTCTACAACTTATTTAGGTTTCATCATTGGTGAGCCGTTGCTTCAGAGAATCTACTATAGGTACGCGTTGCTCTTCGTACATGGTGTAGATTTTTCGCCATATCAAGTCCTTGTCACTTTCGTCAAAACATTTGGTGAAACCGGCATCTTTACGCTTCTTTCTAGATTTAATGGGATTTGACGCGATTCTTTTCACTGTAGTCAGAGGTATCTTAGTCAAATCAAACGTTTCAATCACAGCAGCACTAGCATAAAGTCCTCTGTTGAGTAAAGAAGTATATACTCTTTTTAAATTTCCCTAGCATCGAGAGATAAATGCATTTTCTTCACTGCAACACTAGAAGAAGCACCATCAATGTTTTTCCATGGACGCCACATACTGTTTTTTTATACGTTTGGTAAAATAATATCGGTAATACCACTAAACTCTTCCAGCAATAAATAAAAACTAACAAATTTTACCACAAAAAGATATTTAAATATAAATTAAGCAACCTAACCTGCCTATATTTAATTATAATTATTACAATCCGGTCCTTTCCACATAATAACAAACGGTCATAAATAATGTTATCACCCCAGGTACTTTTACTGCAGTCATTAAGTTATATCTATTTTTCGTGGAACAATCTTTACACTAAACTGTAAATTATTGGGTACATTTTTGGGTCTAGAACCTGTCAGTACCAAAATCGTAAATAAATAAATAAATTACCTACTGTTTCAGTAATCACCGTAATTTAGTTCTTTACATTTCATTGCAGAAATTTTTCATACTCCTTGTTGTACAGGACTTTAGACTTTGCCGGTAATAGTTTTTCAGCATTTTCTAAAATATTTTGTGAAATTTCCATATTATCGTTTATAACACGTTAAAGGCGCTTAAAATCATCAACCCTTGGCAACCTTCAAACTTATTCTATGACAACCGGTCAAAGCTCACTAAATACTAAAAATTGGCGAAAATAGTTTAAACAAATGCAAGAATTTATCTATTTATATTTTAAATAGATAGAAAAATAAAGTATTGTATAAACCACGGGCGTTACTAGACTATAATGCCCATCAGGCGAACACTATCCCTCGGGTTAAAAGCCCTCGGGCTAGTTGCTTTAGACTTGAGAGCATTATAGTCTACTATATCCCTTGATACATAAATAACTATTATCTTTCAATTTTTTTGTCAAAAAACTTAATAAAGCTGCATTAGCAGCTTCTTTGATATCCTGTGGTGTCGATTGAACTAATTATTTCGAATCACTTTCGGTCATATTTTCTGTTTTAACAGGTATAAATAATAATATTATAGTTAACGCCCTTGGGACATAATAGTACATTACGTATCAAGGGCTAAAAAGAGGCTTTTACGAACGAGTCCGTAAAGCCTCCGACGGCCCGAGATATGCACCTTACTTTTTTTTACAAGTGCTCCGAAGCGTTGATGCCAAATAATTAGAGAAACATGAGAACACTCTCGCATGGAGAATGTAAATATCTATTTATTATTGTTGATATGTATGGCTCGGTGGCCTAGTGGCAGAGTGTACGCCTGGCGATCTGAGAGGGGGTGGTTCAAATCCCGCACCGACATGTCTGGTTTTATTTATTTACCAGTTAAAAAAACTATTGAGGAGAACATGGTGACTCGAAGCGGAAGGGAAAATTCTTTCCCGTCCGCTTCGATACTTTCCCGCCTGCTCTCTCGGAGAGGTCTGAAAAGAGAACAGGCATGAAAAGAGGCACTTTCGGGGCACATGTAAAAAAAATATTTTTATATATTTTCTGTCTCTACTTAGGTCAATAATAGAGGCATCTCGTAAAACAAACTGTCAAATTCTTGACAGCAGACAACCCGATTACTGCAAATTATAATAAAGTGACAGCAAAAATTCTTTGTATCGTCAAATCATAGGTAACTTGACTGAAATGATTAATAGAACCAATAATGCAAAGGACTAAAATTAATAATAACTACATTAAGATTTTTTCAATGTATTAATAGTGGAAACATAATATATTAACCGCAGTTTAGAGAGCTATTATTGTCCTCACGCCTTAACTCCCTCGGCGCTTCACGCCTCATGATTTAATGTCAACAGTCGGGCAATAATAGCCTACTTCTAAGCCTTGGTTAATAATATACTATTATTTGATTTCGAAAATTCCTAAACAGAGACTTGCAAATTCGAAATCTTATCCCGTTCGCGGAATTTTTATGAAAATAAGTAAAATGTGTTTTCTTTGAGTAAGTGTTGATGAATGATGTTTGCAATGGCGTTCTCCTATTGGACACACAACTTTTAAGATTCCATTTTGATAGTGCATATTTAAAAGTAGCCATTATTCTTGTGTCGTGCCGGAGATTGCAACAAAAGCAAAGGAAACAAGAATAGATAGACGAGGAATGTCTCCAAAAAGTCTGATCCATAACCAAACAAAAAGCTTACACGACAGGAACATATCGATGACAGTTTCCGATATATTTACATCTATTTTTAGGCAGGGGTTATATAAAGAATTATATGAAGGGATATATTCCTCAATATATCCAGTTTTTTGAAAAATTATCATGTTTTGAAAGTTTATCATAGGTAGCCATTGTATTTAAGGACTATTATGACAGTTTAAAACATTTGACGCACAACTGTTAGTCAAAGTCAAAGTAAAAATACTCTTTATTGTGGCAAGACAAATCGCATTCAGGAAGCTTCTAAAAATAACACTAACAAAAAGTATATACTATAGTAAATATAAAGACATATATACAATCCAAACTAACAACAAAATAACTATAGTCGAAAATAATTAACATAAACAACTCTGGTCAATAGTTTATAAATACTTAATAAAACAAATATATACAAATTAAAATAAAAACGGAATAAAAAACACATTAAATCTTTTTTCTATTTGGATTTCATAATGGCTACATTATGAAATGTAAAAAAATTTAATAACTTGCCACTTTAGGAAACTGAAATTTAATTTTTTTCATGTTGGCAAGTACAACTACACACAACACTAAGGCGGAGTACAACTTTCTTCCTGACTCATTTTTATTAACTTTAATAATATATTTATTTTTAATTATGACGGGTGGGAAGAGGCTTTGTCGTGTTCAATTGTTTTTATCATGGCATATTTGATACTTGTAACATTTTATTAAATTGTAAAAGTATTGCCGACCCAAAAAGAAAATATTAATTTAAATGGAAAAAATCTGCTATATTTTTAATATTTTTTCATAATTCAAAGACCCAAATAGAAAAACTGTTATAAAATACACGGTTAATAAGACAATTAGAGCACTTGTACTTTAGAAAACTCCGCTCATCGCGGGTCGTTCTCTAAATTAAACGCGTGATCTAAGATAATGTCTTATGAAACTTGTATCTTAATATACTATTAACATACTAGTGACTAGAGGTTATCATTATACAACTCCCGAAGAGAGTAGTAGGTATGGTCTGGCAGTTAGATGCTTTTTAAGTTTCGTTTGAAAATCTTGCTGTCCAGTACCTACTGTTTGAAAAGTTAGTGGAATGTGGTCATATATTTTGATACTCTCAAATATAGGAGAATTCTTATCACCGTTGTTTTTGGAATTGGAAGAGGTATCTCATTTCGATTACGCTGTATTTTCTATGAATTAAGCAAACCGTTTCAAGAATGAAGATTCTAATTACAGTTCAAATTCTCTCCCTAATGAATAAAGGTTCGCAATGTTCACGTAAATTAACACTCTTAGGGCTCTCTTTTGCAAAACTAATATGGAACACAATAACTCTTAACTGAAGTTCTCGTTGACTCTAAAAAAAAGACCGAAAATGAACGAAAATGGTGACGCAAGAAATTATTTATTTTACATGACCCACAAATGCACGATAGGAAGTGGGTATGAATACTGAACAATTACATATTACATATGTAAAAAATGCTAAATTTTCAAATTCAAAATTTTGTAAACTCTCCTAGTTCTTATGAATAAATAACATACAACACAACCAAATAAATTTGGTTAGAAGAATAACATCCGAACCAAAAACAACATACAAACCATTCATTGCATTCTATGCTATCAGACGGCGTCGAAACACTCGACACTCTCTAAGGAAATATAATGCATACGTTTGTGTACTAGATAAGGATGACTATATTCTAAAATAATCCCGATCCGCATTAATTAATATCATAAAATTATCAGAACATAATGGTTCATTAATCGGCATGATACAATCGGTCTCTAAACGGAAGCAGTGAACGGACTGGTGTGCTACTCTTGGATAATACAGAAGATTTTAAAAAATCGGTCAATGACTGATTCGATTACCTCTAAATGATTGATTTACACACTACTAATCAAGAACTTACTTTCAAAATAACGTTGCCCATCGAGGGGGATTAAATCTATCATAATATATTGAAATATAATACCTATTCTTATCAAATGAAAGAACATTTTAGTAAAAACACTACATGTTTACTTTTAATTAAAATTTAGCTCATCTTGGTTATTTCAAACAGATAAAATTGGAAATGTGGATCTACGAAATAAAATGGCCAATTCTGTAAATATGGCATTTAAATGTAAGCCTTCGTTGTTATCTTCGGCAAATATTTACCAGTTGATGAACTAAAACCACAATATTAATTGAAATAAAATCAGTCGAGCAGAAACACGCTCTATATACGAATGGAATAATCATTAATATTTGTCTATTCTGATACGAACTTGTATCTTCCAAAAAAAAATTAGCAATAAAGACTATAACATTTTTTTTGCAAAGATATACAGCGTGTATCAGCCAAATGGAATAAATTCTATAATACATATATATGGGGGCGTGTGCGAAAAAACGCTCGGACACGTCGATTGGTATTTCTAGTTGCGCATGATGCATCATATAACAGTGGCCAATACCAACTTTCTTAATTTCAATGCAACAACCTGTATATTCTTGAATTTTTGGATCACTTAGAATATTTTAGACATATTTAATATACAATATCCTATACCAATCTTCAACTGTTTCGGAAATATTTAGTGTTTTCAAATTTATGCAAAAGTTAACAACACACTCAAAAAGTAATACTGTTTATTTCTTGATAATGTAATAACAAAGAAAGAAAATTAATACAGGAGATGTTGAAACTACTCGTCGCGAACGTCTTGTCAACATCCTAATCTTAAATAGAAATTTCTTCTAATGTCTCAGACGTGACCGATCTAATTGCAAGCGTTATTCGTCATCTTAAGTAAACTAAATCCAGGGGATTAGTTTTGTATAACCCCGTAAGAAGAAGTCTAATGGCGTCAGATCAGGGGATCGTGCTGGCCAGTCCATCGATCCACGCCTCCCTATCCACCGATTTCAAAATATTCGGTTTAGGTAGTGCCGGACATTGATTTGGTAATAGGGCGGTGTTCCATCTTGCTGAAACCATATCATATTAGCTGGAAGTTGTGGGTTTAATGGATCAAGATATAAGTTTGATAAAGTTGGGAAGACAATATTTTGGAGCAGTACTATATAATTATCGCAATTTAAATTGCCATTAATGAAAAAGGGACCTATGATATGATCTCCAACAATTCCTGCTCAAACATTAACCTTTTCAGGATATTGTGTATGTTCTTCTCTAATCCAGTGTAGATGTTCCTAAGACCAATAGCGGCAATTCTGACAATTAGCATGACCGTGAAGTGTCAAGGCGCACTCATCAGAAAACAAAACATGTTCCAATTGGATCATATTAATATGTAACATTGCCATCATTTGTTCACAAAAATACATTCTCCTATCAAAATCGTCTTTTATGAGCTCATGAGTAGGTATCATTTTATAGGGATATATTTTATTTTCTTGTAATGTCCGAATAATCGATGAATGGCTAACATAATTCAAGCAAAATTAGATATTAAATTTTGTATCATCAGTTCATCACTTATTGCATTGACAGCTAATTTTTTATCTGCTTTACATGCCCAAGCTGACGATACTGCTTTTCTATTTTAACAATTCTCCCTTGAGTTATAGGCGGCAAATTTGGAAATTTTTCATGAAATAAGCGAGCAACTTCCATATGTGTCCGTGTTTTATCTCCATAACCAATCATCTGTGGAATTGTTATTTTGTACATTTCTGCTAAATAAACCTGATTCTGATAATTCAAGCCACTAATACACTGACAACTACTATCATGCAGAAAGACAACAATTAGCTAAGGTCACGCGTTTTAAACATAAGTTAATAAAACAATTTATACCTTTTTTAATTTCATATCAGTAAGAACAGACGCTGAAATGCAATAAATCTGAAAACACTTAATATTTCCGAAACAGTTGAAGATAGATATAGGATATTGAACATTAAATATGTCTAAAATTTTCTGAGGGATCCAAAAATTGAATAATATACAGGGTGTTATATTTAAAATAAGAATGTTGGTATTGGCCACTGTTACATGACACACCCTGTATGAAAAGTTTTTATTGAAAAAAATGCGCAACTAGAAATACCAATCGACGTGTCCGAGCGTTTTTTCGCACATGCCCCCATTTATTTATTATAGAATTTATTCCATTTGGCTGATTCACGCTGTATAATAAATTTGAATATAATGTTATATCTAAGGCTATAATATAGGACTAGACAAACGTATAGATGTGTGAAAAATATTATTTTCCACAATATTTAAATGAATAAAATAAATCTCTAATTATTGTCTTCAGATATTTATTTATTAATTTACTTTACCTGCCTTACAGGTACATTTCCCAACTACAAAGCAGGACAAAATATATCTTTACATCATATTAATTGAACGTTATGTTTGGTAATGAACCTAAACGCGGCACATTAAAGTTAAGCGTTCTCAAAATATCCATACAATCCAATTGGTTGTTTATTTTTGATTTAATTTATTTATTTAGTACATTACAGAAGACATCCAAATAGTACATTTAAACACTTGTAAACCTATTACTTAATAGCTACTAAATTATATAATACATGCAGGTAGAAAGCGCAACATTACCAAATGGCAAACCAGACGCAATTCACCAAATCCACAGGACATTACAGTATAAATCTTTTGTTTATTTGTTTATTTTTTTTTTAGTGCAAAATCAGACTCAAGTTCCTTCTAAATGTTACACAGAACAATTAAACTCGGCGGTAAAATATATGTATTTAAGTACTGTATTATACGATTCATAACACTGTTTCTGCCACCATCGGTATGACTACTATTAATTGTGAATACTTCAATAAGACGCGTATCACGTGCGGATACCTGATAATTAATAAGCTCCAAAAGATCGGAGCAGTCCATGTTAGTAATAATTTTAAATCCGAGCAAAATAGTTAGGAAGATTCTTCGATCCCAGGCTATCCAGGCCCAAGATTGACAACCGCTGTTGATTCTATATCCAATTTAAATAACAAGAAATTCGTAAACTTTGACTGAACGCGTTCAATTCGATTAATATGAATTTTATAGTTTGGGGACCACACTACACAACAGTATTCCAGATGACTTCGAACAAGGAATTAATAAAGAGACTTTAGAACCTCAACATTGGTAAACTCCCAGAAACGTCTCATTATAAATCCTGCCATTTTGAAAGATTTAGAGAGGATATAATTAATATGGTTAGTGAATCTCAACTCGGTGTCAAAATAACTCCGAGGTCATTAATTAAGTTGATTCGGGATAGAAGAAAATCAGAAATGGAATAGTGATATAGTAATGGTGCCTTTTTTTAAAAATGATATTACCGTGCATTTTGAGGTGTTCAGCTCCATTTGGTTTAATTTACACCAGGCAATTAGTTTGTCGATTTCAATTTGCAGGTTTAAGCAGTCAATAATATTTCTTATCCTGCAAAATATTTTGAGGTCGTCGGCGTACAACAGGAACTCACAGTTATTGAATAAAACCGTAAGTTCGTTTATGAATATGAGAAATACTAGAATATTAATCAATTTGTTCTTAAATTTAAAACACAAAAGTGCACTTTTTGACGTCATAATCATAATTTTTATTTGCTTGATTGCATGGTTGGCATGATATATATCACCGATATACAGGGTGTTATGAAAAACCCTGCATGGGATATATTCCGTCTCTCTTAAAGCTAAGATATTTCAAAAATTTTCTTTGAACGCCCTCAATAAAAATTAATTATTTTAACTTGGACCGTACGTATGAATTGTACATGTACAGTGTCTTTAAGACATCACTGTTATTGAAATCCCTTGTACAGCGTACAATAAACCCATAACCCCAAAGATTCACCCACTACTTTATTTATATGAGACACGAAAGAAAGTTTTGAGCCAAGGATCACTCTCAGGTCGCAGAATGGGTCACAGCGGGAGATAACTGTATTTTTAAGCAAATAGTCATGTTTAATGACAGAAAATTTGTTTGTAAATGATACAACGTTGTACTTCTCAATGTTTAGCTGAAGATTGTTTTTCAAGCACCAATTGTTATTTAGATCTAAGTTGTCTTGAGGAATAATCCAGTTTTAATTACTTTCAATATTTCACTATCATCCGCATATATCAAGAACTCAATAGTTAACTCTATTCCAATATCATTTATAAAGAGAATAAGAAGTAACGGCCCTAGCACAGATCCCTGTGGGACTCCAGAACTGGCTGTGTAGTTACCAGAGTTTTAGCCGTGAAGAACTATATACTGACGGCGGTCAGAAAGGTATGACCAGATAAGCGCTATTAAAAAAATATGGCAACGTTGAAGCCGCGGTCTGTTTTTTGCTAAGGGGTGAAACCATGCAAGGTTTTTCCATAGCCTTTTATTAAGCTAACAAGAAATAGTTACGTCAAAATGTAATTAAATTCAAGAAAATTTTTATTTACTGATTAATTATACGTTTCATATAATGTATCATTAACCCTTTCGCTGCGGCTGTCTTATTTTTCGGACTCTAACTGGTCGTGTCTCTGGTGCGGGCGTCCGATATTTAGTAAATTTATTTTGCGGCTGGTCATAATTTAGTTTCCGTAAGTCGTAGGTGTTTAGACGTGTTTTGAGACTATTGGAAGGGGATTCGCGACTCGTCTATTATTTGCGTTACTTCGACAGCTTACTTGGTTGTGTACGTGCCGCGAATTATGGCTAATATGGCCGCTCCGCGTAGTGGGAAATTCTACTCAACGGCCGAGCTGGAAGAAATTTTGACGCGTTCTGACAGCGAAGATGAATTTATTGAGAGTCATATAGATCCAGACTGGGACGATCAGGAGCAAAATCAAGCTGAGGCTGAGGTTTTAGAAGAATTACAAGCACCAATGTCGCCTGCGGAATCTGTTATAGACTCGGAAGGTGAACCAGATTTTCCTACTTTCGATTTCAACTGGGTGCAAACAGAGTTTAAGCCTACTATTTTCCCTTTTGATTTGGCTAGTGGATGCACTGTAGACCACTTAGGTGCGGACAGTAGTGCTTTAGAGACTTTGAAATATTTTTGACGCAGGATATAGTAAATTTTATTGTAGAGGAGACCAACAATTATTATAAATATGTATGCGAACACACTAATGTAAAAGAAAATTCCCGTTTAGTGTCTTGGAAAGATACAAACATAGAGGAACTATGGCGATTTTTTGGATTAACTATGTTAATGCCTAGATCTAAAAAGCTGCAGATTTCCGAGTATTGGAGCAAAGATAGCCTATTGAACACTGCTATATTTGGAGAGATGATGGCTAGAGACCGCTATTTGATTATTTTACGTTTATTGCATTTTTGCGTCAACAACTCTCCAAAAAATAACGATACACTTTTCAAACTCAGAAAAATAGTTGATCATTTTAGAGACTGTTTCAAATCGAGTTTCAAGCCAGGCAAAGAGTTATGCATAGACGAAAGTCTTATTTTATTCAAAGGAAGGTTATTCTTCAAACAATACATACCAGCAAAAAGTCACCGTTTTGGTGTGAAACTGTTTGTTTTATGCGATTCAAAAACTGGATATATATTAGATTTCATCGTATATACTGGAAAGACAACTGAAATAAATCAAAGCAACAGATTTGGTGTCACTGGAGATGTAGTTTTAACTTTGCTACAACCGTATTTAGATGCAGGTCATTGTTTGTATATTGACAATTGGTACACCAGCCCAGATCTCTTCTTATGGTTATATGATCGTTCAACGAATGCTTGCGGGACGGTTAGAAAGAACAGGAAAAACATGCCGGAAATGGCGGAAAAATTGAAAAAGGGGGAATTAACGTTTAGGTCGACATCTGACAAGCTATTAGCAGTAAAATATTGCGACAAAAGGAAGGTTTACATGTTAACTACTGCTTACGATTACAATACTGCACCAACAGGAAAAGTTGACCGGTCCACTGGCAGTCAAATCATGAAACCAGAATGTATAGTTCGCTATAATAAATTTATGGGTGCTGTCGATAAAACTGACATGCTTCTTCATTCAGTCGAGTGTATATTCATTTTTTGGATTTGGCACTTTTGAATTCGCATGTCTTATATAAGGAGATAACGAAGAAGTCTATTCCATTAACAAATTTCCAGACGGACTTGATTCGAGAGATACTGGCGAAATACCCCTCACCAACTGGGTATGAGTAGTTCAGAATTGGCTATCTATCTAAATTACTAATTTAAAATGTGTTGCAGGTCGCTATCAAGAGGGAGAGCTGCAGGTGATCAGCCAGCCCGGCTGACAGGAAGACATTTTCCAGAGAAAGTTCCCGATACTGGAAAAGGGAAATGCGGCCAAAGAAGATGTGCAGTTTGTGCGAAAAAGAAAGTTGTCAAGAAATCGGTTTATATGTGCATCGATTGTGGGAATATAGCGTTATGTATCATTCCATGTTTCCGAATTTATCACACGCAAAAAAATGTATAAAATGGGTTATATTGTGTTTTTTTAATATTATTTTATACTGTTCTCGTATACTATAAGTTCTTACTCATTTTTATATTGTTTTTATTTGTTTAAAATAAAAAAAAGATTGTCTTTGCACTTTTTCCTGAGAAATTCATTCCGCTCTGCGGTTGTCCTATAAAGTCTCCCGCACAGCAGGTGCATCAGCTTCCCGACCGCCCCGCAGTGAAAGGGTTAAATGTTCTATTTCAAATTTAACATCCTATACTAAAACAAAACTTCATTGCTCTAATTTTATTTTTTATGTAGTTACGCTTTTCGTAGCGCCGTTGAAACATACACCAATGGAACAGCCAGAGAATCCCCACGTAGTTTTTTCTTATTTGAATCCTTTGACATTTGGATCGCTTAATTTATTTTAGTAAATAAGCATTATGGAAAATGACAAATCGAGTAAACATCTTCTACATTTGTCATCGTGTGCAAATATTTATCAATTGGGTAACGCTTAACTACAACTACAATTTTAATTAAAATGGAACCAGACAAGCTTAATCACGCTTTCTTATACATGGATTAATGCTAAAGTAAATAGAAGTTTACTGTAGATAGATAATATATATTCATATATAAGCTTTAAGAATGGCTATACCATACATATAATATAAAAGGGGAGACAAAACATTTCATTCATTAACCACCATTTATTTACAAAAATTTAGAAAAACCTTTAAAAAGAATATGCAAAGCTTTGAGTTATGGTGTGAGCAGAACAAAGTTCAGAATATTGAACAAAATAATAAATGATACTATTGAACAAAATATTGTGTCGACACAGAATCTGACAGGAATGACAATTAATGGCCAGGAAATGTCTACAGTAACTATAAATATGTATATATAAAGTAATACGTATAATACTATATTGAATTAAAAATAAAAATAGTACTTTATTGAATAAAACTTTAGCAATAGAGCATAAAGGAAGATATTCCTATTATCTTTAGGTTATGATGTTTCAGAATTGTGACTAGAAATTAGTTGACGGGCACCGCCAGCATGTTATATGTTTTCGAGTATAGGTATTTCAGATAAATATCTAGTAAAAATGATCTATTTGCAAGGTTAAAGGTTAGTGTTTTAAAGTTCTCTATAAAAATTTTCTGTCGAATCCATAATGCCAAGAAAACTAACTTCAAGGAAATTAAGGTGAGCCTAAAATTCGAACCCTACTTGCTGCCAACATAAAAAAATAAAATTTCAGTTTCATAAAGTGGAAGGTTATTCAATATTTTTGCATTTCATAATGTAGCCATTATGAAACCCAAATAGAAAAATACTATTATGTTCTTCCCTTTTAGTATGAATGGTCCTTAGGTAGTGACTCCGGGTGACACCATTTCCAATATTTAACCAGGGACAAAATCACCGCTTAAAAATGTACAGTTACCGTCACAAAAATCCGGGCACTAATCTGACAGCTAACATTTTTTTCCTGAATTTTGATAATTCAGGCTTTTACCTTTACTACCATAGATTACTATGGCAATATAAATAAACTGAGGAGGAAATAAAACCAATAGTATTTAATATTTTATTGCCCTTCCATTACTTTGAACAACTGATGTTAATCCTTTAGGAATTGAAGCCACCAGACCATTACAGTATTCTTGCGTTAGTTGATTCCAAGTCCCTTGTATTTTCAGCCACAATTGTTCTCTATTTTCTGACCGAAAATCATTATATTTGTTAATTCTCTTGATCATGTAACCCCATACATTTTCCATCAGATTTATATCTGGATAAGGGGTAATACCTGAATATCCCTTTGTTGCTTCCAATCAGGTACTGCGTGGGCAGTATGAACCGGGCAGTTATCATGTTGGTAAATGTAATTAGTATTGGGAAACCTATCATTAAGCGATGGCAACATCACGGTCTCCAATGTTTGTATGTAATTTTCCTTTTCCGCAGCATTTAAATGACGGGGCATATTTGTAAATTTATTTCAATAGCCGTAAATAAATGTCAGTTGACAATTTTTGTCAATGTCATTAAAACAGGTCATTTTTAGGTATTCGCGATGTATAAAGGTCGGCTTACATTAGAAAAAACTGCTGCCGGGATTTTTGTGACGGTAACTGTACATAAATAAGTTTATTTTGGGAACACGATTTCTTGGGAACTACTACTCAAAAATAATTAATTTTCGTATTATTGGAAAGATATTTGAATGACAAATTTTATGCCGGTTCACAATAAAATTGATGTACAATTGAATTCATAGAAAAACAAGTTTTATGACCAGTTTTGCAATATTTGCGTAAATCAGGCTTTTCTAATTGATTTATTGTTTCTAAAGTTATGAACAATAAGCATTGGCGTCGCTAAACAAAATAAAATAATCTAATTAAATGTGCTAAATGTATAAAAGTATTTCTGTAATAACACATATTGTTTACTCAACAATATAACTAACATAACTAATAACGTATAGGTACCCGAATTTATTACCTATACTTAGATTGAAAACCTTTTCGTCAGTAAACACTGCCGCATTCCACAACTGACAGTCGCGGGAGCAAAAACTATCCGAGACGTTCATCTGTGAGCATTATTTTTTTACGCAGCTACCCACTTTTCTAGTTCCGATTCTTTTGGGTCGAAAATGCGGGCCTGACCAGTATCAGTTTTCTATTGAAAGACCCTCCTTGTCCCCAAATTTGCTTAACTGTTAAAATTGTGTTCTTATCTTTTCCGTATAAATTTGCTAGTGCACATCAATACCACCCATCTCTAATTCTGACTACTATTTGAACTTTTTCAAGTTGTGTTAAAGGGCGAGGAATTTTGCGAATTCTGACAGTGACCGCGTTGTCAACCATAAACTTTTGAGGAAGTCAAAATCAATGAAGACAGATTTACATTATAACAAGTTTAGCGTCCCCATTTTCAATGAATACAACTTTATCTTTCCACTCTTTAATAGTATTTACTGAAAGGGAGAGATGAAGGGTGGGAAGCTTGCAAATTCGCCCTGTATAATCAATTTTTTTCTCTCAATTAATATATTAGTAGTATAATATTTGCTTCCGCTAAAATCTAATTAACATTCTATTGAAGAAATTCTTTATTGCAGGTCTTCAAATTTAAGGCTTGCCAACTCTCACAGCCAGCTGTCATTCTCCAATGGCGGAAATGGAAACTTGACCTCCACAAGACGGGACCAAGGTACACAAACGCCAGAAAATATTGCCAGGGAAGCCAGAAACTGTCGCTTAAAATCGCTTAAGCTTCAATTGAATCATACTACTTCAAATCTTACTAATTTTAGGTAAGTAGGTAATAGTTGTTTCTTTAACATGTGTATTCATGCTTTTACAAACCGGACACGTTTTAACCTTGATTTTAATCCAAAATTTTATTTACAAGTACACTGATATACAATCAGTGGTATTTCAGGATAAATATACACATCAATTTTTGAAAATATGTTGGACTTTCTACAACCCTTTATACTTGAAATTTGATATCTCCAGTTGTACTGTTCGGATCAATGTCGGTCTTTTTTTATTTAACACTTTGTTAGGTTACCTTTCGAAGTGTATTAAAAAAATTGTCATTGTGAACAAATGAAAAATAATAACAATTTAATTGTTTAAATAGTTATAACATGCTATTAAACCCACCTTAAATTAATTTGAAAACATACCATTTTTTTCCTTATCCTCTTATCTACAAAACCCATTTTACGAAAAAGTTGGACCTCTGTTAGATCGGTAGCCAGCGAGGAGTCGAGGCGTGGCAGAACTACGCTTTTGAATAACGGAATGGATGGAAATATTAATGATTGATACTGCATCGAGCTCGATTATAGATGTTTGAGCCCATCACGTGATTGGTGGGAAAAATAGGCTCCGTACAATAAAGTTCTTACTTGATACAACTTCATAAAATACATTTTTGTACACTAAATTTAGTCTTGTTAATTGTTTTCGAAAAGGAAAAAATTATTTCGTTATTTTGAATTTTAATTTTAAGATATCGCCTCCCAAAAATAGTACTTATTTTAGATATTAGTATTTTTTAAATAGGTTAAACGTTAATAAAAGAATTAAATATACGTCACGATGACTTTTTCAAACTAATACTTAAATATTGTGGCCTCTGTTTCTTGAACGTATTCTGCTTTCGAATCTATATTTTTTTTGTCATATTTTGGGACACCCTGGATCAACTGAATGGTTATTTCTAAAAGAAATTATTCAATAATGCACCGTGAAGAAGATGAAGGTTTATAATATAAATGTTGCTGTACAAGGCTATAGATTGCTACTTTCTGATTTTGAAATTAAGAAATTAATTTTTTTTGTAAATTCGATAACTTTTGACAGAATGCATTTAAAGAAAAAGCGGCCGAACTTATTCTGAGATATTTATCTAAGCTTTAAGGGATCATCATCAAGCTGTAAAATCTGACTTTTTATCCTGAAAACATGTGTCCATTCGGAATCAACTGAGAGATTACCATAACAAATTGAGATTCCAAGTATAAAAAATCAGGAAGAAATAAGGGATCACAGAGGGGAACTCTAGTTTTAGTTTTTGTTAAATTACTTCGTAAGATATATATTAACCCTACGTTAGGCCCGCTAGTTTCACTCGCGAGTTTAATCGCGCGGTCTATGATCGTAGAGCAAATTTTATTGCTTATGTAGTCATTATTTTTTATAAATTCTCTATGCTTAATTGTTCATCTGTGGTCAAGTATTCACTGGCCACAAAGTTGTTTTGAAAGTTGGCTACAAATATACTTCCATACTTCCCGTATGGGTGCAAACTTATCCATTTCTCATCATCTCTTGTTCTAATGTCGTCAAACCTAATTCACCTTATGAGAAATCTAAATATTTTCTCGCTCATTGCATGGTAACATGATTCGATACCTCTGCCTTTTGAATTATCCCAAATTTTGTTAACATTCTTCCTTGAGCATCTGAGAGATCCAGTCAAAAACAAAATGCCAATAAACGCACATAATTCTCTTTCATCCGTTGAGCTAGCGTCCCTGTCCCTTTCAAATTTATTTTTGATCTTATTTATGTATTGCGTTTGGGTTCAGGCAAAAGTTTTATAATATTGTGGAAACGAACACGCACTAGAAAATTATTTATTGTTTTCTTCCATTTAGTAGTTTTATCTTTCAGTAAGTAAAAATTTATATTTGAATCGCCTTCGTCTGATGATATTCATTATCATTATCATTAAATTGTACTTTGTCTTCTTCTACTTCGTCTTCATCCTCTTCATCTAAAGGACTTTCATCGCAGCTGGACTCGTCCTCATACCATTTCATCCAAACGTCTGGGTCTCTACTTTCGACACGACTCATTTTAGGGGCAGACATATCTATCTCTAAAATAAAGAAGAAAATGTGAATAAAAATCATAATAATTTTTTTTTTTTTTTTTTATGATCAAACACAAGCACTATAGGAAAAATCCTTTAGGGCACTCTGGGAGTGGTGCGTGTGCGCAAAAAGCGATTCACGTTGGTTTTGAATCGTTGGAGGTTATATTCGTTGGGAAGAACGACCTCGGGAAGGTCGTTCCACAAGGATGTAGTCCTCCAGATGAAAGAATTCTTAAATAATGAAGTTCGAGGAGTACTAAGCTTAACCACATATGGATGGGCGGCAGTGGTTCATCGTGTATTTCTGCTAATCGTCGCTCTGGGCGGAATTAAGAGGGCAAGGTCAGCCGAGCACCTTCCATGAAAATATCTGTAAAAGAGAGTCAAATCTCCAACCTGTCTTCGATGTTCTAGGCTGTCGAGGTTCTTCGTCAGCTCGTGGTCTCCGATCAGACGAATAGCCCTCCTTTCGATGGAATCCAGCAACCGAAGAGTATGTTTGGGTGCAGAGCTCCAGACATGAGAGCAGTATTCTAGTGATGGTCGAATCTGGGCTTTGTATAGTGTCAAAAGTTGTTGAGGTGTGTACAACTTTCTGGTTCGGAAGAGTACCCCAAGCTTCTGAGAAGCTACCTTGGCGATTGCCACAACGTGGTTATGCCAAGACATATTTCCTCCGAGATTGACGCCCAGCAAATTAATAGATGAAGCCAGTGGGATTGCGTGTCCGGCCATGACTATTTCCGGTTCTGTAATATTAACCTTTTTAGAGAAAACTGCTGCCTGGGTTTTTTTTAGCGTTAAATTCGACTTGGTTACTGTCACCCCAAGCCAAAATTTCTTCCAGGTCTTTGTTGAGGCGTGATACTTCATGCTGTCTGCGAAGATGTGCGTCGGCAGCCGATGTTTGCGCATTCAAAGAGAAAGATGAGATAAGTGTGCTATCGTCAGCAAAACTAAATATCGGATTTTGATTTTTCACTAGAAGGTCGTTAATGTAGAGTAAGAAGAGAGTGGGAGACAATATGGACCCTTGAGGAACACCCGCATTGATGGTGAAGGTGTCTGAGAGAAATCCGTCAATCGCCACTTGCAGAGAGCGGTCCTTAAGAAAGCTAGACAACCATGCACAGAATCGACTGGGCATACCATAGGATCGCAGTTTACTTAGAAGCCCCTCATGCCAAACACGATCAAAAGCTTTAGAAATATCCAGTGCAACAACCCGAGACTCCCCATGATGTTCGATTGCGTTGTTCCAAATATGGGTGACATAGGCTAGAAGATCTCCAGTTGATCTGAACAAACCCGAACAAACCATATTGATGATCGCTGATAATGTTGAAGCCTTCCAGGTACTTTAGAAGATGTTGGTTAATAGCTTTCTCCATTACTTTTGATATAACTGAAAGCAATGCGACTGGTCGATAGTTGTTAGGAAGGGTTCTCTTACCTTTCTTTGGAATAGGCTGGACTCGCGCCGTCTTCCAGCAAGATGGAAATATTCCTTTTTTGTAGGATAAGTTGAAAAGTCTACAAAATACTGGTGTTAGTTCATCGGCGCATCTCTTGAGAACTATAATAGGAGTTTCGTCTGGACCAGTGGCTTTTTTGACGTCGAGTCCTTTTAGGATTATTTTGACGGGACGCTGACGGAACACGATTTCGGTCATTTCGGATTCAACTGCAGGAATATCGGGTGGTGTTCTTCCCTAGAAATCTACAGTGGAATGCGAAGAAAATAGTTCAGCAAGTAAGTTTGCTTTGTCTCCGGCTGTAGATGCTATTGTACCATCGGGACGTGTTAGAGGTGGAATAGTTGATTTGGTAAAATTTTGGCTGATGGCCTTAGCGACTGACCAAAAGGACCTTGATCCGTTTGGACAGTCAAGAAGTTTGTTTTTGATTCTCACGTTATGGGCTTCTTTGCTTTGATCTATTGTTAGCTTACATTGGTTTCGAACGGTAATAAAGATGGTATCAAATATCAGGTAAACAAGGAAAAGGGCTCAAAAAACTTCAGTGTGAAACGCGAAAAAATTAAATATACCCTTTAACTACTGTATGATACTAGAACAATGTGTGTAAAAAAAGAAAAACAAAATATAACTTACCTAAATATAATTACAAAAAAGTGTGCGAATTTCCGTGTCGACTAAAAATATTAACACGTTTAGTCACGTGGTATACGATTGTAGACCAGTCGTATTTGGTTGCCACTAAATCAATCAAACACACTCTTATATTACCGACAGCTATTGAAGGCGACGAACCGATAAACAAATCCCTTTGCAATTGGTGAGTAGTTAAAGGTGCGTGGTCTACGATTGTAGACCGCGCAACTAACGGAGGGTTAAGATGTAAAGTTTGTCATTAAACGGTACATTTTAATACGTCCGTATATCACCAGTTTTACCTCAATTGAAAAATTAAAACTAAAAAGTAGAGTTCCCCACCCACATCCCGAAACATTCTAATTATTTTTACCGTTTGTTTCAATTAAAACTGGTTTTCTAGTTCTCAATTCCAAACCAAACCGTTGCATTCCCAAAATTATAAAATATTTGCGCCCCAGTTGGGGGCGACAAACTACAGGTCGACAAATGGATCTTTGTCGTTTAAAACATGGTCTAGTCATGGGCGTGCTATTATTATTTTAAATAATTTAATAAAAATAGGAAACCCTTCAGTAATTGCATTTTATGATTAATGGTAGTTAACTATTTTTATCAAATTTGAAAAAATTACTTTTTACAAGATGTAAATTTTTCAACATGGAAAAAAAAGCTACATACATAATTAATTGATTAATGATGATTTTTCAGTTTTGGTTTTATTAATGTCCCTTCCTAGATTCCTCTTCACATAACCTATAAACATTTGAAATCACTTCACGGGTCTGACGGAGAAGGTTTCTACCAGGAGTATACCATTCATTATCACAAAGTTCAAAATTTTAAAATAAACCTAAACCTAAAACACGACACAATAACCACTTATTCATAAAACACAATACAATAACTATTACCCTTTCTATCACTATGCAACTGGGTGCATGAGTACATCCATCAAATATCGGACATCACCGAAAAAGCCCAATGGCCCATCGGGTGTCTCACAACACTGTCTGGGGAGAACCACAACTGCCCTAAAGTGCATCTGTCTTACTCCCGAACGTAACTTCGTGTGGAACCGGGAAGCTTCGTTTCTGTAATTGCCCTACTCTCGCCCTACCCACCCTTACGACGCTGAGGGAGCGGAAATCGACAAACAAGGATGGATTATGTATACTTTTTTTGTTGTTTCGTGTGTGTTTCGTTATGGAAAAATTATTTGGTATAGTGTGTAAGTTTCGGGTTCGAGCATGATTCGAAATTTGTTCTTCGGAATAGACATGTTTGCCAATGAGATCGTGTAGGACAGATGAACATTAGGAGAGAAATAATTAATACTTGTTGCAGTTCTCTAATTTATTTATATGCAGAATAGCTGTCAGCCGGTTTGCGCTCGAATTTTGTGTCTTCAAATTAAAATAGAATAGGAAATCGTCTCCAAAAGGTGCATCGGGGCGGGTTTGCACTTGTTTCCCCAGGGCAATATTTTAAGTCTCTATCCAATAATAATTCACAGCATGTCAGTAAAAATGCATGTAAACAGGGGGAAAAGACGTTCCCAATGGATTAGGTCATACGAGCTAAAGCGAACATCACCCGAATACACTCGGGTTGTAGGATAGATGAACATTAGGATAGTTGAACAGTAGGACAGATGAAGCCATCTTACTGTCTGGAATATATGACCTCTAGCTGCCTGCAACTATTGACAATGCACGATGTTGCCATATTTTGGATTAAAAGTACTTTAATCAGGAACATATATTATTATTTTTTTTTAATAATAATAATGTTTATTCCCAACGAGCTATTTTAGTCCATTACAGGGAATATTATAACATAGAACATAAATAAGTAATTAATCAATATAAAAATTAAAAATAAAAATTATTATAAATGTTTTTTTTTATGTAATTTGTATGTTTTCCAGAAAAAATTTCTTTGCATTTTTTTAAACAATTTTAAATTAAAAATTTTTTTTAATACTTTAGGTAATGTATTATAAATATTTATTACATCAAATAAAATAGATTTCATCCCTATTCTACTTTTAACTTGTTTTTTTTAAATGGTCAATATTTCTGGTATTATGATTGTGTATATCAGTTAATTTTATAAATTTTAGACCAGATTTTTTATGTTGATTATTAATTGCATGAATTAGTATACTGATTTTTAATTTATATAAACTATTCAGATCTAGATATCCTCTTGGTTTATATAAATTTGTTGTCGGTTCCAAAAAATTTAGTTTATGAATACATTTTATAATTTTGTTTTGTAGTCTTTTTAAAGGGTTTAATATTGTGGCACATGCAGATCCCCAAACTGATATTAAATATTGGAATTTTGAATAAACTAATGAATAATAAATATTTTTTAAATGTATTAAAGGTATATAATCTCTAATTTTAAATAATATTCCAATGAGTGGTGGTACGCTTTTCGAAGGTTTTCAACATGTTTTCTCCAATTTAAATTTTCGTCTAAATATAAACCTAAAAACTTTACGGATTTTGCATACTTAATTTAATTTGCATTTAAATATCAAAATAAATAGTATGAAAAGAAAGTTTCAATGATATTCAAACTATCATAGAATGTTGGTTTCTTATACATCTTCTGCAATTTATTTTAAATGCGTAAATGTAATTTTACGGTTTTCTCGGTAATAGATTATTAAATTAAAATGTAATATATGTGACAATATTGTTAACCCCAGAAATTTTTTTGCCCGCATTCCTTTCATAGCTACACACCTGTCGACCTGTAGTGAGTAGTGGTTCGCCGAGACGTTAGGGTTTTTTTAGCTGGGATACACTACTGTTTTTAATATAGATACCTAAATACAATATATATTAAGGATTGTACCAAAATTAAGTAATATGAATTGCAAAATTTAGGAAGTTATAAATTGAAAATATACCTTTGCTTAGCATCGAATACTTTATTGTAAAGAGTTTTTTTCAAAAACCCGGAATTTTCCAATGTCTTTAAGATATTATTTTTGAATGACCAAAACATTTTTGGATTTTAAGCACTGTAGGACGGAAGGCAGAATCTTTTAAAAACTGTTACGTTTCCTTATCATATCTTGCATAGTTAGATAATAAAATCATGCCTTTTTGATAGAGATTAAGAAACAAATGGTTCTAATCTGTAACACTATAAGATTATATGAATTTAACCAATACGTCGGCTGGTCGTTGAGTCATCGTCGCTTATCTTATGGCGATATGACTGTAGCTACCGAAATGGTCATGAAATTGTAGATGAAGAGACTGCAAAATGGAATTAATTTAACTTTCTTAAATATCAATAACCGACAAACTTAAGCATATTGAACAATACAGCAACTTGGCATAGATTATTAAATAAAATTTATAAATACCACAAATTAATAAAATATGGTCTCATTTGCAAAACGTAATTTTGTCTTGAATCTTCATTAATTCCTGAACATTCTGTATATTTCACGATAGTTAAAAAATATGGCCCTTTGGGTTCTATATAAATATTTGTTATAAAGTTTCCTGCATCGTTAGTCATAAAGAGTTTCATTTCATTTTTGGGTAGTAGGTTCTGTACGCCCGCATTAAGTAAATGTACTTTTTTCTATTGTAGGATAAAATATAATATCCCTTTTCTAGTTAATTAAACACCATAACTGAAATGTATTTACTGTTCCCATTACCATGTCAATTGTACAGGGTGAGTCAATGATATAGTAATGTTCATTTTCTCCTTTAAGTTAATAATTAGATAAAAATTCGAAATATAAAAGTTGTAGAGATCAGTAAGCTGCACATTCTAAAATTATATTAGAGTGTACGGGGTGGTCCACAAACACGTAGCGAATATAACTGAGGTTATATAAATGGAACACCCTATATTTATATGAATTTTTGGATTTTGCATAAAATTCTGTAGGTATATTTTTATGTTATATACAGTGAGTCCCAGAAGAAATGTCTAAATTCATTTAAAATTCAGCGGTAAGTTTTTTCAAAAAACGCTCGTACCCGTCGATTTTGATTTTTTAATTTTTTTTTTGTGGTAATTTCATGTATACAGGGTAGCTCAAAAATAACTTCATTTTTTCAAATGAAAACATATATTTTTTATTTCATTTTTGAATTTTGCATTGAATTCTAAGCATGTTTTATGTACCATGTCCTATACATAAACTCAACAGTTATTGAAAAAATTAGGATTGAACATATCTATAAGTAAGACCTGTTTATTAAAAACACAACAAAATCAAATTAAATGTTGAAAATGTGCGCCATTTACGGCTTGACAATATCCAAGACGATCAATAAACTCTCTTTGCACGTTTCCAACCATTTCCGGAGTTATGCACGCACTTCTCTTCGGATCCTTCCTTTCAACTGCTGCATATTGTTTGACCTGTTAACAAATACTTTTGATTTGAGGTAACCCCACAAAAAAAGTCCAGCGGAGTTAGGTCTGGCGACCTAGCAGGCCATTCGATAGGTCCTCTCCTTCCAATCCACCGATTGGGAAAGGTTTCATCCAAAAATGTGCGCACAGTGGCCGCATAGTGCGGAGGAGCACCATCTTGTTGGAATATCAGTTCTTCGTCAGGGGAGTCTGGATCCAATTTAATTCGGAAATAAAGCCACTAATGCTGCAATTAATTCTAGTTGGAGAAATTCGAGATATACTTGTCCAGTTAAAGACTGTTGAAAGAAAAATGGACCAATTACTCTTTTGCGTACGATTACACACCAAACATTTATTTTCTTAGGGTACTGGCTGTGAACTTCTATCATCCAATGCGCATTTTCTGTTGCCCAATATCGACAACTCGGTGAACAACAGATTTCGGCATGTGTAAATCGGCCCCAATGTGCGACAGGGGAGTACATGGATTTTCTTCCAAGGAAAGCAAATCGTCAAGTTGTTCATTTTCATCTCGAGTAGGACGACCAGATTTAGGTAAATCTCTAACATGACCGAATTCTCTAAACTTAGCCTCTATTCTTCTCACCATCTTTTGACATATGGGAGGACGATCAGGATGGATTTCATTAAATAATTGGGCTGTTTCTATTTGAGTACGTGTTTTATCACCAAACACAACCATGCATAGAATTTGAATTTTTTCCCGTTCCGTTAACTTCACCATTATTGTGAAAACCGCAACTTTGAAACTACGCTTGACAATAATTATACTTATTTGAAATAAAATTGTCATACAGTTTCTATCAACGAATACTTATAAACAGGAAGAAGACAAACAGCCGTGTTAACACATCGAAGCAAGTATGAACAAACGAACAAACCAGGCATCCATTCCGTCTGGAATCAGCTGACAAACGCACGTGCTTTTCAAATGTCACTTTTGTCAAAATTTTTATTACTGTCAATATTTTAAAGTGACATTTAACCAACAAAAAACATTCAAACCCTTTTATTTGATTTACTTAAGTAGTGAAAATCAAATATTAGGATTCTGACATGTTTTAAGCTGTAAATATCACTTTAAAATAATCCTTACACACTCTTATATCATTTTTTTTAACTAATAACGTAACTACAAATGAAAAATTAAACGTCAGAAATAAGCTTGTAAGTAGTTTTATTAAAAAATAGGAAGTAAATCATAATTTACATAAAATATTTTACCATCTTCAAGTGGGCTCTAGGTCCTAGCAAATATTTCAAGCTTCAAGTCCAAGCATATTTTTGGGCCCCATATGATTTAGGAAAAGAAATTATTATTGAAGCTTACTCTCAGTAAAGATGACTAAATGAATGTTTCAATTACAAATTACTCACTTGCACCAAAAAGGAAACGACGTTTTTCGTGAAAGATTAGAATATTAAAAATTATTTTAAAATTTAAAGATGCGTCTTCTCCACTTCTCCACCATTTTAAATCATATCAGATGTTGCTTGATTTCCATGCCCGCCAGACGAAGGAAGTTAGCTTGTTAAACTATTTAACAATTCGTGCTGTTCGCATTCTATGCCTGTCTCTGTCTGCAGCAACCTTCCCTAATTCAGTAAAGTGAGACAAATATGACCAGGATCAAGTCGCCTGCATAAACACTCACTTTTGGGCTTTCCATATTAACTCTACGTAAGTCTGATATTGACGCTTAAATGATAGAGTGAAACAGATAGATAAAAGTAGGTTACATGTGAGCGTATGGAGCAGAGTAGGCTTAGCATCACTTCCAAGGCCTTCTTACGTGTTTCGACCTCTCCCATAAGCAGTCTCACCGGGCTGGTTTCTATGGAAATAAACGGTGACAGTGAGACAGTACACTCTTACTTATTATGGAGCCCAAAATGCCATATTGCCAGAAGATTTGATAGATCGTTGGATTCCCTAAATGATATGTTCAATCCTAATTTTTTCAATAACTGTTGAGTTTATGTATAGGACATGGTACATGAAACATGCTTAGAATTCAATGCAAAATTCAAAAATGAAATAAAAAATATGTTTTCATTTGAAAAAATGAAGTTGATGGTCGTAACTTATTTTTGAGCTACCCTGTATACATGAAATTACCACAAAAAAAAAATGAAAAAATCAAAATCGACTGGTACGAGCGTTTTTTGAAAAAACTTACCGCTGAATTTTAAATGAATTTAGACATTTCTTCTGGGACTCACTGTATGTAAATCTTATAGTTTTCCAAATATTTTAATTTTTTCAGAAAAATGCCAGTTCTCTGTATATACATATTTTTGATAGAATATGTAATTCTCTCTAACTTTTGTTTAATATGTCATATGCTTATTTGCAATATTTTTCGACATATTTTAATTTTTCCTTATTTTTAATTGTTTATTTCTGTTTTTTATATTATAACGTCATAGTTGTAATGAAAAAAAACAGAAGTATGGTTACTGTCAAGATTTTGACATACTTAATACTGTTTCTTATTTGATATAAGAGGAGTTTCAATAAGACGAACAATTCTTAAACGAACATTATCCACAAAAATTGAACGGCCACGATGTATTCAGTGGCCCCTCGATCTCGTGATCTGGCCCTACTAGATGTTTTCTTTTGGGGTTATATGAAAGAACGCATTTTCGTAGATTCCTATATAACCAAACAAGATATGGATGTTAGAATATGAAATCTTTGCAGAACAGTTACCATTTACATTCATGCTAAGGAGAGTAAAGAAAAACATAATAAAACGATTAAATATATGTATTCGGGCGGAGGGGCATATATTTGAACATAAATTATGAAACAATTAAAAAATGAGAGAAATAATGACTGTAAATATTTCTTGTCACAAGTTTGTTGTTATGTGTTATTTATTTCTATTTCAATTTTATTATATGTTCTGAAAATACATCTCTTTTGATTTTGTTCTGGGGACTATCGAGAAAAACTAAAATATGTCGAAAAGTCTTAAAAATAAGAATATTATATACTGTTTTTTTATGATCAAACACAAGCACTATAGGAAAAATCCTTGAGGGCACTCTGGGAGTGGTGCGCGTGCGCCAAAAGCGATTCACGTTGGTTTTGAATCGTTGAAGGTTATATTCCTTGGGCAAAACGACCTCTGGAAGGTCGTTCCATAAGGATGAATTCTTAAATAATGAAGTTCAAGGAGTACTAAGCTTAGCCACATATGGATGGGTGGCAGTGGCTCGTCGCGTATTTCTGCTATTCGCCGCTCTGGGCGGAATTAAGAGGGAACGGTCAGCCGAGCACTTTCCATAAAAATATCTGTAAAAGAGAGTCAAATCCCCCAACCGGTTTTCGATGTTTGAGGCTGTCGAGGTTCTTCGTCAGCTCGTGGTCTCCAATCACACGAATGGCCCTCCTTTCGATGGAATCCAGTAACCGAAGAGTATGTTTGGGTGCAGAGCTCCAGACATGAGAGCAGTACTCTAGTGATGGTCGAATTTGGGCTTTGTATAGTGTCAAAAGTTGTTGAGGTGTGTACTTTCTGGTTCGGAAGAGTACCCCAAATTTCTGAGAAGCTATCTTGGCGATTGCTACAACGTGGTTATGTCAAGACATATTTCCTCCCATATTGACGCCCAGCAAATTAATACTTAAAGCCAGTGGGATTGCGTGTCCGTCCATGACTATATCCGGTTCTGTAATGTTAACCTTTTTAGAGAGAACTGCTGCCTGGGTTTTTTAGCGTTAAATTCGACTTGGTTACTGTCACTCAAAAGCCAAAATTTCTTCCAGGTCTTTGTTGAGGCGTGATACTTCATGCTGTCTGCTAAGATGTGCGTCGGCAGTCGATGTTTGTGCATTCAAAGAGAAAGATGAGATAAGTGTGCTATCGTCAGCAAAATTAAGTATCGGATTTTTCGTTTTCATTAGAAGATCGTTAATGTAGAGTAACCAGAAAGTGGGAGACAATATGGACCCTTGAGGAACACCGGCATTGATGGTGAAGGTGTCTGAGAGAAATCCGTCAATCGCCACTTGCAGAGAACGGTCCTTAAGAAAGCTAGACAACCATGCACAGAATCGACTGGGCATACCATAGGATTTCAGTTTACTTAGAAGAAACAATACTAAACAAAAGTTAAAGAGAATTACATATTACATCAGAGAAAAATAAAATATACAGTGTGCTATTTAAAAAAAAAACGAGATTTTTTTTAGTTTAAAGTTACTGAAATTCGAGAATTTATTTTGAACACTCTGTAATAACTGTGGTAAATTTGTTTCCATAATTTATTCCATGTACTCTCCATACCAAATATGAATATATAATTTGCATATTGGCATTCTCAATTAAATCCAAAGCTGAAAACTGGCATTTTTCTGAAAAAATAAAAATATTGGGAAAACTATAAGATTTAGATATATAACATTATATATAAAAAATATTCAGAATTTGATAGGAAACCTAAGTTAGATTCGCCACCTGTATACTCCAATATAATTTTAGAATGTGCATCTGAATGATCTGTATAACTTTTGTATTTCGAATTTTTATCTAATTCTTAAAGTAAAGGAGAAAATCAACTTTACTCTATCGTTAACTCTATGATTTTCTGTCCTACTTTGAACTTCCAGAGAGAGAAGACAATTCCGCGCTGGTGGAATCTTAAAAGTTTGTTTCACTTTTACTTCTACCTGTACAGACGCTTAACAAATGCATTTCATGTTAATCTTATTATTCCAAATGCCTGGCGAGCTGAGCTGCTAAAGCAGGAAACCGCAACTCCGTTGGCATATTTTACGCCCACTTACATTCATTAAAATAGTGTCTATATCAAAGGTGTCTAATTTAAAGTTTAATATAATTGAGCATGGTGCAAGACAGAAAATGAAATTCCTTTTATTATTTTCGAAATTTATTTCACATAAATATCGAAATTTTAATAAGAAATTTCAATGCGACAGAACTTTTATACCTTAATTTACTAAACAAAAATAAATTTAAAACTGGTCTAATTTGATATCATTTTGAGGTTTATAGTTTTATAGAACAAACGAATAAACCCGAGTAGTCCCAAATTCAAAGCTAATCTTTGGAGTCTTAACTATCCAGACAACTTCTACAACACAATAATGATATTGATAGGAACGATTTACTCACAATTGGTTAGGTTGAATTGTTAGCAAATCAAGATTAGCCGGAGAGCTGGTGACAGAAAACGGCAAGATTTTTGTCATTGCCAAGCATTTTAAATCATGAAGCATACAGTTTTTGTTCACAATCTTTGAAGAATAAACAATTCACATTTTTAGGTAGGTTCACGTATATACAGTGTGGCCGTTTAAGTGTGCAACATATGGGAAAGTTTTTTATTACCGATTTCTCAGAAAATTTTATTCTTGATAAAAGTTGGTGCATGTTCGATAATCGTATGTGGTGCACTTGGAATGGTTGCAAGTCAAATCACGTACAGGGTACGACAAAAAATATAAAACTTATACAAGAATAAAGTACCCCTATTTCAGAAAATTCAGCGAAATGTTATTAAGAAAAGGTGTTTAGAATTAAAAGTTATGCATAGGTTTGAAAACGTGGCCTCATAAAATAAAAAACAAAAATTTTTTTTTATTATCACATTAAAAACCTTGATAAATTAAACAAAATCAAATCAATTTCACACATCTTTGTTCAAATTCAAGCATATTTGTAAAATTAACTTAGCTTTTTAATTTATGAAGGAATCACAAACTTCATGTTTGTTGCAAGGACATTAAACACAACTTTAAAATACCGTAAAAATTTTTTTTAACAAGATAAAACATTAGTAATGATAATTTTCAAATTAAAAACTCCCATTTAAAGTGCAAAAATTTTTATTTTAAATGTTTATTAGAAATACGATTATCGAACATGCACCAACTTTTATCAAGAATAAAATTTTCTGAGAAATCGGTAATAAAAAACTTTCCCATATGTTGTATAAGCAGTATAGGATATTGCTCTTCGGACAACTAACGCAATCCTCATTTTTTCTACCTTCAAATTAATAATTTAGTGTGAAATTTTCTTACTGAATCTCCCTCGTTCTTGAATTAATATACGAAAATTTTCCTTCTACAAGATTTTTTTGAGAAAATAATTTTCAAAAATCGTGTGGTCGTAAAATTTCCGATAATAATTCAAGTACTAGGAAGATTATAAGTGAAAATTTTTTGAAAGATGGTGTTTTATTTGCAAAATCACAAATTGAATTAATAGTAAATATTTTTCGTAAAAACACAAAAGTCTACTTTACTGATCAGATGTGGTAAAATCATATAATATAGAGTGTCCGCGGATGGAGTTCGCCAGTGGCAAACATCTTTGTTATTGATTTTACGAACAAAAGTAATTTCCTATAAAAAGTTCTGTTTATTGAGAAAATGAATTTGATAATAAAAAATTTTTTTGTCAGATGTATAGGATGTTAATAAATTAGGAAAATATGAAAATGCTGCAACAGAGAAGTACCTTCATTTATTACATAACAAATATTTTATAAAACAAAGCTGTTTATAAACTAACATAAAGTCTAAATTTAAATTTTGAAATATAAATTCGAATTTAATAATAAACTCTTAAAGATAAAAAGACAAATAAAAAAAGGCTAGAATACTCACGTGAGTGTATGATTACGTAGATATATCTGAAAAATACCATGTCACAGTTTAAATTTTAGTAAAAGAATACCAGTGTTTATTTTATCCCGTATATTGAATATAAAACTTTGTTTCTCCAGTGTGTAGCTAATAATACGGTAGCCCAGGAATTCAGACTGATCACGACCTAAAGTTTTTTGGTGATTTAATAAGGACATTGGCAACGTTGCGAAATCTTTGAAAATCATCTTTATATATGTAAAAAAAAAAAGTGGTCGTAATAGTATCGCGCGTCGTCCGTTCTTTTTATTTTTTGATTGAGAGTGATGTTTTTGATGAGATGAAAATAGTAACTGACATGTTCCGTGCGGTGAATAGTTTTGGTTTGAGAAAAATCGAAATTTGTTTACAGCGGAGAATTGAATTTATCACGCCTCGTCCGTTTTACTTGTCGGATGTTATTTTTCGTTATTCCTAACCGACAAAAAATGAGAACGCAAATTTTCATCGACGCGCAACCGCAGTGATTGATCTTAGGTATGTCAATTTTTTAGCGCTGTTCGAGTTATCGCGCCTCGTCCGTTTTCAAGCAGAAATCGTGTATTGTGGCTCGGAAAATGGGGGAAAAATATGAACTGATATTTTTACAGACGCATTTTTTAGCAAAACCGTGTTCAGTCAACACAGCATGTGTATCCAAAATAATGCAATATGGGGACATAGCTGATGCTGAGTTGTTATAGATAACCAAGCCACACAGCAAGCCGTCCCATGCACGCGCCGTGTACCGCGATCATGCATGAATTATACAGATACGAGATCTGACTCCGCTGCCCTCCCTGTAGCTTCGCAACACGGAAAAGTCCGATCGACTCGATTTACTATTTTTTTTGAGTGTTATCAACAATTTAACAAAAAAAAATTACCCGGGCGCTGTAACTTACTTTTTTATACCCCTTTCCTTTACATCTTTTAGTTAACCTATGGAATTTTTGCAACACTCAAAACGTCCGTTGTCGATGAATTCACGCTATTTTTTTAATTTTTTGAATATGATTTCATCAAGAACGGACAAGGTGTAGTAACAAAAAGACGATCTGCTTTCTAACGAACTTAAATCACTCTGACGGATAAGCGCAGCGTTGCCGAACTGTTTCGCTCGTGTAAAACTTTCTTATTTTTTATTAATCTAGCGATTGGTCATTGACTGGATGAAGGTGTGATAACAGGACATTTTGGTAACGGGCTGCCGCACTATAAATAGTAGGGCTGCCACTATCCGCATGAAAAGATACAATTACTTAATATTATAGTGACTTGTTTCGTATGTCCTTCAGTATGTTACCATACAAAGAACACGTCAAGAGGGTGCTCGTCTAATTCTATTATTTATGTGAAATAGGTAATGTCAAAATACTATTTTTTTGCGTACATAGGTACTAATGAGTGAGAAGCCGTGATAGATAATATCTTTAAAATTAATAAAGGCGCACGCGCACTGATTATAGCATATTCAAATCAAATATTCCTAAATATACAGGGTGTTCCTTAATGACGTACCTAATATTTCAGGGTGTGATTTCTTAGGTCATGTTATAAAGAAAAAAATCTCCGAAAGTACTTTAGATATTATTTTCAATTTTGGTATTTGTCAATAGGATATAGAATCACAAATTTTAATTAAAAAAGTCCTCTGATATTTTTTACAAAAGATGATGCGCCACTGACAATTTTTCCGATTAGCCTTGTCAAGTCTACATGAAAACGGTCTCTTGAGTTTTTCTTGTCAGACGCACCGTTCTTCATTAAAACAATTAAATTCAAATTGCTTCATTTAGCAGTTTGACGAATAATTTTTGAACACCTACAGTTCTGTTCATTAAAGACCCGTACATCTAATTTGTCCCGGTGTAAGTCGTTTTTATTTTTGGCATACACTTTTAAAATTGCATGGTGGCAATTGTTGTTAGACGTCTAAAAGTCAAACATTTAAAATGCCTCCTCAATTAACTATTGTAGAGAAGGCACAAATAGTAGCAAGAATCAAAGACGGATGGTCAATTCGTTCCATACCACAATTATATGGCAGAAATAAGAGCACAATCCAAGAAATTAAGAAGCGCTGGCAACAAGAAGGGTCATTCGACCGACGAGAGGGTTCTGGATGTCCTAGAATTTCCAGTCTTGAAGAAGATGCTTTGTTTTTAGGCCACTTAAGAGATAATCCCTTTCAAATGGTGAGGCAAGCTATGAATGCCACAGGATTTCCTGGCTCTCGACCTACGGCCAGTCGAAGAGTCAATAAATCAGAATTAAGAAACCGCGTGGCCGCGAAAAAAATTAAACTAACAGAAGAACGGAAGCAATCGCGGTTACTGTTTGCATTAAATTATATATATCGCGAACCTCAATTTTGGAATAGGGTAATATTCACGGATGAAAAGACTTTCCAATCTACATACAATGGATCAATTCGAGTGTATCGACCAGACCGAACAAGATTTGAAGAGCGTTATACCAGTGATCTTGCTTTTAGGCCAGGGCGCTTTTCTGTCAATGTATGGGGTTGGATAAGTTACTATGGGCTTGGGGTATGCTGGAAATTGGAGGGAAGGTTCAATGCTGAAAATTATCGTCAAGTTCTAGAACATATTATGCTTCCATCTGTTCGCTCCATTTATCCAAATAATTCTTTTATTTATCAGCAGGATAATTGCCCAGTGCATACTGCAAATGTTGTGAAGGACTGGTTTCACAACAATAATGTAGAAGTGTTACCTTGGCCTTCTATCAGTCCGGATATTAATCCGATAGAATATGTATGGGCTATAATCGTAAAGAAAATCTATCATCGGAATTTTTTTCCTCATAATTCTAATGAATTGTGGGAAATTATACATCAATGCTGGGAAGAACCCAGCATTGATGTGACCAAAATATTGCAAGAAATTTAATAAACTCAATGCCTAATAGATTGGCACAGGTGATCGAAAAAGAAGGTTCAATGACCAAATATTAGTATTTTAAATCTTTTATAATTCTTGTTTAATATAATTTTAGTTCCTGTTACGTTTTTCTTTTATTTACTTCATATTATAATCCAAATTTGCATTTTTGGCATAATCTAACCTTTAACATAAATGATAACCTAACAATAATAATCAGTCACAAAAGCCTGTTCTAAATAGCTTAAATAATAGAGAAACTAATTATAAGACTTGTACGGGTTTTTAATGAACAGAAGTGTACATCTCGTTATCCCGGCATAAATGACGTTTTTACAAACATCATTTTCCAAACAATGCCTACTTGTTGACATAAAGTAAGTTGTCCCATCTCATAAGTATTATAATTTCTTCGATTTTTACTATTTCATCGGATTTATTTTATGTTTTCGCTGTTTTTATTCGAATATGGTGAATTATTCATGCCTTTTAAGTGAAGGTAGCCATTTCCAACAATTTTTATAAAACAAAATTTATGAATAACTATTCTATCAATGTTAATAATAATGAGTTTTAATATGAATTTAGTGGTTTTAATCAAGAACGGTGCACGTCCGAGGAGGAAAAGTCAATAGACCGCTTTCATGCAGAATTGACTAGGCTAATCAGAAAAAATATCCACATAGAAAAATGTCAGTGGGGTACAATCTTTTTTGCAAAAAATATCAGAGGATATGTTTGCAGAGATGCCACTGGCGGAACAATTGAATTATTTGTGGTTCTATATTCTATTGACACATACCAAAATTGAAAATAATATCTAAAGTACTTTCGGAGACATTAATAAATAACCACTTGTAAAATAAAAATTCAACACCCTGTAGCAGAAAATTGAAGCTGTTGCGGACATATGTTCATATGAACTTTTCTTTATAAAATGACCGCTCACACCCTGAAATATTACCACGTCATTAAGGAACACCCTGTATATAATAACAAATCGTCTGATATACTAACCTAATAACCATAATAACCATATTTCTTATCAGGGAATTCCTTATTTAATATGGAATCCCAAAATAGGAGGTACCTGCACGCACATAAGCCATGGCTATATTTAAACTTAAACAACTGAATAATTGTACAGTAAATATACTGTAATAGTATGTTTCAAAAGTTTCGATAGTGCTGTGGTAGAGAAAAGGCAGGGATTATGTAATATACCCTATAATATGGAATATAACTTTATTGGTAAAACTACTAGCGCCATCTATGCTCAATTATCAAAATAACATTCTTAAAATGAGCGAGTTCTTCCACTAAAACGCATACTCTGTAGTTATTAAATCTCTGGCAGTTGTGACAGTTTCACAAATTTCACAATATTTTCCGTAGGTTAGGTTCTAGTTTCTTCAATTTCCTTATTATTTCTCATATTAGCCTAAGGAAATAAAATTTGGTAATTTGGAAACAATCTCGAACCACGCATGAATACACCTGAAATAATAGCCTACACTGAACTGCAAGCATGTCGAAATGCAGCGCATAGGAAGTCTTAACGTCAATTGACCAATAGCAATAAGTTTATGTATCGAGCACGTGGCTATCATGCTCTGATGTTTGTTTATGTTCCTGAACTGGTAAAATGACTAGAGTGTAGATCCCTAATTCCGAAATAATATTAGACTCGCTTATCATGGGACAGCACACACTGCTTGTTTAACCCAATAAGTTGCAAATCAATTCCAAAAATAAAAACGGTATTCCATAATCCCCACCTTACTCTATTAATAATTTATATTGAAAGGTATAATTTTAAGAAGTGGCATTTGACTGTTAACATCTCTAATACAAAAGATATTATAGCAGCACTATATCCAATAGCCAAAGGTATAAGAATAGGTTGAATAACTTGCAATGTTACTCGGAATTCCCTCTTCTCTGCCTCCACATAGAACTTCAGAGAATACAAAAATTCGTACATCTTCTGAAATTTAGGTATAATACCCATTTCTATAATTTTCATAAACCACTCGTTGAACTGTTGCACATAGAAGGCATTTTTCGGCATTCCCATGCTCTGTTTTATGTTGTAAATTTCAAAAACGCTGAACGACTTTAGTACGTTAGGTCTCATTATGAGGAATCCTAAAATGGAAGGAAAATATTTTATTGACTTTTAATAAACTGGACAAGTAAATACTAATAGCACAAATTTTTTTATCCTACCAATGACAAAAAATCATGTTCTGATTATTTTTTAACTTCAACATCAATATTATCTTCTAATTGGTTGCAATGAAATAAAAATCTAGCAGTACAGATGGCGTAAGAGTGTCGAAGAAGGAACCAGTTTGGTTGTTTTAGTGATTCATTTAAAATATAAAGATAGAATTCGAAATGATATAAAATACTTTTTTGCTAGTGCAGTAAGTGATAACGCTGGTCAAAGACGCCTTGTTGTCAAAAACTGAACACGTGCGTTTACAATTCTGTGTTGCAATATGATAACACCTACTAGGTACAATGTGCTGATTTCTTTTGAGACTTGAGACTGTCTAAATAAATTATTGATTGTCTACTTCGCCAGTAGCGGCCAATTTTCAGATTTTACGCAAAGTGTATATTAATTCAAAGCGCCAGTTATGGTTATTTTTCTTCAATTTATTTTCATCTCAGGATTTGTCGGTTTAAATATAGTGGTCATTTCCATAACACCCTGTATAAAAAATCCTAATATTGTATAATAGGCCTTTTCCGGTAAAAGACTTCGCAAGTCCGATTTATATTTCTTAAATGTTCCCAAAAATCTTATGCGTGCTGGTAAATGATTAAATATTTTTCTACTATTATAAAACGACGAATTAAAATCCACCTGCCATTTACCCGAACTACAACACACTGCGTGGCGTCAGCTCACTAACAAGTCGGTGTGTGTACTAGTTTTAATAATTAAACATCTACTTACCGGAGTCCACAACAGTGGCAAAATTTCTTTCCTTTATCGCAAGATTCCCAGCTTCCATCGGATATTCTACTCCCTCAAGTACTATAACTCTTCCCATAATTTCATGTTCCTTCTCATTCTTGCCTTGTTGAAATAAATACGTTATTGCATTTAATACTTTGATAGGCATATCGGACTGTAATAATTCATCTATATTTTCTATTCCTTTTCCATATACTGACCCACTTAAGGAACTGACAAAGGTGCCTTGAATGTATATTGAGATTATGATAGATTGTAATAGTATTGTTGCTAAAATGGGAGATATTTGTATCATTTTTCAAAATATACTGAGCAAACTAACGCTATTGCTGACAAAATGATATTTGATTGATGACATCTGTGTTTAAATAAAATTCATCAAGTCCCCTACAGACTTAATGATTTTTCATCAGTTCATCGGTGTTCGTGATAGGGGATCGTGCCGAATCTAGCATTGGTAGATATCCATCGTGATGGTGCATCGTGACAGTTTTCGACCATGCACTTCGGTTTTGACGCGACGGCCTGTTACGGGGAAACCACAATTGCCCTAAAGTGCATCTGCTCTACTACTCGGAGGTCACTTCGTGTTGAACCGGGAATCTTCGTTTCTGCAATTGCCCTACCCACCATTACGACGCGGAGGGAGCGGAAGTTGACTACCAAGGATGGAATATGCATATTTTCTTTGTTGTTTCGTGTGTGTTCGGGTTTGTTTGGTATAGTGTGTAAGTTTCGTGTTCGAGCATGATACGTTTCGGGAGAACGGGAGAACAGTTTATTTTGAAAATTTAGTTTTCCCGATAACCGACCATGGTATACACTTCTAAAATATTTTCAACAATGCGGCGTTGCCGCTTCTACCTAAAACCGGTGGCAACATCGTTATTTTAAATGGAACTCCCTATATATTTATACATTTTCAGGTTTTAAATCTATTTCTGAGCAACTTTTATTAATACTTTCCTATATCTATCTGTTGCCATTTTTTAGTTATTAATTAATTTTCATTTTTTTAACGAAAAGATGACTTCTAATAAATATGGTTTTCTCCAAACTCTAAAACATTCCGAAGTTGAAATGTTGCGTACGGTTTAAAAATGCCTTTGGGTATTTGCTTTTTTGGTCATATCTGAGTTCAAGCATACAGAGTGGTCCAAAAATAATTGTTTGTAGGTTACTTGAAAAAATGCCCAAACTTGATTTTTTCAAATGGGACATCCTGTATATCAATACTGATTTGGAAAGATGATAAAAGTAGCTTCCTAAAAATATACAGGGTGTTATGGAAATGACGTATTATATTTAAATCGACAATTCCTGATATGAAAACAAGTTGAAGAAAAATATCCAAAAATGGCGCTTTAATTTAATATGCCCTGTACATGACCTTATGTCAAACCAAAAATGACCATGTGATGCCCCTGTCATGAAGCTAAACAAAGCAACATATGTCAACAGTGTTGTCATAATATCTTCAGGGTGAACTCTTTAGAAAGTCAGTAACCGTTTGACAGATTGCAAGTTGTTTATTTTTCAGGGTACATTATTATAAACTTTTACGTTCAGTTCAGTTCGCTAGGAAACAATCTCTGATTTATAAACTTGAACTGACTCGAACGAACCGCCGCGGAGTTTTTAAATGGTCAGGTATGTTTTCATTTGTTCAATTCGAACGACACCCGTCAGATCTGGACAACTTAAAAGTTTATAAATACCACTTACCCTTTAGAAAAAAAATGCAATTTTATTTACCTTTTCGGACTTATTTAAAACCAACTTAATTTATAAAAAACACCAAGTACTCACATCACAAAATCACATAGTCACAACACATCTAAGTACCGTTCAATCTGAATTAGTATTTTAAAGTGCTACTATGTAGACAAAAGTACGCCTTTATTGTCTAAAGAACACGTTGGTTCCGTCGATCAATATTGAACTGCTGGACTGGGGCACTGCCATCGCGACAAGAACAAATAACTTAATAATTTAAACTCGGGTTTAAGTATTAACATAAAATTTAACACACAAATCTGCTTGAAACAGCAGTATGAGACCCCGGCCGGCTAATTTTGGAGGAACAGCTGATCTTGCAGAAACGGTTGCATATTCTTTTTTACTCGACTGGGGTTGATACTTAAAAATACAGCGTTGCCACTTTCGATGTTTTATAAGGTTATATTCATAAAATGAAGAATTTACTTCTGTAATACTTTTCTTTATAATGATAGTCTCGGAAATGGCAACCGCGCTGGTTGGAGGAGAGTATTTATTTTAAAGGGATGGAAGGGTCTATCAACATAATTATTTCATCATTCTTCTTTAGTAAAGGATTAATAAATTTGATTAGCCCATTAGAGATTAGCGTTTTTGTTATTTCTGAATTTCTATTGCGAAATAATTTATATCCTATAGTGCTGTTGTTTGGAAATAAGAGCCCGAATGGGGTTTAGTGGGTATAAGCTTATTATGCAGTTCCACATTATCATCAGGGTACGTGATGAGCATAAAGCTTTTCCCATAGAAAAAGAAACAAAATCCTGAAGATGTCTCTGTGCCCTGGATTACTTGCTAGTGTACTGGCACCTGGATTCACTTCTATTTGGATACTAGATAAACTAAATATTATTTTTATAAGAATCTAAAGTTTTACCTTTTTTACACAGTTGGCAACATTGGGCTTGAACATCTGTTGATTACACAGCTTGGCAATGTAATATGATCATATGTGAATGTTCCGAGGAGTAACCGGGTGGGTTTAGGGGTGAATACCCCACTTTTTAAATGTTCGATTTAAAAAAAAATATGTAGCGGTTCTCTAGGACACCCCCAGGAGTCACCCATTTAAATATAATACGTCATTTCCATAACACCCTGTATACTTATACATATTTAACTCTTCAAGTTTTTGATTTATAAGCATTTCTTTGCGAAATTTTGAAGCCAGAAAAATTTCAGAGATTTTGGTTCAACATTAAAAGCACCAAGAGAAATACACTTAAAATAATTAAAGGTTTAAGAATGTCATTATAAAGATTTCCAAGCAAATGTTCAAAATGTTGGCCATTAACGTCTAAACAGTTTAATAAACGTATATTAACACCATCACATGTAGCGCGTATGATAACATGGGGATCGATATCTTCAAAGGCTTGATGCACTCGACGCTCTAATTCTTCTCTGGTATTTACAGGAGTCTTGTAAACCTTTTCCTTTAGTATACCCCATAAATAAAAATCTAAAGGAGTAATATCTGGCGATCTTGTGGGCCAATTCCACGGTCCCAAACGTGTAAACCATCGGTATTCGAAAATTCGATCCAGCTCTGCAGGCACGTCTGCAGAGCAATGACCTGGAGCCCCATCAAGTTGATACCAACAGCTACGGTACTCTTCGATTAAAAGACTATCTCTAAAATCTTCGACCACTGTTGTTAAAATATCCAAGTACTTTCTGGAATTGAGGTTTTCCTCGTGTATCAGATACCTTTGGTTGTCCATTAGCAAACAAAAAACATTAAAACAAAATTTTTCCTGAAATCCTCTCCCTTTTGTAGCATGCGGATTTTCATTGGCCCAATAGTGATTATTACGTCGATAAAAAATACCTTCTCTCGCAAATTTTGACTCGTCGGTCCATATAATTTTCCTTAAAAAATGTGGATCCTCCTGTGTATGTCTTAGTAACATTTCGCAAAACTCGACTCTAAAATCTTGACGTTTAAGAGCTTGAACGGTAGTAAACTTATAGTCGTGCATATTTTATTTGTTTTAAATTCTTTGCACAGATGAAAAAGTAATACCCAAATCTTCTTCGGCCCCACCTATGGAAAAGTAGGGATATGCATGAAGGTATGCCAAAACGGTAATTTCGTTGTCTTAGTTGTCATTAGAAGTCACTGGTATGGGCAAATTTCTTGGTGCTTTTAATGTTGAACCAAAATCTCTGAAATTGTTCTGGATTCGATTAAATTTCTTGATATTCATTTTTGATAAATCTGGATACATTTCATTAAATTTTCTACACGTTCGGCCTATAATCAATCTTATCACACTGTCCATGTATAATAAAGAAATTCATAATAATTGCATTTGAGTAACTATTAATATCTCCCATTACACTGCCAACTTAAAATTACAAATGAACGAATGACAATTCCGCTAAAAATGTAGTTGTCATGGAAACTAACAATTGTTTTCATGGCCTCCTACTACTAAAGTCGTTGAAATTTACATGTTTTGCAAAATTTCGCAAAGAAATGCTTATAAATCAAAAACTTGAAGAGTTAAATATGTATAAGTATATATTTTTAGAAAGCTACTTTTATCATTTTTCCAAATCAGTATTGATATACAGGATGTCCCATTTGTTTCCTGCATTTTTTCAAGTAATCTACAAACAATTATTTTTGGACCAATCTGTATGCTTGAACTCAGATATGACCAAAAAAGCAAATACCCAAAGGCATTTTTAAACTGTTCGCAATATTTCAACTTAGGAATGTTTTAGAGTTTGGAGAAAACCATATTTATTAGAAGTAATGTTTCCGTTAAAAAAATTAAAATTTATTAATAACTAAAACACGGCAACAGATAGGTATAGGAAAGTATTAATAAAAGTTGCTCAGAAATATATGTAGAACCTGAAAATGTATAAATATATAGGGAGTTCTATTTAAAATAACGATGTTGCCACCGGTTTTATGTAGAAGCGGCAACGCCGCATTGTTGAAAATATTTTAGACCTGTAGACCATGGTCGGTTATCTAGAAAACAAAATTTTCAAAACAAACTGATCTCCCGTTCTCCAGAAACGTCTAACGTTCTATCCACCGTGAATCGCCCTCTATAATCCGTCTGGAAAGTATCCGGAAGAAAGAAAGCACAATTATAAGATTTCGGTATATATTTTTATTACCTGAATTATGAAATTAGAACAAATAATTCATCTCATTTACTTCTAGAACCTCCATTTAACTCTAAACACTTCACTAAACGTACAGGTACACCCGAAACTTGGTCACCGCCATAATGTTCGGCGATGGTGGTCCAGACCTGTAAAACTGACCTAATCAACCCTTTTTTATTTTTTTTATTTCGTGTCGCTGATCATTCCACCTCAATCTTCATTAGTCCTTTTAGATTTCCCAATCTACTAGCCAATTTTCGAAACCCAAGGCGCGGATTTTGCCGTCGTCCTAAGGTTACTAAAGTGTTTAAATTTTTTTCGCGAAGCTTACGCGGTCTACCCGAAACTGGTCTATGCCTTATATCTGCTCCACTTTTATCCATTTATTTTTATCATCGATTTTCCAGAACTTTCTCCGAGTTTCACTAATTTTTTTGAACGTTTCGAACACGTTTCCTATACAAAAATTCCAGTTTTTTCTACTTGCGACATTCACAAATCTTAAGCCTGCTTACAATCAACAATATTTAACAAATGGTGTTGTTCTGTGATTTTAGCCCTAGCCTACTATCGGCACTACCTACTTGATGCATTGGTTTTGTCTTAGAATCTCTTAGAACATTACAGAAAAGAAATATCTTAAAATTAGGAAAAACTTCAAATTCCGGATATTTTCTAGATGAACAATAGGATGAATACATTGAATATAAATCTTACTTTAGAAGATCCTGACTAATATTTCAAGACCTGCATAATGAATTCTCTGCTATTTTTACATCAATAAGGACCCTTAATATGACCTGCATATTATTCCTTTCATCATGCACAAAAAATTATTTACATTAAACCACATAGAGTAAAGGTAAAAGTTTTACTTACCTAAAATAATTCGAAGACGCTGCGTTTTCGGAATAATCGAAAGAACGGGATAGTTCAATAATATTCCAAAAAATAAAAAATGCGTTTTATTCACTGAAGGAAATATCGGCATATCAACTGTATCTTTTGCTAAAAAGAAAATTGCTGTAGCTACGCAAAAAAGTAATATCGTGCCAAAAATGGAAACATAGATCGTTGAAGGTGATACCATAGTTCCGAAGTAATGAATCATTGGCCTGGGAATTAAAAACAAAAGACTGTTATCTGAAATTTGTGGGCTAACATCAATAACAGCAGATGTATGTATGTCTACAGGACCTACAAATAAGTGTGCATACTCTGCGGCGAAATCGTCAATCAAAGACTGGAAACTATATGCCTGGGATATCTCGTCCAAATAAGCAGGATCATATGGACGGTAAATAATATTTCTTTTGCTGATATAACCCAGTACATCTACGACTTCAATAAATATGCCCCTAAAAGTTATATTTACTCCAATTACTGAAGGCGGCATTAAAGACCAAATCACGTACAACGGACATCCCTCAAACGCAACTTTCAAGTTCCATTGTGGAACTTTCTCCACAGCAACTCCATCACGCAATGTGGCCACTTCCTTGGCTTTTACCGTTGACCCACAACCTTTAATATCCAAGGTATATATTTCTATTGCTTCTTTGAGTCTATCCTCAAAAATAACATAAGCTCTCGGTAGTCTCATCTCCCACAGTAATTGCGTAAGATGCGGAATATCTTCTCTTTGGGAGGCTACAAGAACGTACCTCGCTTGTCCTGATAACTTCTCAGAATCAGTTATAACAGCGAGGGATTCATTAACAGTATTTATATTCCTCGCAGCAATAATATAGCTTTGAGGTATATTTGTCAAGCTATTTAGAAATTGTTCCAACATTAATGAAGTTGTCTTCAACAGTAGAATATCTTCCAGGTTATTAACGAAATCATTTTCTTCGTCTGATATTAGAACGTTGGTGTGGGCACTTAAAACATTGTTCTTTAAAAATGTCTTAAAGTTGATCAATGATTGTCCATTATCGGATATCGGTATAAGTTTTGAATATGTTAATGATAAACAGGTAAGTAATTTAATCGTTTGTAAAAGCATATTTGTTATACTAAGAAGAATGACCTATAAGAATTGAATTCTTATTAAAACGAAATTGACTGGTATCGTAGTATAAAAGAATGTTTACTGTCGGACATGTATTATTTGGATATGATTAAAATCGAAAAGTTTGTTTAATTAGAACAATCTGATAGCAACTAACTACTAGGTTTGTGTTTTTTTTTGTGGTATTTGATGATATGTTAGGTGATTCCTAAGTAATCTACAATATTTCATCTAGCTATACTTTATATTTTTACTTTTATGAATTACGCTTCATATTACCAAAAAATATTTTCATTTTTTTTTTTTAATTATCTTAAAACAACTTTTATCAAACTCTAAATGATTACACTGCTACCAGAGGGAATGTATTAGCAAAAATGTAATAGCAAAAATGTAATCGCCTTACCAGTGGGGTGCGTGTTGGGATTATCATTGACCATGTAAGTTATTCTCAGAACAAGTTAAGTATGTAATAAGTTTTAGTCAGTCAGTGCGTTTTTTTTTTAATAAAATATTGTTTTCCTCCAAAACTAAACACATCAAGTGAAATAAAGCCAAGAGATACATCGTTCTATATCAGATATTGAATGAAGATTAAAAAAATACTTACAAAATTAAAAATCAGTCTTAGTCGTTAGTGTGTTAGTAAACTCGTTTAAGTTTAACAAGAAGAAAACATACCGATAACTCTTTGAGCTAGATGATTACTTAAGAAAGCTCATGAATCATAAAATAGATCACATGGCGTCATGGGGAATATTGTTTAATATCAATTTTGTACCCATCGATCTTCTATCGGAACATACCTAGTAATACTATAAAGTATATACCATAAATTTGTTAAAGATTTCAACTTTCCTTGTTTTTTCGTTAAGATTCCATATACAGGATCATACAGAAGGTATCTACAGGGTCATTCAAGGTTAGTGACCCATTAAAAGATCTTGGGAAATAAAATATTTATACTCCCTATATTTTTAATGAAATTTTGACTTATCTATCACTTTCGGTTATACCGGATTATCCTATCTAAAATTCAAAGGTTATGACATATTACATAACATTTTCTAAATGAGTCATTCAGTATTTTATTGGATATTTAAGTTCAAATTAGTGTTCTTCATAATTTTCCAAAATGTTTTGAATTTGTCGTTTAAGAGCAATAAATTAAAAACTAGGAAGAAAAAGTTTTGGAGTAGTTTTTTTTATAATCCAACACAAGCACTATAGGAAAAATCCTTTAAGGCATTCTGAGAGTGGTGCAGTGCAAATAAAGCGGTTCACGTTGGTTTTGAATCGTTGGAGGTTATATTGGTTGGAAAAAACGACCTGGGGAAGGCCGTTCCATAAAGATGAAGTCCTCCAGATGAAAGAGTTCTTAAATAATTAAGTTCGAAGAGTACTAAGCTTAACCTAACCACATATGGATGGGCGGAAGTGATGGCCGCTCTGGGCGGAATTAATAGGGCAAGGTCAGCCGAGCAATTTCCATGGAAATATCTGTAAAAGATCCCCCACCTGTCTTCGATGTTCTGGTCTGTCGAGGCTTTTCGTCAGCTCGTGGTCTCCAATCAGACGAATGGCTCTCGTTTCGACGGAATCCAGTAGCCGAAGAGTATGTTTGGGTGCAGAGCTCCATACATGAGAGCAGTGATGGTCGAATCTGGGCTTTGTATAGTATCAAAAGTTGTTGAGGTGTGTAAAACTTTTTGGTCCGGAAGAGTGCACCAAGTTTCTGAGAAGCTATCATGGCGCTTGCCACAACGTGGTTATGCTTAGACATATTTCCTATCAAATTGACGCCCAACAAATTAATAGATGAAGCCAGTGGAATTGCGTCTCCTGTCATGACTACATCCGATTTTGTAATGTTAACATTTTTAGAGAAAACTGCTGCCTGGGTTTCCTTAGCGTTAAAGTTCACTTGGTTACTTTCGCACCAAGTCAAAATTTCTTCCCGGTCTTTGTTGAGGAGTGATATTTCATGCTGTGTGCGAAATTTATGCGTCGGCTGCGTATGTTTGTGGATTCAATGAGAAAAGTGAGACAAGTATGCTATCGTCGGCAAAACTAAATATCGGATGCTTGAGGAATACCGACATTGATGGTGAAGTTGTCTAAAAGAAATCCCTCAATCGCCACTTACAAAGGGAGAACGGTCCTTAGAAATCTAGACAATTATGCACAGAATCGACTGGATATACCATAGGATCGCAGTTTACTTAGAAGCCCCTCATACCTAACATGATCAATGGCTGTAGAAATAACCAGTGCAACACCCCGAGACTCCCCAAGATGTTCGATTGCATTGTTCCAAAGATGTGTGACATAGGCTAGACTTGCGATAACATATTGATGATCGCTGATAATGTTGAAGCCTTCCAGGTACTTTACAAGTTGTTGGTTAATAGCTTTTTCCATTACTTAGCTTAACTACAAGTTGTTTTTTATCAAACCAATTTTCAATTTTTCAATTTTTTGCCGTTGTACATTTTATTTCTACATGAAATATTCTTAAATAGTGATTTAAAATGATTTTTACCCAGAAATTGAGTACAAAAAATACTAGAAATTAGTGTTGTGATCGCTCTAGCAAAAAACCGCTTTATTACTCGATTACGGAAATAATCGACATCGCTCGAGTATTTAAAAACTGCTCGAGTTATAAATTCAAGTGAAAATCGTCGCTTGGTACATATTACCTTTCACTCGATACCCGAGCTTCGCTTGACGCCGACTGAAATGTGCTGCTTGGTAGTGTGATCGCTAGAGATAAAAAACTGCTCGCATATTCCAGCAGTATATCGCTCAATAGGAAAAGGAAAGTTAGAAATTGAAGCGAGAAATCAAAAATCGTTGGCTTTCTACCCAATTTCACTCGAAGCCTCGCCCCGAAATGTGCCGATTGGGGACGTTCGAGTTTGACACTCAGAAGGCTGATGCGATATACGTCTTTGTTAAAGGTGCATACAAAAAAGGATGCTAAATCCCTTAGTGGATTCATCGCGAGATGGGTTTTGTTTTGGACTGGCTAGCGAGCGGCGATTGGAAATTTTAAAAAAAATAAAAGGATATCATTTTTTAAAAAATCAGATTCATCTATTCTTTCTTAATAAAAACTATAGACTATTGTAAAACTTACAAAAACAACCCCTGGTGTTTTATCAACACGTTCTTCTTAGTCATTAAAATATCAAGTGATTAATCGCTCGAGTATCCAGTTCGAATATTAAAATCATCGGTTTTTCCCAATACTACTAGAAATGTAGGGAATATTTTTGAAGTGAAACGTCTGTATGTCTAAATAAAATTTCACTATTAAATCTTACAAACGATCTATGAATACATATAAAATTGTTTTAGACAGCAGAAACTTCGACAATGGATTATAAATGGTTCCTGTTTGTACAGAAGCATTACAAACACACTGTCTTTTGCATCTATTTTATGTCTAGCTCTGCCAGAAGTATCCAATAAATAGCGTTACCAACCGATTATATTCAGTAAGAAATATTAAACAGCAATATTGTCAGTTTCTAAGCGAAACCTGAAATAAAAACTAATAAATCCAAAATAAAGCGTGTTTCATTTTTGTATCCATTCTTTATAATTGATTAATGAACATTCCTCTTTGGCCGACTCGGAAACGTTTCTAATGATAAATTGGAATATGATTTTTTTGCTAAATCGATCTATCCGATAAAGCATGAAACAATGGTAGAACAATATATTATATTAGTACATTTCGTAATGAGTGTTATAAATAGCATATTAAAGTTATTCACGGCGCCGCATAACTTTCTGTTTCAAACACAGGCGGTAGATCTAGAGCAGTGGTTCTCAACCCTTAAGAGATTACGGAGCACTAAAGCAGAACTTGAAATCTTCAGGGACCCCGTATAATGAGATGTAGTGTTGGGAAGGCCCACAAAACCTCGCAACCGAAAATTTTTTTGACCACCCCCAAATGTTGATAATATTGCTCAATAATTTATGGTAAATATTAGGAAACGTATTTTATAAAAATACAAAAACCTAATTTTGATGACTTTTGTTAAGGTATCAAACGACCTAAAAACATAAGCAAAACTGTTTTTCTAAAAAAGTTTTCTAATGAAACTTTTGAGCCTGCTTCTTCTTCATTAGCAGATAAATTATGAGGTTGATGTTGCTATTTATTTGAAGTAACGCCGAGAATCCGATATTATAAAAAAGTAGTACCGATACAACCTGGCTTTGAAGTACTCACGCTTTTCTTTCCGCCATACTTGGAATTACTGCAGTTTCGCAAGTTAACCCAGGTGGGTACCGCATTGCCCCGAATTAAGGCTCCCCTAATTGTGCATGTGTAAATGTGATAGTTAAAGGTACCTTAAGAAGAACCACTTCTCTAGCCGATAGCGACTGAGCAATGAGGTAAGGGTAAGTCGTTTTAGTGGTACTAGGCGCGTCAGTTAACTCATTAATGTAGTAGTCACATGTAGTTGAAGAGCCAGATTTAATTCACAACTCTTATAACAACAAAAAACCCAGTCCATTCTTCTCTCCAATTATAGCTTTATGTTATTGAGCTATCAAGCCGTAACACTATTCTACCACTATAAAAGATGGAACTTTCTCTCTCTAGATACATGTAAATGTTAATAATTTATTTTGTCTAAATAGTGGCTTATATGGTTCATTTGCTTATGCCCTGCATATATACCTTACTTCCCGTTTTTGAAGAACAACAAGAACAAATGTAGGTAATAACATGAAATATCACATTAAACTGAAAACTCTTTGTTAGCAGTCATATTCCCACCATTGAAGATATTATTTATGAAAGTTTAAATAAATATTGGTCCTCATTCACCTTAATTGGAGCGGCCCATGGGTCAATGTAAGCTAAATGGTAAACATTTAACAAAGTTGCTTCGGGCCATTTCCAAATATTTTTGTCTACCTGGACTATTTCTGACACCCAACCAAAGAGGTTATCCGCTGTATATCCGTCAAATTTTCCGGGGATAGCAGATTGGAGGTTGGTTGGTTCAGAAACAACGACTTTGTCGAAAACCAAAATAAATTTTTCCTCATCTGACTCGTCCATATAAGGCACACTAAATTAGAAACGCTAGTGCCTGAGTCATAGTAACATTTTTTCTTTAATTCTTTGTAATCTCTTTCTTTTTTCTCACATTTCTGTAATCCAGTACAGCTGGGTGTATCTACATTATTATTTGGTTTGGATATTTTATTTGATTCTATATTTGTTTTTAAGAAAGAACCAGAAGGATCAATATTAAAATCATTTTCTTCAATGTATGAGTTTATAATTTCTTTATTTAAAATTTTTGCAATCGGCTTTTCTTTTCCAATTCTACTAGCTTTCTTTTTTGTGACTTGTTTTTTCTCAACGACTTTTTCCTTTAGTTTCACCTTTCTCATTAATTTGTTGGTTTTTGGTGCTCTATCGACTGTTCTTTTTTCTGAAACTTTTCCTTTTTTAATGGATTTGGACGCCACTGCAGGTGCTTTTTGCATTTCCAGATCCTCAGAACTGATACTTTTACCTGCAGTCACTTCAATTTCTTCTCTGCGTTTTGGGTTAACTGTAGTTTGTACCCCTCTTTTCTCTGCCATCAAGTTTAATAAAGTGTCACTTACTATGGCCGATATTTCAGTGGGATCTTGAATCGTCGGTCGGTAATTAGGATTTTTTTTTAAAACTTACTCTTTGTCAAGTGGAAAAATTCAACATGTTTTAAAACCGCTTTCCAGATTTTCGCCTCTTTGTCTACTAATACCATCCATTGCACTAGTCCTTATATTATGTGTTTTAAAATCAAGTAAAATTTCTCGCCAAACTATTTTCATTGGCTGGAAGTAGGCAACATCCAGTGGTTGGATTAGATGGGTAGAATTTGGATGAAGACACACAAAGTTAAAATATATATGAGTCAAAGTCACCCGAAATTCAAAGCAAACCGACTTAAATCAAGCTTCACCGTATGAATTATAACGGTTAACTAACGCGGTTACTACGCATATAATATGATATAAGCAATCACACAAGGAATGAAGTTTATCAATATGAGAAGCATGCTGACAAATTTTATGAAGTTCATTTTATCCATAATTTTAATCATTTAGAAATTATTTATTAAACACGCCTACAAAGGTAAATTATCTCCAGAAAAGTTATTTCGGCGGTCTATATATATTTAAGATTGATTTTTGATAATATTATTGTTAGAAGTTTCATACAAATTTTCTTGTAAATTTTTAAATGTTTTTACCTAAATGTGACAAAGTCATCCCTAAGGGTCAAAGTCACCCGACATTACGGTACTGAAGTTCCCCAGAAACAGACACCATACCTCAAATGAGACTCAATAAGAGCTAAATATACAGATCGGATGACACTTACATGTTATTCTCTCGATATAACACAGTACAAAACATCCCGAATATAATTTATTAGGTGAGCAACTTTGAAATGTGACACTTAAAAGTTAGGTTACTTATCTATATTTACGCCTAGAAATAATTGAGGCTATTAGGATAACTACAGGCATTTTTGCTTGCCCTTCACTCTATCAAAAACAACTTAAAAACTAGGATGATTAGAAATTGTTCACGCTTGCCATCAAATATACACATAATCCTTGCAAAGTATCGAATTTATCTCAGCAAAGATTTGAAATTGGATGCAATGAAATGCAAACAGGTATTGCCATTAATTTGAAGAGCAAGTTCGTGTCTCAAACGAAGTGAGAAATGTAATTTATTGTTACCACTTAAGAGTCCGCTTCCTGGCAAATAATACACGATTGTGGAAATAAAAACACCTACGTTAAATTCATCTATTTATTTACTTTACCTACAGGATTATTATATTAAATTATAATAAATTTTAATATAATATTATGCATAGCGTTATCAAATCCACCTTGACAAACCTAAATACTTGTAACAATGATAATTTTCCACAATGTTTAAGTAGTAAAATAAATCTCTATTGATTCGAATATAAATAAATTCTAGATAATTCATTGTACTGACAACTTCATTGCTTTAATTTAGGTCCGCTCTTCGCAGAGACATTAAAACGTACATAAATGTGACTATACCACTGAGGTGAAACGCTGGGAGGAAATTGTGTGCTTGTTTATTATAACGGCGTTTTGTTAATATTTTGTTTCTATCAATTACGTGATGGATCAGATAATAATTAGAAATAAACATTTGAAGAGTTAAGCAAAATACATCGCGGTAAATATTTACAACGTATGTAAAGAAGAGGGGACTAGTAATTAAATAATAATACCAGTCAGAAGGATATTTTGAGAAAAACTATAGCATTGCATTTTTGGGGAGAATCCAACTGAGGAATCAACACAGTGATTTTATTTATTTTCACCTTAATAACTTATTGGTTGAGTACGCCTATGGTACGAAGCTTTTTAGCATCGTTTTTTATATATTTTTCTCCTCTCGTTCTTCCTACGTAAACGTTAAAATAAAACTGTGCAAACTTTAGAAGGCAGGCCAATGAAATATGTTTATATTATATTTTTGGAACTTAAGATAGAATAATTACATATAAAAGAAAACTAAGCTTATTGAACGAAAAACAGAATAGTACATTACGTATCAAGGGCCGGTGGCCTCCCTCACCTTCGGCTCGGTTGGCCATCTCCGCATCTCGTCCGTAAAAGCCTCCGACGGCCCGAGATATGCACCTTATTTTTTTTTACAAGTGCTCCGAAGCTTTGATGCCAAATAAATAAAGAAATTCTTTAGACAGTTTTCCTGTCAACATGACATGAAAACACTCGCGCATGGAGAATGTAAATATATATTTATTATTTTTGACAAATAGGCTCGGTGGCCTAGTGGTATAGCGTACGCCTTGTGATCTGAGAGTCGCGGTTTCAAATCCCGCACTCGGCATCTCTGGTTTTATTTATTTTTTTACAAGTGCCCGAGTCTTTGAGGCCATATAAATAAAGAAATTCTTCAGACATTTTTCTAAAACATCTTTGAAAAATTAACTGCCGATTTAAATTATAATATAATCCGCTATTTATTATCGCTTATAGTATGGCTCGGTGGGTAGAGTGTCCGCCTGGTGATCTGAGGGTTGTGGGTTCAAATCCCGCACCGACAATTCGGGTTCTATTTATTTATGAGCACATGGTGAATCGAAGCGGGCGGGAAAAATCTTTCCCGCCCGCTCTCTTGGAAAACGCCACTTTCGGTGAAGAGAACATGCATGAAAAGAGGCACTTTCGGGGCACATGTAAAAAAAAAATGTACACAATAATTTCGAAATTAATTTTACAATGAGAAGTTTATGGACGAAAAACTATGCAAACCGTATTTTTTTGAAATGCAGTCCAGCGGGGCATCAGTTTTTGTAACTATGCTTAAACCGAGTTCTAATTAGTCGATTTTATTTATAAATATAATTGAATCTATGCCATTGAAATTAAAGAGATCAATTTGAACATCTGTTTAACGATATTGCTCAAACACATAGTATATTCAATATAAGTGAAAACTACTTTCGGACGGAGCTGATTCAATTTAATTGAACACTGCTTGCCCATGAAACCAATGCTTCAGTCACATTGAAAGATGGTTGTGTGTTTCGAGGTTAGAGTTTGTTCTCGCAATAAATCTAGCTGAACCTTTTGATATTGTATATTGAAAATCTCCAATTTCATATGGAATGGGATATATGTCAAAGTTTTTGGAATTATACCAGAGAGAGGAGTGTATACGGCGCATTAAAAGTGAGGAATATAAAAATATTATAATCCACAAAAAAAGCTATGAAAAAGTTTTTTCTGGAATGGAAATCGGTGGCAAGTATCTTAAAACTACTTGTAATTTGAAGATGAAGATGAAATAATTCTTAAATAATGAAGTTCGAATAATACTAAGGTTAACCACATATGGATGGGGACGGCAGTGGTTCGTCGTGTATATCTGCTATTCGCCGCTCTGGGTGGTATTAAGAGGACAGTTTTAGCCCAGCACTTTCCATTGAAATATCTGTAAAAAATAGTCAAATCCTCAACCTGTCTTCGACGTTCTAGGCTGTCGAGCTCGTCGTTAGCTCGTGGTCTCCGATCAGACGAATAGCCCTCCTCTCGATGGAATCTAGTAGCCGAAGAGTATGTTTGGGTGCAGAGCTCCTGACATGAGAGCAATACTCTAGTGATGGTCGAATTTGGGCTTTGTATAGTATCAAAAGTTGTTGAGGTGTGTAAAATTTTTTGGTTCGGAAGAGTTCACCAAGTTTCTGAGAAACTATCTTGGCGATTGCCACAACGTGGTTATGCCAAGATATATTTCCCTCCAGATTGACGCCCAGCAAATTAATAAGTAAAGCCAGTGAGATTGCGTGTCCTGCCATCACTATATCCGGTTCTGTAATGTTAACCTTTTTAGAGAAAACGGCTGCCTGGGTTTCCTTAGCGTTAAATTCGACTTGGTTACAGTCACTCCAAGCCAAAATTTCTTCCAGGTCTTTGTTGAGGCGTAATACTTTATGCTGTTTGCGAAGATGTGCGCCGGCCGCCGATGTTTTTGCATTCAAAGAGGAAGATGAGACAGTGTGCTATCGTCAGCAGAACTATATATCGGATTTTTAGTTTCCACTAGAAGGTCGTTAATGTAGAGTAAGAAGAGAAGAGGGTGGGAGACAATATGGACCCTTGAGGAACACCGGCATTCATGGTGATGATTGATCTACATAATCTCGATTTAAATCGTACGCCTACAGCCTACGGTACGTTAACTATTTTTCCGGCTCAACTGTATTTCTTATAATCTTACCATATTGAATTAAGAACTACTATTTTTTTCATACACAAAATTTTAATTTAACATACAAACACTGAAAAAACAAACAATTTTATTTAACAATAAGGACAAATGTTGCAGTTGTTAATCCGGTAGCGTCAAACGTGAAAGCAGGTATGTAAGACGTCCTTTCCGATAAGGGCACTATAAAAAGTACGTTCCGAATGCTCGTAGGCGACGTAATATGTGTCTATATGTCTATAATAATTAATAGAAAACGGCAAAGGGAAATTATACTGATTTTCAGATCTCCCCGATTGATTTTCTGGGTTGTTGTCTACAACCTACCTAATAATGTGAATTGTTTATTCTTCAAAGACTGTGAACTAGAGCCGTATCCTCCTTAATTTAAAATCCTTGAGTATCGCAATCTGAAATAAAAGTGACAAAAGTCAACGACTTACAACCTTTAGATATAACAAAGCAAAACAAAATATCTAAAACTTACTATATAATTAATAATAACTTGTTAGATGTTGATAGTATCGGTTTTCTTTAAGAGGTATAATATTAATCAGATCTGACCACTATGACTATGACCATTAGATATAAGATATAATCATTAACACACAGAAGTTATCAGTATCTTATTTCTTTTACTAGTAAAATACATCTAGAAATTACAACTTTGAGTTGTGTTTAAATATAGGAATAGTATCGCAATTTATAGTAAATGCAAATAAAAGTACTTGTAAAATTTATTATATGATGATTGATTTTGACTTGTATAATTTTTCCGCAAGAGAATTTCACTTAATATTTTAACATTAACATTTCAAAAAAAATACCACAATCGACGAAACGGATATAAATTTACATTTTGACTCGAGCGGTAAACATAAGGGAATAAATATTTCTGCCTTTAATTAATTTCACTTTGATTGGAAATTAAAATGGAAATAAATTTTCAACAATCCCATTTTAATTATTCTAAAAAACTTTTCTTGACTTGTGCCACTTTCCTTTCGGATAAAAGTTATATCAAGAAAAGTAATATTTTAGATAAATTATACAGGTTTTTAGACCATACATACAGGAAAGATTATAAATTTTGAAATTTTATCTATAAAAAATAAATAAGATTTTAGAAGAATTTTTTGGTTTGTTATGACATATTACAGTGAGGACGTAAAGTAAGGAATAAATTCATTATCTCGCAAACTACAATTTTTTTTAAAAATCGCTCGGACCCTTCGATTTTGTTTTTCGAACGCGCATATTCTGACATAAAATGTAGATATACAGGGTGTTGTAAATAAGAGTGACACAAATTTTTTTTTTCCTAAATAGAACCCACTTTATATTATTGCATGTACGGATTCTTCGGAAAATCCTAAACATTTTTCATGTAGCATGTGCTATACCTTAGTCCAAGCGTTTTGGAGTTATTCTCATTCAAAATTTGAAAAGTGGAAAAAGTCATGGAGAAAACAAAGAATAAAATTATTTTAAAAATGTCTTATTTATCGAAAAAACACTTAGGTGAACTTAAAAATAATTTTTCTAAAGTAAATGTTCGAAGTGTCTTCCGTTGGTCAACTGACAATAGCCTAACCGATCTACAAATTCTCGCTGAACATTTCGAACCATTTGGGGTGTAATTTGCCGAATTTCTTGCCGGATGCGATTTTTAAATCATCTAAATTTGCAGGCTGGCTTTTGAATACTTTTCCCTTAAGGTATCCCCATAAAAAAAAGTCGAGTGGTGTTAAATCGGGTGACCTTGGCGGCCACTCAATTAAACCACCTCTTCCAATCCACCCGTTTGGAAAAGTATCGTCCAAATATGTACGAACTCCCACAGCGAAATGTGGGGGAGCACCATCTTATTGCAACCAGATATTATGATGTGGCAAATCGGGACGTTCTAACTCAGGAAAAAGGGTGGCCAGTGCTGGAACATGTTCTTGTTCTAAAAAACTCAAGTATCTCTCGCCTGTTAAATTTCCGTCAAAAAAGAAAGGCCCTATAACAATGTCATCGACAACGCCAGCCCACACATTGATCTTTTGATTAAATTGTGTGTGTCCTTCCCTCATCCAGTGTGGATTTACATCGGACTAATATCGATAATTTTGGGTATTTACGTCACCATTCAAGCAAAATGTGGACTCATCGGAAAAAATTATATTTTTTACAAAATTTCTGTTTATGAAACACATATCCTGTAAACGCTCACAAAATTCAAGGCGCCTCTCAAAGTCCCTTTCCAAAAGTTCTTGGAGAACTTGCATTTTATAAGGATGGTATTTATTTGTATGCAGTATTTTAAGAACTGTTGTTTTTCCAATATCCACGTCACTTGCTACCTGCCTAGACACCACATGCTGGTTATCTTGAACTGCCAGTAAGACTTCTAATTGTTGATTTTCATCAACTTGAGGACGACCAAATCTAGGGACATCTCTTACATGACCGAATTGCCTAAACTTGTACTCAATTTTGCTTACTGTTGATTGTGATATTGGCGGACGATTGGGGTATTTTTGATTATAACTCACAAGTTTCTTGCTGTGTTCTAACCCTATCACCGTAGCGCTTCACGCATGCTGACTACAGGTTTTCCTCAGCGTGCATGAATCAATGCACGTCTTGATTGATTGCGAAATATCTGATTTTCAAATTTTGAATGAGAATAACTCCAAAACGCTTGGGCTAAGGTATAGCACATGCTACATGAAAAATTTTTAGGATTTTCCGAAGAATCCGTATATGCAATAATATACAGTGGGTTCTATTTAAGAAAAAAAAATTTTGTGTCACTCTTATTTGCAACACCCTGTATATCTACATTTTATGTCAGAATATGCGCGTTTGAAAAACAAACTCGAAGGGTCCGAGCGATTTTTGTAAAAAATTGTAGTTTGCGAGATAATGAATTTATTCCTTACTTTACGTCCTCACTGTATATATACTAGTTGAAGCTTCCCATCCGTAATATACCGCTTCCAGTAAATAATATTAAAAATCGGAAAGATACGCCAATTTTAGTGTGAAGGGGGACACTTTTACTTAGAATACTGAGAGTATTCACCTGACGACGACTGGAGATCGTTACCAGTTGAAACGTTGTATTATAAATCAATAAAGACACTGGATGTCCAAAATGCGTCATCATTTTTTGTTAATTTTTAGCCAGAGTTGAAACATTCTGGTTGAATGTAGGTTATTTTGTGATGGTTAAAAAACTACTCTATCAAAAATCTTGCTATAATATATTGCATAGAAACTTTCATTATTTAAAAAATATACACGGAAAGTAATTAAATCTATTTTGCTTTAATATGTCACTCTCCCATATCCTCTTATGTTAAGTTCCGACTGGCTTAAATTGATATAACCAGGATGTGGGTTGTTCAAAAGGATTTTTTCCAGTTAATCTTTCCAGATTAGCGTGTCTTTTTACGTGATTTTTATTTTCTTTTGTCGAAACAACAGTCTAATTAATTGGTTGATTTGGTTTGTAATTGACACATGATTAAAGATATGGTTTGGAAAATAAAGTAAACCCAAAATAATGGAGTCAAATAATACAAGTTGTACACGGTTTTCGATGGTTTTACGGAATATCTCCGGTATTAGTAAAGATCGAAGGATGCGGTTTTCTCAGTATTTTATTACTATCTTATGAAATAAAAGATGCCATAATTAAAATTATTCTAGGAATCATCATTGTTTTTGTTATACGGGATGTTTTTGAGAAAATATATTATTACAAAACAAAAGCGACTAAACAGAACTATGGAAAACAAAAAAAAGCTAGTGGGTGGCAAGGGTACCAATAGACAAAACAATATTTACTTCAATAAAATACTTGAGAAAAATCCTAACGTCATTGCCAACAAATTTAACACATATTTTGTACAGAGTATTGAAGATATGACAAATCGTATTAGCCAGGGAGATAGTGAAGAGGTAGTTAGAAAAATAGGACCCATCGACACAAAGATGGACAGTTTCAAAATCTTGTCATTGATGGATTTAAGAGAAGTAGTGAAAAATCTTAAAAAGAAAAAAGCAGTGTATAAATAATAATAACAAGGATATTACAAACTTCGTTGGAGGTAATTGGTGACATATATCTGCAATTGATAAATACCAGTCTAGAACATGGTACCTTTCCGGAACAATGGAAAAAATCTACTATAATCCATATAGAAAACACCAGCCACCGCAAATAAATGTGAAGAATATAGACCTATAAACATGGTTCCAGTATATGAACAACTTCTTGAGAAATTGATAAATGAACAAGTCATAAATTATTTTGAAAAAAACAATCTCCTAAGCAAATATCAAGCGGGATTTCGAAGAGGAAATTCTTGTGAATGCGCGCTGTACAAACTGTATTGTTAAAATAGAAAACTGCTCTAAGACAAAAACAGATAATTGGTGTAGCGTTTTTGGACTTTCGGAGAGCTTTCGAAACTATAGACCGTAAGTTACTTTTAGAAAAGTTAAAGAAGTATGGTCTGCGTAACAATGTGATTAAGTGGTTTGATAACTATCTAAAAAATCGTTCGCTGGGAACAAGATATATGAACAATACCTCAGTGCCAAAGAAAATGCGTTTGATGTACCCCAAGGAACTATACTGAGCCCTAATTTGTTTATAGTGTACATAAATGACATTATAAAAAATATAAAGAACTGCCATATTCAACTTTTGATACCTTATTGTATTTTATAGGCAAAGATGTAAATATAATTGTAAATACTATAAATGAAGAACTAGCAGGATTATTTAGCTGGCTGACACAAATTGGACTAAGTTTGAACATAGACAAGACACAATTTATGCTCATAAAAAGTAGGTTTAATGATATTTCAACAAAGACTCATGGTGGAATTTATGTAAATAATGTACAGATACAAGTAGAACAATACAAATATTTGGGCGTCATAGTGGACGAGAATTTGACGTTTTCTCAACATGCCGAATACATAAATAAAAAAGGGTAAAAAAAATATCCCTTCTCGGAAGAATGAGTTCTTATTGAACCCACTGGACCAAACAAATTATTTATAAAGCAATAATAAATATGTAATTTTTTATGTGATATGTATATGTATTATTAATGATTTTTTTGTAAGATTGTTAGCAATTGCTATTAACAATAAACTATTATTATTATTTAACATTTTGGGACACCCCCATTTTTCGGTTATCCTGAAACTTATCAAGAAGAAATAAAATTTGCCCTTTGTAGTTTTTTACTAGGTTCAATAAATTTGAAGAAATGAAACAAATTTCCTTTTTTAATATGAGTAACCTTATACCGGGTGTCCCGCTAAGGTCGACCAGCGGCGATATCTCCATAACTAATTGTTCTACAGCTTTCGGGAAAAAAAATTATCACCAAAGTGATTCCTAGAACTCTAATAAAATTATTTTCAAGTTTCAAATTTTGCTGCTGGATGGCGTATTCTGTATTCAAAATCAAAAAATAATAACAACTCTTAAAATCAATAGTGAAGGTATATCACTTGGAACTGTTTTCCAATTAACACTCTACAAATTATTTATTTGACATCTCCTAAAATAAAGGGGTGGGGGGGGGGGGGGGGGGTGGTAAGGTTTCATTTGCGGTAAAGAGAAAGTTCGATATCTTCCAAATATATTAACCGATTTTATCAAACGTAGTCTGGTTTTAAAGCTATTTAATAGACGAATTATATTCTGTAATAATACTTAAGTTTTAGTTTAGGACTGAACCGCTAGATGACATTTTTGGAAAGCTTTAGTAATTTACTCAATTTTCCATGAAAAGTTAAATGAAAGCCTTACTCTTTAATTTGCTAGTTTTATGACTCGTAAAATTATTTAAAAAGTGGCGTATACTAGAAATCAATATCCCATTTCAAACTTAAGTTATGAGCAATAATCTATTTTTTTACATTTTTAAATGATAGAATCAAATACTCGTAGCCCTGAAAATCCAAACAATAAAATTTACTATTAGCTGTCATTATTTTCACAGTAATTTGTTTGTTTGTCTCCTTTCTGCTAAGCGCGCTACCATCGCCGACCAGCGCCATTCGTGTACAATTTTCCTAGACCAGGTGTCGGCAACGTTTTGAGACGGAAGAGCCAAAAGTTATAATTTACACAATTTCTCAGTTTTTAAAGAGCCACTAACGGCCGCAATTTGATATCGAACGAGACATAACTTGACTTCGAAAGAGCCGCATGCGGCTCGCGAGCCGTTGGTTGACGACCCCTGTCCTAGAACATTAAAATTCAAAGCTCCGAACAGTTTATTTTTTGGCTTTAACAAAATAAATTAAATTAATCTTAATAATAAATAAATACATATAATTCCAAGAAATTCATAAAATTCATAACCTAACCCCAACATTTATAGAGACAGAGTTAAATACCGTTAATTTTGTCAATTATGAAAGTTTTCCATATTTGCTTAAAACAATATTCAAATTATTATTGCAACAATTATAATTACATAAATCAGGTTTATACCAACCCTATTATACAGGGTGTCCGCTAATTAATGAGAAAAACCACAGACTCCTTACATAAAAATATTAGGATTTAATTATATTTGCCTATATCCGACAGTTGATATTAACTGAGATACAGGATTTAACGTTAAAACTTCATTTTTGTTTTCCTCTAATAACTTTGCGTGAAACTAACGTTTTTTGTTTTAAATTTGGCAATTTGGCAGTTTTTTAGGGTTAGAAATTGATTTTGATTGACATTTATTAGGTCATAACTTTTTGTGCCTTAGTGTATTTAAGTTTTAATGAAAGTAATACTTTTCTCATATTTATTACGTAAAAAAAGGTATACTAAGTTCAGGTTTCCCAGGGTTACCTTTTCGGAGATATTTGCATTTAAATTGTTTAATGCACCCTGTCCAATTATTATTAATTTTCAAACAAAATTTTTTTCTTAAAGTAACCGATGAGAAAACAAATAAAATTTAGTTCCTTTTGATACGGTTTTTTCATTAATTAGCGGACACCTTCAGACTTATTTAAAACCAACTTAATTTGTAAAAAACACCAAGTACCCATATCACAAAATCACATAGTTTTCGCGTCACAACACATCTAAGTACCATTCAATCTGAAATAGTATTTTAAAGTGCTACTGTGTAGACAAAAGTACGCCCTTATTGTCTACACAACACGTTGGTTCCGTCGATCAATATTGAACTGCTGGACTGGGGCACTGCCGTCGCGAAAAGAACAAATAACTTAATAATTTAAACTCGGGTTTAAGTATTAACATAAAATTTAACACACAAATCTGCTTGAAACAGCATTAGAAACCGGCCGGCTAATTTGGGAAGAACAGCTGATGTTTGGAGAAACGTGTTGCATATTTACGCGACTGGGGTTGATACTTAAAAATACAGCGTTGCCACTTTCGATGTTTTATAAGGTTATATTAATGACATGTCTCGAAATGGCATCCGCGCGGGGTCTATCAACATAATTATTTCATAATTCTTCTTCAGTAAAGGATTAATAAATTTGATTAGCCCATTAGAAATTAGCGTTTTTATTATTTCTGAATTTCTATTGCGAAATAATTTGTATCCTATGGTTCTGTTGTTTTATGTGTACGGTAGGTTATTGTAATGTGTAATTATGCGTTAATATTTATTGCTTTTATGTTGTAATCTAATAATAAGTGCATATCTTCAAAAAAAAATAATTGGAAACACGTGGGTGTCTGTGTGTTTCTTTAAGTGATTTAGTGCAAATGTTCCGAGAGATTGGAAATAAGAGGCGGAATGGGGTTTAGTGGGTATAAGCTTATTATGCAGTTCCACATTATCATCAGGGTACGTGATGAGCATAAAGCTTTTCCCATAGAAAAAGGAACAAAAACCTGAAGATGTCTGTGCTCTGGATTACTTGCTAGTGTACTGGCACCTGGATTCACTTCTATTTGGATACTAGGTAAACTAAATATTTATTTTTATAAGAATCTAAACTTATATTATTTTCTACACTGGCAACATTGGGCTTGAACATCTGTTGATTACACAGCTTGGCAATGTAATATGATCATATATGAATGTGCCGAGGTGTAACCGGGTGGGTTTAGGGGTGAATTATCCCACTTTTTAAACGTTCGATTAAAAAAAATATATGTAGCACTTCTCTAGGACACCCCTGGAGTCACCCATTTAAATATAATACGTCATTTCCATAACACCTTGTATATGTCATTTTTTTATTGTTCATTGTATTGTTCTTGTGCCCTTTACTCCATCCAACATCCCGATTTAGTCCTAGAGGTTGTTCGGGTTTATTCGGTTATTATATGCATTGTGATATAAGATACTTTCTAGGGAAGTTATCCGTGCATTTTTTCTCGTTTTCATAGGTGATCGTAGGAAAATTATTCTTTCTTGCAATGCTTAGGTCGGGCATCTTTGGTGAAGAGGAATATTATACACTTTAGGTAATTACGCCCGAAAGAGCACTTTATTCCAAATATTTGCATATACTCTAACCGTGGCCCTCCAATTTCCTTATCTTCAATGTAAATATACTTAAATTTATTCAGGTTTTGACAAATTTCAAGGCATGTCTTGCATATTATGGGATGGTCTAATTAATAAGGGTATATAGAAATACAGTATATAATTTCCATCGTTAATGATGATTTATTTTTAAAATAATACTGCACACTTTCTGATTGTAGAATAATATCGCTTGGAACTCGATCGTATGTCACTGAACCTTGTGATGTTAATTTTCTTGGAATAATCGTAGAAGGAACGTTAACGGGAAGGTTGGGTAATGTGCGCCATGAAGTAACTGTCGGTTTCTTCAGTTGCAGTCTTACATATAATATGATAAAGTACAATAGTTCTTGCAGAAGGAAGGTATTTCATTATTTATACTCGTATATCATTCATATCGATACATTAATTTATTTTAAGATATAACAATAAGGATATTATAATATTATACAGGGTGTTATGGAAATTACGTATTATATTTAAATGGGTGACTCCTTGGGTGTCCTAGAGAAGTGCTACATATATATTTTTTTTCAAATCGACCGCTTTAAAAGTTTAGTGGGGTCCAGCCCCTTAAACCCACACCTCATACGGCGTTTGTTCGAGTTTGTATGACATGTCACACTGTGGTGGCATATCAGAAAACAGGTGTTACGTGAAATGTTGCCAAACTGTGTAAAAATGGAAAACTTAATTTCTTATAACTATTTAGCTTACTTAGAAAGTAAATCCACGCTGACAGGAGTAAGAAATCCAGACATTTTCAGTTCTTTTTTTATGGGAAAAGCTTTATGCTCATCACGTGCAAATTGCACTAAATCACTTAAGGAAACACATAGACACCGTTTCAAATTAGTTTTTTTGAAGATATGCACCTGTTATCAGATTACACGAAAGCACTAAACACTAACGCATAATTACACTTTACACTACCGCACACATAGAACAACAGAACTTAATTATTTCGCAATAGAAATTAAGAAATAATAAAAACGCTAATTTCTATGGGCCATTAACCCTTTACTAAAGATAAAATAAAAAAATTATATTGTCGTAGGAACTACCATTTGAAATAAATGATCGAATCCAAGGTGCTTTCTTTCTGCACATTTGCCATTTCCGAGACTATAATTATACAGGAAAGTAATATTACAGAAGGAAATTCCGCAATTTATGAATATAATCTTATAAAACATCGAAAGTGGCAACGCTGTATTTTTACCGATGAGCTTAATATTGATCGACCGACCGAGTAAACCCGAACAGACAACGTCAAGACACGAACACGAACACGACACGGTATTATTTAGTTTCCACATTTTTAGATGTCAAATATGAATGTATGGAAAAATTTGCCAGACCACCAACTGATAACATCTTATACAATAAGAGCGTATTTTTGTCTACACAGTAGCACTTTTAAATATAATTTTTTTTGTTTTGTTAAAGTTGAGACTCAAATTGTGCTTATTTTTTAAACAGTATTTGAGAGGCCCTTAATGATTTAAAAATTTCATAAACATCATTCCTACATTCAAAACGGAGATAACGCGGTAATTAGCAACATTTTCATTTGAAAAACTCATTAATGCTACTAAATGGCTCGGAAACATTTACATCGATTGCCCTTTTTAGGAAAACATTTTTTACCACCAAAACCTTTTTGCAGCGTGCTCATTTATAATCCTTAACCGGGTAAAAGTATTTTGGGGAATTTAAACTAAAACATTTTTAAACGTACAGCAGAAAGATTTAAACGATGTACATAGTTCTCGCTTCTTTGTATTAAGATGATATTATGAAATTTTCTGTTCCTGAGGAAAATATTTATACGAGGGAAACTAGAAACAACTAACTTGCCTAGTATGAGGTTTAATAGAAATATACTTCTTGTGTGCAAATTTGAGTTCAATTTGGTTAAGGCCGTACTTTGTAGAGAAAGAAATTTATTAGTGACTGAAACTCCCGCGAGCTGGACATACTAGCGATATCACGACGTGGTGCAAAATACTCCTTGAACAGCGGCTCCGCACTGAAATACAACAACCATCGAATTTGGGCCAATCGGTGAATCTTCCGTCTCGGCATATTTCAAAGACAATGTTATTTTAATGCTCGCAGTAGTCATAGTCTTCTTCCCCTTACCTCACCGCCCGGCACGGCAGTTCGAATAAAATATAATTTCTTCTATTTAGCCCTTTCTTGAATACTCAAGGAAGGTCAGTGAGAGTTTTCGCGTTACCTACTTAACATAATGAGAAATGGCTCTTACCATATTACAACAGTCGAAAGTACATAATAATATTATTATACATATATATATGCTCAAGAACACTAAATATGTTTAAATTAAAACAATCCAAATACACAATATTACACAAACGATCAATAATTATTAAAAGTATTATAAATTCAAATAAAAAGAATGACGCTGCAAAAATGGCCAAACAAAAGGCGCTTTGCTGGAAAATATATGCCGGTACTTCTACGGAAAGCTACCACCTCGCGTTCGCGAAATCAGAGAACAATAGATATAGGCTTTTATAGGACTCTTCAAGCGCATAATATAACTACGTAATTTTTTAACCTATTTAAAAAATGTAAAATAAAAAATATTTATGATTTTCTGCGTCCGTCGATGAGTTTAGAAAATCGACATTTTCGGTTTGAATTTAAAAAAAATTAATTTTGCCAAGAAATTATACACAAACTACACAAAAATAGAAAATTTATTAAAATCGCACTAAAAATGATAAAGGATTGCTGGTTTTTTTGAAAAGGTGGTTTTCGACGAGTGGTAGATCAGCCTTAAAATCTTTGCTATGAAAATATCTGCCAAATGTGGCATAATATTACGGAATCCACCTGTAATTGGTTTCTATGTACTTAACCCTTTCGCTGCGGAGAGGTCTTCAACCTAACTCCAGTGCGTCATACTTTATAGTACTGTAGCATGGGAGCAGTTTGCAAAAATCCAAAATTTCTACAAGAAATACAATAATATCGAAATAATCAATGTTTACTCATGCTTATATAGGATAATAATAAATGTACTCGCATAAGTACTTTCACGCGCACTCGCAAAAGTATTTGCACACACAGTCGCATACCCGTAAGCATAAAAACATTCATAGTAAATATACGCATATAAACACATACCGGCTGTTTCAGGAGGAACGATCCTGTTTTTGTTGTTTAAATTACTGAAATAAAATTTGATGGGTTTGTTCGCATTTTACGAAATGACTGACTCCATTTTGTAACTGCCGGTTTAACCGGAAATGACTTAATTAACTTTTATTTTGTTAATAGAACGCCCAGTATATTTTTAGCTATATCGATTCAGAACACCATTCCAATCAACTAAATAACTTTTCTTTTATTTTTCATCTGGATTGCTATGACTCCCTAAAATGGTTTACTTTACTTCTAAGCCAATTTCTCGATAAAAATGCAATTTTCTAGTTTTATAGTGTTGTAAATTATGTACACACTTTTCAAAATTTTAAGAAGGCCTTTTCTTAGAAAATTCAATTTTTTCAAATGGAAACCTATTGGCTCACTCCGGCAACAAGATAGAGCACTTTTTTCAAACAATTTGATAACACACACCCTTGTGTCAAGTTAAAAAAGGAGAGATAATTTATTTGCATTATAGCATGCACTTAGCCAAAATTATACTGGGTGTTCTATTTAAAAATCCAAAGTTGACGTCATTTCCGATTAAACCGGAAGTGACAAAATTTAGTCCGACATGTCATAAAATGCAAATTAATATCACATACAAACCACCAAATTTTATTTCTGTAATTAAAAAAATTAAAAAGTTATCGTTCCTGCTGAAACACCCGGTATAACACACCCAAGTATATCTAACAATTAGTAACATGCACACTCTCGCACACGAACTCGCTCAACCTAACAGGTATGATTTCAATTCATACTAAATATCGGGCGATCGCACCAACGACACGGAAAATCAAGGTCAGAAAATTCGGACGTCCGCAACGAACGGGTACTATTTCTCTAGGCAATGTAAAAAACTGAAAAGTCAGGAAGAACAGGACATCCACTAACAATCTCAACAACAAATCTAAAGTTAAATAACAAAAGAAAAATAGTAGTTATTTTTTAACAAGCCGCCATTTTGTTTTGGGTATCCAATATTCTGGGATCGTAAAGTACTCGATAGCACCTTTAAAACGACGTATCGCAAGACCTCACATCCTATTCAATTTTTCTTATCAAGATGTTACTCCGCGGCCATTTTGAATTTGAGCACCATGAAATATACAAGAAAGAGTAGCTCTCTACTTCCTACTATACTATGTCAAGTTGCATTTATTTTCCTAGGCGATAAATGAAATAAAGGATAATAAGAAATAACAACAATGCAATTTTTTAAATGCCGCCATTTTGTTTTTGTTGGGCATACAGAAGTAATATTCTGGGATCGTAAAGTACTCGATAGTATCTTCAAAATGATGTACCGCAAGACCCCCCTTCCTATTTAATTTTATTCCCTAAAATGGCGCCCATCCGCCATTTTGACAGTTAGTACTGTCATTATTCCTCCAAAATGAAGTTAACATTCCCCCATAACCCACACCCAAGTTTTGTAAAAAAAAAATTAGCGGCTCAAAAGTTATTATGCCGTTTCGACTATATACACATACTGTATATGTTAATATGCAAGTGGTTTTAGATCTAAAAGTTAAAAGTAAAACTAATAGTAACGCCTTATAAAATTAATACAGATATTATGTGGTGGGCACTGACAATACAAAAAAACACATACAATTTAGCCCTATTTTCTAACCTATATATTTTTCTCAGTGTAGCATAATCCTGTACCGTGATAGCTTGTTTCACGTCTACCGACAATAAATAATGCTGGACATAGGCAACTTCTAATACATTTCACCAAAATTTTTCTAAAACATGCTTCGCGCGCTGCAAGATTACTCGCTTAGAACGAAATTGTAATATCTCAATTTTTGGTATTGTAAAGTTAAGACATGAAAGTTCTAAGGTACATGGCTACTTTTTTCAAAAAAAAAATATCAGCGACGATATTAACCTTGAAAAATGCCTAAAAATATGCACTTTTGGTCCGATCTTAAAAAATTTTTTACTTACTTTTTTCAAAAAAGGGCCATGTACCTTAGAAATAGAAACATTTCTTTACTAAAATTTAACTTGTCCCGTCAGGTAGTTCAAATAGCCTTTCCAGAATCCTGCAGTAGCGAAACGTTGTTAATCATCCTATAAATTTACGCATTGTACGCCCTTAATAGTTTGTATTTTATGAAGTGTTTTACGACAGAAATAAATATCAAATTTTTAACGATAATTTTAAATAGTCCTGAATATATGCAAGAACAAATGTATCTGGATGTACGGAGAGGAGATTCTATAATATACAGGGTGTAACAAATTCGTCCATCACCTTTGGGATTTCGGAAACGGTAAGGGATATGAAGTCGGTTAAATTGGGGTAAAGTTGAGTAATCAAGGGCCCTATAATATACCGTAAAAAGATCTAAAATAAATTCAGGGGTTTTCAAAATATTTGGAAAAATCTACAAGTTTTAGTTTAGGTTTTTATTTTTTCCTGACTTTGTTCGAAGACATGTCCAAAAGTAAATTTCACTTTATCATTGCCACTTTTTATTCTCCACAAGATGGTATCATCAGATCTTTAATGCGACATGTCGTCTTTGGGTCACCATCATCAACTTACTTTTTTAAATACGGGCATGGATCTTTTTATTAAAATTTTGAAAGGCAAACTAAATCTACATTCAGCGGTATACAACATTTACTAGTTTTCCGACGTTTTGTTTCTGAAATTGACAATCTTCATTAAAATACCCCTAGTTCCCTAGTACGTTCTTGAAATTTACTTTATCTTTTAATTTCGGTATAATTCGGAAATATAAAACTTAATGCTTCTTTTAAAAGTCTTAAGAGGATGATGGCTTTAAGAGTCAAATTCTATTTGTATTAATTAAATAAATTACTTGTACTGACACTGAGTATAAATTGGATACATCTATTAGCTTAAAATAAAAAAAACAGTAGTAGTTCGTAATATTAATAATTAAGGACTGAAATAGCAACACCTAATTTAAAAATAATCAGTTTCTTAGAAACAAAAGTAAATTACTGGAACTTACTAGAGGTATCTTAATGAAGATGATCAATTGTTGTATACCGCTGAACGTAGATATTTCTTTCATAATCTGAAGAAAAAAATCCTGGCTCATATTTAAAGACGAAACGCCGCATTAAACATCTGATGAGGCCATCTTATGGAGAATGAAAAGTATAAATGAGAAAGTTAAATTTATTTTGTGGACATATCTTCGAACAAAGACAGGAAAAAATATTAACCCCAACGCAAAATTTTTGATTTTTACAAATATTTCAATTCCCAATATCTATTTTTAATTTTCAAAAATTTCACCCAAGCTAGCCGACTTCGTGTCTGTACCATTTTCGAAATCCCAAGGGAGAAGGGCGAATGTGTTACACCACGTATACAGGGTGTTCCTTAATGACGTACGAATATTTCATGGTGTGATTCCTTAGGTCATTTTATAAAGAAAAGTTTATATGAACATATGTCCGCAACGGCTTAAATATTTTGCTACAGGGTGTTGAATGTTTATTTTTAAATGGTTATTTTTTAATATCTCCGAAAGTACTTTAGATTCTATTTTCAATTTTGCTATGTGTTAATAGGATATAGAACCACAAATTTTAGTTAGAAAAGTTATTCAATTGTTCCACCAGTGGCGTACCTGCAAACATATCCTCTGATATTTTTTACAAAAAGGATGGTTGGTACGCCACTGATATTTTTCAATGTGGATAATTTTTCTGATTAGTCTGATCAATTCTACATGAAAACGGTCTCTTGAATTTTTCTCGTCAGACGCACCGTTCTTGATTAAAATCACTAAATTCATATTGAAACCCATTCTTATTAACATTGATAAAATAAATAATGATAAATTTTGTTTTATAAAAATTGTTGGAGTGGGCAATTCCTTTCGAATATGGGCGGAAGCTTGCCTTTTAAGTGAAGGTGGCCATTTCCAAAAATTTTTATAAGAACCAAAATTTATCATTAATTATTTTATCAATGTTAACAATTAGAAATCATAACAAAAACGGATGAAGTGGCAAGAAACAGAAAACAATTATCAAATTTATAATAATTTTTTGCAAGAATTTGGACTCATAATACCATCGACCAATGGACAATTTTAACATAATTTTTAACTTTTTTCAACTTTATCTTAAATATAAGCGCAAACTTTTCGCAGCTCATTATGGACAACGATTTATTGGTTTTTTGGAAAAAAATAAAATTTAGATTAATATCACACTTTTTTTTGTTCGGTGTTGCAGCAGATATATATTTTTTTACTTTATGTTGTATTTTTCAGTGGTTGGTTATTTCAGGGTGTGTTTCTGGGGGGTCCAAGCCACTTAAATTGAAAAAATAATCGTTTGCAGCGCTAACCATGAGCATCCCTTCAGGTAGTTTAATTTAACACCACCCCCACCACCACTGTCTCCAAATCCTGGCTACGCCCTGGCAACCATCAACATTTTGTAACAGCAATAACATTTACGTGCTATACCTACATGGATCGAAGTGTACACAGTTTCTTATCTAGAATATTTACAGCTATTTTCATTGCATATCAACTATATATAGAATTTTTCTGGAAGAAATTTTATCCGAAATATCAACATTTTTTAACGACAACGCAAGAAAATTTAATTTCATTATAATTGGTTATAGTAACTAACAAGGGGTGAACTCAAAGTCACGGTCTCACAAATTATATATAGTATATTAAAGATTAAACGTGGTTATATGTTTCGCCCATCCGGGCATCATCAGACCAAAAAAAATTTTATTCAAAAAATTTTTGGAACCGAAAATTTTGTAACTACTTGATGTTTGTGCAGTTGTTTGTGTTGTGGCGTAAGTTTTTATTTTAAGGTAATTTATTGACGTTGTTTCGTGGTTCTATCTTTTTTCTGTTAAAAAAATTTTTTAAATTAATTTTCTTAGATCTGATGATGCCTGGATGGGCAAAACATGTAATCACGTTTAAAATTTAATATACTATATATAATTTGTGAAACCGTGACTTTGAGTTCACCCCTTGTTAGTTACCAAACAGGTCTCTTGGAGAGAGTCGAAGTTTTCTTTGATATTGGCTATAGTATTTATCCTTATTTATTGTTAAATATTCGCAGTATAAATAGCAACTTTTGGTTAAAATAGGTATATTTTAAAATTAAACTTTTATCTAATAAATATTTAAAATGGTAAATCAGATAGGTAATTGATTTTAGGAGCCTATCGGTTTCACAAAGGAGTTCCAAAATATAATTACCTACTTTCTAAATGGAAGGTAAGGTTTTATAGAATTTGTAAGCACTCAATGAGCCAGTATAATTTTATATATTAGGCCAAGAAGGCTCTCTCTTTAAAGGTAAAGGTGTCTAGAAAATGAAAAAGCATAAGAAGACAATTAAAAAATATAAATCTTTCAACTTAAATGGACATTTAAGACACCATAAAGTGAACATTGCACACAAAATATGTCATTAGATGTACCTAACCTTTTTTAATTAAATTTTATATATATAGGGAAGATGATCATTCGAATTCTTAAAATAAAATAGAGCCTGAATATTTGAAATTTTAGTTTTTTAAGGAAAAATTTTATTCAGTTTTCTGAATTTACATTAGTTAATTAAAACTTTTTTCAAATTTTTAAGACATTTGATGTTTTTTAAAAAATGAGAAAATATCCTTAAAAATATGTTAATAATACAGCGATATTATGGAAATGGTTTAATATATTAAAATGCGCGACTCATTGGTTGTCTTAAAGAAACACTCCATACTTTTTTTTTAAATCGATCTTCTAAGAAATTAGGTAATGACCCCTACAATCAGACCACAAGCGCCGCACGCCAATGATGTCGTGAAATTCAATTTTTCACGAAAATAATTTATAAAAAATTTATATTTTATTTAAAAAAAAACCGTTGAAATACTACAATAAAACAATGAATAAAATATGCTGACGGCCGCCCCGAAATTTCGTCATCCCGGTGTTTGACTAGCAACAGCAAAATAGGACGTAACCAACAAAGGGAATATTTGCAGTCAGTGCTTTTTTCGGTAATAGTTAGTCAATTTTCGGTTCAATAGAGCAGCGCTACGCTCTGCCAGACGGTCTTCATAATTTTACGAAATTTCGTTAAAGTGTACATAAGGTCATATGTGAACGTTTTCATATTTTGAGATATTAACATCGTATGTATTTGTCTCTTTTACAATACAACCGAAGGTCCTAAATGATTTTTAATGGAAATATCTAAGAATTGCAAATATTCAGAAGACGTATGTGTCAAAATTGTTTTTACAATATCAAAAAAAGGTCTTATGTACGGCAAGTTGAACGTAATATTCTATAATTAGGTAGAAATTAATAATATGTGCATCACATAAAGTCACATGTGCATTCATATTACACTTACGCCTGTATAATTTGAATAAATTATTGACAAAATCACATGTATCCACTTACAACCTAGTGTCAAAATAATACTTAAAGGTTATTATTATAGATTTATTCCAGGCCCCGCAAATGAATTATTGAAATCAAAGCTAAAATAAACTTCCATTTTTTACATTAAAAATATTATATGCTCTCTAAGGTTGGCCCGTAATTTTATTTACAACCATGTATGTAATGCTGACATTTCAGACTTTTTAAAAGTTTAAAAGGAACATAAATTTACCTTTGACATTTATCTAGATGGAAAGTGACATTTACCCGGGTGGTTGGTTGGTTGGTTGGTTAAAGGCGGGGTCGGTTTAAAGGCCCGAACTTCAAATCACTGCAGCCTTTCGGCTTATTGTGTGCCCCGATCTTGTTAGAAGATGTTTGTTCCATCTATGAGGTCCAGTAACCTTCTACCAAGCTTCATGTCATGTGGGAGGTTATCACCACGTTGTATGTTCCCGAAGATATTTTGTCTTCTGCGGGACAGCGCTCCGCAGCGGTATATTATGTGTGAGGCGGTTTCATCCTCTTCGCCGCAGAGTCTACATTCAATGGATCCGTTGTTTAGCCCTATCCGTTGAAGGTGTTTTCGCAAGTGGCAGTGGCCTGTTAACAGACCCATCACTTGTTTCAACTGGGGCCGCGTCAGGGTTAGCATCCCATTCGATAGTATTTTCGATGGTTTTCCCATTACGGCCCGTGCGTGTATTAGACCAGGTAACTCTTGCCATCGAGATAGGTGTTGCTTTTTCGACCATCCATCTAATGTTGTTTTTGTTGCCTGTTTTGATATTCCAAAGGCCGGTTCAGGGCCCCTGAGACTTTCGGCAGATCCGGCTCTCGCTAGTTCATCCGCCTTTTCATTCCCTAATATCCCGGAGTGACCAGGGACCCACAAGAGTTCCACCTTGTTCCCCCTGGCCGCCAGTACTTTTAGGTTGGTATGACACTCCAGTGTGAGTTTTGAAGTAAACCGATTGGAGTTCAGAGCCTTAAGAGCAGCTTGGCTGTCCGAAAGGATGTAAATCTTTTGGTCGTGGTAGCCCTTTTCAAGATTTTGTAGTACACATGCTTGTATGGCATGAACTTCCGCTTGGTATACTGTGGCGTAGGTCCCCAGAGGGATGCTTATGTCCATCCTGGGCCTTTCCCCAAATATACCTGCGCCCACACCGTTGGCGGTTTTTGATCCATCGGTGTACCAAACTAGACCCTTGTCAAACGACGGGGTGAACTGTTTATCCATTTATCATAGTTCCAGTCAATCTTGAAAGGTTTTGTGAAATCGTATGTTGCTTTCATACGGTCAGATTGCATATCCAAGAGCTCATCGTTGATTAGATCCGTGGCTCTTCTGTGTCCAATTTTTACGGGGTGTTGTGTACATTCCCTATTTGTCATCCTTGAGGCGCTGCAAATAGCCTCCATTCTGATGTGGATGTCTAGGGGTATTAGTCTCAGTATGACTTCCATTGCTGCAGTGGGGGAACTTTTCATCGCCCCACTGGTACACAGGCAGGCCAGCCTCTGCAAACTGTTAAGTTTATTTGCTGTCGTAATCTGCTGTGTTTTTGTCCACCAGACTACAGACCCATATGATATCAGGGGTCTGATGACTGTGATATAGAGCCATTGCATCATCTGGGGCTTGAGTCCCCAGGTTTTCCCAACCAAGCTTCTGCACCGCATTAGGCACATTTTTGCTTTGTTTAGGTTTTTGTTTAATTGTTGGTTCCATGTCAGTTTGGCGTCCAAGGTTAATCCCAGATACTTTACCTCGCTGACTGTGTTTATCCGTTCACCAAAGATTTTCAGGTCGTTGTAGTTCCCTGTTTGTCTTCGTTTGGTGAATGGTAGTATAGCGGTCTTTGCGGCGTTGACTTTGAGACCTGCCCTCATACACCAACGCTGCACGATATTCAGAGCTCTTTGCATGAGCTCTGCTAATATGGTGGGATGAGTATTACTACATCATCTGCATAGCCTTGGGCATAAAAGCCCTCAGCATTGAGATGTGCCAGTAGCTCATCTATCACCAAGTTCCATAGGAGAGGCGAGAGTACCCCTCCCTGTAGACATCCCTGTGTTACTGCGACTTCTATGGAGTCGCCGTGTAAACTGGTTTTGACTTGCCGGTATTTTAACATGTTGTGAATCCACACACGTGTGGTTTCATCGATACCATGTTCACTGGCAGCTGATGTCATCGCGATGCAGGAGGCGTTGTCAAAAGCCCCCTCTATATCGATGAAAACGCTCAGGGCAATCTCTTTCTGATGTATGGCTGCTTCGACCCTTGATATTAGGTTGTGCAGCGCAGTCTCACAAGATTTTCCTGGTTGATAGGCATGTTGATGTTTATGGAGGGGTTTCTCCGTGAGTGCCCCGTCTCTTATATGCCTATCAATGAGTTGGCTTATCGGGCGAAACGCCTTGGCCTCGGTGTACGTTTTCCGTCCAGGCTTGGGGATGAAAATTACGTTTGCCGTTCTCCATGCCTCGGGAACATATCCCCAGGCGATACAAGCACGGTATATTCTGCAGAGGTGTGGCACTAAGTGTTCTATCCCTGCTTGCAGAAGAATGGGATAGATTCCATCCAGCCCCGGAGATTTGTAGGGTTCGAACGTCTCTATTACCTATTTGACTTTTTCGTAGCTGACAGTATCAGCCGCTATTTTCCAGTCCTCCTTCTTTGCTCTGTGAGCAAGGTTCACTGTTTCATGTCTGGCTTCCGGTTGTGTAATTTTCGAACCCGGAAAGTGCACTTGAAGAAGAGTTTCAAGAGTCTCTCTTTCATTTATAGTGTAATCCCCTGTTGGTTTTAATAGTGTGCCAACTGAGTTTGATTTGTCCTTGGCGAGAATTCGGTGGATGCGTGCTGCTTGGGAAGTTGATTCCACATCCCCACAGAATTTCCTCCATGAATCTCGTTTGGCTTTCCTTAGAGCTTTGTTGTACTCAGTAAGAGAGCGGGCGTATCTGTCCCAATCTCCTGTGATTTTTGCTCTGTTGAAAAGTCTTCTAGTGTCTTTTCTTAGGTTTGCCAGGTGTTGGTTCCACCATGGCACCTCTTTCTTTTTCCCCTGGGGGACAATTTTCTTCATATGCCGTGATGATGGCGTCCTGAAGTTGATCCACGGATAGGTCTATATCTATGGTACTTTGCAGATTGGTTTTGATAGAGGTCAGACCCTGCTTCAGTTGACCTCTATATGATTCCCATTCTGTGTTAGCGGGGTTACGGTAGGGCGCTGCTTCCCTGCCGCAATTCCGAAGTGCGAACTCAATGTGCCTATGGTCGGATGCAGATAGTTCGTTAGACACTCGCCAGTCTGTAACCGCGTCTAGTAGGCGCGTTGTGACTAGTGTTATGTCGATTACTTCTCTCCGCCTCGCAGTTACGAAAGTCGGTTCGTTACCCAGATTTAGTAAAGATAAACTGTTACTTACCAGGAATTCTAGCAGGGTGTTGCCGCGTGGGTTGTCATTAGTACTTCCCCATGCAGTGTTGTGCGAGTTTGCATCGCATCCTGCCAGTAACTGAAGGCGGTTGGCCTCGCAATATTCCACCAGTGCCTTGAACTCCGCGGGGGGTGGTGGTTCAGCTGAGTCGTAGGGAAAGTAGGCAGAGGAGATAATTAGCTCCTTCATAGTCCCTTCTTCCTTATACCTCAGTTTGGCGGTCGCTAAGTCCCTGGAACATAAATTTAGCAGAGGCACACAGTCTACATCATTTCTGACGTAGATGCACGCCCTTGCATTACCGGATGACAAATCATATATTAACTTACCACCTGTTAGACCAAGTCCTCTCACATGGCCTCCAACGATCCATGGCTCCTGGATCAGTGCCACTGATGTGGACTCGTTAATAAGTCTTCGGCATAAGGCCGCAGACCCAGCTCTACTGTGCTGTAGATTTGCCTGCAGCAGCTTCAGGTTCACGGACGGTGTTTGAGCCATCACGCTTCCCTTTTGCTGTCGCTAGGACTCTGAACGAGGCCTTCCAAAGTCCGAGGCATGCCTTCATGCCGGACCCCTTTAGGCTCTTCAGAGATTGTTCGTCGATGTTCAGAACCAACGTGACACCGTTTTCCTCCTTGGTATGGTTTAAGACATACCAATCGTCGGTTTTGAGTCTTGCGTTTTGGGTTTTAACCAATTGCAGGATTTCTTTCGGCGTTTTCATACGAAGGTTTCTTGGTGCCAACATGATGACTTTCGCCGTTTGTAGCAGGTCTTTTGCCATCCCTACTTTTAGCTTGGCATCATCCCATAGCTTCAGCGAAGAGACCTCGGTTTCCACCCAAGTTTTCGTTCCTTCACCTCTGCATGAGAGGATGACAGCTCGCTTGTCAAAATAACAGCTGTTGAATGCAGGCCCAGATCCTTCCGGACCGGTGTGATTTTCCTCTTTCGCCAATCTTCTTCCTTAAGTATGATACTTGATTGTCCCCATTGTAAGTGGTGCGTGATCTGCTGCTCCGGATCTGTTTGTTTCTCCCTTTCGTGTATGGCTCTGATGTTCCTTGATCCTTGTTTCCAATGGCCGTAGGGTTTCACCAACATAGGATTGTCCACACTCGCATGGTATTCTATATACACAATTCTTTGTGTCTTTGTGGTTGGTTGGTTTTGTCTTTGTCAGGTGGCTTCTTAAAGAGTCTTTGGAGCTGAATACTGTTCGAATATTGTATTGGTGTCCTATTCGTCGAATCTTTTCAGAAACCCCCTTGACATAGGGTATGTTTATGGTCGGTTCAAAGAAGCAGCTGTCATCATTTAGAATCCTGGTTGTTTTAGCAAACCCTCTTTAGATATAAGGAACATTTGGAAACCCCTGTTAAGCAAATGTAATCTTTGTTTAGGTACGTCCTCTAGTATTGACGCATGTCTGCACCCACCTCGGTCATACTCGACTAACTTTCTCACCCCCCATTAGTATAAATACTCTCGTAGTTTAGTAACTTGCTCAGTATTCACCTGAAGACGACTGGAGATACTTACCAGTTGAAACGTTGTGATTTAAATGAAATAAAGACAATGGAAGTCCAAAACACGTCTATCACTCATGATACAGCATTATCTCTAACCTTCAAAGAAACAACATTGTTAACCGCAGAAATTTTTTTGCCCGCATTCCTTTCGAAGCTACAGATAAACTTGGTACCTATCTCTGACTTGACTTTCATTCTGAATTTACTTTAATAATTTCAATGGAATACTCGATAATACCTAATTTAAATTCTACATAATTTTCTCGATATTTTTTATTCATACTATACAGGTAGGTATTAACCTAATAGTTTTTGAAATAACAGGAAAAGTGCATCATAAATATGGCCATAACACAATATTAAGTAAAATTTATGATGCACTTTTCCCGTTATTTCAAAAGCTATTAGGTTGATAGATACGAGAGTATGAATAAAAAATATCGAGAAATGTATGTAAAATTTAAAATTAGAACTTATTTTAGGGCATTCATTCCATTAAAATTATTAAAGTAATTTCAGAATGAAAATCAATTTTCGTAGAACTTCCAGTTAACCGGAGGTGAAATTTTAATGATATTAGTAGTGATAGTACCACATAAGTAAGCTTAAATAAGCAAATCATGTTTTCCTACATTAAATTGTTTTTTGTCATAATTTTTGATAAATTTAACATATTCAATCGCCATTTTCTCGACAACTGTCAGAGATGGGTATGGGAAGTAATACATGTTTTATATTTAGCATTTAATGTAGAATAGAAATGATTTAAAAAAGATAGGGAGTTTCATTAAAAATAACGAAGATGATAGCGCTTCCAGTTAAACCGGAAACGACTTTCATTTGTTCGAACATTCAAAATATACATCCTACTCAATAATAATAATTCACAAAATACGGAATCGAGTTTCTTCATAAGGATATTAGAACTTTACTAGTAATCTCGTTGATACCCGGTAAAATAATAATTTAATTTAGTTGGAATATACACATAGATTCAAAAGTTTTGCATCACTCTGATTCTCGAATAAGTAATTACGTCATCGCGAAAATAGACTAAACATTAGTTCATTGATAAGTTTAAAATAAAAATCAATGAGTTTTAAAAATTTTTATTTTACCACAACATTTTAAACCTTCCAAAAAAAAACTTAACAAAAGTAAAATTTATTTATATTGTATAATTTGTGAAATTTAAAAAAATATAGCTTCTAATAAAGTGTATTTCCTCCTCTGGCCTCAATGCAAGCTTGAAGACGACGCCGCATACTGGGCGTAACGTTAGCAATCCGTTCTTGTGGCATAGCCTGCCATTCCTCAGTAGCGACAAGCTCCTGGAGAGTTCTAGGGGGATTTCTTCTAATGCGAGCTGCCATAGAGAATATATCCCAAGCATGTTCTATCGGATTTATGTCAGGGGACAAAGCAGGCCACTCCAAGCGATTGATTCCCTCACTTTCTAGGTATTCATCCACAGCTCTAGTACGATGGGGCCGGGCATTGTCATCCATAAACACAAAATTGTTACGAACAGCCCCTTTCCACGTCCTATCATAAGTATGTAGAATATCCCTAATGTACCTGACGCCAGTCATTGTGCCTTGAACGTGGACTAAGTCAGTACGCCCGTCAGACATAATACCTGACCAAAACATGGTGCTTCCTCCCGCGAAGGGAAGCAAGGGGCGAGCATGGGCAAGTTTGCCGGCTCTTGTTGATTCTCTCCAAACACGAATCCGGCTACTACCGTTTACCAGAGAAATCCTGGTCTCGTCAGAAAATAGAACAGAATTCCAAAATTCTTCGGGTAAGCGAACGTGCGTTTCAGCCCACTGCAGTCGACGAACTCGGTGGTCATATTGTAGTTGGGAAACCGGATTCAAGAATGCGTCTTCTTAGTGTAGAGATGGATACGCGAACTCCAATTGCATGCGTAACATCTCTCTGAAGTTGTGGGACTGGCATAGTACCATTTCCCCGAATGGTTAACGTAATATAGAGGTTCTGCTGTTCGTTAGTAACACGCCTTCTACCACTTCGTGGTCTGTCTCAAGCAGAATTGGTCTCTACATATATAGCGATTCCATATGCGAGATACATCACTTTCAAAACCCCCTATTCTTTCAGCAACAAATCTTTGGGAATGACCTTCATTAACTAAAGCTACTATTCTTGCACGATCAATTTCAAATATTACTCGGCGATTCATTTTTAGACACTGAACCGAAAAATTTAACTGGCCAGCGCCAACAAAATAAAATACTGAAAATGTTATCTGAAACAGATGTCTTGATAATATTTTTCTTGCTACAAAAAAATGGTATCGTTTAAACTGATAAACATAAATAAACATTTAGAAAAAAAAATCATTCCTGAAATTATCTTAACATGCCAAATCAGAGTGATGCAAAACTTTTGAATCTATGTGTAGTATTCTAATGCACATGACTCGCACGCTTATGGGTGTCAATGCAAATTCGCAACTCTATATAGTCTATTCGTTTTCCCACTTTAGAAGACCAAACAAATACACGCTAACGAGCACGTCAACAGCACACATGGTTACATGAAGCACAATATAACAGTACAATCTCGAACCGAGGAATGAGTAGACCTGAAATTAGTGCTGGGAAAAATCGATGATTTTAATAATCGAGTACTTGATATTCGAGCGATTTTAATAATCGAGTGAATCGCTCGAGCGATTAATCACTTGAAATTTTTATGACTAAGAAGAATGTGTTGATAAAACACCAGGGGTTGTTTTAGTACGTTTTAGAAGTTAAAGTTTGTATTAAAGAAGAACAATTGATTCTTATTTTAAAAATATTATGTCCTTTAATTTTTTTAAAAATTTGCAATCGCCGCTGGCTAGCCAGACCCAGTCAAAACAAAACCAATGTCGCGATGAATCGACTAAGGAATTTGGAATACTTTTTTGCATGCACTTTCTCGTTTATGTGCCTTTAACAAATACGTATGTCGTGTCAGTCTTCTGCGCGTCATTTGGGTGGGCGCGCGGCGTAGATTTTCGATTTCTCGCTTGAATTTATAACTAGAGTAGTATTTCCTATCGAGACAAAAACTGCTCGAATATACGAGCAGTACCAAGTAACACATTTCGGATGACGATTTTCGCTTGAATTTATAACTCGAGCAGTTTTTTTAATAATCGAACGATGTCGGTTATTTCAATAATCGAGTACTCAAGCGGTTTTTCACTCGAGCGATCACAACACTACTTAAAATCATAGCCTACACTGAACAACGACCCTGCTAGAAATGCGGCGCGCCGGCATCGAAAGTTTTATCGCCGATTGACCGATACCAATAAGTTTATGCATCGAGTACGTGGCTATCACGCGCTGATCTTTATTTATTGTACTCAATTGGTGAAGTTAATAGAGTATAATCATTGTTTTAACATTAAACTTTAAAAAAATAATAATTTTGTTCCACATTTAAAATTTAGCTCAAACATTTATTTCGACTAAACACTTCTTATTCCAAAAAACTTTACATTCAGAATATAATTGAAAAATTATACGAAATGCTCTTTGACACACATAAATTTTGAGAAAATCCTGCTTTGAATTACCTATTCAAAAAGGCAACATTACCAAGTTTGCCGGTTTTAACCTAAATCCCTAAACTTTGACTGAATACCTTTAATATATCAAAATAAGCCTAATGCGTTTTTAGTGTAGGTGTAGACTGTAGAATTCTAAAAGAATAGTCGGTAAAAAGGGTTTTACCCTTTTTTAGCCGTTAAAAAGAGTATGTCTAATAAAAGCTAATTGGTGTAAAAGTCTCAGTCAAGAAGTTCAAATTAGTTTCGTTGCACAAAAGTGAAAATGTTGCGGAACGTTAAAGAGTAAAATTTCATTTACGAGGATTTCGTAGCTACCCGCATTTACCGTATTTATAATACATTTCTAAGCATTCCGCCGCCAGGTGGGCTACTGATTAGAATGAGACAAGAGATTAAAATTTCAGTTGATAAAAAATTTTTAATTTTCTTTCAAAAATTCCTTTGACAAAATTTGTTAAGAATTAATTATAGAATGTTGGAAAGTCAATATATTATTGCTAAAAATAAATTATTTAAAAATATATACATTGTCCCATAACTTAGGTTGCCATAGAGCAGCGTTTCTCAATCTGGGGTCCACGGACCCCTTGGGGGTCCGGAAGCAGTTACGTAGGGGTCCGCGAACAACTAAATGGAAATAAAATGTCACAACAACAATCGACTTATGCCGAACCCGATATACAGGATGTTTCCTAACCTTCCTGAAAAAATGAAGGAGGTGAATCCTCACCTTATTTTAAGACGAAAATGTGGTATAAAAGTTTTTCGAATGTCGTTTCGTTTTCGAAATACAGGGTGATAAAAAATATTGTATTTTTCATTTTATTAATTAATGCCAAACGATATTCTAATGATATTTGTTAAACATAAAGGATTAGCGCATTTTGCTTCGGGTCAATTTTAAATTTTATAATTAATTCATTGGGGGGATCTGGGTAAAAGAATACCTTAATTTTTTAGTTATTTTCGTGTTTTTATCGTCAAATTATATACGAGTAGGATTTGCTTCGTTCCATGGCTACCACATTTGTTTCCTCTGTGACATTTGTCACCTATTTAAGTTCATTATTCAAAGTTTTTAAACCATATGCATTATCAAATCGTTGGCATTAATTAATAAAATAAAAAATTAAATATTTTTTCTGACACCCTGTATTTCGAAAACGAAGCGACATGCGAAAAATTTTTATACCACATTTTCGTCTTAAAATAAGGTGAGGAATCACCCCCTTCACTTTTTCAGAGAGGTTACGAAATACCCTATATCAGGATGCTGCAGCTTTCTTCAAATCGAGCCCAACTATATTATTCGGATTATTGCTTATTAATACTTTTTGATTTGTGAAAAAGAATAAGATTCGAATAAAAATTATTTTTACATCCTGAAAAATGGTCTAATTTAGGATACCATGATAGGAGGAAATTTAGTATCGAAGGCCAAATTTTATTGCTAGGATTATTCTAGTTGGAGTCACTAATAACTCTTTTTAAGTCAACCAAGTACTTCTAGTACCCAAAAGAATAAATATTCTTACGGTAAAAAATATAGTTAGTTATTAGGAGCAACATCATATTGTTATTTCAACAAATGCGTTTGTTAATTATTACCTATTTTATTGTTAAAAGAGCAAAGAAATATTAAACACCAGTGTATGGAAAAATTATTATTTTTCCAGACCACTCGATGATACCTTATACAATAAGGGCGTATTTGGTGTCTACACAGTAGTACTTTAAATTACTATTTCAGATTGGATGGTACTAACCAAGAAAAGGAAGCTTTTTCCATTTATAGGACGTAACCTAACTAAGCAGAGCGGTATCGAACTCTTTTGTTCTTGTCAGTACAGGGTAGGTGTACACATCATCATCATACACATCATCAGAGAATACTACACGCCGTATTATCAACGGTAGTCGAGAAAATACAGCTCGCAGCGCCATCTCCTAGCAGCAAATGGTGTCACTTGGTCTGCCGTCAGGTCTCACATCGTACCTACTTATTAATACTACCTCTATCTGGCCAATAGCAATAACTAGGTAAATTAGTATACGGAGCTAGGTAATAAAAAAAGTGCTGGTTTCAACATGATAATGTAGTTATGTTAACTAGATCATCCTATTCATCGTAATTCAGTTGAAACGAAAATTTGTTTTGTTAACTAGAAACTACTTTTGCATAAGCTGAAACTTTAACAGCAAGATAAAATTAGTCTTAGATAACAATGCATTTTTTAGAGTGTAACTAAAGGTAATTAATTAGATATGACTTCCTCGTCTAGAATTAATTCTGTACTAAGGTAGCGAGCGGCTGGGGGGTCTGAAACAAACTTCTAGAATCAAAAGGGGTCCTCGGTCAAAAAAGTTTGACTAACGCTGCCATAGAGCAACTGGAGATACTAAACATCAAACTAGATCGATTAAGCGAAATGAGTTATTTCGCTTCCTCGTGAAAGATTATTTTCGAAAATACGTCATAATTTAAAAACGGTTCAATGTGTCATATTGAAAGTTCGCGGTATGATGTTTTTATAAGTAAAAAATAAGAATTTGTAGAATTTTTTTTAAGTTTCACATTAAAGGGCGCTAGTTACATAGGGTTGGGTTTAATATTTTTACGTGTTGTTAAGTATTTTTAAACCAAGATTCTCAAAGAAGGACAATTTCAAAAACAAAAGCATGCTTGCTCAGTCTTAATAACTCTAACCCGTTTGGATATATTTGCATTTCCTTTGGTTTTTGTGATGCATTTTTGATGTTCCAATGGAAACACGTATCTCAAAAATGCTTAGAGTTATTAAGGTCGAGCAAGTATACCTTCTTATTGTAGAAAATGCCATAAGAAAAGAAATTATAGATTTCTTAAATCCAGTGTATGTAACTAGCTCCCTCTGATGTGAAAGTTTTTTACTCATTAGAACATCATACCGCCACCTTCCAATTCAATACCGTTTTCAAATTATGGCTTATTTCCGAAAATAAACTTTCACTTTCAACACCCTGTATGTCTAGAACGAGAAACATTTAAAAAAACTTATATGACTGCGGCCTAGCAGATATTTTTGTATTTTTAATCTTATTGGCTGTAAGCTACGGAAGTACCCGTAAACTTAGTAATTTTTTTTGTAACATTGATAATGTTACATAAATAACCTTTTAGTCTTTAAGAATTAGTTAATTACAACCCATTGATGTCAACTATAGTCAACTATGGCAGGGTTAATTTTTTTTGATATTGATTTAAAAATTACGTAAATATTATGATTTTTTTATACGAACTTCAATATTTTTTTATGATGAGGAAAATCCTTTAAGGCACTCTGGGAGTGCATGTGCATATAAAGAGATTCACGTTGGTTTTGAATCGTTGAAGGGTATACTCGTTGGGAAATACGACCTCGAAATGGTCGTTCCATAAGTACGACGTCCTCCAGATGTGAAACAATTCTTAAATAATGAATGTGTGAGGAGTACTAGGCTTAACCACATATGGATGGGCGGTAGTGGTTCGTCGTGAATTTCTGCTATTCGCCGCTCTGGGCGGAATTAAGAGGGCAAGGTAAGCCGAGCATTTTCCATGGAAATATCTGTAAAATAGAGTCAAATTACCAACCTGTCTTCGATGTTCCAGGCTGTCGAGGCTCTTTGTCAGCTCATGGTCTCCGATCAGACGAATGGCTCTGCTTTCGATAGAATCCAGTATCCGAAGAGTATGTTTGGGTGCAGAGCTCCAGACATGAGAGCAGTACTCTAGTGATGGTTGAATCTGGGTTTGTTCGTATATTGTCAAAAGTTGTTGTTGTGTGTACAACTTTTTGGTCCAGAAGAGTACACCAAGTTTCTGTGAAGCTACCTTGGCGATTGCCACAACGTGGTTATGCCAAGACATATTTTCTCCCAGATTGACGCCCAGCAAATTAACAGATGAAGCAAGGGGAATTGCGTGTCGTGCCATGAATATATCCGGTTCTGTAATGTTAACCTTTTTAGAGAAAATTGCTACCTTGGTTTGTTCGGGTTTGTTTGACTTGGTTCCTGTCACCCCAAACCAAAGTTTTCTCCAGGTCTTTGTTGAACCATGATAGTTCATGCTGTCTGCAAAGATGTGCGTCGGCAGCCGATGTTTGTGCATTCAAAAAGAAAGATGAGACAAGTGTGCTATCGTCACCAAAAGTAAATATCGGATTTTTAGCTTTCACTAGAATTTATTATTTTGTTGATACTTACTTGTCGTTAGCTTTTTAAAATTTAAGGACACATATAATTATTAATCTAGCATCTACATCAATAATGCCACATATGAAATTATCCCGCAACGATGTTGAATAAAATTTCTAAATTGTAATTATTGTACTTTTCAATTAACTCACTGATAAAAAATTAAAATATTTTTTTTAGTTTTACTCATGGTCAATGTAGACTAGTCCAGGTTTTTAAAACCCATTTATTATAATTTGGGTTTGGTAATTTTCGCCAAATTAGTACTAAATGATATTAAATTATGTGGTGCCCTAATAGCTACGTCTTATCAGAGTTTTTCTCGAATTAACTTAATATACTGTTTATTAAAGAAATTAGGACCTACAACGCTCACCAGGTGAGAAGCTGCCTGATGCATAGGGTCATTTTCTTTTAATCGCCAAGAAAATCGTCACAGTATTATGATAGTTTTAATTGTGCTTATTTTATTTCTTCCAGAAGTTCTTACATAGTTGATGTAGAATCGAATTATCTAAAAAAGTAAGGCATTTTAAATTTGTCACTAATCAGATCAAATCTGTAGGGGGTAGATGTTAAAAATATTTTAAAATTTGTCCCAAACCCTCCCCGTTGGCGCCCTAAAATTTGAATAAAATATTTCCAACCATTTTTCGAATATGTCATTGTAACACTTTAAATTCCTCACTGGTATAGTTACTTCCTGTAAATGGAAAAGTCATAATTTAACGAAAGATAGCCAGTCGTTTAGCAGATAAAATACATTAAAAGCAGAAAGTATAAACAACTACAAGAAATGAAAAAGTATATCTCTCAAGAATTTGCCAATGTTGCCACAAAGAAGGGAAAGTTGTAAGAATATCTTAATTAAGTTTTATTACATACGTAAGGACGTTTTGTTCCTGTCTATGTAGTAATTTGATTTTTTGTAAAGCCGGAAAAAGTTGGTTTGAAGCAGTTAATATTTGGAGGACAATATATCTGCATCTTTAATTAGTTCAAACTAGAACTACATTCAAAAAAAAAATTGGGTTTCAAGCTATAAAATCCATTAAATGTAAATTTAGTTTGAAGTAAATTTCCACGTTATCACCCTTTAATCTTCATATGTAATACATGTGTTACTGTTTAAGGAGCATATTTAAAGAAATAAAAATATGATAGTGGGAATTGTGCTTTATATCTTTTATTCCGCGAATATAAGGAACATCCAGTAGAGTTCTTAATACCATCAGATAAGAATAAGTAGGTAACTTCAATAGCCAAACTTCTTCACCAATTGCAAGAAGGAAATTGTTGTCTAACAAATTGCAGATGTTTTTTTGGAAGTAATTGGATATTTATGGAGAAGCCCGTACCCTTCAAATATTTTATTACCAAACCACTACAAATGCACTTTGTTCTAAAATATCAATTTGCGAACAATATTTATCTCTTGTCGCCGTAATAACGATCTTTTTCCACTTGTGGATCCCTCGTGTACCCATTTCCCCCCTTGTTTATTCCAAGCAAAGTCGCTGCGCCTGATGCTGCTCTGAATTTCATTCCCGAAGGCGATTCCCCACCAAGAGTTTTGTTGAATGCTAGCATCGTTCGTTGGTGAGCAGCAGACCTAGCTAGCAGTAGACCTAGCTAGCAGTAGAGTCATTATAATGCGAACTGAGGTACTGGCCGACGCTACCGGGAGGTCAACAGTCCTATAATGGTCGTGAAAGTCAAGGCTAGAGGTACAGTACGTTCCACGAAAATTGGATACGACTTAATGATTTCCTAGGTCGGTCCCATTGTGTAGACAAGAGCTTGGCAATAAACAAGTGAAGTATGAATGGACGGACTAAGGAAAACAAGTAATGATATGATTATATTAATGTAATCAAATGAAATAACATTTTTTTTAAATATTACTAGTCATATTTATTTACATTTATAATGTCATTCTATAGATAGTTCTGTTTCGCTATCGCTATCCTCATCAAAATTAATTATACTTTTATTAATTATACGATCCAGACTAATATACGAATTTTCTACAGTTATTACGTGACGGACTGAATTTTTCTAACTACCTGTGGGAATATCATTAAAGCATTTTCGTATTAATTCTACAACACTAGAACTTAAAGTCGGAGAGATATTTTCAGACCTAACCAGTGATTTTAACTGGTGCCACATATGCTCTATGGGGTTAAAAATGCAATAATAAGGTGGGAGCCGTAGCACTGTATGTCCAATTTCTTCTGCCAATGTGTCACAAACTTTTTTTATACAAAATGTCTTTAAAACTTCTAAAAGATCACTTTTTTTATAACTTTCTTCAAAATATATATCATTCTTCATGTAGTTCTGAATCTCCAATTTTGTATTATTTGAGCTTGGAGCTTTATGTAATTGGCGACTGTGATAGCTCGCATTGTCCATTGTCAAAAACTAACAAATTTTACCACAAAAAGATATTTAAATATAAATTAAGCAATCTAACCTACCTGATGTGCCTATCTTTAATTATAATTATTACAATCCGGTCCTTTCCACATAATAATAACAAACGGTCATAAATAATGGGATGACCCAGGTACTTTTACGGCAGTCATTAAGTTATATCCATTTTTCTTGAAACAATCTTTACTTGCGTTACTAACGGTTTCCGCCATTTTTTGAGTTTCGATTTTTTCGTTACGATTTTTTGTGTAGTCAGGGATGCCAGCCGACTACAAGTTTCTGTCGGTCTTAGTGGGCCCACCACATTTCCCCGCTAACTGGAAGTCGTCAGCAGTCCACCAAAACAATGAAAATGAGGGCAAAATTTATCTTAGAAAAGAAATGAGTTTATTCTGAATAGCAATAGTTATTGAACTTAGGATGAAACCTATTTGATGTTCTAACTATTACTTTAATGTTATTGGCACGGGCGCGTCCAATTTTAATATAATATTTTATTATTAGAACACTGAGGGTTTTTATTTATTTTATTTTTTATTTTTTTAAAGTCTTGTGTCTTTTAGGGTTTATTTACTGGGTCTTATGTAAGTCGAGTCTCACGACCGGGGCGGTTTTTTGTTAATTATTTTATTTTGATTACAATAAAAAAATAACCTGAGCTAGTAATGGTTCTCTACTAAGAGAAATCAAACTAACCTAACTGTCTGATAAGATCCTATTCCTATATTGAAATATTTTTTGACTATTACTTTATCAGGACAAAATTTCTAGTAATACTTTTTCGGGACTTTTCTATTAATTGTTACTCTTTATTCCTGGCGCAAAACGTCTATAAAGGAATAAAACAGTAAGAACGCGGTTTTGTTTTATTTAATTATTTCGGGCGCAAAATGTCTTTACGATTAATTTAGAAACGCAAATATTTCTCTCAACCTGTGGTTTTTTGAGAATCTTTTACGTAGCGCAAATTTAAGGGGGTTTTCGAATTTTAATGTCACGCCAGCCGCCGTCGCCCACAATGCAGGAACAACGTACCTTAATGACCGAACAGAAATGACTATTACGTATGCTTCTCTACCATAGCTTCCACCTTAAAAAAGGGCGCTATTTTAATGAACGCTTGAGAAGCAAACTAGCCTTAAAACGTCCGAGATGATTTACTGCTTCTTTTCTTCAATGTTGTCTTCGTTTTTGGCTTTTTCACTTGACTAATATTGGCGATATTAGCAAAGGCGGGTGACTCAGTAAGAAGTCGCTAGGGGGGATCGACACGATGGAGGTATTCCCCAGACCGAAATAATACCAAGCCTGTACAGCACTGCCTAGAGTCGACCGCCGGTATATAAATGATACCTTGCAGGAAAACTCTATAAAATGTGCACTGAAATCGCGGGGGACATGAGCTAGGTTACGCACTAGCCTGCTTTTTCCAACGGCGGTTGTAATCCCTCGGTGTGTTAACGAATGCTCTAGAGTTTATACTAGGTATTGAAAAAAATACGAGTTTTCGACGATCAATTTCATTTTCCCTGTTAAATTCGATAATAATATTTTCTTCATTCCAAATATTATTATTATTGAGTTTATTGAATAATAAAAAATTGAATTTTACAACACTCTATTTCTAATCCTGTCAACAAGTAGGGCCATAATAAGTATTTCTTTTGTTTCAGATTACTCGCTGGCAAAGTAAAAAGAAAAACATTTGCTTCCAACTCCGTAGCAACAGAGCAGAAGGCGTCCAAAGTTCTAGGACTGGTGTTTTTCACATTCGTCCTTTGCTGGTCGCCGTTTTTTATCCTGAACATAATTTTTGCCGCTTGCCCTGATTGCGAAGTTCCACAACACGTCGTAGTCACATGTCTATGGTTGGGTTACGTCAGCTCCACAATAAACCCAATAATTTACACGATTTTTAACAAGACGTTTCGAACTGCTTTCATCAGATTATTACTGTGCCGATGCCAGAGGTATGTGGGTCGTATGGTACGGTCTCGCAGCTGTACCTCTTTTACGGGTTAAGGTTTTTGGGATTATTAGTTCCTTAATGTAAGTTTTTATTGATTTGATTGTTATAGTGTTTGGAATTAATAAAACTAACTTCTAACACAAATAACCAACATTATAGATTCCCATACAAATTAATAATTTGGAATGACTAATCCGGTATTAATACATAATCATCTTCTAGTCCATAATTGCGGGTTAATAAAAAATTTACTTTGGTTCCGGCCAAATAAACATTCTGCAGCCATTGGTAGCAGCAAGTTATACAGGGTGTTATGGAAATGACGTATTATATTTAAACCGGCAATTCCTGAGATAAAGACAAATTGAAGAAAAATAGCCATAAATGGCGCTTTCAATTCATTCAGCGGTAAAAGTGACCTGACGTCAAACCAGAAAAACACCTGTGTGGCACTGCGATACATGTAAGCAATCAAGGAATTCTGGCCGGTGTTGTCATATGTACACCTGAAACTCTTTAGACAAAATAAAATAATTTAAACACTTTTCCATTCTGTAATACCTTTTTATACAATTAATAGAAGAACATTTACGACGGACTATGTTTTAAACAACCCGAAAAAACATATGGATTAGTAATAGCTACGTACGTCACTAGGTAAAATGCCAATGACCTCTTGACGCCGCACTCTTGCGTCTGTTAGTTGAAGACCAACCAGCGGCCGTATACGTTGTGTCTCGTCGATCACCAACGTACTCTCAGCAATCCGCTCTGTTTTCTCGGTTTACGCGTGTATCTTGCCCGTCCATAAATAATCTTTGAATATTGTTTTTATTGACGCGTTTCTTCTGGACGTCAAATTTCGTCGCCTGTAATAAAATCTAATAATCTGTAGTATTATCTGTATTATTGTATTTTCAAAAGCTAACTATCGGTTCTGTTTCACTATTACTATGTGTACATAAGGTGTTTCCAGGAGTGTTCCCATGAAAAAGAAAAAAAACTGATTGTGTTTGTGCCTAAATTCCCTCGCCCTTTAGGTATAACGGTAAATACAAGTAGGTAGAAAATAATTTATTTTTATAATTTTATATGGAATTTCAGTTTTACAATAAGTTTGGCAACATTGCCATTGGCTCTGGGTGAAATGTTTTACAGTACCGCGGACTAACCTGTGAGTAAGAGCGCTTGTTACCCCACTTCTGAAACGGGCGAATAAAAAAAAATAAAATATGTAGCGCTTCTCTAGGACACCCAAGGAGTCACCAATTTAAATATAATACGTCATTTCCATAACACCCTGTATATTAAATATATAGCGGTGCTGAAGGTACTCTAGTGTTTTCTTAGGGTAACCTATTGATGTGTAAATCTACTGTAACCTCCAGTTATACATTGAAGAATTTACGTATATTTCAATCACCATTTTATAAAACCTAAAGTAACGCTTACCAAAGTATGTTATACCTATATATGACCTATAATACCGACCGTATTCTAGGTTAGGTTTAAACTCACGGCAGAGTTTAAACTAATCTTCAAACACTCAAAATTTTAGTTTAACTGCAACCTTGAAAATAATCTGAACCTGTACTACTGGGCGTTAGTATTTTACGCAAGCGCTGCAGAAGCAGAGTTTGGAATATAAGCGAGTACCTACTACAGGGTTATTCTTTTAAAACTTAACATAGGCTAACATTTTTCTTTGCAAAGATAAAACCTATTAGTTCCTGAAGCCAAGGTTTAGAAATTAGTTCAACTAAGTAAATTATATGGAAAAAATTAACACGTTGTGGCCAGATTGGGCGCTATTTAAAAAAATTAGTGTTGTGATCACTCGAGCGAAAAACCGCTTGATCACTCGATTATTGAAATAACCGACATCGCTCGATTATTAAAAAAACCGCTCGAATTTTCTATTCAGCCGAAATCCGTCGCCCGTAACTTATAATCTTTCACTCGATACCCGCGTTTCGCTTGCCGCCGACGGAATTGTACCGCTGTGGCGTGATCGAATTAAAATACTGCTCGTATATTCAAACAATTTTTCGCTCGATAGGAAATACTCTAGTTATAAATTCAGGCGAAAAACCGAAAAATATCAACTGTTATAATGACCTTCGTTTTACACGACGCGCGGTCCGAAAGCTGGCTAGCCAGCGGCGTAGTTTAGGTCTCCGATTGTAAATATTAAAAAATTAAGGGATATAATTTGAAAATTTTTATTTACTATAAACTCGAGGAAACTTCTCAAAAATAACATAATAATAGAAATTCTTAATGAAAAATAACAAAACGAACAAAATTGTTAACAACATATATAGAAAAATTCGTTGGTTATGTTATAGTAAACATTTTTAAATCGAAACAGGAACTTTTTGTTATTAAACTCAAGAAAACTTCTTAAAACTAACATACATTATAGAAAATGTTAATGGAAAATAAGAAAACGAGCAAAATAGTTAACAAAACATAGGTATCGAGAAATTTTTTGGTAACCAAAAGTAAACATTCTTAAATTTAAACAGGAACTTTTAGGTAACTATAACCATGAATTTAAAAAAATAATCACCTACTTTCTTATTTTGCCAGTCGCGTAACTAAGCCTAAATTTTTGAAGGGCACACAGTGGGCACCTGATAATTTAAAGTGGAAGAATTTGACGGCCATTGTAAATATCTATTTATTTTATGCTCGTAGATTGAGAAAGATGTGAAGAAAAATAACTCTTGGTAATACTTTTTGTTTTAAAAAAGCACAAGAATAAACCCGAGCAATAAATATATATTTGGATGATTTTTTGCAGTTTTTTTGTTTGGTATCGAGACACGTGGTAAAAATTCATTATTCACAAATAAATAAATTTCTGGAATTTTTTTGATGACACTATAATTTTTTAGCTAAACCTGTGGCCACCCGTAGTTACGTGCCTGCTAAATACCCTACCTGATCACAATATGTAAAGGGCTAGGTAGCCCGTTAAGCAGTCGGTGACGTCATCGCTTGGTAAATTGGAATTTCAGGCGATTCACTCGAGCGATTAACTCGATTATTAAAATCATCGGTTTTTCCCAACACTAAAAAAATACTTATTTTTTTACATGGCAATACCGCTTTTTTTTAACAAATTTTGATACATGATCTTATGATTTTAGACAAAACGAAAAGAGTGCAAGTTTTTGATTAGAGTGGCGGTTTACGAGCTAATACAGTGCCTAAACTTTTTTCCAACATTAAAAGAATAACGAGGAGGCTAACAAATCCCTCAAATGTAAAGTAGATTTAATGGACAAATCGATATAAAATAATATTATATATTGTTTCCAATTACCAAATTATAACACTAATCGTTTCTGAGTTATCCTCAGTATATTGACGATGAAGTAATTTAAAAACAAACTATAACAACTTTCGAAATTAGAAACCATTACCTAATTTTTCATACCTGGTAGCTTAATTTGTAACGGTAATCTCTCAGTTAGTGCTAAACAGGAACGTGTTTTCAGGAGAAAACTCAATTTTAACGGCTCGCTGGGGAATTTAAACTGTTAAAATGGACCTTTTTGTGGCCATGTATGTACGTTATACCGGTTTTCTATTTTTATTAATTGAGCAAAATTACAGCTTTTAACGTTAATGTGTGTTCAGATTTTTTAATTTTTCGGTGAAAAATAACTGAAGTAAATTACAACCTAAACGTAGAGATCGCCCATTTCGATAGTATCTTGCGAACTTTTAAAAGAAATTACAAAATTTAGTCGACCGATCGAAATCAACGGCTTGAAAATCCCTTGACGAAATCGAGAATTTTTTTTCCTAATCGATACAGTAGGATCCCCTCGACATTCTGACATGATTTGTAGGGGCGCCTCATGCGGGGGTTTGTTCGCGTAAATCTAACCGACAACGGATTTTCCTGGGAAATGGAAAATAAGTTGGCCGGTTTTGATGCTACAAAAAAAACGTGAAGGGCAAAATTGAAGAGCGTGACATAGCGCGTAAGCTCGAATAAACCTGATCCCGATATCTCAATGAGTTTGCAAATTATCGCGATTTTTAACTCCAAAAAAACAATAAATATTTTCGCGAGTCAACGGGTGACACCGAGTACTTTGCTGGGCCGGAGGCTGGGGGTTGTGGGGCAAATATGAAGGGAGTTATGGGGGAGTGGGAAACAAATATTACATAAATGCTAATAAGTAGTTTATTAATCGAGCTACGGAGATCAGGCCGGGTTAAATTTGTTCATTTTTTTTATCAGCTACGAGAGAGGAAAATTTTTTGTTATTTTCACAAATGCGCGCTTGGCGCGGCATACAAGAAATGGCTACTTATTAATATATCTCCGAAATACTTTAGATATTATTTTCAATTTTGGTATGTGTTAATAGGATATAGAACCACAAATTTTAGTTAGAATAGTTATTCAATTGTTCCACCTGTGGCGTCCCTGCAAACACGTCAACCGATATTTTTTACAAAAAAGATGGCAAGCCACCGATCCTGATTAGCCTGGTCAATTCTACATGAAAACGGTCTCTTGAGTTTTTCTCGTCAGACGCACCGTTCTTGATTAAAACCAGTAAATTCATACTGAAACTCATTATTATTAACATTGATAAAATAATTAATGATAAATTTTGTTTCATAAAAATTGTTTCGCGATTCATCAAGGGATCTATTTTTATCTAGATTTATGCAATAATTTACATATAACTCGACCAAGAAAAAAAGGGACAACCACGTGTTCATATTAAGACTATTGTACGCCCAACCGTTTCTGAACATCGGAAGAATGTGGACAAAAAAATTATGCTACGCTGCCGTTAGTTGTCTTGTAAAAATCGTTAATGTAATTTCCAATTAGAACAACTAAATTTACAAGAAGACAAACGTAAAGTTGTGTAAAAATAATCATGTTTCACAATATTTAAATGAATAAAATAAATCTCTATTCATTGTCGTCAGATATGTGGCAACGCTGTATAGTTGGTCTGATTTTTAATAAGGGGCGAAATCATGCAAGATTTTTCCGTAGCCTTACATTAAGGGTCAGTTTGTATAAAACAATTCTGAACTTAGGTTCAACGAAACGCCGATCAACCTGTAAACTACGTTCATTCAATATCACGTTGTTCAATATAAATTGAACTTTAGTTAGATCAGTTTATGTTGACATTATATACTATTATTTGGTTACTTGTATTTATTTCTAGACTTTTGCCACAAAGTATAACAATTTATTTGATTTGGCGTTTGGCGGGTTTGTTCTTTATTTTCTCTCCAGGCTTTTCTTTCTACTCTGTGTACTTATAAAATATTGTTTGTCGAGGCCTATGTCTTTCACCTTGGGCTTCGGATCCACAGGAACACTTGAATACGGAATTGTTTTATTCCTAATTAAAAGATACCACTTTTTCCACCTTCGAAAAGGTATTGGTTTTTAAATAATGATTACCTTGGTTATAACATTCCGCCCAACTTGAAAGGTTAGGCTTTCAAAAACAACTTCTAATATAAATAACATTAATATAACTGAGAAACAATCAGTAATAAACAGTAATCTGTTAAAATACTAAAGTCTTTGACTACTATGAATTCAATCCTCGATAGGTAATAAACTCAATTTCGTTAAGGCTCGTTTAAGTACACCATGCTGGCAACGCGCACAAGAAGTTTCACGATTCGTCCAAGAGCCCAGCGTATGAGTGGTACGTTGTCTTCTTTCAGCAAAACCATAGAACCTAACTGAAGTTGAGGATTCTTATCGAACTGCCATTTCGGGCGTTGTTGTAGCAGGTGCAAGTATTCTTTGACCCAGCGGGCCCAAAAGTGTTGAAATATTTGCTGCATATGTTAACCTTTGACATGGTTGATCTTGGAAGTGGTAGGGTCTCGTTGTGGTACAGCCGTGAGAGAATGACCAATTAGAAAATGACCAGGGGTCAAAGCTTCATGATTATTAGGGTCAGAAGACATAGGGATAATGGGTCGTGAATTAAGGACTGCCTCCACTTGAGTCAAAATCGAATAAAATTCTTCATAAGTTAATTGAGTTTGATTTAATACGTGTTTTAAATGATGTTTACACGATTTTACCGCGGCTTCCCACAATCCACAGGGAAGTGAGGAGAACGAGCTGGAATAAAATGACAGTTAACTTTAGATTGATTTAAATAAGTTTGAAAAAATTCATCATTTACAAATTGTTCAATAGCCTTAAGCCCGCTACACGCTCCAGTAAAATTTGTTGCATTCATACAGAGACCACGCCTTGAAACAAATCGTTTTAATATGTTCAAAAATCCTTCGCTCGTCAAATCTGATACGAGCTCCAGATGAACCACTTTCGTCGTTAAGCATATGAAAACGCTAATATAAGCATTAATGATTTTCCTATTTTTCGGTTTACCATCCTTTAATTCGAACGGACCTGCAAAATCAACAGCCGATGATATAAATGGGATGGCAGGCGTGATTCGAGCTCTAGGGAGTTGTCCCATTTGGACAGTCAAATCGGTAGGTTTAGACCTACAACATTTTATACACTTACGTCTACAAGTCTTTACCGAATTTGTACCAGTCATTGGCCAAAATTTTTGTCTAACGTGTGACAGGGTTGTGTGTAAACCAGCATGCAAACAAAAAGATACCACGTTTTGTTTTTATGACTTTTTATTCTCACTCACTTGCCGATTGATGACATTGACAATTACTTCCCCCTTCGAAAAGGTATTGGTTTTTAAATAATGATTACCTTGGTTATGCCATTGTTAAAAATAAGAACTAAAATATGTCAATTTTATTTGCAGACTGATGGCATTTCTAAAGCTGATAGAGCTTATTGATTCCATAAAAATATATATTATTAGGTACGTTATAATAAATAAAAACAAACAACTGTATTTTTCTTCCCAAGTATTGCTTATCTGGAAATTGATCAGGATTTTTTCGGTATATCCGTGTTCACAGCATTGACTGCAGTATCTACAAAACCTAAAAATCTTCATCATCAGTTCTAATTTCATTAAATTGCTACATTTTATAAACAATAAAATAACGATAATTTACTGTAAAATATGACACTGACCTGACACATAAAAAATATTTAAGTTTAGAACTGGGCTTGGATCGACAGTTCAACTTCTCAACCGCCAAAAGTAGACGTTCAAGTGAATTCCTGATTTAAACTGGGATCAGTGTAAAATACTGTTTGTACAACAACTTTTTTACTTTGAACTAGAGTTCAAAAGTGAACTACAGTTCAAAGTGTTTGTACAGCCGGCCCTAACTCACAAGAAATAATTAGCTCAAAATTTCTTAGGTAGTTTCGCTAATTGTAGCGCCGTTAAAATGCACAAAGATTTGTCTATACAGTTTATTAAACCGGCGTTGGCGTTTTGCTAATATTTCTTTTCTATCACTTATGTCATGGATCAGTCAATAATTAAAAATAAACATTTGAAGAGTAAAAAAAAATTATAGCAAATATTGATTACATAATATGTAAAGGAAAAGGGATTAATAATTAAATAATGATAGCCTATGCAAGATGATTTTGAAAAAAAAAACTATAATTTTATATTTTCAGGAAAAATCCAACTGCGGAATTAACACAGTATAGTTATTTATAAATAAATATTTATAATTAAAAATTATTATTATAATACATTATTTTTTAATTTACAATTTTCTCCCCTCGCTCTTCGTACGGAAATGTTCAAATACCACTAGGCAAACAATTGCAGATTACTAATTAATTCAAGCATTCAGCGAACATGCGAGGAACATTATCACGCACATTCGACTCGCGTAGCTCATCGGTGAGACCCGTTGTTCCCAATTTTTTACTCTTGCTGATTCCCCGAACTACTTTTGAATATTGTGTTTTTTAATTTTATTATAATGTCCTTGTTATGTGAACAGGGTTATTTAAGGGTTAAGTCCTTTCGGCTGTCGAGTCTCACGATCGGGTTATTTTATTAATTATTTTTCACAATAAAAATCAATCCTAAGCTAACATAAAATCTCAACTAAGGAGATATGGACTGACCTATTTTCTATAAGAATACCTGAAGCACGGTCCCGTTGCTAAGATTGACTTAAGATATTTGATTTTTAAAGCTGATACCTAATTTTTTATTGATGCAATTTATGGTTGCGCTTAGGTCACATGCAAAAAAGCAGAAGCAGACAAGGAAAGAACTGAAGCAAAAAGCAATCGTCGCCGTTATGGCGGGCGGTTACTTTTGAGCAGTTAGCGAGTATGCAGTATTTCGGCCGGGAAATTTGAGATTAAGTTTCAAATATCTTAAAATATTTTCCAGCAAAGACCACCTATTGGAAGAATTAATAAAAATAAGAAAATGTATTTTGATCCTTTCCTTTTCCCTGCAACTAGATAGAAATACATTTATTGATGGACGTTACAAACTGGCACAAGATAACTAGGATTGCTAGATGGCTTCAGAGTTTTCCGGGACAAATTTTTTGTCGGGAATTGAGGATGATCTCCTGAATTTCCTGGCAGATTAAATAGAGATCCAATATAATTTTTAGAAAAATCCGGCATTACATTGATCATAAAAAAAAAAAACAAAAAAAAAACCAATCCGGGACTCGTATTTCGAGAAATTCCCAGCAACCTGGAAAAAATATTTTGCAACGTAGTCACATCTTCTCTTAGCTAACTCTAACTAATTTAATATACATAATCATCATATCCTTTCTCTTTTACGTCGTGCCTTGCGCTTCGCTGCGAAAGAGAACTGCTACGGAATGTCACTGCTACTTGTCACAGTGACAAAGCCGGAGCAGTCGCATTATGTCATTAGCTCTTAAAAAGCGAAGACTGGCCCATCTCTACAAAAAACAATCTCGAGGTGTTATCGCCTTCATAGATGTCCGTTACACGTTTTGCTGATGCCGCAATCTTCGGCGTAAAGACGGAATATCGTATTTCTTCAGCCTTTTTATAAATAAAATATAATCTTTCTTGTGGAAATATTTTCGTTCAAAATTAAATTTCACGACAATATAAAGTACCAACCAATATTCCTGCAATTCAATCGGAAATAACCGAAATCGTGTTCCGTCAAACGAATCCTGAAAGGACTCGAAGTCAAAAAAGCCTTTGGTCCAGGCCAAATTCATGTTATAGATCTCAAGAGATGCGCCGATGAACTAACACAAGTATTTTGTAGACATTTCAACTTATCCTACAAAAAAAGGAATATTTACATCGTGCTGGCAGACGACGGGAGTCCAGCCTATACCAAAGAAAGGTAAGAGAACCCTGCCTAACAACTATCGACCAGTTACATTGCTTTCAGTTATATCAAAAGTAATGGAGAAAGCTATTAACCAACAACTTCTAAGGTACCTAGAATCAGCGATCATCAATATGGTTCTTGGAAATCCAGATCAACTGGAGACCTTCTAGCTTATGTCACCCATTTTTGGAACAACGCAATCGAACATCATGGGGAGTCTCGGGCTCTTGCACTGGATATTTCTAAAACCTTTGATCGTGTTTGGCATGAGGAGCTTCTAAGTAAATTGCAATCCTATGGTATTCCCAGTCGATTTTGTGCATGATTGTATAGCTTTCTTAAGGACCGCTCTCTGCAAGTGCCGATTGACGGATTTCTCTCAGATTCATTCACCATTCCCGGTGTTCCTCAAGGATCCATATTGTCTCCCACCCTCTTCTTACTCTGCATTCACGACCTTCTAGTGGAAACTAAAAATCCGATATTTAGTTTTGCCGACGATAGCACACTTGTCTCATCTTTCTCCTTGAATGCACAAACATCGGCTACCGACGCACATCTTCGCAGACAGTGTAATTTTGGCTTGGGGTGACAGTAACCAAGTCGAATTTAATGTTAAGAAAGCCCAGGCAGCAGTTTTCTCTAAAAAGGTTGATTACAGAACCGGATATAGTCATGGCAGGACACGCAATCCCACTGGCTTCATCTATTAATTTGCTGGGCGTCAATCTGGGAGGAAATATGTTTTGGCATAATTACTTTGTGGCAATCGCCAAGATAACTTCTCAGAAACTTGGTGTACTCTTCCGAACCAAAAAGTTGTACACACCTCAGCAACTAGAGTACTGCTCTCATGCCTGGAGCTATGCACCCAAACATACTCTTCGGCTATCGAAAGGAGGGCCATTCGTCTGATCGTAGACCACGAACTGACGAAGAGCCTTGACAGCCTGGAACATCGAAGACAGGTTGGGGATTTGACTCTCTTTGACAGATATTTCCATTGAAAGTGCTCGACTGATCTTGCCCTCTTAATTCCGCCCAGAGCGGTGTATAGCAGAAATACACGACGAACCACAGCCGCCCATCCATATGTGGTTAAGCCTAGTATTCCTCGAAGTTTATTATTTAAGAATTCTTTCATCTGGAGGACTTTATCTTTATGGAACAACCTTCCCCAGGTCGTTTTCCCCAACGAATATAGTCTACAACGGTTCAGAACCAACGTGAATCGCTTTATTAGTACAAGCACCACTCCCAGAGTGCCTTAATGGATTTTTCCTATAGTGCTTGTGTTTGATTATGAAAACGTACTGTATCTTGTTTGTGTCAAAAATAAAAGACATATGTAAATCAATATACAGTATCTACCTATTTTTATTTCGCATTTTTCGACAATATGTTATTTTTTATAAAATGTTCTGGTTGTATTTAAAACATGAATAGCGTCGACTAATTTGAGGTTCACCATACAGGGTGTCTAAAACAAGCCCAAATCCAGAATTATAATTTTAGAGAAGAAATAAAGACATCCAGCCATCATCTTGTCCACTGTTGGACGTAGGCCTCCCGTAGCATAGCCCAATTTCCTCGATCCTGGACCGGTTGCATCCAGTTTATCTCCACCCGCTTTAAGTCGTCCGTCCACTTAATAATAGTTTATTAATTTGGATGTGAAATTTTGAATATTCGATAATTAATTGGCCTAGTGCATTTTGACGAATTATGCCTTTTTCAAGAGGAGATCTTTTTTCGTTTTTCCATATTAAATATAGTTTTCCATCTACTTCTATTCCTTTGACAAATAAAAATTTAAATATCTTTGAGATTCACATAAATGTTCTTTTTGAGCATAATTTTATTCTTCCTTAAGTACCATAAATCAGATGCAGACGCGTAACAATTGTAATAAATATGCCGTTAAACACGATTCTTTTTGTAGGGCCTTGGCCTATAATAAAATTCAAATGATAAAACATTGTCCCATATCCATGTGTATTATAATAGGTGGAATAATTCTTTTAAAAAAGCATATAGTGTACATGTGGCAAAAAAAGTGAGCACATAATTCTTTTCTGAATAACTTTGTTTTTTGAAATCATTTTTAAACTAAATTTGCAGGAAATATTTAAAATAGTTAAAAATTAATTTAAAAGTAATGAGATCGAACTGGAACATCATACATGGCGGGCTAAAATAAGAAGTTTCTTTACACAAGTCGCACAAATAATTTTTTTGTCAAATAATTGGGACTTGTTAAAGCAACAAGAAACATTTTTTGAGATTTCATTCCGTTTAGCATTTAAGACTTATTTTCTGACCACATATTTGTAAAGAGTTAATAACAGAATATCATACGTGATTAGTTAGTTGGGTATAGAAACAATTTTGTAAAATGAAACCGAAATAATATTTAGATGAAAGAAATGTATTATCTGAACAAATAAAAAACTTATTTTTTCGATTCGTTTAAAGTAACTTCTTATTTTAGCGTGCCCTGTATGATTCTATTTCGATCATGCTTTTAAACTTACTCATTTTACGAGAACTTTTGTAAATATTTCCTGGAAATTTGGTTTAAAAATTATTTTTAACAATTAAGTTGTTCAGGAAATAATAATGTTATCACTTTTTTGGCTCACCGTGTAGAAAGTTAAATCTTTGTTTATAGTGAAGGATTTAAAATAGTTATAATAAGTCGTTCAAATTTTTCTTATATTAACGATATAACGGTTAACGGTTAAGTATTAAATAAGGATAGTTTCTTTAATGTCGCCTCTGCTAACTTTTCACCAGCAATTTTTTTTACCAAATTTGGATGTGATCTATAATAGAAGGTAAACTATCTTTTGACGTAAGAATGACAGTTCTAACGTCAAAATGGCAAATCGGCGCCATCTTTATATAATATCCTTATTTAACTAAGATCAACCTATGGTGCTCCTTCGAGTTTATTCGGGTTTGTTCGAACGCAGGACATACGACCAAGCCTATGCTGCTCCTTCGAGTTGGTTTTATTCAGTAAAAATTTTATGAACAAATTTATTTCGTTATAATTCTATTAAACAGGGTGGCTCATTGGAAACGTACCGAAAGGCAATACAGGGAAAGAACTTTTCGACAAAATCCAAATATACGTCAAATTTGTTTGTCACGGGCACAACTTTTGACGCAAAAAGTATCTCAAAATCTTCAACTCCATAAGTGGGGCATCATCCCCCAAATTTTTCCAAATGCGAATGGGGATGTCAATACCTCATTAACAAGGGATTTTAATTCCCTATACATTGCTACATAGTTTTTGAAAATCGATTCACTCGTTTAGAAAATATGGAGCGTTAAAATACCAACAAAACGTGTGAAATTAAATCGATTTTTAATTTTTCGTCAAACGTTTTGTTGATAATTCCATAAGCTCCATATTTTCTAAACGTGTGAACCGATTTTCAAAAGCTACCCCCACTTAGGGAGTTGAAGATTTTGCTTTTCGGGTCAAAAGTTGTCCCCCTGACAAACAAACTTGACGTGTTTATGGATTTTGTCGAAAAGTTATTTCCCAGCCTGTAATGCCTTGCGGTAGGCTTTCGATGGGCCACCCTGTATAACACTGGTACGCGTTGTCAACTAGGCATGTTTCTTCAGTAATGCGTTATCTAGTTTCTGCCACTACAGTTTCTATACAGGGAGTCCCATATAAGCCAAAATTCGACAACGGTTCAATGTATCGAATAGAAAGTTGACGGTATGATGTTTTTATGAGTAGGAATTGAGAATTTGTAGATATTTTTAAGTTTCACATTAGAGGACGCTAGTTACATATACTTGGTCCAATAAATCTTTTATTTATTTACTATACTTTGCTCGATCTTAATATCTCTAACCGTTTCCGAGATATTTCCATTTGACATCACAATGCATCAAACAAATCAAAGAGAAAATGGAAATATCTCGAAAACTGTTAGAGGTATTAAGATCGAGCCAAATATATATTCTTAGTTTAGAAATGTCCCTTCTTTGAGAATATCGAATTAAAAATATTCAATAACAGGTGAGAAAAAAAATCATTGATTTATTAAATTCGATATAGTATGTAACTGGCGCCCTCTAATGTAAAACTTTAAAAAAAATTCTTCAAATTCTTATTTCTTACTCATAAAAACATCATTCCGCCAACTTCCAATCCGATACATTGAACCCAAATTATCGCTTATTTTCGAAAATAAACTCTCACTGTAAACCTGCTAAATGTACTTTACTCTTATAATTATTATTTTAAACCCCCTATCAATCCGTACGCCAATTAGTTAACTAAAATTTTAACCACACCAAAATTCAAAACAATCAATTCAGAAATACCGAAAATATAAGCCAATTTCCCTTATAACTGGACACCCTGTATATTATACATAGTAAAATAAATTGGATATATTTATTTATATTTTGGATGAAAATTTACATAGTGATCTAATAATATTATATGCAATACTACGAAAGCACGAGATTCTTGGAAAGTACTTACTTCATGGTATTATTGGAAAGAGATTTGACGACCTTCATAATGATGTGGCACTTCCCATTTAAGACTTTAAGGGCAGCATCTACTCCTCCCAGGGGGATAAATCACGAATCCTGCAAATATTCTTTAAAAGTGTCCCCTTCACAATAAAATTGACTTGTCTTTCCGATTTTTAATATTATTTACACATAGATTCAAAAGTTTTGCATCACTCTGATTCTCGAATAAATAATTACAACATGGTGAAAATAGACTAAATATTAGTTCATTGATAAGTTTAAAATAAAAATCAATGAGTTTTAAAAATTTTTATTTTACCACAACATTTTAAACCTTTAAAATTTAACAAAAATAAAATTTATTTATATTGTATAATTTGTGAAATTTAAAAAAATATCGCTTCTAATAAAGTCAATTTCCTTCTCTGGCTTCAATGTAAGCTTGAAGACGACGCCGCATGCTATGCGTAAGGTTAGCAATCCGTTCTTGTGAAATAGCCTGCCATTCCTCGGTAGCAGCGACGACAAGCTCCTGGAAAGTTCTAGGGGGATTTTGTCTGACGCGAACTGCCCTAGAGAACATGTCCCAAGCATGTTCTATCGTCGGGTTCATATCAGGGGACAAAGCAGGCTACTCCAATGATTCCCTCACTTTCTGTATATTCATCCACAGCATCCAGGCATTTTCGTCCATAAACACAAAATTGTGACCAACAGCCCCCCTACACGTTCTAACATAAGGATGTAGAATATCCTTAATGTACCTGTCGCCAATCGTTCTACCTTGAACGTGGACTAACTCAGTAAGCCCGTCAGAAATAATACCTTCCCAAAACACGGGACGAGCATTGGCGAGTTGAGCGGCTCTTGTTGGTTCTCTCCAAACACGAACCCGGCGACTATCGTTTACCAGACCAATCCTGTTCTCGTCGGAAAATAGGACAGAATTCCAAAATTCTTCGAGTAAGCGAACGTGCGTTTCAGCCCACTGCAGTCGACGAACTCGGTGGTCATATTGTAGTTGGGGAACTCTTACTGGTCGCCGACATCTTAAACCGGATTCAAGAATACGTCTTCTTTGTGTAGAGACAGATACTCGAACTCCAATTGCATGCGTAACATCTCTCTGAAGTCGTGAGACTGGCATAGTACGATTTCTCCAAATTATTAACGTAATGTAGCGGTTCTGGTGTTCGTTAGTAACACGCCTTCTACCACTTCGTGGTCTGTCTCGCACAGAATTGGTCTATAGATAGCGATTCCATATGCGAGAGTCATCACTTTGAAAAACCCCTATTGTTTCAGCAACAAACCTTTGGGAATGACCTTCTTCAACTAAAGCTACTATTCTTGCAGGATCAATTTCAGATATTACTCGGCGATTCATTTTTACACACTGAAACGAAAATTGTAACTGGGCAGCGCCAACAAAATACAAACCCGAACAAATGTCTTGATAATATTTCTTTTTACTACAAAAATGGTATGGCTTTAACTGATAAACATAAATAAACGTTTAGAAAAAAATTCATTCCTGAAATTATCTTAACATGTCAAAATCAGAGTGATTCAAAACTTTTCAATCTATGTGTATTATGGGTAGAAAGTTTTCAAATAGACACCTTGTATGACTTGAATGGAAGCCTCTGTCTTCTTTGAAGTCGGTAGAAATATATTTTCCAACCGGCCCATTAATTCTTGCTTAGCTAGCAAGCTGAACCCTTGCGAATTATTACCGAAATAATATACGCAGAATTAGCTTGTTGAGCCATTCCTAATTTATATCAAGAAAACAAACAAAGCTTTGATCCAAGGGAACAAGAGAATTGGACTAAAACGCGGGAAAAGTTAAGCTTTGACGAATAACTACTGGCTAAATGAAACTTATCTTCGAGATATTGATTCGTTCAGATCTATTTTTAGAAGGAGGAAAACGGTAACGTTAAAAAGTTTTAAAATTTTAGTACGTTTTACGGTCTGTCGTTGCTTTTCAACATAATGGTAATTACTTCAATAAAATTTAATATTTTATAATTCTTAGAAGGTGCACTGAGAGAAGTTTTTTACTAACGTTATAACTAAGTTTTAACTACGGTGCAAGAGAAACACCTAGATAGGGGACAGAACTGGGCAAACTACTTGAAATAAGACTATCAAAAATATAGTTTAACTACTTCTTTAAAAATGTAGTTAGGTTACTAACTACTAGTAGTTAATAGTTAAATATTTAACTACTCTTTTAACTGCGTTAACCAAACTAACCCACAAAGTTGTGGCTTAAAAACTAGTGCAGTAATGGGTAAAAAAGATGTGAACATCAAATGACCAAATACAAAATGAAATAAATAAAATTTTTGGTACTGAAACTTTATCTTGAACTCTCCACTGATAAGCATAAATTATAACTCAGTTCATTTTTGGTACAAAAATATAAAACTAAATAAGACATACTAAGCAGAAGAATAAGATACATTAAAAAAAAGAAGTATATTTTTAGTACAAAAAAGATACAAAAAAAAAACAGTTTCTTTGTAGCACAAAACTAAAAGTTATTAGGTGATTAGAAGTAGGATGCAGTATTTAAAAAAGTAGTTAAAATAAACAAATTTAGTTAAAACACCTAAAGTAGTTAGCACTGAGTAGTTAACTACTTTTTTAACAACTTTTTGTGACTATTTCATACAGATTTAAAGTAATCGAGTAATTCTACAAAGAGAAAAAAGTAGTAAGAATATAACTAATTTCTATAGGAAAGGTAGTTAAGAGCACTTATCACTGACCTCCATTAAGGTAAGAAAGTGTGACAAACTACAAAAAAATTATTGGATAGAATTTGTTCGAATTATAAATTTTACTTCGAAATATACTACATGACTACGGCAGCTATGAAATTGTGTCTGTTCTGTTCTACTCTACTGAACTACTTGAATTCTGACCCGGTACGACTCCAAGTCGCAGTCATTTTCAAATTTACCTGATGATATTCCTTTAGAGCAGGTTGTTAATCCCTTTTTGATGTTAAAAGAAATATTTTTTTGTTTTAAACATATAATTTTGCGTTAATAACGTTTGTTTTTTATTTTTCCCCCAAAATGTTAATGTATTTAGCTAAAAATTAATTAAAAAAAAAATGAGTGTCGAAGTCGCTTAAAGATGACCTCAACAACACTGTTAACGCGATTTTAATGCGTGTCCAAAGTTACCTCAACAATGGAGATGACTTCGGACAATTGAAAATATTTTTTCTAATTTGAGGGGAGGGGGAAAAATTAAAATAAAAGTGAAACCATATACACCAATAATACATGCATCTATAGCAATGTTTTCAAATTTTTAGAACGGTAATCACAGTAGTTATTGAAAAAAAAAACAGACCAATTTTCAGAGCTCCCCCATTATTTTTCTCGAAATCCACCTGTAAGAATGTGAATTGTTCATTCTTCAAAGACTGTGAACCAAAGTCGTATCCTCCTTGATGTAAGATCCTTGGCATAAGCCCATCTTCGTCGAAACTCTGATTTCACGTGTTATGCTTCCTCTTTAACCGTTCTTAGTTTTCTTTGCCACAGAGCCTCTTGAGAGTTTTTAAATATTAAAATTTTTTATTAATAGGTTCATCTGCACGTTGTTGTAAAAAAGCGATCGAGGCACATCCGCGTATTTAACTGATCCATTCGAGTATTTCTAAATAATTCCTGTTTTTAAATACAGTTACTAATCGAAACCTAATGAATACGGTATTAGTAATTTATGTCACAAAATATTTTACGGGATGAGTAGGAACTTCTTGTGAGTCCCGTAAAATCACTTCTGGATCATGTTACGTACAATATTTTTTCTGTGGTCGTTTTGTATGTTAAAAAAGGATATCGATGGATAATAACGTATGAACTTTACATAGACAATTACATATAACAGTCACTCTTACACAAATTACTAATGAATATTAAATGGACAATTATGACAATTACTTATATTAATATTATTAGGGATATTGACAGAAGTGGCAGTGTTGAAATTAGAATTAGACGCATCAGTAATTGTACAAGTTTCCGAGATATTAATTTCGTTACGGCCCTTCTCAATCTTTGAAGCTATGTGAATTTTGTTCCTTAAAGAATTTTATACGTATCCCTCTGTTACCTTTGTGAATTTCCCGTGTCTCTTCAAGTTGGTTATACTACCACCACTTTCAGGGAGCTCCTGCGTAAACAGTGCCCGGTGTATTCTTTATGATTTTTTCTATTTCTATTTCTTCTATATCATCCAAATTCATTTGACAAAGCTCTTCACAACGACAAACACCAGCAAAACCAATTATTAATGCAACCTAAAACAAGGAAGAAGAGGAATTAGATTTAATTATATTGTCTTTGTCATAGATAGATGTTATATTTAGCTTCTGATAGGAAGTGATCCATTTCTTCTTTATTCAATACTTATGATTTTTTTGGTTTATAGCCAATAGATTTTTTTTAAGGAAAGCAATAACTTTGGGATAGCAGCTTATACATTTATTATTGTTAATGTTAATTACACAATTAATCATCGAGTAATTGCTCCAGAGGCTTGATTGCTTTAAGATGTTAGATTTTTCCAATAAATATGCAAAAATCACTTATTCATTTATAGTATGCACATTTTTATCATTGCTCTATTTTTGAAATAAATTGTTGATTTGATTGATTTTACCGGTAATAAGTCATAAGTAACGGCTTTATCAGATTCAATAATCATATGTGGAATCAATTCAGCCTCAATTTCACTACTAAGTTCCATTTTTTGAATTTGAAAAGCGAAAAAACACGCACCAATGATACATGACGAGGGCTGTCAAAATAAAATACAAAGTTCATGTTATTGTCAATGCCGCCTACATAGATATCCAAATCGCCCCGAAAGAAATAAGAATCGTCCCGAAAGTAAAGAAATTGTGTCGAAAGTGAAAAAAATCATCTCGAAAATAGCTAGCTTCGGTACCATTAATGTTAAGTGTTACTTTCGATTTAATAAATCATACCAAATATTTTATTTTCGAGACTACTGCAGAAATAATATATTAAGTACCGAGGTGGAAAGTGTTTAATTCCTGTCGAGAGAGTCGGTAGTTAAGCGAGGCGCGAAGCGGCGAGGTTAACTAAGTCTTGAGATAGTAACAAACCCGAACAAACTTTTCACCGAGGTTTGTATACTATTTTATTTACAACCACATCTAATATCTACTTCTTATTATTTTGAATTAAAATTATTAATAAAAGATAAATGTCATTTTGACTTTCCCATTGAAAAATTAGACAGAAATTTCTAATAACCGCAGGTGTTAAAATAACGTAGGTAATAATACACATCAAGATGGCAAATATCATTTTTTGAATAAGGTTTCCATGCCACTAAACAATATATTGTTTTAACAACAGAAAAATGCTATCAGATGAGGAATTTGATTTTGCTGCTACTCCACCAGAAATTGGATAAGCAGCAAAAATAGTAGAAGATCTTCTGCCTACTAAAAGCCGCCCGAGATATGACATATAACTGTTTCAAAGAATGGTGTACGGGAAACAAAGTTCAAAATCTAGGTTCTGAGTCGGCATTACTAGCTTATTTCAGTGAAAATGTCAAGACAAAGAACATATCAACGATTTGTTCACAATATTCAATGCTTTAACATATCAGTGACTACCTACAATAATGCCAATGTAATATTTAATGTAAATAAGTAAAACAAAAATCTTGTCAATTTTTATTGTTTATAAATATAATTAGCTTTATTTTTAAAAAATTTTTAAAAAAATTCATTGTCGTTAAATTTGTGTAATGAGTTGAATGTTGGTGAGTTCGTATATTATTTTGAGATATCGATTTTTTTTAAAATTACAAAAAAATAATTTACTTTCCACCCGGGTGGTCAACACCTTTCAAAGATAGATGAAATGTAATTATTACATGCATGGTTGTAAAAAAAAAAGTTTTATATCAACAACCGTACATTCCTGCTTCGGGTTCATCCATACTTCAAAAATTGATACTATTTACGACAGATACAAATAAGAATTGGATTGGAATTGAACTGGAAATTGAATAATAAATCTAACAAAATATTACTATTGTAAAAAGGAACGCGAAGAAAATTTACATGCATTGATGGAAGGTTTGATTTGCAACTAAAAGTGCAAGCGGATAGTGGTAACGAGGAAGAAAGGAACGTTACTTTAACATTGCCCGTGTATTCAACTGTCATTGACAAACCTTTCTTTTTAGTTACAATTCATTTTGATAAAGTCAACTTTTGGCCTCATTTTGAAGTTAAATAGCCCATAGAGCGACGCATCTTATTCCAAAGAAGCTATTCAATACCATAAAGTAGCTATTTTCCACACGCTTCTACAAAACGTTTTATATTGAGTTATACTTTCACTCGACTGAATTTAATAAATACATAAATACTGGATAAATGTTGACTTGTTTAATGAAGCTTGACTCAAAGACTAAAAATATATTAACAACGTTATTAAATCGTCTCAGTATTTACGGAACTGTCATAGACATTAGACGGAATATCAGACGGAAAAGTTCATTAAATCTAGAACTAGCTAGAAGTTTAATCAGTTTATATTGACTTTTTATCATTTTATTTTAAACACGGTCTGTTGCGTCTGTGTTTAAGTAAATATCATCTATATTAAAATTAAGCATGCAAAATTCGTTTTAGAGCACTTGAACTTGTTTTGCAGAAATAGTTTCAAGATAATTTATTGAACGAAATGTAGTTTTATGATGTTTGTTGAAATATTATATTAGTTATAATATAGAGGGGGATAACAGATTCTTCATTCATCAGTGGGGATTTCGGGAACGGTAAGAGATACGAAATCGGTTAAATTGGCAAAAAGTTGCGTAATTATTGACCCAATAATATTCCGAAAAAAAAAATACAGTGGCTTCCAAAATATTTGAAATAATCTAAAATTTGGCGTTTCGATTTTATTTTTTCCTGACATTGTTCGACGAGATGTCCAAAAATAAATTTCGCTTTCTCATTGCTGCTTTTTATTCTCCACAAGATGGCATTATCAGATTTTTAATGCGACGTTTCGTCTTTGGGTCACCATCATCAACTTAGTTTTATTTAAATACAGGCCTGGATTTTTTGTTGCTTATGAAAGAGGTACAAAATTTACTTACTGGTTCTCCGACGTTTTGTTCCTTAAATTGACCATCTTCATATAATTCCGTTCCTGTAATTTACTTTTCGAAACTGTAGAAGTCGATACCTTTTTTAAAAAGTTTTAAAAAATGAGTCAAATTTAAGTAATTTATTTTATTAGAAAGCACAAATACAATTTGCCTATTAAAACTAGCACATTCTTAAGACTTTTAAAAAAGGCATTGAGTTATACATTTTCAAATCACACCGAATTAAAAAAAAGTAAATTACAGGAACATACTAGGGGTATTTTAATGAAGTTGGTCAATTTAAGGAACAAAACGTCGGAAAACCGATAAGTGTTGTATTCAGCTGAATGTAGATTTAGTTCCTCTTTCATAATTTAAACAAGAAAATACATATTTAAAAAAAAATAAGTTATAACTTCGTATCTCTTACCGTTTCCGAAATCTCAATGGTGAAGGACGAATTTGTTACACCCTATAAATATATATTTTTTGAAGTAGTCCCTCTCAAAGTGGAGTGAACTGATGAATGGAGAAAGATACTTAATATCTGCTCTGCTTCAATAAAAATATTTGTAAAAATTGTAATTATTCCATCCTGTTTCGAAACCTTCATCTTCAGTGGAATTTTAACTGAGAGAAATTATGACATTGCCAAAATTATAAATTTTGCAGCAGATTAACATAAATTTCGGGAATAATACTAAGACAAAAAATAAAGTATTATAGATTTCTGAGAAGCGTGTTATAAACTAAATTACATTATTAAAAAATATATTGGGTAAAAAAACCAAATATATTTTTTTCCTTGGAAACTATTGTACGTAGAAAAAATCTGAGTCTGTCACTGGATTTTACGTAGAAAACTAAAAAGAAAGCGTTTTATTTATTTTTGATAAGTTACATCGTACCTGAAATATAGGGGATGTCCCAAAATATAAAATTCTCAAAAACATCCCGTATATAAGAAACAAGAAAGACTAGAAAAATTTAGATTTCAGCATCCTATGTTTCACCAAAAAGTAGCACATTGCTGCGAAAACCGCATCGAAACTACCGAAAAATGGACAATGCTAATGCAATGGAGAAAGCTATTAACCAATATCTCCTAAAGTACCTGGAAGGCTTCAACAATATCAGCGCTCATCAATACGGTTTTCGGAAGTCCAGATCAACTGATCTTCTGCCTATGTCACCCATATTTGGAACAACGCAAGCGAACATCATGGGGAGTCTCGGGCTGTAGCACTGGATATTTCTAAAGCCTTTGATCGTGTTTGGCATGAGGGACTTCTAAGTATACTGCGATCCTATGGTATGCCCAGTCGATTCTGTGCATGGTTGTCTAGCTTTCTTAAGGACCGCTCTCTGCAAGTCGCGATTGACGGATTTCTCTCAGACACCTTCACCATCAATGCCGGTGTTCCTCAAGGGTCCATATTGTCTCCCACTCTTCTTACTCTACATTAACGACCTTCTAGTAAAAACAAAAAATCCGATATTTAGTTCTGCTGACGATAGCACACTTATCTCATCTTTCTCCTTACATGCACATCTTCGCAGACAGCATGAAGTATCACGCCTTAACAAAGACCTGGAAGAAATTTTGGGTTGGGGTGACAGTAACAAAGTCGAATTTAACGCTAAAAAAAAAACAGGCAGCAGTTTTCTCTAAAAAGGTTAACATTACAGAACCGGATATAGTCATGGACGGACACGCAATCCCACTGGCTTCATCTATTATTTGCTGGGCGTCAATCTGGGAGGAAATATGTCTTGGCATAACCACGTTGTGGCAATCGCCAAGATAGCTTCTCAGAAACTTCTTGTACTCTTCCGAACCAGAAAGTTGTACACACCTCCACAACTTTTGACACTATACAAAGCACAGATTCGACCATCACTAGAGTACTGCTCTCATGTCTGGAGCTCTGCACCCAAACATACTCTTCGGCTACTGGATTCCATCAAAAGGAGGGCCATTCGTCTGATTGGAGACCACGAGCTGACGAAGAACCTCGACAGCCTAGAACATCGAAGACAGGTTGGGGATTTGACTCTCTTTTACAGATATTTTCATGGAAAGTGCTCGGCTGACCTTGCCCTCTTAATTCCGCCCAGAGTGGCGAATAGCAGAAATACACGACGAACCACTGCCGCCCATCCATATGTGGTTAAGCTTAGTACTCCTCGAACTTCATTATTTAAGAATTCTTTCATCTGGAGGACTTCATCCTTATGGAACGACCTTCCGAGGTCGTTTTCCCCGCGAATATAAGCTCCAACGATTCAAAACCAACGTGAATCGCTTTTTGCGCACACGCACCACTTCCAGAGTGCCCTAAAGTATTTGTCCTATAGTGCTTGTGTTTGATCATAAAAAAAAAAAAAATGGAACTTGGTCCATTCCTCCCGACTCACCCTGCAGTAAACTCGAAATAAATTACCCTTATTTTATTGTTAAAATATTGATTTTGACTACTGAAAAAAAGTTTTAAAAAATGTCTTTTGAAATATATGTAATATCAATTTGCTCTATAAATTGCAGGTAAAATATTAGCGACGTATCGTGATCTATTACACAATTTTCACAATGTCGCATAGGCTACGTGCAATTACCCTAGAATTTGCATATTTGATGTAAAATGTAATTATTCTCATTATAGATATGCTACTGTGCATCGACAGCAATCTGTTTATGTCCATGTAATGTTATTAGGAACTACAGCTTTGTATAAATGTTACTTTGAAGGTAGTAACTAAATATATATATAAGTTTTAAAGAAAACTCCTATTTTCCCTTGACTAGCTAAATAAGTTCTTTAAGAGCTCACCGCCAAGCTGTTAAATCTGACTTTTTTTCCCCGGGAACGCTAATCCTATTTTAATCAACTTTGAGATTACGATAACAAATTAAGACCCGATGTATGACAAATTATAAACCCTAAAATCACCTCTTGTTTCAGTTTTCTTAAATTGCTTCGTAACATATACAGGGTCTAATAGAAATTACTTATTATATTTAAACCGGCAAATCCTGAGAAAAAACAAATTGAATAAAAATAAGACAAGCACGTGTGGGGCACTGGCGTAATATGTAAACAATCAACGCTGAGGTCCGCAGTGTCCAAAGACGTCTGCGTATTTCGGCCTGTGTTGTCATATCTACACGGCAAACTCTTCAGAAAAAAATTATAATTTTAACAATTTTTCATTCTATCATTTCTGATCAAATATTACTCCAGAAAACCGATGACAAAAAAAGTTTTGCAACAAAAATAATAGTAATATCACACACAAATTTCAAATCTATCACAAGTACAGAAAAGTAAATAGGTCAAACGTCATTGACCTTTTGAATGATTATCTTTCAAACTCTTACCTTTACTTACTTAAAAACAATTATTATATTAGTTGCATAATTTGTACAAAAAAAAACCACACACAAATTAAGTTTTAGTAAAAACCCCTCACATAACCTCACAATAGTAGCTATTCAGACGGAAAGAATACACGGATTACACGGGAACGTTGTTTTTATTAATTTTGAAAGGGCATGAAACGTACTCAACCTCATTGGGAAAGTAACATCCCCGAACTATGTCTTATCGATTTGGCTGGCGCCTCGACCGACAATATTCACAGTCTTCCGGGAACTTTTCCACCAAACACACAAAATATCTTCTCTGTTTATTTTAATAATATTTACACATACCAAATAAAGAAGGATTGAAAGCTAGCCTTTCATGCATACGATGTCAGAAAGTTATGTAGTTTTCCTTCAAACGTCATCTGACATTTTCAACCAACTTTTTGAAGTTAAAATTTTTATTTCTTGATAGTGGGTGGTTACTATTGGCAGTGAAAATAAAAGTTCTTTTTCTGCCGCTGAGAACGGAGGTAAAATTATGACTGTGATGTGCTCATGAATAAATATACAGGGTGTCCCATAACTTGGGTCACTAAAGCATCAAATTAGACCGATTAAGGGCCGATATTTGAATGTTACCTTAAGTCAGAGCTTAGATGGGGTAGCCTTAACGTTATCGTAAACCTTAAAAAATTATGTTTTAAATTAATTTGAGGATTAATTGACGCGTTAAGTGGAAGATTACCACGCCTTTAAGGATCTGTTCCTTTAGATGAGTGTAAAAGAGAACTTTAATATATTGTCAAACTTATATGTACAGCGTGTCTTCGGAAGTTCTTACCAAATGAGAAACTTTTTAATTATTAACTCTACGAAAAAAAGTGCCTCATCCTAAAAAGTCCTGCTTGGTAAGAAAATAAATGTGCACAAGAATATTTGTATGTTGATATACAGGGTGGCTTCAAAAAGTACCGGATTTAAAATTTATAAAAGACGTCGACTTCTTGTTAAAAAAAGGTTTTTCCGTTTCTTAGTTACTTTAAACAATAATAGTCATGATTAAACTGACTGTTAATGAAAAAATTGAAATAGTTCTTATTGTTGGCGATAATAAGACGCATCGCGAGGCTGCCGACATTTTTAATACTAGACACCCAAATAAACAGTACTGTCGGCAATGTCGTCAATAAATTTAAAAATACTGGCTCTGTCGAAAATAATTTCAAGAAGAAACAGGCAGTTCGAACACTTACTGAAGAAAATCAATTACAAGTATTGCAAGCGGTTGTGAGATTTACTTAAATTTCCTAAGAACCGAAATTTTTATATTTATTAACAGCCTGCCATTAAACACGCGACAGGCTGTTTGGTATCAGCATGATGGAGCTCCTTGTCACAGCGCAGCCAGGGTCAACAAATATTTAGATACAACTTTTCCACAAAGATGGATAGGACGCCATTCAGAAGGCCACCTAGGTCACAGGACATTACACCCCTAGATTTTTTCTTGTGGGGTCATTTGAAGCAATTGGTGTACAAGCACAGACCATTCCGTGATATTGATCACCTAGAAGAAACTATAAGGCAATGTATCCGGCTAGTTACTCCTCATATGATCAGAAACGCTGTGTCGTAGTTTTCTAGAAGGACAATCATTTGTATGCAAAAAGACGGAGGCCATGTGGAGACTTAGATTATTTTTGGAGTCATTTAGTTTTATTGGTTATTGGGAAATTAGAAATTGGCCACCTCATAGAAATTAGTGTGAACTAATTTTTATCCGTCATAAAAGTAGTTCTCTTAAGTAGAGTTTTTATTGTGTAATTGTTATAGTCTTTAAACATGCACTCTTCAAGTTTTTAGTTTTGTAAATATAGCCGACGTCTTTTATAAATTTTAAACCCGGTACTTTTTGAAGCCACCCTGTATGTCCAACATACAAATATTCTTGTGAAAATTTATTTTCTCACCAAGCAGGACTTTTTAGGAAGAGACACTTTTTTTCGTAGAGTTAATAATTAAAAAGTTTCCCATTTGGTAAGAACTTCCGAAGACACGCTGTATAAAGGATGACTTATGTCATTCTATACCTTAAGATGACTTTGAATTAGGGCCGATACTTGAATGTCATCTTAAGTTAGACCTTAGCTAATATAGCCTTAAGGTTAAGGTAAACCTTAAAAATTATGTTTTAAATTAATTTGTGTAAATGTGTAAATGTGCCTACCTTAGCTAAGGTCTAACTTAAGGTAACAACACATCAAGTATTTTTAATCCAAGATTTTCAAAGAAGGGCAAGTTTTCGAAGAAGTTATACTTGCTCGATCTTAAATCTCTCTGTATTTATAGAACGAAATAGGACTTAATCGATTTAGTTTGATGTTTAGTTACACTAGGTGCTCATCGGCCATAAGTTATGGGAAAGTATGTTGAATAATACAGAAAGTTATAAACATACTTTTTTGTATCTTTTTTAATTGTTGTCCGATTTTGGTGAAATTTATAGCAAAATGTAGACTTGTGTCTTGGAATGATAACCTGAATTTTAGTTTTCAAAAATACTATGTATTGTATTCATCATTATACAGGCAGAAACAAAGCTACTTTTTACTCTTACTTTCTTAACGCCCTATGGAAAAATTGAGCGGTAGAATTGAACTACATTGTATCTTGTTTTGAAGTGTGATCTTTTCTTAACACAACGTTTTTTGGCTCACGTCATTAACTGCTTCGTACAAGAAGATTTTAAAAAAAAGTATTTCAGTTTTTTAATTTTATTCAGAATCCAGTACATTACATGATTTTATGAAGCAACATAAACAAGTTAACAGCGCGTATTGCCTTATGTTCTTATCTTTCTACTATTCTACTATGTGACGAGGCATGCTTCAATACAATACAGGGTATTAGTTTTTGGATATTTGTTTATGCTACTCGATAAAATAATTGTTTTATTGGATTGGTGTGGACTTGGTAGAAAACAATAAGTTGCTAAAAACCAAAACAAAACATAAAAGTTGGTAAAATGTTACCGATTTGTTCCTAAATTATTGAAAAAAATCGTGTTGCTGTTTTGTTTGTGTTTTGTTGGTTGGGGTAGACGCGGCATTATACTGGGTGCGGCAAAAGTTTGAAAACGGTCCGATACTTTCGGGATGTTAGGTTTTCGAAAAAAAAGTTTGGGCCACACGTTGCTTGGTCGATTAGCCACTGAATCATCCCTCAACCCCTCACCCCCACGTGGGGAATGGGGGTTACTTTGAAATTGCAATCGATTGCAAACTAAAAGCCAAGCAACGTGTGGCCCTAACTTTTTTTTCGGAAATCTAACCACCCGGAAGTATCGGACCGTTTCTAAATTTTTGCCGCATCCGATATAGATCCCTCATATTATACATTTCCACACAACATTTAAACTACACAAAAATTACATCATCATACCATCGGCACTCATATACACGGGACTCTTGGTTTGAGACCATATAATTGAGAATTACGTCACAACTTCCGCCTTAATTGAAATATGGCTATAAATGGAAATAGAAACAAACTGTGATGTAATAGAGTTCCTCTGGCAGATTCATTTTCTGCAGCTAAAAAATACGTAAAGAATTTTTGCTATTTTGTTAGTCTGTGTAATCAACACATCGCGAATTCTTTATAAAGTTTTTTGACTTTTAAATTAAATTATAGCTGGGAAAATTTACCTTAAATACAATTTCAAAAGAAATGAAAACGACGGGAAAATATAAATCTGTGGCACAACTTCGCGGACATTTTCCGCTAATAAATTACCGCTGGGTCATATCTGATAACAGCGATAAGGGGAATGTATATACAATATCATTAGCTTATAATGGAGTTTTTGTGATAAATTCAGTATTTAATAAGATATTAATTTCTGTTGCTACACTACATTTTCGTTAAGAGTCACATCTTTTGAGGAAGAAAAAATAATTTTCAAATTATCAAAATAGAGTTGTGCAGTTCCAACTGTTGAACCCTGTTTTTTTAGTACCAACGCCAGTGACAGTTTTTTCTTTGGGATAACCATTAATCTTAATTTGCTGGGCGTTGGTCTGAGATGAAATATGTCTTGGCACTACCAATACACTATAGTTTGTAAGGCCAACCGCATGAAGTAAAAAAATGAACACGTTGTAGTAATCGCCGAGGTAGTACTTGTGCATTTCTCCAGAACAGAAGTTGTATAAAGTCCAGATTCGAACATCACTACAATACTGGAGTTCTGCACCTAAACGTACTCTTCGGCTATTAGGTTCGTTCCAACCACCCTAAAAATCGTACAATGTACGGTCACGCACATAGATGTCGCGTAGTAGTCGAAAGCCGTTTCAACCGACACAAAACGGTGTATCTGGCGATCCCTTTCGTGTTCCAACAAAATTAGTGATCGTTCGCATACCAGTTCCTGAACGGTGAAAACGATACATGGACAAGAGCAGGAACCATTTGTACTGACTTGCGCCGTCAGAATTTTAACAGTTGTTTTGTATTCCTGGCATTCATGCAGTTCTTTTAACCTTGTTTTGTAGGAGTTGTTGCTTAACCCCTCGTTCTGATTCTGATTATTTAATTTATTCTTATTAAATTTGTATCATCCTGTTCCCAAACCTACAAGATATTCTTACCATTAAACACGTTATTCTCTCCATAATTATTAAATACAACAAGACGGAACGAAAAAAGATAATACTCAAGCTTAGACGAAGAAATTAAGCAACAAAAGTATGATTATGACTTATGATTAATTAAATAATCTTCTGTCCTAGTCTACGAACTAATCAGACAGGCGATCAGGATCAGCTGAGATTTTTACAGAGAATGGTCATAAAAACGTACCAACGTTGCGTCCCTTGTGCTTCGGCAACAAACGGTGCAAAATTAACGCCTGCGCACAAAATCGATCACAACAGTTTCGTGACGGTTCTAGAACGATACAAAAATAGGGTGTTGGAACAAACCTATTAGATTCGATCGAAATGACAGTCATTCGTCTAATCGCAGACCACGAGCTGACCAAGAATGAATGGCTACCCTTTCGATGTAATCCAGTACCCCAAGAGTATGCTTAGACGCCGAGCTCCAGACATGATAGCAGTACTCTGGGCTATGTGTCAAAAGTTGTTGAGGCGTATACAGTATGTGTAGTAGAAAGTGTAACAAATGGGAAACTTTTTATCTTTCATTTTATCAACAAATGTCACTCTTGCTAAAAAGTTTTGCTTGGTTGGAAACCTCGTTAGTCATAGTCGAATATCCGAAATATTGTACAGAATCGCAAAAAAATGTGAAATTGATCTAAGAATAAACTACCATTATTTCTAAAAATACATCAAAATGCCGTTTTAAAGCTCTTTCCAGAATCATGTTCTCTCTCTAAACATGTTGACGAGAAACAGTTGCTTATGAGCAGACATCGGATTATATGCATTTGCATGTTTGCCTATAATTCCATTTTTATAGCGTTATTGCATATTTTGGTACTTTTTCATTGATAGTGCATATTTCAGTTATAGGTGTAGGCGGGTTGTATTATGTTGTCGACACATCTTCCCCGCACACGCTCAGCGAGCGCACTGAATCCGATCTACTGGGCTAGCCGGCGGCGACTCGGCGCTCGCTAGGCGCTGCTCTGGCGTGATGCGGTATGCGCATGCGTGCGGGGAAGGGGCGCGGCACGGCACTCGCTGCTTCACTCATGCGCCCGCCCGCAATTCAATTGTTTTTGGCTCGCTGTTTTTGTTTATCTAACCACGAAAAACTTATTTTTGTTGAAATAATGCTGCCAGTGAAAAAAAATAACCAGACTTTAATGGAATCTTGGATAAAAAATTACCCAGGCCATTGTAGGACTGATGGCACTGTTATTTTCTGCAAGTTTTGTGAAAAGCGAATACCTTCATCAAAAAAATATCAAATCGATCAACATGTGAGTACTGCTTCCCATATAGCTGCAAAACAAAAACCTAAAAGTAGTCGACAACAACTACTGTCTCATTCGTCTTCTAATTCGGATACTAGAAACAAAATGGAATTTACCAAAGATTTATTTATGTGAGTTATTTGTTGCTTGCAATATTCCTTTCCACCAATTAAATAACGAAGTATGTCGAAAATTCCTTAAGAAGTATTGCACTAAAATAATCAGATAATTCCTGAAGAATCCACAATTCGAAAAAACTACCTGTCAACTATCTACGAAGGAGTACTTAGTGAAATACGCGCTGATCTCTCGAACGATCTAATATGGATATCAGCTGTTGAAACGACAGATTCATGTGGACGATATATTGCGAATCTAATTGTTGGAAAATTATTTAAAGAGCCCTCTACTCCCCATGTGGTTGATTGCAAGGTCCTAGAAAAAACAAACCATTCAACTATCGCCCGGTTTATAAATGATTCCATCAGATCACTATTTCCCGATTCGTCTATGGACGAGAAAATATGTGTTTCTGTTTCTGACGGTGCGCCTTATATGGTGAAAGCTGATCAAGCTCTGAGAGTATTCTACACAAAATTGCTTCACATCACCTGTCTAGCCCACGGATTACGTCGAGTTGCGGAAGAGATCAGAACGGGATTGTCAATAAATTGATTTCTTCTACAAAAAAAAGTGTTTTTAAAGGCACCATCGCGAGGACAAGCATATAAAGAGCAACTACCAAACGTAGCACTACCCCCAGAACCAATAATAACACGGTGGGGAACTTGGTTGAAAGCTGTATTGTTTTATGCAGAGAATTTCGAAGCGATAAAAGGAGTAGTTGGCAAATTTGACGGATCAGACGCCATTGCAATCAATTCAAGCCAGCTGGCATTTGAGGATTCTTCAATCAAAAAAAATATTGCTCTTATTGCAACACATTTCAGCAAATTGCCCGATGCAATTGAGAAACTAAAAACCTTCCTCTGTGCAAGTCCTTGGAAATATTAAAAAAAATGATTGAACAGAGTAACGCGTTTCCGAGTTCACTATAAATTAATATTAAGTGACAAACGTCACAAGTTTTCTGTAGAAAACCTGAAAAAATATGTTATTGTATATTGTCACAAGAATTATAACAATAACTAATATGAATATATGTATGACATATAAATATAATGTTAAAATAAAAGTAAATTGTAATAATAAATGGTTTTTTGATTGTGCATATTTTGTGCATATTTCGCCCTTTTTTAGTGCATATTTGTATGCATATTTTGGCATTTTGATAGTGCATATAATCCGATGTCTGCTTATGAGGCATAACTAGGTCATTATATTTTTGTTATTAATATTTAATTAATTAATTTTTTTCCCATTGGCGAAAGTCTAATTTCCGGAACAGATGCATAGGACACAGTGGCGGCTCGTGGCCTATGATAAAGGAGGTCCACCAGTAGCGTGAAATAATTAAAAAAAAATGTTGGTTAACGATCAAGCACTTTTTTCTTAAGCGTTCTAAACGTAGAAAGAAAAAAAGTAAAACAATTATTATTTTTTAGAAAGTAAAAAAGGTACTTTTAGTGTGTACAGTGCTTAAATGTAAAGTCCATTCTTCTATTCTTATTTGCCGAAAATTTCTAAATATCAGACATTTTTTACTTTGCTCCAAATTCAAAAGAGTTCTAGTTATTGTAGTGGCTTGCTTAAAATATATATTATCTCAAACACAACCCCCCAAAGTTTGATTAGGGCAAATCACTGCAGACCAAGTTGGTCTATTTGTTCTATTACCTTATTTGTTGCTGCTGTTGAGTTAATCCTTGTCTGCTATGAAAACACGCTTCAATCCTTTTGAAATTTTATTCCACTTTTTAACTCGTACAAGTTAACTTACAAAATATTATAGCAAGTCATCCAAATTCATAGTCAATTGTTTATAACGAATACAGTTTTGTTTTTGTATTGTATTGTATTTCGAACCGAAACATTCACTTTTATAAAAAAAATAATTCCCTTATAATTCACTTTAATTTCATCCGAGGCGCGGCGCGCGGTACTAACTATAATTTGTTTCTCATGACAGATTTCTGAAAAAACTTATATCTTAGAACTGAAAACTGAAGACTAACTTCTGAAAAACTGAGAAAAAACTGACTCCAAAATGGTTCGCGGGAGGTATTTATAATAACGATAAACATGTCGTATTTTGTTTGTCAAAGCGAGATCTTTCTCGAGTCCTTCTACGATATTTTCCAGAGTTTTAAAACTTTCCCTATAAACAAAACGCATTAGGGTGACGTGTCCTATGGGTACAACACAGGTACTTATTTTTATCCGAAGTCAATAATGGAAAATATATTTCGCAGTTCTTAAATGATAGTATTTTTCCAGATTCCGTAAATAGAAATAAGTAAATAAAATCTCAACTGCCTACATGAGAAAAGTCTTAGGTCAACTTTGGTTCAAGAATATTTCGCAGTTCTTAAAATATCGTATAAAGGTTAAAAACAACCCATATTTTCATGATCTAACCTTGATAGTACTTTTCCAATTTCTGTAAATACAAATAAGTAAATAAAATCCCAATTGCCTACGTGTGAAAGTCTTGGCTCGACTTGATTCTAGAACTTTTTATGGAATAAATACGCAGAAAAATTATTATTGAAAACGTTTGGGGACATCACATGCACCCATCAAAACATCCAAAGGAAAAATTTAAGATTTAGTTTTAAGTTATCGGTGTATGTGAGCACTTGTGTTTTGAAAATGATTTTGACTTTCATCCAAAATAAGGTACAACTTTTTTATTATCATTGATCAAGATATGAGTTTAAATTAATTTATTTTTTATTTTATTTTACAATGAATAAAATCTTACAATTAATTTTTAAAATAAATTATCAATTTAAATATTTTCTTAAATTGAATTTGAAAATCTTACTTTATTTTATTTTAATACTTTGAATAAAATATTTTATTTTAATTTATGATACAACAAATTTAATTTATTTAGAAACTTTTTTAAATATTTTTGGAAACTAAAACTCTTTGTGTTGAAACTTCAAAATATTTTTGAAAAATAAAATTTATGTCGAGACTTCAAAATATTTTTGAAAAATAAATTTATTTTGAGACTTCAAAATATTTTTGAAAAATAAAATTCATATTGAGACTTCAAAATATTTTTGAAAAATAAAATTTATATTGAGACTTCAAAATATTTTTGCATTTTTATTTTAAATTAGGGCTACGCACCACATTATTTGTTAAATATTTCACCATTAAACTAGTAATTTTAAGGAAACAACTTATTAAAATATTGGTACGAATACAAACGCACCTCGAATTACTACATACATACACGTGCAAAGGGATAAAGGCGCACTCCAAAAGTGTGCGCATTTTCCATTCAAAATCGCGATATCTTTATCTGAGCGCATATGCGACCATTCCTAGTCACCAATCTAACGGCCAGTGAGCCGTGCCGGCCGGAGCACACCACAGTAACAGCCACTACTTATAAGTTTGGTTTGAAGGCTTTAAACGATAAAATGTATTAAATGAACATGAATTAATATTTTATTATTTTTTTTAATTCTTTTGTGCTCATGTGCTCCTATGAACTAACCGCCAGTAATAGCACATGGTACGCATAGAGACAATTCACAAATCGACCTGCCACCTAGTCTATCATTTATGGGTTAGATTAAAGGAAATTTTCTACCGAGATAGACCCGTAAGTGCTAAAACTCTACGAAACAAGATACTGCAAGTCTGCTGCAATGAGCTGTCGAAGGCACTTATGTATTTAATTTATTATATAATAAAACTCGTTGTTTTCATGTGTTGTCTTGAAATAAAATTATATTTCATTATAAAATGACGTAATTATATCTCATAGATGCCTGTTTCTCGTCTTGTCCGTGTCTGTGTGTTCGAGAGAACATAATTCTAGAAGAGCTTCAAAAGGCATTTTGATGTAAACTCCTGGACAAAATTAACGCAACATCATAAATTTCTCATAATTTTGATGTTATTTTTTTTTTTTTGACTTTATGATCCGATTTGAAAGATTTTTTTTTGTAGGCTGGTTCCTTGACAATGTCATAGTTTTCGCTGTTTAAGATAAAAATTAAATTTTCGATTTATACTGGGTTTACTAAAAATGCTATGTTTTTTCCGAAAATTCGTATCACCCTGTGGAGTATATGAACAACCGAAGCATATTGCAGTTGACATTAAACGACAGGTCCATCTTTCCCCAACATGTTCTTTTTTGATTTACTTCATTATCTCTGTTAATAAAGGAGATACACCGTTTTATAGCGTAACATGTTTTTATAGACTTTAATATAGAACACATTCATTGTTAAATGTTTTCAAGTAGATTTCAAGATTAAAATACTCGTCGGGCAAATGGGCATACGAAACGAACGTTCAATAAGCAGTTTCCAAACAGTTTTTATCAGTATGGCGAATTTTATTTGAACTTTGTAACTTTAAAACACAACATCTGCTGGTACAACGCTTGCAATATCAGAAAAAGTCCATAGTCTACTTGAAAACACTTAACAATGAATTTGTTGAATATTAAAGTCATGTTACGATATAAAACGGTATATCTCCTTTAATAACAGAGATAATGAAGTAGACCAAAAATGAAAATGTTAGGGAAAGATGGACCTACCGTTTAATGTCAACTGCAATATGTTTCGGTTGCTAATATACTCTACAGGGTGATGCGAATATTCGGAAAAAAACATAGCATTTTTAGTACACCCAGTATAAATCGAAAATTGAATTTTTATCATAAACAGCTATCTTGGTGATTGCCATGCCAAGATATACTTCCTTCAAGATTGATGCCCGATAAATAAATGATGAAGCCAGTGGAATTGCGTATCCTGCCGTGACTATATCCGGTTCTGTAATGTTTTGCTAAATAAATGCTAATAAGTCAAAAACTGTTTTAGATAGGTATAGTAATATTATACATGGAAATATAGACAATTTCAAGAGCTTCTAGAACCATAGATAAAATACATGGTGTTTCATTTAAAAAAACACACTTTTTATCATTTTTCCAAACAAGTATTTGTATTTTGAAACACCCCATACTATTATAAATAATATTTGGAAACAGAATGAACTGCCTCTAGGTATTGTCTAACTCCCAACCAATTTTAGTGCGCTAATTTGTCAGGGTTAAAAAATGTCAGCCATTTTTGAAGGACATTTTTTCCAAAGAACAAAAGTTAAATTAAATATTATCTCGAGAACGTTAACAGGTAGGCATAGGAACAGAGACAGTTGTTAAGCAATTAATAGTGATTCTAAAAAAATAATAACATACAGGGTGTTCCATTTAAATTATCAAAGTTGCTAATACTTTAGAAGCGGCAACACTGCATGACCAAAAGATTTTTAGAAAAACCATGTCCGCTTATACAACGTGTCCAAGATAAGAAGGGCCAGTAAAGGGATCCCGGAAACCGTAAGAGATACGAAGTCGGTTAAACGGAGGAAAAGTTGCGCATTTACGTGCCTAATAATATGCCGTTTAGGAAGTTTTAATATTCCGAGTAGTACCGGAGCTATCCGGAAAAAATCTAAATTCTGAAAAATCGTTTTATAGTTTCCTGAGTTTTTTTGAGATCGAATTCTAAAGTAAATTACACTTTTACATTGCCACTTTTTCCGCTCTATCTAATAGCATTAATTGTTTTGTAATCCGACGAGTCGTCTTCGAAGGGCCATTATCAACTTTATTTTTTTAAATACGGTCCTGTTTTTCAGATATTGGAATTTGAGAGCTTTTTTTCTTCCGAATGCAACGATGTATGACACATTGTGGTTTAATGACGTTTTGAGGGTTTTTTGAACAACATTCGGAAATTTTGGGATACGTTCCTGTATTTCTCCTAATTTTATAAATAATATCTCATAAGTAAGCTCTAAATTTTTACTTATGTTGGACTAGTTCAATAAATAACAAATTTATTATTTTATTTTATTTATAAATTATTTCAAACTTCTGTTGATTCGGGATTTAAAAGAAAAGTAGACGTTTGAAACAAAAAAAATAAGATGGTGACGCGTGATTTGTTTCACTTGACATTCCCATTGTGATCGTTTGAAACCGTTTTAAGAGGTTTTCTATTTTCCAGAAAATATGGAACATAATTTTACAAATGCTGAAAAGTTTCATATTCTATCGTGTTTTATTTTATCTCAAAAAAACTGTTATGTGGCAGTTAGAAAATGATATTTGTGCTTAGAGAATAACGGAAATCATTTTGAACACCTGATTATGTAGTTCCTTACTTTTTTCGTTGTTCGTTTTATTACTGTTTTGGTATGATTTTTGTTCACTTATTTGTGGTTTATTATTAAATTATTTGTTATTTATTGAACTAGTCCAACAAAAGTAAAAATTTAGAGCTTACTTATGAGATATTATTTATAAAATTAGGAGAAATACAATACCATATCCCAAAATTTCCTGATGTTGTTCAAAAAACCCTCGAAACGTCATCTAACCACAATGTGTCATACATCGTTTCATTCAGAAGAAAAAATCTCTCAAAATCCAATATCAGAATAACAGGACCGTATTTAAAAAACGAAAGTTTATAATGGCCCTTCGAAGACGACTTGTCGGATTACAAAACCATTAACGCTGTTAGATAGAGCGGAAAAAGTTGCAATGTAAAAATGCAATTTACTTTAGAATTCGATCTCAAAAAAACCAAAGAAAAAAATAAAACGATTTTTCAGAATTTCGCTTCTTCCGGATATCTCCGGAACTATTCGGAATTTTAAAAGTTCTAAACGGCATATTATTAGGCACGTAAATGGGCAACTTTACCTCCATTTAACCGACTTCGTATCTCTTACGGTTTCCGAGATCCCTATACTGGCCCTCCTTCTTGGACACGTTGTATAAGCTTCCAAATTTTCAAAGCGATCCGTTTGATAGTTCTTCATAAACGTCTAATAGGCTATCCATCATCAATCACCCTGTATATTAATAAAAACCTTACTTATATTTAAACTTTTGTACATATTAAAGCTAATCTTAACAGGAAATTCCACAGGAGAGGACCGTTTAAAGGTTTTGTTTCCCGAACATGATTTTGCATCTTCAAGAGAAATTAAAGCAGATTACTATAAGATATAACCGATAATCTTATTTTGTCGAGGTAGTTAGTCGTTAGTCGGTGTTGCCAATTAGCTCACACGTAATTACACGATTTGCGTTGCATTTTCATTGCTTTGCGTGTACAAGATGTGTGTAATTTGCGTGTAATCTACAAAGTTAAATTGTGTTTTTACCCGAAAAGTTGTGGGGTAGTTCGAACAAACCCGAACAAACTCGAAATTACTATTAAATTGCAGTCAATTTTATTTACGAAAAGTTGACAGTTTCCGAGTTATAATCAAAGAAAGCCAAGAAAATAAGATTTTTTTACCTATTTTTGCATTTTTTTTAATGTTGCGCCACGAAATTTTGTTGGGCAAACCACAGATTCGGCATCAGCACCACAAAAAACATATAAAATTGATGAAATCAAAACTACTCCAGAGCTTTCCCGCTAGGGCCTTTGTGAGCACAAATTAACTGCATTATAAATGGTGTTTAAAAAAACGTGTATTTGTGTGACTAAAAACGTGTAAAAATGTGTAATTTGTACAGCTAATTGTATAATTTCACAAATTCAGATTGGCAACGCTGTTGGAAGTGCTTAATTTCTCAAAGCTAACTGTCTGCATGGACCATACTTATACTTAGTTTAGACGAGCAGAAATACTTTCGAATGATTATTTTCAGTAAACCTTACACGGTAATAACAATCCAGCAGGAACGTACTAATGCTGTACAGGGTGTCCCACTAAGGTCGGCGAGGTACGATATTATGGAAGCCATAAACCTTATATCTTTCGACCACGAAAAATTGAAATTGGAAAATATTTTCACGTTTCCAAAATGGCAGCTAGGGGGCGCAATTACTACACTCGCCGGCAAAAAATTCTGCCATCCTGATATTTTAGTCAAGTTTGATATTTTATAACTTATTTATTTTTTATGTGATTTTCATGATTTCATTATCAGTTTGTAGATCCATTTATAGTGTTTTTCTTTAATTATTTTATAAAGTAACATTTTTTGATTAGGATATATTAAACAGGAGTTAATTAAAATGTTGTTTCTTTTCTTAATTTCAAAACATCCTGTAGGAAAATTGAGGTTGATAATTTTATTTACATACTGTAATCTTTGATGTATTCTAAACATTTCGTTTTTTGATCCATTCCATTATCTCATTTCTGCTGCAAGCTGCAAAATTTTAAATGAAACGTTGATTTGAAGCCTATTTTTATTAAGGGAACCAAACACTAGGTATATCATAAAATTAATTAACCAAAATAATTTTAATATCGTGTATTTCCTCCTCTCACAGCAATGACACTTGCAGTTCTCGTGGCATCGAATGAATAAGGTTAGTTATCCTTTCTTGAGGGATATCCCTATATTCTTCGGTCAGCGCCAGTCTTGCAAGTTTTGTGGATGTACAGGAAGACGACCAACGGCCCTTTTAAGTTGATCCCAAATATGTTCGATTGGGTTGAGATCCGGGCTACATGCAGGCCATTCCAATCTTTGAAGACCAACTTCATCCAGATATTCGCTCACTACATGTGCAACGTGAGGTTGCACATGTAGTGAGCGACTTACAATTTACATTAATGCATTATCATGCATTAATGTAAATTGGTTGAAATTAGCAAATGGAACAACAACTTCTTGGAGGATTTCCTGAATATAACAGTGGGCGATTAGAGCTCAATTCTCAACAAATACAAGATTGGTGCCTGCTTCGGTAGAAATACCCTCCCAAATCATTACAGAATGAGATTCGTGCCATGATATTAGATTCGTGCTGATATGATGCAGTCAGCATTTCTACGTCTGTGTATCCGTTCACGACCATCCGGCAACCTCAAACAAATCCTGGATTCGCGTACTTAGCCAACATCGATAATTTTTAACCGAAAGTTTGACACACATTTTACAAAAATAACATCGTTTCATTTAAAATATTGCAGCTCGCAGCAGAAATGAGATAATGGAATGAATCAAAAAATGAAAGGTGTAGAATACATGAAAGATTACAAGAAACATTATTTGAATAAAATTATCCATCTCAATATTCCTACAAGGTATTTTGAAATTAAGACAAAAAACAACAGTTTACCCCTGTATAATATAGCCTAATCGAAAAATGTTCTTAAAAAATTATTAAGGAAAACCACAATAAATGGATCTACAAACTGATAACAAAATCATGAAAACCGCTTAAAAAATAAGAAAGTTATAAAATATCAAACTTGACCAAAATTTCATGGTGGCAGAATTTTGTGCTTGCGAGTATATTATATAATTATATATTCACATTTCTTCTAATTATCACTGCTAAGGTTTTCATTTAATAACGGATATAGAAAGATCATTAATTTTTGTAAAAGATTGTGCCTGAAACTCTTTTCGTATCGCCGATACCCATGATTTTGTTTCCTCACAGTTTCTTAATATAATTAAATATCACGTAATATTATTTTATTACTGTGCTTAAAGGGCACAAAAATAGGTACATTTTGGCGCAAACCGTAATTCAATATCTTTATTCCTTCTCGAGTTATTTACATAATTAGCGCACTGAAATATGGGTTGATAGAGTCAGGTAATACCCGGAGGCATTTCACGTCGTTCCAAAATAGTGTACAGGGTGTTTCAAAATATTCAGGACCAATACCAGGATGTAAATAAGTGTAAAATTATTTTAAACGAGCATAAGTTGAACAAATTTGTAGGAAAGGTATGGAAGATACAGCAATTTTAAAAATATTTTTTTACACGCTTCCTTCACCCTTATTATCGACAATACGAAAACGGTCTTACAAATAAACTTTCTCAAAAATGAATTATCGTTTTATATTCGTTATTAAATGAAAACCCTAACAGTGATAATTTGAAGATATTTGAATTTTTAGTTACACAGGGTGTTATGGAAATGACGCATTATATTTAAATGGGTGACTCCTTGGGTGTCCTAGAGAAGCGCTACATATTTTTTTTCAAATCGAACGTTTTAAAAGTGGGGTAAAACACCCATAAACCCACAGGTCACTCCGCGGCACTATATCATATTATTCGGCGGAGCTGTCTGACAAACACATGTTCGCGCAATGTTGCCAAACTGTGAAAAAATGTAAAGCTTTAGTTTCTTATAAAAATAATTATTTAGCTTAGGTACCTTAGTATACAAATAGGAAGTAGATCGAGGACACTCTATGATCATCACATCATGCTAATACTTTATGCGCATTACGTTCCCTGATAATAGTGTTGGGACTGCCTAATAGCTATTAAGAAGTAATCTCAAAGTCACAGTCTACTCGTCGCTTGCTTATACCCACTAAAACCCCTTTGGTCTCTTCTTTCCAATCTCGGAACATGACCGGCATATCGTCGAGAGAAAAAAAACACATAGTGAACAAATTGCACTAAATCACTTAAAGAAACAGACAGACACCCACGAGTTTCAAATTAGTTTCTTTGAAGATATGCACTTATTATCAGATTACACAAAATCACTAAATAATACCTTACACTTAGAATAAACGCAACAAAGGACGTCCAAATATTCAGTGACAATCCGTGAAATGTCCCTTATCCGAGCTAAAGGAACATTTTCTAAATGTTCTAGACGGTAGTTTCGCATTTCGAATCGGTTTGGGGAATCTATACATGTACAATATCTTTGCTTCTCGGGCATTTTCCTGTTCGATTGAAGATCTTGGCACTATCAAGTAGAATAACATAGGAAACAATATAATTCGTATTCGTATATTCCTACACGTTCGAAATGTTGACTTTTAAAACGCAAAGATTTAATTAAACACTGTTATTAACATACTATTTAGGAAAACAAAACGACTTCGCAGCGTCTCTTGAAAAACTGTTTTTATGCATGTTTACGCATGGCGCCATCTATTAAAACATATCTTAACTATAGTATATTATAGAAACTAATATAAAACTATACACTTCGTGTTAATACTTTAAGTTGCCGTGGGATGGCGCTACCTTAATTAATAATTATTATGAATATTTATTCTCAGTAACACGAAAATCAGCTGGAATCGTTTCAAAGCCGTAAACAAACAATCGTGAATTTGTTCATTATTCCAGTGTTTTTTAAATGCCGGAAATTTAATATGTGTGTCGACAACAGTGCCTACAAATTTTAACACGTTTGTTTGTTGTGTTAAAAACGATATCCGTATGTGAATTTAAGGTTAGGTGCGCGGGTGTACCTTTGAATAAGTTCTTTATTCAAAGACTGAAACATATTTTTATACGAATTATTGTTAAATAACAAGGTAAGAGGCATGTGTTTTAGAGAAAATTGCATTTTTTTTTTCTAAACGAAGCCAAATCAATCAAAATGTCATTGACTTTGATATGTGTTTTCTAATTAAGAGAAAAGTGCATAGAAATCTACGCGAGAATATAAATTTTGGAGGTGACCTAAATAAAATTCCTTTTTTTATAAAGAACTTCGTTTCAATCACAACACCATTGAGCTTCTAAAGAGTTTACCGATATGACAACACTGTTCAAAATTTACAGACTTTTTGAACATCTGGTGCTTTGGTTACATGGCGCTAGTTTGTTTATTTCTTCTAACAGTGCCGCGGGTGTTTATTTTTGGTTTGACAACAGGTCATGTAAAGTACGTTTCACGAAATTTGGATACGACTTAATGATTTCCTGGGTCGGTCCCATTGTGTCGACAAGAGCTTGGCAATAAACAAGTGAAGTATGAAGGGACGGACTAAGGAAAACAAGTAATGATATGATTATATTAATGTAATCAAATGAAATAACATTTTTTTTAAATATTACTAGTCATATGTATTTACATTTATAATGTCATTCTATAGATAGTTCTGTTTCGCTATCGCTATCCTCATCAAAATTAATTATAATTGGATTAATTATACAATCCAGGTGTCAATGTGTCACAAACATATACTTTTTTTATACAAAATGTCTTTAAAACTTCTAAAAGATCACTTTTTTTATAACTTTCTTCAAAATATATATCATTCGCCGCCATGTAGTTCTGAATCTCCAATTTTGTATTATTTGAGCTTGGAGCTTTATGTAATTGGCGACTGTGATAGCTCGCATTGTCCATTAGTATCACGCTATTCTGAGGAATGTTTGGTAAAAGACAATTCTTGAACCATTCCTCAAAACTAACAAATTTTACCACAGAAAGATATTTAAATATAAATTAAGCAACCTAACCTACCTGATGTGCCTATGTTTAATTATAATTATTACAATTCGGTCCTTTCCACATAATAATAACAAACGGTCATAAATAATGGGATCGCCCCAGGTACTTTTACTGCAGTCATTAAGTTATATCCATTTTTCGTGGAACAATCTTTACCGGGCATATTAAATTAAAGCGCCAATTATGGATATTTTTCTTCAATTTGATTTCATCTCAGAATTTGCCGGTTTAAATATAATACGTCATTTCCATAACACCCTGTATATAATAGTAATTTGGCCCCCTAGCGGTCATTTTGGCAAATGGAAATGTTTTCTATCAATTTTTCTTGGTTCATTTAGTCAATGAAATTTTTTCCCAAATACATAATGTTTATGGCTTCTCTACTTCGCCGGCCTTAGTGTGACACCCTGTACAAGGTGTTCCTTTTTCGATACTTTCTAGGGGTATTAGAGTTATTATTAAGGATAGAATGTTGCATTTTTCTCCCACTTTTTAACGAAACGATATACTCTGTTGTCAAATTTTTCATGGCTGTCTTAGTTTTTAATCTGCAGGGTGATTTTGAAATTCTTCGCATTTTAGACACTCCACTCTGTTACCCGTTAACAAAAAGTAAAAACTGATATTATCAGAGAGTTTTACGTAAAGTTCAGTGGCGTGGCCAGATTTTCTCTAAAGAGTTTCGTTTTTGAGATATTAACAGGAAGTAACAATTTTTAAATGGGATACCCTGTATATTATTTTTTTTAATTGATTGAGTATACTTTGAGCTTTGCAAAAATGTTTATTCTTTAAAAAGAAGTTAAAAATGCAATGTTTTTAATAATTTTCCTTACTTATACATCTTCTAAAAGGCATTTTGCTTTTTAAAAAATGTAATTTTATTGAGTAATACTTACATGCTATCTCATTAAATGTTGAAAATGTCCGCCATTCACCCCCATACAATAGTACAACAGCTGTTCAAAGTGAAAAAATTGCTTACGCACAAACATGTGTACTTGATAAGAGGTGCATTGAAATGTTTCAAATTCCGTTGCTCGGCGGCGCGTAGCTCAAATTTACAAAACGAAGCGCCATTTTAAAGAGAATTTAATGGCCTTTTAAAAAGATGTATTACAACATACCCATTCCCATTTGAATAAACAAGTACAGTAGCCGCCCTCGCTAGGGGGGTTGAGGCTACAGGGATGAAATTAATAGTGAAACGTGTCCCCCTGAAAACACAAATTTACGGGTCCGAGGTTTAATTTTCACGTACACAGCCGTAAACCTTGCTGGACTGTTTTCGATGGGCCACCCTGTATATTTAAAAATTAGTTTGATGAAACCTTAACATCAAGCTTTAAAAAATCTCAGACATTATCTTGTATTCGCCATATTATATTCTGGATAAATCATAAAAAATTTTGAAAAAGAGTACAGTGGAGATTTAGTTGAAATATAAAATGTTCTGAAAATCATGGTTTTATTGTTAAGGAGAGTACTTTTGTTCGTCATGTAAGATAGTGGCCGCCACTGTTTGTCATCCCGCGGCAACATATTTTTTGTTCGAACGTTTGGAAAAATCTTGTGACCGACACTGTTATCTGTGCTATGTGTGGAGGACATTAGGGAAATCCGCTTTTAGCTGTACAGTAACAAATCGTTACGAATTATTTATGGGTATGTAATGCGGTGCTAGAAAAAGAAAATTACATAGGCGCTCTTATATTTTTATTTAAGTTTCTGGCCTTATTGCTTTTAAAAATACAAGAACCTTCAACGAACACTTAAAAAATCCATTAACTTAAGGAATATAATAGCTTTTATGCGATTCTAGGTAAAAATGCATATGTCGGCGTCAATTAGTGAAATCCGTCATTCCCGGAAATGCCTAGTCATTTCACGTATTGCCGGCAAATAGTGTAACTCTAACGTTTGGTACACCGTTTGCCTAAGAGTATCACATTCCCTATAATGACGGAATTCTTTCAGTCAAACGCGTTACTTAACTAAATGACTTAAGTTACCCTGTTTGCCGCTGTAATTGTTGTTAATATCTGTGTAGTGATTTTTTTGAAATTGAAATTTCGAAGCATTCAGAATTTTTGTTTTATAAGAAGTTAGATGACTATTACTCCAATCAAAGTAAAAAAACCTTGGATTTCTAACATAACCTCAAACTACTTCAACCTACAAAATCACTTCATATTCAGGAGAACAAACCCTAACCCTACTTTTAAAAGAAGAAGCTGTGGTTTTTGTTAGTATTTTTTAAAATGAGTAATTCCAAAGATAATAAATGATCTACTAATTTTATACCAAGTGAAAGGACTGCCTTCTTATATTATTTTTATCTTAGAGATATGGTCATTTGCTTTATTCTAGATGTACACAAATAGTTGAAACAATACGACTTGTATTCAGGGTGTTATGGAAATGACGTATTATATTTAAACCGGCAATTCCTGAGATGAAAACAAATTGAAGAAAAATATCCAAAAATGGCGCTTTAATTTAATATCCCTGTACATGACCTATTGTCAGACCAAAAATATTCACATGTGGGAAAAGTAAACAAAGCAACATATGGCGGAAAACGTCAATGAGTTTTGAGCAGTGTAGTCATGTTCTCATGGTAAACTCTTTAGAAAGTCAATATCTGTTTGACAGTATCGAAGTTGTTTATTTTCAGGGTACATTATTATAAACTTTACGTTCAGTTCAGTTCGCTGGGAAACAATCTCTGATTTATAAACTTGAACTGACTCAAACCCGCCGAATCTGAACAACTTAAAAGTTTATAAATGCCACCCTTTAGAAAAAAAAATGCAATTTTATTTACCTTTTCGGACTATTTAAAACCAACTTAATTTATAAACAAACACTAACCCGAACAAAAACCGACAAAATAACCTCACAACAACACATACTCACATTAGTTTACGCGTAGATTTGTATGCGTCTCATGAACACATCTAAGTACCGTACCATTCAATCTGAATTAGTATTTTAAAATGCTACTGTGTAGACAAAATTACACCCTTATTGTAAAAGGTTTCATCGGGTGGAAAATAATATAATTTTTACGTACATATTTGACATCTATAAAGTTTGAAAGTGAAACACGTTTGAGTCTGGTTGACATGTTGGGGTTTATTCGATCGATCGATATTGCGCCACCTTGGGTTAATATCTAAAAATACAGCGTTGCCACTTTCGATGTTTTATAAGATTATATTCATAAATTGGGGAATTTCCTTCTGTAATATTATTTCCTGTATAATTATAGTCTCGGAAATAGCAACCGCGCTAGTTAGTTAGTTATTTTCCGAATATGCACAAAACATTCTACCTTTGGATACGTCTATAATCTATATTAAAGGAAGGTCCTGTCTGTCAAATTATTTCATCATTCTTTAGAAAAGGATTAATAAATTTAATGTTTAGGCCAATCTATTAGAACTTTTGTGTAATCTGATAATAGGTGCATATCTTCAAAAAAACTAATTTGAAACTGGTGGGTATCTGTGTGTTTCTTTAAGTGATGTAGTGTAATTTGTTCTGTTCACTATGTGTTTTTTTCTCTCGACAACATGCCGGTTATGATCCGAGATTGGAAAAAAGATGCCGAATAGGGTTTAGTAGGTATAAGCTTATTATGCAGTCCCACACTATCATCAGGGCACGTGATGAGCATAAACCTCTTCCCATACTAAAAAGGTGTCTATGCCCTAGATTCCTTACTCGTGTCAGCGGCCTGGATTTAATTTCTAAGTAAGCTAAATATTTATTTTTATAAAAAAGAAAGTTTAACACTTTTCCACAGTTTGGCAACATTGCCCCAGAACATCTGTTTATTACACAGCTGGGCAGTGTAATATGATTGTCCGCGGAGTGACCTGTAGGTTTATGGGTAAATTACCCCACTTTTTAAACGTTGGGTTTAAACCCAGGAAACACCCAGTTAAATATAATACGTCATTTCCATAACACCCTGTATATTATAGATTGTAATATTCTAATGTTCTAATAGTAATTGGAAAACACTCGATTTGATGAGCCAGAACCTTTTGACGAATGAAAGATTATCCATTTCATTAAAAAAAATCATCCTTTGGTAATTCCTTCTAGAAAATCCAAAATTAATGATATCTTATCTCCTGATCATTTTCAATGAAAAGTTCATCTTCAATTTCTATATTACCAACTTTAAAATTCCAAATATCATCAATAATGATGGATTACTTTACACTTAATTAACAGCGTCAAGTATGCACCGTGCATAGGAAAAATATGATCTAAACTGGATTAAGCATCTAATATGAGGGAGCATAATATTTTCCTACGGTCATACTTCTTGTATCCAGCTTCCTTTGGTTTTGAGTCATCGGTGGTAATCTGATATGTTGTTGTTCCACACGCTCCAGTTGTTATTGTGATCTCGTGATTCCGAAATTATGAGTTCATGTTATCTGATCTCATTGCTAACTCAGGTCCTCCTTTAGTTTCATAGTTCATAGACAGGTTTCTGCCGGCAGGAGTGCAGCATTAAATTTTATGAAAAACATCCTTACCTCTCCGTTGTTAACGAAGTATAGTGGAGGAACTCCTATGATATTCTCCATTCACGATGAAAGGTCGTTACTCCCATGATGCTTAAGCAGACTACTCTTTTGAAATTCCTAGCAGCAGCTAGTCGTTTAAAATGTTACTATGATTTGCGAATCACTTTTTCTTAAATATTTTATTCGTGATAATAAATTTAAGAAGGAATTGCGTATTAGCACGTAGTATTTTAAGAGATCTTTCTAAATACAAGGAACTTTATTCGATAAATTTCTTTGCTCTGTGTAGGACAGCTATCCATTCCGTTTTTATCATTGTTTTAGTAGTTTTTGTAATCAAGTCGTCATTATTAGAAACACCTGAAACAAAGCCGTTACGATTAATTTGAGGCGATAAACTGACTCTAAAGAGAGGAACCAAAGATAAAGTAAGGGTGTCATAAAAAATACTTTAATAATTAAAAACGTGTCGCCAGCACGGAAATTTAATTAAGCCGTCACCTTAATTGATTGATTTATAATTGAAATATCATTAAAATTTAAAAGCTAAGGTGATTTTATTGAAAGTAAATGAAAATATTTACCAAGAATTAAAACCCTAGTTGATATTAATGATAAAAGCGTTAAAACCTTATTAGAACTGACGCAGGATAAATTTTATATTAACACCAATAACACGAATTATTTTGATATGAAATTTTTTTAACAGATATTGAACATACAGGGCGTTATGGAATTGTCTTATTATACAGGGTGTTTCTTAATAACATGCTAATATTTAAGGAGGTTATTCTTGGGTCCATTTTCAGGAAAATAACTTGTTTTATATATATATATGTCTAAACGTCTTAACTTTTGAGATACAGGGTGTGATTTTTAAAAAATCTCCTTCTTTATTAATATCTGCGATACTGCCCTAAATATTTTTGCGAAATGTGGTACCTACACACTTTCTATTCATCAAGAGGCATTTTATAATGTATAACATGTTTTTTAAAATTTCGACCAGTGGCGTTCGTGCGGGAATCGCCCTCGATATTTTTGAAGAAAGGAATTGAGAATTTGTTTTTAAATAAAAATTATTTTTGAAATTCCCATTCCTTGCTGAGCAAATATCGTCTCTTGATTTTTTATCGCTTGACGTAGAGTTTTCTTATAAAAAATTAAATTTATTCATTTGTACTCTGTTATGAAATTAGGTATTAACAACGATTTAAATGGATCGAGTTGTTAAGAAGAAGATTGGTTTTCTAAACATTAATAGTTTTGACAGTTGTCTACCTAGTCTAGTTGTCATATATTTAAGCCATTAAACTTAAAAAAATTTAGAAACATGTTCCTCAAAAGTTAAGACGTTTAGGACATACAGGGTGATTGATGGTGGATGGCCTAATAGACGTTTATGGAGAACTAGTCATCGCAGCATATGTCACATGGTCAGTGTAATAAAATCATCAGCCGTATATGTAGAATATTCAATGAAATCTATCCAAATTTACCATCAATCAGCAATAAGAAATTTAGACGAATTCAAAGCAATTTCGAAAATTTTGGATCATGCTTGAAAGCATCCAGAAATTTACCTAGACCTATAAAGTCCAATGAGGAAAATGAAATCAATGTTTTGGATTATTTTCATGCCTATTCGCATCCGAAGATCGGGTGAATCGCGCTTTTCAAAGTTTGAATATATATGAACTTAGACTTACTAATACAGATGGTGTCAATACCCGAATTCTGAAATGCTTAGAAGTGAACGGCCATTTATTGAAAAGTAATTAGATATTTTTTGCAAAATGTCAACCATTACAAAACAATTTCCATAGGCTACTTGCCAAATTGGTCTAAAAAGTGTGATTGTTATCTGTAATAAATAATTTTGCTAAATAAATACTCATAAGTCAAAAATTGTCCAAGATAGGTGTAGTGACATTATACATAGGAAGATAGACAATTTCAATAGCTTTTAGGACAACAGATAAAATATAGGGTATTTCATTTAAAAAAACGTACTATTTACCATTTTTTCAAACTATCAAAATATTTGTATTTTGTACTATTATAACTAATATTTGGAAAGAGAGTGAAAGACCTCTGGATATAACCTGACTCCGTACCAAATTTCAGTGCTTTAATTTGTCAGAGTTTAAAAATATCATCACTTTTTGTAGGACATGTTTCCGAAAAAAAAAAGTGAAATTAATTATTATCTCGAGAACTATAACAAATAGGTATAGGGCAGTATTAAGGAAAGTTATTAAAAAAATTAATAAGGATTCTAAAACAAAAATAATACACAGGATGTTCCGTTTAAATTCTCAAAGTTGTTAATACTTTGAAGTAGAAGCGGCAAAACTGCATGGCTAAAAATATTTTTAAAAGAGAGATCATGTCCAGTCCTATAAGCTCCCAAATTTTCAAAGTAATGCGATGACTAGTTCTCCATAAACGTCTAATAGGCCATCCACCATCAATCACCCTGTATATTCATATGAAATGTTTCTTTGAAAATGGACCCAAAAATAACCTCCTTAAATATTACAGTGTTATTATACACCCTGTATATATATAATATAACCATCAATGGCACTTTGAGTTAATAACTGAGGAGGATTGCAGTGACACCAGTGCACCAGTGCTTAGTTATAACTGAACTGATATACTCTTTATCTTCTCAAAATTTAATTGTGTCACTTGACATATGGAATTTCAAGTAACATCTAGGCTGCCGGCTTGCACAACATTTAAGAAAAACATGTTAAGGGCGCCTTTATGTTAAGTAGGGAATAAATTACCTTTTTGCATTGCACCGAAACGTAAACACCATGTAAGTATCATACGCTTCTGTACTTAAAATTTTAAGTTATAACCAAATTTTTAATTAAATCAAATTTGAAGTTGTCAGTTTTTGTTTAAAATAACTGGAAATTTTGGATATTAAACAGCCAAAAGAACTTCTTTTCCTTTTGCCGTAAAAGGACCTCGCACTTAATATATGGGAATCGGTCGTCTGTTAAAAACGGGGATATTATTCAAAAATCGATGCTGATCAAAAGTCTCCATGGGCCCGAGGTCCGAAAATGCGATCCCTGGGAGCTACCTTCATCGCAATCAAAATAGTAAAAATGAGCAAATGCACTGGCAATAGTGTGTCAGGCTTCCATAGCCCCTATACTAATTAACTTAGAAATTTCATATGCCGATTTATACTGTATTATATGGTGCATTTCAGGAAAATATTTTCCAATATACATAATGCTGTCTTTTTTTAAATGGGTCACCCAATATTTTATTGCATATTTAGGTTAGTATTAGTGTTCTTTATATTTGCCTAAAGTTTTATTTCATTTGATTTTGTAGTTTAAGAGTAATAAATTAAAAATTAAAAAAAAAGTTTTGGAGTCTTTCAAAAATTCCAAAAACTACCTAACATAACTTTTTTAACCAAGGCATTGAGTAGAATTTAAGACAAGAAGTCTAAAGATATACAGGGTGTTCATAATTAGATTTCAAGCATGACACATTTCAAAATAATTTTTCTCCAGGTTTTCAAATGGAACACCCTGTATATTATTTGGCTATTGGATGTAGAATTCATAAACATTATTTTTTTTTGTAATGGAAGCATATAAGTTATTTCTAGTCGTTCTCGAAATAATCGCCATAAGTTATGTTGTTTAAATACAGTTTTTATTATGAAAATTAAGGATAGGCGACTATATTAATAATTATAAACCACAGTAAGTGTTCAAAATGCCTACCATGTTGATCTGAGCAAAAGTTAATGCGCTCTTCAAATGATCTATTTACACATTCCTTAACATTTCAGATGAAATACTAGCAAGACGGCTCATTAGTGATGGTTATGCCTAAAAAACATGGTAGGCTTTGAAATAAAATAAGAATTCATGTGTTTATTATAGTTTGACAGTTCTTTAATTTAATATTGTTGTTATTTAGGGCTAAAAACTAAAAGAAATTAAAATGAATTTTAATTAAAAAAAAAACTGTATTTAAACAACATAATTTATGAAAGAAATTATTTCGAGAACGACTAGGAATAACTTCTATGCTTCCATTACAAAAAAAATAATGCTTATGAATTCTACATCCAATAGCTAAATAATATACAGGGTGTTCCATTTGAAAATGTGGAGAAAAATTATTTTGAAATGTCTCGTGTTTGAAACCTAATTATGATCACCCTGTATAAATAAACGTTATTATACTCACAGTATCTCTATACCTCTTATCTTAAATTCTCCTCAATGCCTTGCTTAAAAAAGTTTTTTTATGTAGTTTTTTGAATTTTTTTCTAAGATTCCAAAACTTTTTTTTTTAATTTTTAATTTATTACTCTTAAACTACATAAACAAATGAAATAAAACTTTAGGCAATTATATAGGACACTAATATGAACCTAAATATGCAATAAAATACTGGGTGTCCCATTTAAAAAAAAGACAGCATAACGTTACCACACTTTTTTGGGCCATCCTGTATATTGGAAAATATTTTCCTTAGATGCACCATATAATACAGTATAAATCGGCATATGATTCCTAAGTTAATTAGTATAGGAGCTATGGAAGCCTGACACACTATTGCCAATGTATTTGCTTATTTTTACTATTTTGATTGCGATGAAGGTAGCTCCCCGTGATCGCATTTTCGGACCTCGGTCCCATGGAGACTTTTGATCAGCATCGATTTTTGAATAACATCCCCGAATATCAAAGTTTTTAACCGAGGGCAGATTCACATACGTTCCGTGCGGGGTCCTTTGGAGCTCTTTTCCTGATATTTTTTATTCCATTTCGCAAAGAAAATGCTGGTGGTGCAACGTTATTTTGTTTTTAAATTTTGCAGCTGGTGTAAGCAAATTCATTTGACGCTTTTCCTAGTAATTCCATACTTAAGCGACGAGTTGAGAAAGCGGACATTACACAACTATCACATTTTAAAGTTGGATCAGGGCGAAACTTGACATTGTCCCAAAATATATCTATGGCATAGTACTGAAGAGGGACAAAATCAAATTTGTCAATATTTTCATAACCTATCAAAAATATGGTATAATTAAAAAGGAATATTTTGTAAATTCTAAGCTTTTCCACTGAAAATCTTGTTCAGATTCGTAATATGTAGCGCAAAATACATTCCTAAAATTATTCAACTTAGGGGTTACATGTTTGTGTAATTGAGACTGTTGAGCAAATAAAATATATTTATTTACAACCATGTATGTAATGTTGACATTTCAGACTTTTAAAAGTTTGTTCGGGTTTAACTTCAACATTTATCTAGGTGAAAAGTTTACCCGGGTGGAAAGCGATGACTTTCCACCCCGGTAAATATCACTTTCAATGCAGATAAATAATAACCAAAATTACTTGACAACTTAACGTGTTTTTTTTAATTTTGGATGGTGGCGAAGTTTTTGATCATACAGGGTTCTTACTTTGTTAATTTCTCACATCGTTATATTTATCACAGAAATCATCATTTGCATTTAAAAGTTATGGTTGTAAATAAAATAGTAAACAAAGCTCGGTGAAAAGTTGCATGAAAACACTAAACCCCACTAGTAATAAACTTTGATATCACACACATGTTTATTCAAAAACAAAAAGACAGCCGGGGCTTCAGCTTTTTAATATCAGCTGTATGTCATTATGATTCAAGTGCTAACCTAATTTTCAACAGTGTAATCATATAAGATTAAATTACATACGAATAATAATGTTGTCCACCTTGTATATACATATAGGGAAACCTCACTAAGGACTCTTCAATATAATAAACTCAAATTTAAGTTATTTACTTTCTCATTAATAAAGGGGCAAACGTTACTGTTGATGACCTGATATCCAAGTATTGGTCAAATAAAAACTCTCCTCCGCTTACTCACGCTTACACTGAAATAGCAGGATTTCGGTATAACCTAGTTACTAGTGACAATCTGCCGATTTTTATGGGGGATTTTAATTCCATCTTATGCCAAACTAATATTATGTTCCCAAAATACACAGAATTCAGCCACAGTTATAACGCAATAGTTAACAATATTATAAAGAAACAACCAGGAGCCATTCAGATCTTTACGGATGGAGTGGAATGTGCATTCTATATACCCAGCGAAAACGTTACCCGATCCTTTCAGATTGGCCCCAAATCTTCCATATTTACGGCGGAGATGATAGTTATTATTCAGGCTCTTGACTACTTACTCCAACATACTACATCTTCTAGGTATATTATCTTATCGGATTCACTCTGTGCATTAAAGCAATATAGAATAAAGCTAAAACTGTATATGTGAACTCCCTCATATTCGAGGTGTGTCAAAAACTACTAAACCCGGAACGCAATAATGTCAGGGTATCCTTGGTTTGGGTTAAGGGCCATGCAGGAATTGTAGGTAATGACAGAGTCGATCTTCTTGCCAAACGGGCCATTCATGAAGGCATAATAATACCCGGCCTCTAACTCTATGATATATTCTCACCGGTTCAGGTCAATATTAAGAATGCATGGAAGGAATCATATGCAAACTATGCAGCTAGCAACTCGAATCAATACACACGAAATAATAAAAGCTTGGTTCCCAAGGAAAGTATACAAGAAATATCCCTTAGTAGTGTAGTGAGTATTACATAACTTATGTCAGAGCAATTTTCGGATGGCAACCTCAGATATCTATTAAATAAGATGAACTTGTCCTATAGCCCACTCTGTCCATGTGATGGCATAAGCGTGGACGATCTAAACCACTGGTTGTTAAATTGTTTGCATAATCAAAGAGCTTTATCTGGTACAAGAACTGACTAAAATACACTATTTGCCCATTAATGTCGATAGATTAATGTCTATAGTAAGACGGGAAAACAAAATCAATGATATTTTCTTCTTCATTTTTCCTACATAATGGAAGTCCGATTTCACCAAGAATGTAGTCCAAGTCAAATTAATTATATAACTCTGGAATATTCATGATGGTTTAAAATCTTCGAAACTGGTTTCAAGAAACATAAAGGTATCGCTTTCGGTAACTATGTAGATTTCAAAATAATATGCCTGGTTATAGTCGCCCGCACTTCATGTTCGAGATTGTTTATTTACTCTTAACTTTATTTTCTAAAAATATCTAATAAATATAAAATTATCAAAATATTACCCACATAATTTAAAGGAAACACAATACAATATACGACTATATAAATTTATTGTGAATATCGAAACAAAACGGAATAAACAAGACATAAACGTAAGATAAAGATGCACATATAAACAGCATTCGATATGAGGTGCAGCAAAATTCCATTTATTGAGGGATTTTAGCTGGTTGTACCGAGAGAATAGAATATGTATCTTCGTCCCGTTTATGTAAATATACGGCTATTTATCTTAACCATTCATACATTGTCAGTATCTGCAAAGTGTATACAGTTGAGACGGGGAAAGAATGAAGGTGCATCATAAAGTCTTTTTGTTTCATCAGTTAATGAAAAAGAATAAAGCAGATAACATTTTTCCTTTGAAACGCAATACAATTCCAATGGATTAAACGGAAAGAACAAAATTAAAATATTGATATTTCATTATTCGAATTTATATCTTGTGTTTCTAAACGTAAGTACTTTGTTATATAGAATTTAATCATGAAAATCAGTTCTTATAAAAACTATAAGTTACAAATATGTTTTCTGTCCTGTAACTTGTGTTAACAGGGTGTCCGAAAAAAGATAGTCAATCCGTTACCCATATATTCCGTTGGTACATTGTGTCAGCACAAAAAGTTATAGTCTTTTGAGAGAAACAAAGCAAGAAACTTTTGTCAAATATTCAAAATATGGGGGTTCCAGTTCCCGCTGACCACCCCTATTTTTTAGTGCGTACGCCAGTGACTTCCAAACTATGTTTTTTTAGGTAATCATCTATTTTTGATTATTTTTTCTCTCTTATAAAATTTCCATCAAATCATGTGTTTTGTAGATAATTTGAAAAGTATGGATCCTTACCTGATGCCTGCGCGGCTGACGGTAATCTAATAATTTTCAAAAAGTGCAGGCCGGCTCTTTTGCCTCAAGACTTCGAAGCAAGACTTTTATTTTGTAGATGGTTATGTGAAATGAATAACCGAGATGTACGTTTCATTTGACACATTTTGTTTACTGATGAAGCTTCATCATCTCGTAAATGAAGCTTCATTTACATCCTGGATTCCATCGAAAGGAGGGCTAGTCGTCTGATCGGAGACCACGAGCTGACGAAGAACCTCGACAGCCTAGAACATCGAAGACAGGTTGGGGATTTGACTCTCATTTACAGATATTTTCATGGAAGGTACTCGGCTGACCTTGCCCTCTTAATTCCGCCCAGAGCGACGAATAGCAGAAATACACGACGAACCACTACCGCCCATCTATATGTGGTTAATCTTAGTACTCCTCGAACTTCATTATTTAAGAATTCTTTCATCTGGAGAACTACATCCTTGTGGAACGACCTTCCCGAGGTCGTTTTTCCCAACGAATATAACCTCCAACGATTCAAAACCAACGTGAATCGCTTTTTGCGCACACGCACCACTCCCAGAGTACCCTAAAGGATTTTTCCTATAGTGCTTGTGTTTGATCATAAAAAAAAAAAAAAAAAAAAAAAAGAGAAACGGGATAACAAATATTCATAACACGCAATATAGGCAAAAGAAAATCCGAGACGCATCATCAAGTAAATGTTCTTCTGGATCCTGTAATTTTACCAGGAAATTTAACTGGTCATTCATTTTTCCTATTTCTTCAAAACACAGTGCCCGATTTAATTGATGATTTGCCTCTAGCAGTAAGACAAAATATTTGGTTTCAACTAGACTGTGCTCCCCCGCATTTTGCTAGAAAGGTTAGGAATTATTTACACCAAATCTTTCCTAATCGCTGGATTGGTCGGGGTCATGATGCTCATGTTAAATGGCCACCTCGCTCCCCAGAGCTTACTCCCTTGGACTATTCAGTCTGGGGATGTAGGAAAGATTTTGTGTATATGATTCCGATTTTGAGCGAGAATCATTTAATAGAAAGAATACTTCAAGCTGGACAGCAGTTCAGGTTGAAGCCACATATTTTCAAAGGTTAAGATTTTCTTTAATAAAGAGAGCTCGCATGTGTATTAAAAAAAAATGGAGGTCATATCGAGCAATTCCTTTAGACTATTTTTCTTGCTTGTTTTTTGCTACTAACGTATTCATAATTTTAAGAAAGTAATATGTGAATATTAAAAATTTGTTTCTTTTTTTCCTTCGTCAGACCAATCCCCAGATGCGTGTCGCAGTTTTTATGTACCACCGCGAAATGTCGCGAAGAGTATTATACTCCTTTCAAAAATAATATGTTTTGAGTATTTGTTATCTTGTTATGATGTTTAAAAAGTAATAGTAAATTATTGTCTTAAGAACGAGTGATAACAATGGTGTTTTACTGTTATGTGAAGATTAGCAATAGTAAGTTCTTAGTAGGGCAATAAAATAATTTTATTTAACTGAATTAGTACTACAGGTTTGTATCAATACGCCACTGTCTTTACATTATTTTGGTATTGTAATTTGTTGCAAAGTTTTACTTAATTATATCTTGTATCCATGATAATGCCACAACGGCTAACTTGATTTAGCATTTGAAAATTATTGGATTACCGTCAGCCGCGCTGGCATCAGGTAAGGATCCATACTTTTCAAATTATCTCCAAAACACATGATTTAATCGAAATTCTATAAGGGAGAAAAAATAATCAAAAATAAATGATTACCTACAATAATATAGTTTGGAAGTCACTGGCGCACGCACTAAAAAATAGGGGTGGTCAGCGGGAACTGGACCCCCCCCCCCTATTTTGAATATTTGACAAAAGTTTCTTGTTTTGTTTCTCTCAAAAGATGTAACTTTTTGTGCTGACGCAATGTATCAAATTTGAGATGAATATCTCATTAAATACTCGAGTTATTAAAAAAAATCAGTTTTTAATTTTAAACTTTAACACCCTGTATATCGCACATAAAGGCCAAAAATTAAAAATGGTATTATAAAAGTAATATTATTTTTGCTCAAGGAATATATGGTTAGCGGATTGACCTGCTTTTCAAGGACACCCTGTATATTGTATACAGGGTATCTGGGAAAATATGGGAAATCTCCCGGATATGAAGAATATAAGTGGAAAGAGTACTAAAAGTTTATATAAACTTTTTTCGTATAGGCCTCCTCTTCGGAGATATGGGCATCGTTTTTTACACATAATTATTGAAACACCAGGTATATTTAAATTTATTTTTAATATGATGTATACCAGGCAAGACCCTTCAACTTACTATCCAAGAAAGTGTTGTGAATTACTCACAGCTGCACTTACGGACTAGCGGTGACATTCATGGCCCCTTTTTTTAAAAGTACTCTTCATTCATGTCGCTAATCCTAACCGTTTTCGAAATTTGTGGAGTAAATATCTAAACTGAATATAAAATTATTAGTTTGTTTTTTGTTTGTTTATTCTTTAAAAATATTTACAATTTACAATTACATAATATAAGTAATAAGTTTTAAATGAAATTATATCACTGTGTAGCACCTAGACGCAGAGCGCCTGTATGTGCATCTACATAATATACAGGGTGGCCCATCGAAAACAGTCCAGAAAGGTTTACGGCTGTGTACGTGAAAATTAAAAAAAAAAAACTCGGACCCGTAAACTTGTGTTTCCAGGGGGACACGTTTCACTATGAGGTTGAGGTTACAGGGATTAAATTAATAGTGAAACGTGTCCCCCTGAAAACACAACTGTACGGGTCCGAGGTTTTTTTTTTATTTTCACGTACACAGCCGTAAACCTTGCTAGACTGTTTTCGATCTGCCGCCCTGTATATTAATTTATAGCTTATATTGTATTATCTTTAAAACAAACGAAATTATTTACTAATGTCAAGAACTTGATTTTCTATATTGTTCTTGATTTAAGAAAGATTTTTAAACAGAAACAGATTTCTCCAAACGAATGCTTTCGACAGTTTTAGCTTTACAGCATTTTTTACATCATGTGGTAACAAGTTGTATATTTTTGGACCCAAGATCGTCTATAGAATTCGCTATGTCATTTTGGAACCTGCAAAGGCTGACCAGTCTGACCGCGGGTGTTTTGACAATGTGACGCAGCAGGCTGCATGTTGCGGTGTTTATGAATGTAGCAACCCACTGAGTTGAAGAATATAACACTCAAACTCCAGGTCTCATTATATAGCAAGTTTATAGGATACAGGCGGTCTTTTTTATAAATTATTTTTAGAATCTTGTTTTGAATTATTTGTAAGGGCCTAATGGTGTTTTCATATATCGCAACCCACACACTGTGATTAGCATACTCGATGTTAAGATATTTCGAAGAATATAAAACCTATATTATAGGGATCTAATTTTTTTGTTAGATATTCAGCGTGGACATTCAATTTCAAAAAGCAATCGATCATTACCCCAAGGTATTTTGTGTGGGTGAACTCCTTAATTTTTTTGTTTAATCCTATTTCTATGTTATTGAAAGAAGGACGATTTACATCAATTTTTGAAATCGCTAAATAATTTGTTTTTTAACATTGAGTTTTAATTTATGTATATTAAGCCATTTTTTAACTCCATTTATTGTATTTATTTTCGCTTCTTCCCATGAGGAGCCACTGAAAATAATGTCTGTGTCATCTGCATATCGATGGGTTTTTGACAAAACATCGTAGGCGACATACGTCTAATTTTACAGTAGAACCTTTTTTCTTCTCATTGTGTTGTTTTTAAACATAAATCTGTATAATTTTTTAGGTATTCTTTTGTATTGTCATAGTTAAGTTAAATCTAGTCAATTTTAAGAAACTTCGACACATTCAGGTAATTTTGCAGCTTACGATACTTTGTCAAAACATTTTTTGAAAGTCTAAGATATTTATTTGTCGCTTAAGATACACTAATGATATTTTGTCGGCATCTTTTTTTAAAATAAGATTCATTGTATAAACCAAAACTTTTTATTGAAAAACTAAACAACACTTTTTTTATTAAATTGTATCTTCAAATTGGTCTTCGTCATCCGTTTCCGGTAAAACATCCGGAGCTTCTGCCTTGCCTTGGAATTTCTGGTACTCTTTCAAAAAATTTGTTGGGATAACATGCTTGTTACAAAGTTCCATAAGATTTCGAAACTTTGGAAGGGAAATTTCTAAACGATTTTTGTATATAGGTTCCAGTGTATTTTGTCGATTCTTTGATCTCCTACCTAAAATGAAGAAACAATTTGCGGTTTAAATAATATTGTAATTTCTGAAAGTAGTAACAAACCTTTTGAAACTCCACTAGAAATCGGTAATATAAAAATGTCAGCTGTATCAGAATATGAATGTTTAATTTTGATTTCTTCTTTTCCTTTTTCGAAATATGCAATCCTTACTTGGCTTATTTGGAATTTAGTTCCATCTTCGAAGTTCTTCCTATTATTTGGAAAAAGTTTTCGCTCACTGCTTTCCAAGATAAAAAATCGGAATACTTCATGTTAATCACTTCAAACACAAGCAACAGGTGGGGGTAAACAATTATCGTAAGCGACATTAGGATAAATCGTAACCACCGCGCATACGATGTTTTGTCAAGGACATATTGGGGCTTACGATGTAAATAGGGTCGTTTTGTAAAACGTCACAAATTTACTGGTGGTTACGATAACTTAAATATGACTTTTTATACCATTTAAAATATTTGCAGGCCTACCAAAGTTTCCGATAATGTGCGGTTTATCGTAAGCAACACTTTGATGTAAAAATATCATTTTCGAGTAATATGTCGCTTACGATGTTTTGTCAAAAACCCATCGATATGACCCAATTTTACCTCCAACTCTTATGTCATTTATTGAGTTGATATAAAGATTTAATAAGTTTGGCCCGAGGACCGTTCCCTGTGGAACGCCTATATTAATAGTTTGGTCATTAATTAAGGTTTCTCGTATTTTAACCTATTGTTGGCCAGTTAAGTAGCTCTCGAAGACCCTACACACCGTTCCCCTAATTCCACCATGTTCAAGGACTTCCAGAAGTATTTTATGGGAAATGGTGTCGAAAGCCTTCGCAAGGTCCAGGAACACCACCAAGCATTTTTTGTTTTTGTTAGATATCCATCAAATTTCTTTGCCTGGTTATCCATATCACAACCGAATACAGAGCATCTCATTTTATGAAAATTCCGATATTTATTTTAATAAACACACACGACTAAGTTATAAAAAATTCTGATGAATTTTTAAAATTTCCATGGAAACTACAGTAAACGGCACTACGCGGCGGCCAGTATTGCCAGGAAGCTGTGATCAAAAGTAATAGGTTCGAAACCTAATAGAATAATAAGAAACGATGTTAGCGTAAGAAGAGTAAAATAAAAAAGGTCGTTACTTTCCTATGATATGGGGGCCACCTCCAGATTGAAAATAAACTTTATATGGGGAGCCCCACAAAAAGAATGAACATCTCAAAAATTGTTAAAATAGTAATGGATATATTACAATAATTGTAAAAGACTGACAACGTTGGTAGCAACGAGCAGGGGTCGCCGAGCAGCTACGGCTATCGTCGACCGGTGCCGATCACGCGGCGGATGTTTTCAAAGTTTGTCGGAATCTTTTGTTATTTTAGTGGTATTTTAGATGTAATGTGTGTTATATTTCTAAGAAATTAATATACGTAAATACTTGTCATATATTATTCTTACATACCATTAAATGCGTGAAACATTTTAATACCTTAATATAGTTAAAAACGCTGACCGCAGTATAAATCTCCATAAGAGATTTAAAAATCACTCTCGCTGTGACGACACTGCGCGCGGCAGACGAAATTGGAACGAGTTAGATATCTTACCTTTAGTTATTGTATCATGTACTGATGAGAACAAAAGAGTTCGAAACCGGTCTGCAGTTCGTGAAATCCTATCAATGGAGAAGACTTCCTTTTTTTGGTACTACTATTCAATCTGAATTAATATTTTAAATGCTACAGTGTAGTCATTGGCCCTTTAATATAAGGTTATCAGGAAATAATTTTTCCACGTATTGGTATTAGAATAAATCTGTATTTCAGAATTTCATTAATTTTTATTTTTATAATTGATCTTTATTTTCATTTGGGTTAAAATATCTCTTTAATTTAAAATAAAAATAAATCAATATGTAGATAGCTATATTTTCAAGCCGACCTTGCAACCATTTATTGCAGTTCAAATATTTAGGGGTATACACAATGGGGATTAAAGGTCAATGGTATATTTTGAACTACACTATAAATAACAAGATGACATATTTACTTGTAAGAATAAACGTCACTGCATAAAACTACTATAGACATAAAATTCCTCAATCCAAGGTATTATCTAATCCTATACTAAATCAAAAGTGTTTCATTAATTTACTTTAATTTTTGAAAGTACCAAAACAAAATTGAAAATAAAAATTCTCCTCCTTACTGAAAAATTCTTTAATTCTCCCAAAAAAATGGGAAAGTTATGGGAGTACTTTAATTTGGGGCAAAGTTTCCTTAAAGGTGAAATCTACCCTTAAATAGGTCAACAAAAATGCTTTTAGGGTACGGTCGCGTTATAAACTGCGGGTAGTTATTAAAATAACCACGTTCCTGAATGAGATTTATAATACTTAAAGATGTACAAAATTATGCTAATACGGTAACATTGTACGCCTTGGAGCAAATAAGAGTATATAAGGGCTTCTCATTTAATATTATAGTCTTTTTCTGCTGCTCTTCTTACGGCTTTCTAATTTTTTCTAAATTGGCGTTTGATATTAAGTGGGAATAAGAATGCGGTAGAATAAAAAAGCATATGCAAGTTCTTTGCATAATTTTTAATTTGTTTCCATTTATTATTATTTATTTCACATCAACTAATATCTCATAGTATACATGGTGATTCACGACGAGCTTGCATTAGAATTATCTGGAGAACTACTGAACATATGTTTCTGAAAGTTTTGGAAGATCATAAAATCTCAAAAATATATCAAGCATGGCTGAAATGGTACAGGGTAGTCACAATTCAAGGTTCATTGTGAAAAGATTGAAGCATTAGTAACTTTCTTAATTTAAATGGAATACCCTATATATTTTTAGTTACTTTGATGATTGAATATTTTAAATTGCTCAATTTCAATCTCTGATCGCACAAGAAATAAGGAATGCTACAATTTCTGAAGATAACAAGAATACATAAATGCTTAGAAGTAAATGGTAAGCACTTCGAACATTTATTAAAAAAATATTCAGAAAATAGTATAATTTTCAAACACATTTTTAATTTATCTTTTCAAATTTATAAACTTGTTTCCTTGTTACTTGTTAATAAAAAAATAATATTTAAACTATTACATTCAAAACAATTTAAAATAATCAACTGCATTTTATTTATTAATTCAATGAAGAAATGCTTTAGAAAGTTGTTTTTTCAATCAATCAATCAATCAATTTTAATCCTTATAGACATCAGTATACAGTAGGTACCTATGTACAGGGTGTCCTATTTTCGACACTTTTATAGGGTATCTCTGTAATTGTTAGTGCTATTAAAAAAGTAATGTAGGTGTCATGTGCTCTCTTGGGGTCAAACTAAAATGGTAAAATCAAAATTTGAACGCTTAAAAGAAACGGGGGAAAATCCAAAAATTGAAAATTTCAAAATTACCCTATATTTTCTTAGTTAAAAGAGAAAGTTTTATACTGAAGTTTCTTTATATTGATTGCTGAAGAATCTGCCGTTTTTAGGTTAGTTATAGGACCTAACCTAATTTTTTTAAATGGAACGCCCTATATATTTTAATCTAAAAATATACTATTTTAAATTCTCTTTTCAAATATATAACATACCATGAATGATATTGGTTTTCCAGGCGATTTATTTAAACTTTATTACTTTGAAACGAATTAAAAGATTCAGGTTAAAATCAAAACAACGGAAATCATCGCAAATGTTCGGAATATGTCGTTAAATCGTATTTCCGGATAGCGAACAAAATATACATTTTGCGCCAATATTTCGTTTTTTCCACCTTCAATATAAACTGTTCATATCATATCAAATTTTTCAAAATGTTGATAGGTCATTTTCGCAAATGAATATGTAAGAATGAAATTGACGTTAAATGTTAATAGTCAACATAGTTGTTTCTAGGATATTAGCGTTAGTTTCATGGTCTACTGTGGTTTAAAGTAATAAAGTTTAATAAATCGCCTAGGAAACCAATATCATCCACGGTGTGTTATCTATTTGAAAAGATAATTTAAAATAGTATCTTTTGAGATTAAAATATACATGGTCTATTGTGGTTTAAAGTAATAAAGTTTAATAAATCGCCTAGGAAACCAATATCATCCATGGTGTGTTATCTATTTGAAAAGATAATTTAAAATAGTATCTTTTGAGATTAAAATATACATGGTCTATTGTGGTTTAAAGTAATAAAGTTTAATAAATCGCCTAGGAAACCAATATCATCCATGGTGTGTTATCTATTTGAAAAGAGAATTTAAAATAGTATCTTTTGAGATTAAAATATACATGGTCTATTGTGGTTTAAAGTAATAAAGTTTAATAAATCGCCTAGGAAACCAATATCATCCATGGTGTGTTATCTATTTGAAAAGATAATTTAAAATAGTATCTTTTGAGATTAAAATATACATGGTCTATTGTGGTTTAAAGTAATAAAGTTTAATAAATCGCCTAGGAAACCAATATCATCCATGGTGTGTTATCTATTTGAAAAGAGAATTTAAAATAGTATCTTTTGAGATTAAAATATACATGGTCTATTGTGGTTTAAAGTAATAAAGTTTAATAAATCGCCTAGGAAACCAATATCATCCATGGTGTGTTATCTATTTGAAAAGAGAATTTAAAATAGTATCTTTTGAGATTAAAATATACATGGTCTATTGTGGTTTAAAGTAATAAAGTTTAATAAATCGCCTAGGAAACCAATATCATCCATGGTGTGTTATCTATTTGAAAAGAGAATTTAAAATAGTATCTTTTGAGATTAAAATATACATGGTCTATTGTGGTTTAAAGTAATAAAGTTTAATAAATCGCCTAGGAAACCAATATCATCCATGGTGTGTTATCTATTTGAAAAGAGAATTTAAAATAGTATCTTTTGAGATTAAAATATACATGGTCTATTGTGGTTTAAAGTAATAAAGTTTAATAAATCGCCTAGGAAACCAATATCATCCATGGTGTGTTATCTATTTGAAAAGAGAATTTAAAATAGTATCTTTTGAGATTAAAATATACATGGTCTATTGTGGTTTAAAGTAATAAAGTTTAATAAATCGCATAGGAAACCAATATCATCCATGGTGTGTTATCTATTTGAAAAGAGAATTTAAAATAGTATCTTTTGAGATTAAAATATACATGGTCTATTGTGGTTTAAAGTAATAAAGTTTAATAAATCGCCTAGGAAACCAATATCATCCATGGTGTGTTATCTATTTGAAAAGAGAATTTAAAATAGTATCTTTTGAGATTAAAATATACATGGTCTATTGTGGTTTAAAGTAATAAAGTTTAATAAATCGCCTAGGAAACCAATATCATCCATGGTGTGTTATCTATTTGAAAAGAGAATTTAAAATAGTATCTTTTGAGATTAAAATATACATGGTCTATTGTGGTTTAAAGTAATAAAGTTTAATAAATCGCCTAGGAAACCAATATCATCCATGGTGTGTTATCTATTTGAAAAGAGAATTTAAAATAGTATCTTTTGAGATTAAAATATACAGGGTGTTCCATTTAAAAAAATGAGGTTATGTCCGATAACTCTTTTACCTGAACCCGTATACTTATTCTGAAAGCGGCAGATTATTCAACAATCAATATAAAGAAACTTCTCTATAAAACATTTTTCAATATCTCTTTTAACTAAGAAAATGTAGGGTAAATTAGACAGAATTATAATTTTTTGATATTCCCCCGTATCTCAGCGAGCAAAAATTTTCAAATTTTGATTTTACCATTTTAAGTTTGACCCAAAAACAGCAAATGACACCTACATTACTTTTTTATAGCACTAACAATTAAGGAGATACTCTATAAAAGTGTCGAAAATGGGACACCCTTTACAATTGTTTTCATAGCACATTTGGAAAAATAGTATTTTCGTAATAAATTTGATTTTTAGAGGAAACACTTTAATATAGGTACATAACAGTAACTGCTATTTATGAAAAAACAACTAATTTGTCACAAATTAAATAAAAATATACAAGGTGTTCGTTCTATTTAAAATAATAAAGTTTTTAATCTTTTACAATGAACGTTGAATTGTGACCATCCTGTACAATTTTTTTAGCCCAAGAGCTAAGGTAAAAAAAATATATGGATTATTTCATTACGCATTCATGCATTTGCCAAATAATTACAAAAAGTCCAGATATCTCAAAAACTGGTACAGTCAGATAAAAAGATGTTCTATAAAAATTGCTTAGAATTTAATGGTTAATCGAAAAATAACAAAAATTACCATGTTGTATTTAAAAACGAAAGTTGAGAACTACTTCAGGTACAACCGGAAATGAACATGTGAATATTACTGTTTTACATTATAGGCTCTATTAATCTCTTCTGTCAAGTTACCCATGATTTCACAGCTTCACAGAATTTTTGCTGTCAGATTAATATAATCTGCAGTAATCGGGTTGCCTGGTATCAAAAATTTGATAGTTTGTTTTGCCTCTATTATTGACCTAGGTCATTAATAGAGGTAAATATTAATGATTTTTCTCAGGAGGTTAAGAAAAATGATTTCTCAAGCCAACCTAACTTATTTTTTCCATTACTAACCACTTAATTACTTTTTGGTCACAAATAATTTACTCTGTCATAATCTGAGCAATTGTGAAGGTATTAAACAATGGCGTATCATATTTCAAGCAGTATTGAAAAATTAAATATAGTGAAAAAAAATTAACAAATATGATGGTGATGATACAATTGATTGGATTCCTTCCCGGCCACCAGAAATTGTTGAATATGAATTCTTGAATGCAAGGCACGAGTTATATTTTAAAGCTAGATAACAAACAACACACAATGACTAACTAATGAATTCAAATGAAGGATATTAATGATTAGGCTAATGTCATTATATCTAGTAAGATTTACGTAACATTATATACAGGGTGTCCCATAAGTTATGAGCCATAGAGCAAAGCTACATTAAGGATTGACTATGAGCATTGAATGTGTATTCGTTTTTTGAAGCTTAGTTTTTTGCGTATATTTATAAAAATAATAATTAAAACTTAATACTGGGTTAATGTTATTTGGTATAGGTGGTTGTCGAAAAAATAAATCCAATCCCTACCTTATTTATACACTGTATAGAATAGTATTAATTTTGTATTTCTCTTTAGGATATCAAGGCCAGTAAGATACCGGTCTGTAACGGATCATAGAGGCACGTCCAACTTGTGCACCCCGTCTGCGCTGCCTTTGGCCATCAGCTTGACCGGCACACCACTGATTACTCCAGGGACGGATTCATCTTTTGTGATGAGAACGCCATCTTTAAATTATATGAGGGAACGCAGAGACTCATATGACGATCATGACTTTTAAACTTTACTGTTTAAAATTTGCAATTTGTCTTTAGAGAATAGACGTATTATAGTACCTACAGGGTGATTAGAATACATATATAGATATAGCTCGCAGGTAAATTTGATATATCGGATGAGCACTTCTGGGATATACAGTGCCTCTATAAAGTATTGCACAAATTGATTTGAAATTCAGGAAATTGTTTTCTCTGTAAACGCTAGGACACGTCAATTAGTATTTTCTCTTGTGCATTTTTTAAGGTAAATAAAATACCCCGTATATTGCATCAATTTCGAATTCTATAATTTAACTCAGCACTTTTTGTATATCAACTATACCTCTGGAAATAGCCGTTTACGAAATATTGTGGTTTGAAAATTTCATTTGACGTTATGAGGAAACAATTATTAATATTATTTATTATTATTATTTAATTAAATATCCTTAGTTTTTTTGTTGTGTGAAGTGTTTTAATCTAGTTTTACCGTAATTTTAATGCAATGGCAATAAAATCAGCATCGTTACAATAATTAATAATTCATTTTAAATACATTCAAATAAAATTTTCAATATTTCGGAAACTGCAGTTTTTATTATCGAATTACAAATTGGACACTAGGTACATACTAGGTGTTCCATTATACAAAATCTTTAATAATGATGTCATACCTCCCACCTGGGACACCCTATACAGGGTGTAACAAATTCGCCCTTCACCATTTGAACTTCAGAAACGGTAAGAGGTGTGAAGTCGGTTAAATTAGTTTTGCGTTTCGATTTTTATTTTTTCCTGACTTTATTCGAAGAGATGTCCAAAAATAAATATCATTTTCTCATTGCTACTTTCTATTATTCACAAGATGGCATTATCAGATCTTTCATGCGCCGTTTCATCTTTAGGTCACCATCATCAACTTAATTTTTTTAAATACTCGCCTGGATTTTTTGTTTAAATTATGAAAGAGGAACTAAATCTACGTTCAGAGGTATACACCACTTACTGGTTTCCGATGTTTTGTTCCTTAAATTGAAAATCTTCGTTAAAATAAATCTAGTAGGTTTCTGAAATTTATTTTCGTTAAATTCGGTGTAATTCATCAATGTAAAACTCACTTTTTTAAAAGTCTTAAGAAAGTGTTGGCTTTAAAGACAAACTTATTGTATTAATAAAATAAATGACTTGTACTTACACTGAGTAGAAATTTGATATAACTTTTAGTTTGAAATAAACAAAAGATAGTAGCAGTACGTAATAATAATAATAATAATTAAGGACGGAAATAACAATAATAATTTTTAAATCCTCAGTTTCTTCGAAACAATAGTAAAGAAATACTGGAGATATTTTAATGAAGCTGGTCAAGTTAAGGAAGAAAACGTTGGAAAACCGGTAATTGTTGTATACTGCTTAACATAGATTTAGGTCCTCTTTCATAATTTAAACAAAAAAATCCAGTCCTGTATTTAAAAAATTAAGTTGATAAAACGACGAAACGTTGCATTAAAAATCTGACGATGCCATCTTGTGGAGAATAAAAACTAGCAGTGAGAAGTGAACTTTATTTTTAGACATCTCTTCGAACAATATCAGGGGAAAAAATCGGAACGCAAAATTTTTGATTCTTTAAAAATATTTAGTTCTTATTTTTTTGCGGCATATTATTGGGCCTATAATTACGCAACTTTGCGTTAATTTAATCGATCGTTCCCAAATTCTCAATAGGGAAGGACGAATTTAATACGCCCTATATACTAAAGTTCTAGCTTAAAAAATACAGAAGAAAAAATACTAATGTACCATCGTGCCAATAAAAAACTAGGACAGCAAAATTTCTTATTTTCTCCTTGACTATTAGGAATTATTTACTATCGAGTCTGGTACCAGTAACATGTCATATACAAATTTTACATGTCAACATAGATTGTCACTTTATCATTAACTTGTCAAGCACATTTTTTTAAAATATGCCACAATTAACCCCTCAGCAGCAGGCTATTTTAACTACAGTCGGTTGCGAGATGGTGCTTTTATTAGGAATATTGCAGGTAAACTGGGAGTAAACAGAAAATAGCAAGGCATCGAACTATTATTAGGAGCAGTTTCAGGTTCCCCTAGAATGTTTGCTAAAGATGAAAATAGAAGAATACTAATTATCAAGAAGTAATAAACAGGAACATTCCTAGACTACATATTAAAAAAATTTGTTGCTACGACAAATTTTGTGTTTTATTATTCAGTTTTACTTTGTTTTTTGGCGACATTAAATATACCTATTTTAAAAAAAGCATTTGACTTTTTCACTTTTAGTTCCTCCATAGAAACTTGCGCTCAACTTTATAAAACAAGTAACATATTTTGATGCCATCTCGTATCGCAAAATACAAAACTTAAATTATGTAACCTAGGTTACTTTCTAAAAGTTAGATGTTTTTACCTTTACAGCTGTCGAACACCGTTTAGTCTATGAGATATGTATTTCCTTTCCCAGTTTTGATATTTTGCTGTCCTAGTTTTTTATCGGCGCGATGGTACATGTCCGAGCGGTTAAAAATTGACTTAAAAAACCGAGACCTGCATTTCAATTCAATTTGTGGAAGATTTTATGGATGAACTGTATATAGGATAACATACGATTAGTCTACTACCAAATTTAGATCTTTTAGTAGTGCAATTGTGTTCTTCTGACTAAGTCATTGTTTGTATATCCCTGTTGTGTGAAATCGAATTATACCAGCAGTACGTACTATTACAGGGTGTCCAGAAAATATTGATCATAAATTATGGATATATAGAGGAAGTCGAAATAATGTCAGCACATCATATAGATATTTTTCCTATGGCTTCCTTATTGATATACAGGGTTTCAAAGTTACAAGTTAAAATTTTAATATTTTTTATTTTTTTATTTGTTATCGACCATGAAATTTGGGTGGATCGTAGTAACTCATAGCAATACAACTTTCGTTATCGGCATTTTAAATGCTTTGTTAGACAGGTAGAGTCAAAATAAAATTTTAAATTTATATAATTTTATCCTTGTTGGCAACTTTGACATTAATTTGGCCTTCACAGTTCCATCTCATATTAATTTACTAAACATTTTTTAATTTAGTTCATTCGATATCTTTTGCCATTTTCGATATAAATCTGTTGTACTTATAATGTTTCAATCTTAAATTGATTAAATTTAATATAGAACATACTGTCTTCTATACTTTTATTATGGATTTAGGTAAAGATAAAAAATGTTTGGTTTTGATTTTACAATCAAAATTCATTCTCTATAAAAAGTTCTGCTTGGTGTGAAAATTAATTTACAATATAAAAATTTTTGGATCAGATTTAAAAGGTGTTTATCATTTAGGCAAATATGAAAATGCTTGAAGAGAGAAGTACCATTATTTATTACTTTTAACAAAAACTTGATAAAACGAGGATGTTTATAAGCTAATATAAAGTCTAAATAAAATTTTTAAATTAAAATTCGATTATTTGAAAATAGAAAAATAATATTGGATTCACGTACTTAGTTATTTTTGCATTTAACAAAAAAATCAAAATAATCGATTTTGTAAACGTCCATGTTACTTCAGCATCTATTTACTATCTTCTGTTTTTTGTTAAATAGACATAATTACATTAAATTAATATTCTATTTTTAAATATTCGAATTTTTAATTCAAAATTTGTATTTAGACTTTATGTAAGTTCATAAATAAGTTTTAAAATTGTTGTTAAAAGCTTTGAGGTATCGAACCTTCGATAGGTTAAAGAAAAACGGATCAATGTAAAAATCTAACAACTTATATTGGGAGACAAATGCCTGGTTTACACGGATTTCGCTCTATATCAGATAGACCACGTTCGATATCAATGTGCTACAAAACGAATCGCCAGCTGAAGTCATTTGGGAGTTCTAAGAATATTATGAATTGGCCTATACGTGTTTCTAATAGCTCGAAATTCAAAGTTAAGAGTAATAAATAATGGTAATTCTCCCTTGAATGATTTTCAATATTTCCTAATTTATTAACATCCTGTGTATTTGATCTGATAAGTTTATATTTTGTATATTTTAGAGCCTTACTACTTTTTTTTATTTTTTTTTTGTTTGTGATTGATTACATCTCGATATAGGTAGCCTTTATTTTTTTCAATCTCTTTGATAATATTTAATTCTTAGTTTCCATAATTTCATGGCACAATTCATCGTTTAGTTTCATTACCATTAAACAAAGAGAACTCTCAAAATTAGGAAACGACCATAGTGTAGTAACTTTGAATATCGAAGGTTAAAGAAGAACGGATCAATGTAAAAATTTAACAACTTGTATTAGGAGGCAATAGCCTGGTTTGTTGGGGGGTTCGTTCTATCTCTGAAATCCACTGAAATCATGTCGATTTGGGAGTTCATCGCATAATGAATTGATCATATCTATCCGTCTTTCTTATAATTCGAAATTCAACGGTAGTAACAACTTAAAAAAATTTTGCATACTGAGAAAAAGTTAAAAATCAAATTAAAAAATAAACTAACTTCGAAATTCCCATAACTTACTCAATAAACAATTAGATTTAAATAACTTCTCTTCTTTAAACATGATTTAAATACCTCTATACCTATAGGGAAACTAATCAATTATTTACAAATATTGTAATTTAACAAGAGATTTAGATTTATTAGTACCTACACTAAATTGAGTATTTTACATAAATTAAGAAAACCGAAGATTTATTTCATAGTGTTAGAAATAATAGTTTCCTTCAGCACATTTTTGTCACCTAAAGAAGCTACAGCGTAGCGAAACGTCGTGAATTGCATGTAATTAATTGGACATTTTCTATTAAAAAAGTGTTTTACAACATCTCGCACTCTATCTTTAGGATTTCCAATAACTATCAGCAGAACCAATTCAATTAATAAGCAAATTTATTGGAAAACGAGAGATGTACCATATTTTACAAATATACAGGGTGTCCCTTAATGACGTGCTAATATTTCAGGGTGTGATTCCTTAGGTCATTTTATAAAGGAAAGTCCGAACATATGTCCGCAACGGCTTAAATTTTTTGCTACAGGGTGTTGAATTTTTATTTTTTCAATGGTTATTTTTAATATCTCCGAAAGTACTTTAAATATTATTTTCAATTCTATGTGTTAATAGGATATAGAACCATAAATTTTAGTTAGAAAAGTTATTCAATTGTTCCACCAGTGGCGTCCTTATAAACATGTCCTCTGATATTTTTTACAAAAAAGATGGTACGCAATTGACATTTTTCCATGTGGATATTTTTTCTGATTAGCCTGGTGAATTCTACATGAAAACGTTCTCTTAAGTTTTTCGCGTCAGTCTTGATTAAAACAATAAATTCCATATTGAAACTCTTTATTATTAACATTGATAAAATAATTAATGATAAATTTTGTTTTAGAAAAATTGTTGGAAATGGCAACCTTTACTTAAAAGGTATGCTTCTGCCCGTCTTCGCATCGTACAATTTTCATAAAACAAAATTTATCATTAATTATTTTCTCAATGTTAATAATAATGAGTTTCAATATGAATTTAGTGTTAGTTAGATTTACTTTCTAATCAAGCAGACCTAGTCTGACGAGAAAAACTCAAGAGACCGTTTTCACGTAGAATTGACAAGTCTAATCAGAAAAAATATCCACATGGAAAAATGTCCGTGGCGTACCATCTTTTTTGTAAAAAATATCAGAGGAGATGTTTGCAGGGACGCCACTGGTAGAACAATTGAATAACTTTTCTAACTAAAATTTGTGGTTCTATATCCTATTTCCACATACCAAAATTGAAAATAATATCTAAAGTACTTTCGGAGGTATTAAAAAATAACCATTTTAAAATAAAAATTCAACACCTTGTAGCAAAAAATTGAAGCCGTTGCGGACATATGTTCATATGAACTTTGCTTTATAAAATGACCTAAGGAATCACACCCTGAAATATTAGCACGTCATTAATGAAAAATGGATAAATATTAAAAATTAGAAAAGATGACACCTTCAAAAGAAAAAAAGTAATATAAAATCGCCAACAAATTTAAATTTTAAATACTTCGGCCGAAATGAAGTACTAAGGCCTAATCTTTAATATAATCTACATAACCATTTTCAACGAGCTCTTGGTTATTAATAATAGTAAATCAATAAACTAACCGAAGATTAATAATATCACTCTAGTTCTTCTTCTATTCTGCGATCGTATTCAAATACAAATAAAAATTATCTCTTAATATTTTATATTATTCATTGCGAGCAGATATAACGAAACGGACGGAGCCCCCCTGAAGTAATTGGACCGGTGACGGCCTAGCAGTGTCGATCTTGAAACAAGCCGTCGACAGCAAAAAATTATATTTAAAATAAATAATTTAAGAGATAATTTTTATTTCCGTGAGAATTCCATCAGAGAATCAAATATCAGTTATACCTACTTCATAAAAAGAAAATGGGAGCACAACGCGCATGCATTCCAGGAATAAATATAATTTCTTATAAAATAAGAATTAGATTCAAGCAGCCGTATGTTCAGAGATGCAGAACACTCAGCGAGCGATGCAAGGGGCTATGCTTGGAATCACTTTAAGAGACAAAATCCGCAACGAGGAAATTCGCAGAAGAACTAAAGTGACAGATGTACTGAAACTTGGGGCACAGCTGAAATGGAGATGGGCTGGCCATATAGCAAGGCAGGAGAACCACAGGTGGACACATTAGGCCTTCACTTGGCACCCGAGAGAGACGAAGCGGAGCATCGGTAGACCCCAGAAACGATGGCAAGATGACAACCGGCGCTTTGCGGGAAGAAACTGGATTCACACTGCAGGGGACAGAAGAGCATTGAAGGACATGGAAGAGGCCTACATTCAGGAGTGGATAAACATAGATTGAGAAGAAGAAGAAGATGCTGAATGCAGATTACTTTTTATGACCACAAGAATGTTTATTTCCCAAGAGAATCTCTAAAACAAAAATTATTTTTATTTGGCCTATCTTAGTCTTCTATGATAAAGTGTCTAAACTGAACAAAAATGCTAGACCAATAACGTGTTCCCGGAAAAGCGAACCAATACGTATGAGAAAAAAAAATTTCGAATTAAAATTTGACCATTTAGGATAATTTTTTTTCTTATGATCAAACACAAGCACTATAGGAAAAATCCTTTAGGGAACTTTGGGAGTGGTGCGTGTGAGCAAAAAGCGATTCACATTGGTTTTGAATCGTTGGAGAAGGTCGTTCCAAAAGGATGAAGTCCTCCAGATGAAATAATCCTTAAATAATGAAGTTCGATTAGTACTAAGCTTAACCACATATGGATGGGCGGCAGTGGCCCATCGTGAATTTCTGCTATTCCCCGCTCTGGGTGGAATTAAGAGGGCAAGGTCATCCGAGCACTTCCCATGAAAATATCTGTAAAAGAGAATCAAATCCCCCAACCTGTCATCGATGTTCTAGGCTGTCGAGGGTTTTCGTCAGCTCGTGGTCTCCAATCAGACGAATGGCCCTTCGGTCGATAGAATCCAGTAGCCGAAGAGTATGTTTGGGTGCAGAGCTCCAGACATGAGAGCAGTACTCTAATGATGGTCGAATCTGGGCTTTGTTATAGTGTCAAAAGTTGTTGAGGTGTGTACAACTTCATCATGTGTTGCTTCATTAGAAACTAAAATTTAAAACATTTTAAATTCTATGAAATCAAGCAGGCATTGACCAGAGAATTATCTTTATATTCTGTCTAGGTAAAGTGCCTCTTCTTTACAAAATATCAAAAAATTTTATTAGATAAGTTGCTCAGAATTCCAAACCATGTAGGTGTGCAGAATGTAGTAACCATCAGCCTCATTTTCATTTTATACAATATTTTCTCTAATTAGAAATTTCCTCATCGTTTGTTATATTAGCCTAGGAAATGAGATTTGATCATCAAATGTTATCTCCGAAATAATTTTTTCTAATAAATGTATTAATTAAATTCAAAATTCAAAATCTTTTATTTCTTCAATTTAACAGCACTAGACAAGAGACATGACAATAATTGAAGTAAACGTCAAAAGTGAAGTTAAAAACTAGATACAATTCACTATATAATATGAAATTAAATACAGAAAGAGAAAAAAATTTTAATAAATTTTGTTAATCATATTTGTCACAAGCCTTAAGAAAATTCCTGTAAGGAATAACAGTTTATTTCTAACAAAAACTCCTTCAACCTTCTTCTAAATACTTTAAATTAACGGCATCTTTAATTTCAGCATTTAATTTATTGAAAAATTGACATCCTGTAAAAAATATATATTTTTGATATTCGGCAGATCTGTGGTATTCAGGCAATAAGAGAGTTTTCAGTCTAGTATCATGATTATGATTAGATCTGATGCCCCGAAACAACATACTTCGTAAATGTAAATGCCTGCGACCGTCAAAATTCTCAATACCATTATGATTTTTTTCTATTTAGAGGTTTAAAAAAATGTAAATAAAATATGTCTGGTGGTTATTAAATTGGGTACGATTGCATAATTTTGAATTCCGAGCAACTTTTCTTAATGAAATTTGTCGATATTTTGAGAAGAAGAGGTACTTTACCTATAGATAGGAAATAAAAATAATGCGTGCTTGATTCCATAAAAATCAAAATATATGTTAAATTTTATTTCCTAATCAAGCAGATCTAGATCCCAAATGATCCCCAATCTCTATTCGAAATTTTTTTGTTATTGAGACCTATAAGTTCGCTTATCCTGCGACACACTGTATATTAACTATGATACTTTCAATAAATAATTATTTAATTGATTGAATTTATGGTTTTGAATATTTAATAATCGTTAGTTACATAAAGTTATTAAAACAATAAATAAATATATTTATAATAAAATAAAATATCACAATATAATTATTGAGCATTTCATAGCATTTCCTGCAACAAGCATTATTGTTATGCCTTAATATTCGTAGACTTTATTGGTCGTGATATTTTATTATTAGGCTATTAGTTTATCTAATATAACGGGTGGCCCACTAAGAGAGGACGCCAGCTATATCTGTTAAACCGTTAGGCCGCATATCTTTGAGAAAACTTTTTTCTTAAGAAAAGTGACCAAGATAAATAGCTGGAAATACTAATTACAAATTCAAAAAACGAAGTATATCTTTAATTTCCCTAGCTAAGCATATTTAAAATATTTTCATTGAAATCCTTAAGAAAATTGTACATGATTTATATTATAAGTATGTTTCTCCAGCTCACCAAATAATGTGGTGGGGTAGACCAAACATTTATTTGTAAAATGATGATAATTTCGGTTTGTGTTAATATAATTAACCGTCGCCGTCGTTTAAGTTTTTACAGTGGAAGATAGGTGGCGATACTGAAATCATATTTTGCGTGTTAGTAGATTTATTCGATATGATTAAAAAGAGTATCAAGAATAAAATAATGAGAAGTAATTAAATGGTTTGCCATTATTAACAGTCGAGCTGCGATATGATTACTTGGTCAGCAAGAGTTTACAATTGGTCAGTAGAAACAAACATGTCTAGAAGCAGTTCACTTCAGAGATCCCAGGGCACTGTCAATTTATGTAACTTTCTTGCATTTTCTTTTGCCGAATACAGAAGGAAATCGGCTACAAAAGGTGTAGCGGGGGCGGGTTTTTACTCGTTATCCCAGGGCACTGTCACGATTCAGAAATATTTGCTGTCCATAAGTTGCTGACCAACTAGCCATTTTGGCTGATCGATTACATTTTTCTTCGCAAAAATAAGAATATTTTGCTAACCAGTTAAATAATTCAGCGAAAACCGCAATATTTACATAAACGTAAACAAAATATTTAGGATGCTAATAAGTTGGTATCCACTATTGATGGCACTCATCAAAGTTAAACTAACCTGAACTAACTGAAATTTGAAACTTCAAAAATATTAAAAATTATTTACCATTTTTTTAATAAAAATCACAACGGCACTTTTCCGAAGCCTACTGGATTAAAATTAAATTTAAATAATCAATTTTTTCAAAGCCTACTTATTTTGTTGTTGTAAGTTGAATAATTCTTAGTAACCTATTTAGTTCATTCCCAAAAGTATTGTAAACTACAGATCCCATAACCCATTCATAAAACTCTTGGAAAGTGAAGCTCTGATTCTATTTAATATTATTGAAAATCAGTAATAGGTGGAAGAGAGAACTACATGTTTGTTTGCTGAATGGCAGCAATGTTGAAGTCTGGTTATTAGAGATGAGCTTAGCCGCGAATATTCATTCGCAGCTATAACTGCGAATTACGACTTTTTATTCACTGTGAATATAACCTGCTAATGCTAACTGCGAATGACTTCATGATTGTTATGCGATATTACACGACCTCATCATATCGCCATTGTGTATTTGTGTTAAGGCTGCATCGCGTGCTACGAGTAACTTATTACCTACCTTACACAGCACCAAACTCTAGCATCTGTTTTTGATCGGTTAAAAAGAGAATTATTAAAATTAGTGCATTATTAACGAAATAGCTTATTAATTTGACTTGCATTTTTAAATATTCCATAATTAATTGGGGTAGTGTAGTTGCAGTGAGTTCGATTCAATAACATTAATAAATATACTTAATAAAACACGAATTTATTCTTACGAAGAATTAAATTATTGTTCTTAAAATATTATTCACAAGCATATTAGCAAATTGCCGTTCGCACTTCGCAGCTCGCAGTACTGTATATAAATATGTAGATCAAGCCATGGCGATGTACTAGATGCAACCACATATATATAACCATTATATTGCTAATACCATCTGCAATTATGTCCCCGCTATGGGTATCGAACGGGTAATAGTAAGTTTGCGTAGTTCGGAAATTTCCTTGTGAAAGTAGGACCGGATTTCAACTTTTTTAATGTAAATTTCACATGTTAGTTAGGAAAAATATTGCAATGAAAATTTCGATTAGTTCAATTTATGACAGCGTTCCATGCGATATCTGACGATATGATGATCCGACGGTGTCCTGATTGGTGTAAACTTTTGGTGCCAAATTTCGTCCGAATATTTGTAACAATCGACACGATGAGCTTTATTTAACTTTCATCCGACGTGGTATGTTTCTTAACCTCTCTTTTTTCTAAACCAAAAATTAAGAATGAATGACTATATTGATTCTTTTGGGAATTATTATCAGCCACTAATGCAATAAATTGAAAGTAAATTAATTTTAAGGTTAGGTAGTGACCACATATATATTATATTGTATACGAGTGACACTATATGAGGGGTCTAGAATCAAAACTCACATTCTCCGCATTTTTCCGAAATCGAGTTAGGGGTGCCATCTTTTAGACAAGGTATCTATCTATGTATTTAGACTATAAAACAGCAACAAAAATCACTTTTTCCCATATAAATTGTGGTGGAAAGATTGGGTTTGGTGGCAAAACTCACATTATCCACACGCACACAAACTACTATGGCTTCTTTCTGCGCCTGAGAATATAGATCAAGTGGAAATTATTTTTCCTGTTACGGGCCATAGTTACATACCTCCTGACAGAGTGTTTGGGCAGATGGAGAAGGAGATTAAAAGACTGGAGGTAATACTACAGCCTAAAGAATATCGACGTATATTCTCAAACTATGCAACAGTAAAAAAACTTGGAAAAGACTGCCAAGACTTCGATTGGAAAGAGGCGAAAAAGAACGTTTTGAAACTCCCTAGATACTGGCATTTTCAAATCAGTCAGTGTAAGAGATTGATTTTAACACGAAATGCTCAAAACACTAATGTACTGGTTCAAGGGGAGCCAGAGAGTACTGTTAGTGTTGCCAAGAGCATTTGCAAGAAGGGAAAGACGGTGGGTTCTGTTGATCCAAACAAATTTATAATAATTAAAGAAAGAAATACTTTGAAACCCGCAAAAGGTCGAGATAAATGCACTTTTATCTAAACAGTATGGTCAGGACTGGAGGGAAATTGAAGACCCAGAGTTAAGTTTTAATATCTACAAACATATTCTTGATGCTGGGGAAGATGAAGAACAGCTTTATGCGAGCCACGAGAAGAAGTCTTAGTAGACCCCAGAATTTAAAACTTATTTTTTTTAATTTACCTACTAGTAATATTATTATTTTGAAATTTTGTTTAAAGGTTTGTTTTGTATTAAAAAATATTAAAGTTTTTTTCATAAAATTATTAGTGGAGCTTTTGTTATCTTTACACTACATCCTGACAATGAACAACAACAATAAAACAGAAGAATCTTTGGTAATCGTTGAACGATTGTCAGTTTCGAAACTCACATTTTTGGAAAAGTTAGTTTCAAAACTCACATTTTTCACAAGTTAGTTTCAAATCTCACATTCTCCAGCATAAAATATCAAATTAAGAGAAAACAATAATACTATCGACAATAATTTCACTCATTAAATATCATCTACATGCCTATCTAAAAATGCAAAACCAAAAAATCACTTTACTTTACATAGATACGATCATAAACGTTTTCTGCGTTTTACTATAAACCATAAAACTAGGAGAATGTGAGTTTTGATTCTAGACCCCTCATATATGTACATACACACACATAGACAACTAAAGCAAGTTACTAAGCTAAGAAACAGCGAATCAAATCACCACAAATTAGAAACTCCTTTACAAAAATTGTTGTTAGGTAATGAAAGTTTATAAGCACTAATATACCGACAATAATGTGGATGAACCACTTTTTCTCTTCCACTCACATCAAGAACCAAAGATGGCGAATAACAACAAACAAATAATGTCGGGCCGGCTCTGGCGTGATCGATAAAATTTCCACCCGACTGCGAAAAAACTCAATGGTGACAAGCCGTATCCCATAGCGGGGACACTTTTTGTAATTTAGAACGTTCGTATTGGCAATATAATGTATATATATATGTCGGCGTCAATCAGTGAAATCCCTCATTCCCTGAAATGCCTAGTCATTTCACGTATTGCCGGCAAATAGTGTAACTTTACGTTGGGTATACCGTTTGCCTAAGAGTATCAGTCATTCCCTGTAATGACGGAATTCTTTCAGTCAAACGCTGTCCTAACTAAATGATTTAAGTTACCCTATTTGCCGGTTTTAGTCGAACGAATCATTGCAATTAGGACAGTGTTGCCAGTAGGGTATGAAAATAAGGTATACTGATTATTATCAGGAATTTCCTTAAAATTGGATGTCTTGAAATATGATGTATATAGGTATTAAGTATTAGATTTAAATTATAAACTCATATCTATAACTTACTATAAAAAAAATTCATAGACCGAATAGGAACGAAACAACATAATAGCTAGATATAAAAATCTAAAAGGAAATGACTGATAATATGGTTTATTATTTATTAGCGCAAGGTGCGCTTTTATGACACCTTGAATTACAAAGACCTCTTTTTTACACAAACGCACCTGTTTGACAAATATTGTTTTTTCGCTGGTTTGCATGAACACTTAAAATATCCTTGACCTCCGGAAAGTGAAAGCGACTGCACAGCTTCTCGTACTGATCCAAACTTTTCAGGAACGTCACCTACTTGAAGAAATGCCTCTTTGGTTTCCACTAGATTTTTTTTTATTTCCAATAGAACCGCCTTGAAAATATCCTCCTTTTCAATAAAAAAGAGTTATCCAAATCGGTTTATTATTTATTCTTTTGCCTCTTTCACCCTTTTCATCCCCTCCTTTTTCATCTCTTCCATTTTTTTTCTAAGACAACAAATCATAAAACGCGAAAATTGCGCAACTAAATACCATTATCATGACAATTTTTTTTTCTTATATTTAAGAAAAAACCGTAATTTTTTGGCAATTAATATCCCCCATTTTTACCCCCACCATTTGTGAATTTTGTAGGACAATTAAAATGGGACCTAATTGAAAATATTCCCTCTCCAAGAAAAAAAAAATTCTAAAAGGACACAACATAAAAAAAATACAACCGAATTGAGACCTCCGTCTTTTTTGAAGTCGGTTAATAAGAACCAATAAAAGGCCACACAATAAAATCACTCCTTCCCAAGCATATGAATTATAAAACCGTGTTAAACATGACAACAGTGTACGAATTTGAACTGATTTTGTAGGTTGAAGTAGTTTGAGGTTATGTTTGAAATCCAAGGTTTTTTTTACTTTGATTGGAGTAATAGACATCTACCTGCTTATAAAACAATTCTGAATGCTTCGACATTTCAATATCAAAAAAAAAATCACTACACAGATGTTTACAACAATTATAGCGTTTGACTGAAAGAATTCCGTCATTACAGGGAATACCTGATACTTTTAGGCAAACGGTGTACCAAACGTCGAGTTACACTATTTGCCGGCAATACTAGGCATTTCAGGGAATGACGGATTTCACTAATTGACGCCGACATATATATACAGGGTTCCCCATAATAGACTACCCATTTTAATAGTTGAATTAAAATTTTTTTAGTTAACAAAACAAACTTTTTATCTTACTAAATTACAGCTAACTCTTTGGGATTTATGATAACTTATAAATATTTGGCTAATTTAATTCCAGCTTTTAAACTTTTAAAACTCACGTCTTCTAAATGACCTCCACCAACTTCAACACATTTTTCAATATTGGATAAAAAGTGGTTCATTACACGGCGTAGCAAACCTTCGTCTATTCCTTCAAGTTCTTCACGAATTTTGACTTTCACTTCCTCGATAGTACCTGGATGACTCGCAAACACTTTGGCTTTTAAATATCCCCACATGAAAAAATCGGGTGCCGTTAAGTCGGGGACCTCGAAGGCCAAGGCAAATCTCCGAATCGAGAAATTAGTCGGCCATTAAACATTTCTCGCAGGACCCTCATTGAGTTTCTGGCGGTATGAGCTGTTGCCCCATCTTGTTGGAATAGTAAGGCATTGTTTAGTAATCCTCGTCTATTTAATTCTGGAATGAGAAATGTCTCTAGCATATTAACGTAGCGCTCGGATGTTACTGTTACAGCGCGGTTATTTTCATCCTCAAAAAAATAAGGGCCAATAATACCAAAAGATCCTACTCCACACCACACAATAACTTTTGGATTATGGAGGTTCTGTGTAAAGATTTCACTAGGATTTTCATTTGACCAGTATCTAAAATTCTGTTTATTGACCATGCCGTTCAAATAAAAATTTGCTTCGTCGGTCATTAGGAGAGAGTGAATCGCTCCTTGATGTAAATCCAAAAATTCTTGACAAAATGCTAACCTTGCTTCTTTATCTTGATTGCTAAGGTGCTGTGCCATTTAGTGTTTATAGGGATGAAATTTTAAATTCCTTTGAAGAATTCGATCTAAGCTTCCCTTAGATACTCCTAGGATAAGGGTTTGTCGATTAGCAGACCTTTTAGGACTTCTCGTAAACGCCATTCTAACTCGTTCAATATTTTCTGGTGTACGAACTGTTCTTTGACGTCCAGGCTTCTTCAAATTTTGTACAGAACCCTTTTCACGCCAATGACGAACCCTTAACTTAACAGTTTTACGATTTGGCGCGTAGCCCCTATTGTTGTTATTAAACTGACGCCGGAATACACGCCTAACTTCTTCTATCGAATTGCTTCTTATGTAAGTTTCTACCCAAAACACACGTTGTTGGACTGAGTAATCCATGAAAGTTAAACCGGATGTTGAAATAATGTCTCAAAGCAAAAAACTTAAATAATTATTGATGAAAACAAACCAACTTCTCGCGGAAAAATGACGTTCCACGAAATTATTAATTTAAAATTTATTTGTGACAGGCGCCTACTTGATTAATAATTTACTTAAATCCCAAAGACTACAGAAGATAATCCCACAGAGAACAACCTATTTAGTTATCTCGTAGGGAATTTATTAATAATATAAAATGGGTAGTCTATTATGGGGAACCCTGTATATGGATGCAACGAGCAAGATGCCGGGCGCTATCTCTTTGTTTCGTTCGATCGTTCACTGTCTGGTCGATTCGCAATTCGCAGTTTATTTTATAATAGTTCGCAGATTGTAAATGCGTTTTTTCATTCGTAGTGAATATTTAGCACTTAGCGATTATCTTCTCAACACTACCGGTTATATCAGATGGTTAAATATTAAATAATAACCATACGTACCGATGAAAAGATAAATCCTTATTTAAATGATCCACTCTTTTATAAACTACAGAATATACCATGATTGTTTAGAATAAATACGATTTTTCACCAATAATCACAAATCAATCAAAATATATAAATAATCCGTTAGATCACAGGACCAACGTTGTAATGTTTACGAGATTAGTATTCATTCATATTTTGGCTCATAGATCGTAGCGCATGTAGTAAAATATAAATAGATGTTGCGAGAGTGCAGTTGGGAAATAAATTTATTTTAAGAGCAATTGCGGATTAATCTTAAACCAGTTGTAATTGCTTTTGCGGTAAATATGTCAATCTGGCTATGCTGCAATAATGACCGATAAAGGTGGGAAAAACTGTTTGTATTCGTTGCGTAGGCTAGAAATGTACATTTTCCCATCTTTGTTTATTCCCCTCATTGTGATTTTTATTAGAAAAATTTGCAAATAAATTGGGATAATTTTATTTTAATTGGTGTGTTAAAGTTCAATTTAAAGTTAGTTTAACATTGTGAGTGTTATCAATATTGGGCACCAACTTATGAGCATCCTAAATGTTTTGTTTAATATATCAACGTACGGTTTCCACTGAATTCTTTTGTTTTTAATACTCTTTTTAATCATGTCAAAATAAATATATCATTGCATTTGAAATTTTTAACAAAAGAAAATATGCAAAATATGTTGGCATGGTTACTAGCATCCCCTACCTTCTACTCTAAAAACCTAAACGACGTGACTTATAATACAAATAATTGAACAAAAAATATACTCTTTACTATAAAACTAAGTCCGGTTAATTTTATTAACCCAAACGGGAGTTATCAACATTAAAAAAAAAATGTTTGCCGCCTCCCACTACTTTATTTGGTGAGCTGGATAAAAAAAATTCAGGACTAATATTATGTATAATTTTCCAGAAATTTCAATAGATAAATAAATAATAGAATAGTCAATGTATTATTGATTTTAACCATTTGTGGTCTTTCTTGCAGATAATTTTTTACTAAATTGAGTACAACTCCTCTTACGCCATAGTGTAGCAACACAGTTAAAAGCTTGTGTAGCTGGAAAACTATTACACCTTTTTGTTTAAAGTAAAATTAAATCTTATAAATTTTATTGCATGAAATAAAATACAAGGATTAATAATGACCCATAAAATAAAAAATTAATACCCATTATTTTTAATTAAAAAAGCAAAAGCATATATACATATTTTATAATTGAATTAGCGACAGAGCAGACTTGAGTTTCTTGTTAATTTATTGAGAGATATCATATTTTTATAGCTTATGTTCAAATTTACTACATTTGACTCGGCTAAACTAGGAAAAAGATTCGGGATGGGACTTATAAGTAGGAAAGTAATAGATAGGGTGATTCCAAGTACAAATATACAGGGTGTTATGGAAATGACTTATTATATTTAAACCGGCAATTCCTGAGACAAATTGAAGAAAAATATCCATAAATTCATTCAGCGGTAAAAGTGACCTGACCTCAAACCGGAAAAACACCTGTAGGGAACTGCGACACATGTAAACCATCAACGAATTCTGACCGGTGTTGTCATATTTACACCTAGTTTGAAATACGTACGTACGTAACTAGCTCAAATGCCAATGACCTTTTGAGTGATTTCTCATTGTGTATTTTTGCTCTAAAAAAAATGAAATTTTATTTAAGCCACACACACACACTTACCTTGTCGGTCTTATTTAAAAACGAGTGTCACGATTTCTATAAAAAATTACACACCAAAAGTTTTAGTAAAAAAATGGGCACAAATCCATACATAATCGCAATATATCACATTCCGCACTGCAAAAACTCACATGGCGACGTCGTTTTTATTAATATTGGCTGATCTCTTTTTTCTCGCGTAGATTTGTATGCACCTTTTTTTTGACTGACTCAAAAAGACACATTTTATATAGGATTTCTTGGAATTAAAAATTACGTGACATCTGATCAAACGAGCAAACCTTCAAAACAACAAGTTGTCAAAAGGTGGAACTAGAGACAAACAATATTTCACAGTAGGTATAGGTGTAGATTCCCGCGCATTCACCAAAAAGGTTGAAATAAATAATAATCTACAGCACGAACTCAGTATTTATTGTTTTCTTTCACTGCTGTAGGTATCAATTTAAAAAAAAAACTTGTTAATCTCTGCTTTGCTTCTCTATTTCATTCGAGAAGCTTAAAAAAATTAAATCGATCATTTCACAGCGTGATTTTAGCCCGATATCGATACTACTTGATATCGAAGGAAGAAGAAATTGACGTTTGGATTGACAAAGAGATGTCAGAGAAAGAATTCCATCGCGTCGTCGCGTCATTTCGAATCTAAAATGGTTTTTTCGGGATATTGATTAACTATAATAGCCAATAACGTGCCAGAAACAGTGAAAATGAAACTCAAGTCGAAGGCATATTAGAAAATATGTCTTTAGTACGAAACAATGTGTAAGGTCACACGCCATGACGGAACCACCATTATAAAATATCCGATTTGATCTATAAATGTTCTCTGGCAAATCGTAACCGTTCTGGTCGATGATGCCGAAGTAATCGTGAGTTTTTTGCCAGCTTCGTTTAAGCTCCTTCGAACTGTTTTGTCATTAATATTGACCCCACGTATCATTCGCAAACTAATTTTTTAAAGTCACGGAAGTTGCTCTTCGTTCCCTTAAGGATCTTAGCACAAGGAAGCGATCGTCAACTGCATTCGTATTTTTCTTTTTTCCAGATCCTTGCCGTCTAGTAAAATTCCATGTTTCTAAAAGCATCTTGAACTGTAGCCTTCTTCTATTAAAGCAACAATGTTAGCTACATCTGTTGTAGTTAGTCACTATTGTGATACCAAAAATAGAAATATCGCAATGAGTCAAAAAAGAAAAGGGTTAGAAGTTCATATTAATATGAAAAATATCTGCCCTTATATCTCCATAGCGTGTTTAAACCTTAGGACAAAAACTACACATTGTTTTATACGGTATAATATCGCCTTATCGAAAATCACCCATCAATAAAAAAAATTAGCACATTCCTAAATAAATTATCTATAAAATGGCAAAGCAATTGTAAAAATCGGATTAAAAACAAAGAACTTATAAAGGATTAAACTTAGCAAAAAATCTGGGATCCCTTCTTTTGTCCTGGAGTTTATTTAAGTTCTAATTTTCTTTGAATCGAGTTTTATCAAAAGTAGAATTGTTTGCTTCTAGGTTTTTTAAATTTTTAAGTATAATAAGTTTACTGATTCGACTTTTTCTTACTAGCGCCTGTTTTTTACAAATTTCATAATTTAAAAATAAAACTAGCTAATTTTGTATTTATAGCTTAATTAATACCTCATATATTTTAATGCTTCAAATTGAATTAGTTTTAAATGGCTTTCTTGTTTAAAATTACGATAATATTGCCATTTGTCCTGTACCTGTTATATGTTTTCGTAAGTTCATTTATTAACTTGAAAGAAAAAAATAAAGGTCAATTTAATTTATCATCCGTTCCAGTTTTCTCCTCTGGGCTAGAAATGGCGAAAACATATCATTTGACTCCTGGCCAGACAAAGGTTAATATGATCTTGTAAAGGTGAAGTCATAAATTGCAGTTGGAAGAGAGTAAATTTATTTTAGTTTAGATAATGGCAACGTTAAAAAAGAACGTAAAAATAATTAAGGCTTAAGAAGTGGTCCATTTTACAGTGATTAAGGTAAAAATAAAAGAAATATAGGTCTGTCTAAACCACAAATTAGAAATTTTTGCCCTTTTTCTTATGTCAAACTCATTTATATACGCGTTTCGCTATATCACGACTCGTAAGTACACCACGAGTGTTACGGAGAGTATTATACTGCCGTATACATTCATTCTGGGCACTTGATAGGGTTGCAAGAAATCCTTCTCCTTTTGTCAGACTATACTATATTCAACGAGCGAACGGAGTGCGTCACAATAATATTACATAACCTATAAAAATTAGAATTTTTGTGGACAGTTGCATTAAGTTTCGACCGAAATTTTATTAAATTTTGGAAAATGTATAAACAATATGTAAAAATTAATGAAAACTTGAGTCACGAGTAAGGAATTACTAAGGCTTTTACTTCGGTAGCACTGAACCCTGTCTAAATGCCGCTCCTGTACTGTAGACGCGCTGTAATAGATGTTGCTGGTTCGTATTAAAACATCAGCGGACATTAGCCATGCTAAAGGTATATTTTTAGAACTACATTTTAGATCAGTCTTAATATCACCAACCTACTCAAAAAGGGTTGAGTATTGATTATTCTCTCTCCTGTTACACTCATCCTTATATTATCTTATTATAACCTTAACTACTTAATCTACAACCTTAACCCATAAGGTTCATGTCCTTGTTATTGTTATATTATTATAACTAATAACATCATTAGCACGTCTGACCATCGATCGTGATATTGAAATCAGAACCAATGTCAAATAATATTATAACAATAATAAACCAAACTGTTTTACAAGATATGAGTAAAAATAGAATATGCCTCTATTTTTACCTCACACCTCCCTTGGGAAAGGAAAAAAAAATCAAAGGTCTAGAATTTTGATTTTTTTTTAGACCTATGTATACTATATACATACACAAATGCGCTGCACTAACTAAATGTGTGCGCTAAAACTCATTCTATAATTACACTTTTATAACTATAATTTCTATAAATATCGACTATGACTTCTAAACCTACATTTCTATAATTACAATATATTATTACTCTTTTACTTTCTTGATGCCATTAAGTTATTATTCACGTTACAAATTACTCGCTGAATATGTATTTTTAATTCTAAAGAATCAACTTCCTTTGAAAAAAATAATAACAATAAATTCAATTGTTTCGTCTTCTATTGCAATTAATTTGCAAATATGTATATGTATAATATACATAAGTGATGAATCATCATCACATACGGATATCAGGTCTCTCAACGATGCACTTAAGGCTAACGCCGATCGAGAATTCTGATTTTTATATTCCGTATTAATATATTTGAATCGCAGGTCTCACAACGATGCACTAAGCTAACTTCATTCAAGAATCCTGGTTCATAGAAAAATAAAAAAAATATATTAAATATTTCTTATAATAGACGAAAATTTTTATATGGAGTCATATTTTATCACACTTCAATAAAATTTTAATTACATAAAATCACTTCTTTCGGTTTACTTTTACTAAAAAAAAAACAATCGGTAACTCAATGCCATCAATTAGTCGCTGTCACATCCTCGGTGCCATACTCGAGAAGCCAAAAATGCGCCCAGTATCAAATAAATTAAAAAATTTCGAGTCATCTTTAAAATAAAATTTAAAAAAACAAACACGATATAAATACAAGGTATCATCTAACTTACAGTCCTTTAACACTTTCAAAATTTTAACAGATGCTTTGGGTCTCCCTTAACCATAACGTCATGTGCCATTAGTCCCACGTTGAGTACGAGCGGCTTTTTGCCTCACCTTTCTTCAACAAAGGCCTCACACGTACATTCGCCTTCGTGGACATGGTCTGGTCATTCGAAATCTGCTTTCTATCAAACTTTTTACGTATAGATGCAGTAACAGGTTTACCATTGAAGGGCTTGTGGTATGACCCCTTCATAATTAACTGCCTTACACTTCCCATTTTTGCACAACTTTCACTGAACTAAACTTTTTATTCACTAATACTGGACTTGCATGACTAAGTCCACTGGCAGGATCGCCATGTAATAGATGTTGCTGGTTCGTATTAAAACATCAGCGGACATTAGCCATGCTAAAGGTATATTTTTAGAACTACATTTTAGATCAGTCTTAATATCACCAACCTACTCAAAAAGGGTTGAGTATTGATTATTCTCTCTCCTGTTACACTCATCCTTATATTATCTTATTATAACCTTAACTACTTAATCTACAACCTTAACCCATAAGGTTCATGTCCTTGTTATTGTTATATTATTATAACTAATAACATCATTAGCACGTCTGACCATCGATCGTGATATTGAAATCAGAACCAATGTCAAATAATATTATAACAATAATAAACCAAACTGTTTTACAAGATATGAGTAAAAATAGAATATGCCTCTATTTTTACCTCACAGCGCATATCTTCTGTGCATTACAGACAGGTTAGTGAATTAAATTTTCATTAGTTTTCACATATTTGAATGTATAAACTACATTTTCAAAAATTTAATAAATTTTCGATCGACCCTTAATGCAACTCTGCACAAACATTCTGACTTTTATAGATCACGTGAATATTTGTTTCGACGCCCTCCGTTCTTTCGTTGGATTTAGTATAGCTTTACTACTGAGCCGTGATACGTCAAAACGCGTATAAGGATGAGTTAGACAATAGGAGAAGGACAAAAATTCTATATTTGTGGTTTAGACTGACCTTTATTTCTTTCATTATAAACATATTTAGTAGAAATAGAAGTATGTCTGTAGAAAAACAAATTTAATAAAAATTGGGGGTAAATTTGTACATCAGTAAAAAGAACATGTTTCGACTTTAGCGAAAGTCATCAGGCAGCAGTGCAATGCTAAAATGAAGGTTTTGGGGATAAGCAATATGACTTAATAACATGTAACAAGAATGGCCTTAGAAGTCATAAAATATGATATTAATTTTTTTTAATAATAATATAGAGCAAGAACTCTGATGCAACTTGACATAATCAATGAACCTAACAAAAATAAAAATTCAAATGAGCTTGACAACATCGAAAGTTCTCAGATTATTTCATTGGATTTTTTTTTTGATTGAAAGAATATATTTGTGGAGAAGAAATAAAATGATTGTAATGACTATAAAATTGTTAAAACAATAACAATTTAGTCTCTCTCCAACAAGGGGGGGGGGGATAAAGAAAAAGAGGGGATTAATTGGAAATCAACCGTTGTCTAATCAGATTAGATATGAAATATCAGATATCAAAAGCTTAACGTATATCCTTAGGTATGAGATCAAATTTTCATAGTTCATTCTTTTATGACAATCATCCGGAATAGAAGCATGTCAATCGTGAATGATTCGAGTTGCGCATCACTCGATATCCGATGTGCGCCACTGCCCACCACTCCCGGTCAACCGCTGGGTGACATCATCCCTTGATGAATCGGAATTTCGAGTGATTAACCCCTCGAGAGATCACTCCATTATTGTGATGGCTAATCGAATTATAGCTTCAAGCGAAAATCGTGGCTCATCGCTCATCACATTTTACTCATCACCCGATCTACACCGCCGAAGGCTCCAGATTTGTGTTATAATACCTGTAAAAGGCTGCCGCATAATACAAATTATTTGATCGTTGTTTAAATCGGTCAGTGACTGATTAGATGGCTCCTAAATGATTGATTTACACACCACTAGGTTTATCCTGCCATCAGGACCTTGGAAGCCTTGTCATGAGGTTACCCTTCCTGCATGGTGAATTCCTTCCCCGGAGTACATTATAAATATATTCATAGCTCTACTATTTGGATAACGAATCATGATTTTACGCAACGCGACTCAGTAGTGGGTTGGACTAGTCACAATTGAAAGGGAATATTACGAAAAAAAAATCGGTAGATATAAATAAAAAATTTCATGAGATTCAGCAAGCTGAATCAGGTTTTATATGAGTATTGCATAGAAATACGTTAAAATTAAAGTAAATATGAATGTACAAGAGCTATTTCTTTGAGGTGAGTATACGGGGGGGTCAATTTAAAAACAGCCCGCCCTTAATATCTCCCTTCCAGTAAATAATATTTAAAAATCATCAATTTTATTATGAACGGGGATGTTCCTAATGAATATATGCAGTCTTCGTAGTTTAACCCCCCGGCATGGGTAGAAGGTTACCCTTAAATGAGAAGGGGATCAAGTGGCACATCGTTTTAAAGGTTGTGGAAATCTCTTTCCAATAATACTCATATTTTTAAGTGAAATTGCGTTCTAAAAATGTACGTAATTAGAACTAGGAGTCCTCGGGTAATCACTCCGGGTGACCCTCTTTAAAATTCTTCACTAACGACTCGTACGCGAAAATATAGAGGAAGAGTCAACCAAAACTATTCTTAAACACAGACAATATCGTTACCCGTCCATTAAATACACGCCAAATGCGAGGAAGTGGCTCTGAATAGCTGTTAGTGTAATTATTCTTTGCTATAGTGTAAGGTCATCGCTTAAGAGGATGCCGGAGTTAGTCGAGATCTCCGATTTGACCCCTGTTTATTTCGCGATGTGTCGGCACGAGGCGAATGGGATTTTCCCTTGCCGTTAGAACAATACGTCGAGCGTCCGCCCGTAATCACATATATATAAACAGTATAGGTATTGCTAATATCATCTGCAATTATGTCTCCGCTATGGACATCGAAGGGGGCGTTGTGAATTTGCGCACTTCGGAAATTTCCTTGTGAAAGTAAACATTCGACAGGATAGGATTTCAACTTTTTTAATATAAATTTCACTGGTTAGTTAGGAAAAATATTGCAATCAAAATTTCGATTAGTTCGATTTAAGACAGCGTTCCATGCATACGATTTTTGACGATATGATGATCCGACGGTGCCCTGATTGGTGTAAACTTTTGGTGCCAAATTCCGTCCCAATATTTGTAACAATCGACACGATGATTATTTTAACTTTCATCCGACGTCGTATGTTTCTTAACCTCACTTGTCAGCTACTAATGCACCCAATTAAAAATATATTAATTTTAAGCTTAGGTAGTGACCACATATTATATATTATATTGTATCCGAGTGACACTCTCTTCTTTTTTAACAAGCTTTTTAGGGAAATTCGGTTCGGAAGATCGGATAATGTGTTAAGCAAAATATTCTCGTTTACTCGTATATGTACATACTTGAAATACTTTATAGCTGCATTTGCAAAAAAGCACCGTGCACTTGTGTCCTTTCATCTTATACAAAAGAAGCCACTAACCTACCAAACACCGAATCGAATCACCACAAATTAAAAACTCCTTTACAAAAATTGTTGTTAGGTAATGAGAATTTATAAGCACTAATATACCGACAACAATCTGGATGAACCACTTTTTATTCTGTAATTGGAAAAAGCATCCAGAACCAAAGATGGCGACGAATAACAACAAACAAATAGTGTCGGGCCGGCTCTGACGCGATCGATAGTATTTCCACTCTACTGCGCAAACTCAATAAGCCCGCGCCATCTCCCATAGCGGGGACATATTTTGTATTTTGGAACGTTCGCATTGGCAATATACCATTTATATAGATGTGCCCGTGATCGGTACTCCGACAGAAACAACGATAATCGGAAGAAAAAGACCGAACGTGATCGGGGTCTCGACTTCAATTTTTAGCACTGAAAAGAGGAGGTTTCTCTTTTTATGAAATCTCTGCATTTTTTTTTTAAATGTCGAACAAATAATGATTAAATTTTATTAATAATTGAAGGAAAATCCGTCATTTCTTTTTACATGAAATAGTAAATGAAATTAAATCTGAAAATCTTCCGACACAAAAAATATATATTTTTCTCCAATTTCAGTTGTACTACAAATTTTTTTTTCCTTGAACATTTTTTTCTTAAAAAGGAAATGCACGCCTGGTTAGAAAACTAGTTTAGAGGTACCTATTCCTGAATCCACTTACCAATTTACATACATAGTCGATTTCTTGGAAATAGATTAACCCACCTTTAATAATGTGCCACTTTCCCCCTCCTCCCCCCTTTTCCCATTTAAGATTTTAAAGATGACACTTACTGGCTAAGGTGTATTTTTTTGCACAAATTTTTACGATAAAATGCAGAACAGATCCAATTCCTATGAATTGTTAAGAATACGTAACATATAGGGATTATGCGAAATATGTTGGATGCAATGGAACGGTTTGTAGTAAATAAATTTTTATTTCCATCTGTTTACGATTTGGGGTCCACACAGGTTCAAGACATAAAAATGTGCCCACTAAGTAACAGTTATGTTTACAAGCAAGTAGTAAACTACAATCTAGACGAATAAGCATATAACGTTGGATGGAAAATTATTCGGTATACGTAATACAGCACTAACCAGGACCGTATGAAATTTAATAAAGTATGAACACTTGGGCACTAAACTTAACTTGAAGAAATTGCCAAAAAGTACATATTTTTATTTTCTTTTAAATTAAAAAACTATTGTCCACAAATGAACCTTATGCAGAGGCGGTTCGTCCATTGAAGCACATGAGCATGTGCACCCCCAAAAGTAATAAAATAATAATTTATTTTCATTTAATATTATTTATCCTTTAAAATCCGAACCTTCCCAATATTTTATCGTACGTATATTGATGGCGATGAATGGTCGCATATGCGCTTAGGTAGGCGGGCCATAATGCAGTTTCCCTTTACTATCAGGCGGCGGGGGATCGTGGGGATATCGCCATTTTGAATGGAAGAGCGCACTCTATTGAGTTTGCCCGTTTACACGTGTATATACAGGGTTGCTAGCAGGAACTGTTTTTTTTGTAATAAATTGGGTTGAAATTTCGTAGTAGACTAAGGTTCTTCGTACTAAATTGTTTAAGATCATGCCATACTTATAATATCTATTGTGCCTGACTCAAAGTGATTGATTTTAAAATTATAATTCTATCGATAATTACAAAAACGTAATAGATTCGTGAGCGACGTAATAAATCATCGTCTTCCGTAACAAATCTGTTACGAACGTAACGATGAATACTGAATTCGTGCAATGCTCTTGATAAAGGCCTAAAAAGCCGAAACATGTAGAGAAATCCTCTCAATATATTGAAACATTTAAAAGCAAATTTATTCTTTCTTTACATTAAATTATTTAAAAAAGGTTTCGTTCATCTTGATCGTAGAGATATGACATGGAAACGCTCTCTCATGTGATATCCTCTAATTATAAAAATTGTCTATGCTAAAGTTTAAAAATCTGACAAAATGTAATTGAATCCTTTCCAATATCTCTACATAAATATGATAATATGGTGACCAAACCAAATCTGCAAAATTTAACCTTCTATAGATTAAGTATTAAGTAAAATATTGATTGCTTGTTCTCATATAAACATTTTTCACATGTTTTTACTGGCGCAGGGAGCCGTAAAACAACCGAAAAATGGACACCTTATACAAGAATAATTCTAGTAAGAGTTTCTTAGTGTATGGCCATGACGGCGCATCGACCCTCGCTCATGGCCTTGCCTGTCGATCAGTTTGTCTGTCGACATCGAGATATAAACATGGACTGTATAAAATGTTAAAGATTATTCCAGTATACCTTATTTTTTTTCTAATTAATTAATTACGACCCCGTTTAAACATATTTTTTAATGTGACATCCTGTATATTAACTGATTTTCCAATTTCACGTCAAATTTGGAACGTAATTTATGTAATATAGCCTTCATCGGAATAAGATGACAACGCACAGCCCATATTTATATCTCGATGTCGAGAGACAAACTGATCGACAGGAAAGGCAATGAGCGAGGGTCGATGCGCCGTTGTGAACACTACTATGCGGTGCTATGGTACCAGGCTATGAGCGAGGGCGCTGTGCGGTGCGCCGTTGTGGCCATACGTTTTTGGGTCCGATATTTTGTTACTAGGGACATTAGGAAAAATAATTATATGAGACACTTGGATTATTTTGACCTTCCCTGTATGCTGGCATAATGATACCCTATACCTGACATCATGTATATCACGGGCGTAGAGTTTGTCCTTTGCGAACGCTCATTTTATGAGCTGGTTTAATAAATAATTATATTTAATAGCATTTAACTTTTTTTCCCTAGAATTGTCAAAAAACTAATTAGCCCAATAAATGTATAAATAAAATCAAACAGCATGTAAGTTAGATAAAAATAAAAACTGTCTTTCATAATTTTAAGATGCATGATATACAAGTTTATTAGTAATAATAGTGACCATTGTGTTAATTAAATCTCGAATTTATAAATAATTATAATAAATAAGATAACCGTGAAAATACGACAATCCCTCTAAGATTATGTTATATTTATAAATAAGTAGGGGAGAGTTAACCAAGACTGGATAGTCAGTGAAAGCGGGACATCGTTTTTTAACACCAAGCATTATAATTTATCAAATAAAAATTAATATAGTATGATCTGCACACCCATATGCATAGTTATTTATTTTCCATTTGAATAGTTAGACACACTCAATTGTTTATTTAACTTATAGAAGTTACCTTGTATTTTTTTAATCATATCCAGCGTGACCTGTTGAAGATATGGACGAAAACTATTTAGGTTACGATTTTCGTATTAACAATATTATTAACCAATTAGGTTTAGCTCTCCCCTGCGTTAATTTATATTATTGTCAATGTTTACCATGTAAATTAATAAAAGTTATGCTGCTAGAGTTTTTATACCGTTTTTAAATTAACTTAACTTAAATAATCAAACTCACCACTGTATCCGTAGATTCATTTACCAATTATGGTTCAATTTTTTAATGCTTTTTTAGATTATTATGTGTATAACGATATGACACCGACAAAACATTTTAATTCTGGGACATAGGAAACAGATTATTTAAGTATACAGGGTGTAACAGGAAGGTTACAAGTAAATTTAGCAGTGATTTCCTTGGCAAAAAATTATTTTTTTTTTATAAATTTTTGCTCTGCTGATTTTTGTTTCCAAACTACAGGTTGTTAAAAATAATAATCGTTTTTGCTTAATAATTTGTTAGCGCTGGCAGATAATGAAATGAGCAGGAGCTTACTTTGATATTGCCCTAATAAGCTAGGGGTCAAAATTTTCAGCATTTTTTGTTATATTCTTTTTATTTTGTTAAATATTATTAATTAATAATTAATTTAAGCTTGTAAGTTACTAGTTGATACATTTATTATTGTAAATTAATTAATTGTTAGGATTTTATTACAAACTTTTAACAGTCTGTAGTTTGGGAATAAAAATCAGTAGAGCAGTAATTTATAGGAAAAAAATATTATTTTTTGCCAAGGAAATCACTGCTAAATTTACTTAAATAATCCGCTTCCTATGTCCCGGTATTAAAATTGCTATACGGCATGAATTACTTGCATATAAAATTATTTAGTTTAGATACCCGTACAAAATAATTAAATTTTAAAATGATCGCTAGAACATATAATTAGTAATTAGCTGTAGCATATATTAATTAGCTTGTTGATGGCATTTATATTTTATTAAACATTTGTTTTTGACGTTGTGCAATATGAAATATAAAAATAATTGTAAAAAGTCAGAAGTGGGTCGCTCTCTGAATTGTAATGTCTTCTGTTTGTTTTGTTTTGTTTAATGTATTTCTATTACTCTCCAGATTCGAGCATTTTCTGATAGATAAAAAAAAATATTAAAAATAATTAATTAACAATAATGAACATAGGTATCGGTTTTTGCCCTTTTTAAAGTAATAACAAAATATTACTGGGTTATTGTTAGCAACGTTCTTTAAAAGGAAAATGTTGTTTCCCATTTTTTTACATGGTGACTTAGCGATAAATATTAAACATTTTCAAATAATAATGGAAACATTTTATAATAAGAGAAATAATTTTAAAAATTAGTGGTTCGCAGTCGAACTAACTAAACCCATTTACTACTGTTTAAAATCTGCTGAAAATCGATATACTTTCATGTACATTTTTGGGCACTTTTGTATGGTATCTCGCTTATACTTAAAGATAGAGGGTTGCGGTCTTCGCGGCACTGTGCTACTTTTTGGTAAAACTGAACATGCCGTTAACAGAAATTTCATAGCCCTCTTGGTTTTTGAGATACAGGGTGAAAATGAAAATTATCACTTTTGGGACACCCCCCATATCTCAGTTGTCTTTTAACTTATTAGATAGTTGAAAAGGTATTCTTATAGAACTTTTTCCGTAGAATCCATTGGAGTAGTTTGTTTCCTTATTGCGTCATCCGTTTTTTAGTTATGAACCAAACATATATGTTTTTAAATGAGACATGTAGTGTCCTTTATATGCCACCACAGGACACAATCACTAGTTTCTATTCTCATACTATAAACAAGGATTAACGTTATCTCGCATTCACGATGCTCACTGGTTCCCTGTCTTACCACGACTGACTTCGTTCAGTACTTACGTAACTTAGCGAAACAGTGTATTCGTCATCGGTGTTTATACCTACTTATTATTCCTTTGAAGTAGTACACTACAGGACACCTTATATATTTTTAAGTAATTAACTTAGGAATTTTCTGGGCTTTCCAAAAATAGGAAATAATATATATTTATTTTTAAAAATACCTGAATAAACTACACTTTTCTCTAAATTAATACGTTATTTAACAGTAGGCCATGGCGCAAATGAAACAAAAGAAAAATATATGCATAATATTTATTCTGAAAATGTTTTAAAGTAATTTTTTAAAATAATTTTTATTATTAAACAACTTACCTAAATATTTAATAGTTTTTCAGTTCAGTTCAGATATATTTCAGAGGCCTCATGCGAATTTTCATTGGATTGTATGTAGCAAACTAACATATCATACTTTTCAAAGTTTCGATATACTCCCAGTTCAGCCACTTTTTAAAAGAGAACCCAAATTTTAAACTTATAACTTTCAAGTAATTATTGAATATTATTTTGACAAGCGATCTGACTCATCGCCATTAACAGATTATTTTCTTTTGTTTCATTTGCGCCATAGCCTACTGTTAAATAACGTATTAATTTAGAGAAAAGTGTAGTTCATTCAGCTATTTTTAAAAATAAATATATACTATTTCCTATTTTTGAAAAGCCCAGAAAATGCCTAAGTTAATTAAATAAAAATATATAGGGTGTCCCATCCCCAAAAACAGATGACGCAATAAGAAAACAAACTACTCCACTGGATGCTACGGAAAAAGTTCTATAAGAATACCTTTTCAACTATCTAATAAGTTAAAAGACAACTGAGATATGGGGGTGTCCCAAAAGTGATAATTTTCATTTTCACCCTGTATCTCAAAAACCAAGAGGGCTATGAAATTTCTGTTAACGGCATGTTCAGTTTTACAAAAAAGTAGCACAGTGCCGCGAAGACCGCAACCCTCTATCTTTAAGTATAAGCGAGATACCCTACAAAAGTGCCCAAAAATGGACACCCTGTACAAGAACATTAAACCAGGATTGAGCAGTTATCTAATTTTGAGATACTCCGTATTTTTATTAAAACCCATATTAGCAATGGTATATGTGTTCCCGTAGATTATAAAATTTCCATTTAAAAGGCGGCTTGATTGAAGCAAAATAATTTTGAAGTAAATTTTATTTTCAGTAGAACACCATGTATATTTTTATTTTCCTGATTCAAAAATTTTTGTTTATATTAGCTCAATTAATTTTTTTTTAGAAACTCCATTCTAGTATAGTAAACGAGAATCAATACAGATCTTTAAAATGTTCAAATTGAAAAAATTTCGAATGTTTCCGAAGATATTTGGACAAAACCGAATTTTTACGATTTCGTTCAGGTTCTATTTGAAGAGATATGCCAAAAATAAATTTTATATTCTCATTGCCACTTTTCTCCTCTATGCGATAATTTAATTAAATTTTCAATCCGACATTCCGTTTTCTCGCAACAAAGTTTGTTTTTTTTAGACATTTTATTTTATTTTTTATGAACTCCTCTCAATATTCTGATCCAGGATATGTCCACCTCTTATTTATTATAATTTTGGGTCCAAAAATAATGCATTATCTAGACTCGATTTGCTAGAACGTTTTGGCCCAAAGACTGCATGCGATCTGAAAATAAGGTTGGGTCTATTAACCGTAAATTGCTTGTTCCATTTTATTTATTTTGGGTTTATTTTGAATATTTGTTTAAAAAAATTAAGGAAACATAATTTTTTATGCTGAAAGCAAACAAACATAAATCTACCAGTAACTAATAAAGTATACAGGGTGTCCGCTAATTAATGGTACATGGAAGAACCACAGACTCCTTACGTAAAAAATATTAGGATTTCAATATACTTACCTATACCCGAATGTTGTTATTAACTGAGATACAGGGTGTTAAAGTTAAAACTTCATTTTTGTTTTTCTCTAATAACTTTGAGAGAAACTAACGTTTTTAGGACGAGAAACTGCTTTGTTTCTGTGAAATTTTAATATCAGTACAATGTAGGGGGCGCTGTCTGCAACATTTTTTGCACATTCATTAGGTCATAACTTTTGTGACTCTGTATATTTAAGTTTTTAATAAAAATAATACTTTTCTCATATTTATTACGTAAAAAAAGGAAAACTAAGTTCAGGTCGCTCAGAGTTACCGTTTCGGAGATATTTGCATTTAAATTGTTTAGTGCTTTAGCTCAGACAAGCAAATACTATTTTGTTACTTCTTACCAATTAACTTTTACATGATAATTAATGTTCTAGTAATGGTAATTGGGAATAATAAATACAACAATTGGAATATTTTTTAACTTACTTTAAAAAAATAACTTTGACCCTAGAAAATATCATGTCGAAAGAAACCAACAGCAATGAACACACAAACAACTTTAAATTCAAAAATGAAAAATTTTCTGGCAAAGCTATGTTACAGTAATCAACAAACAAATAACAACATGGAAGTTTCATAGCAATTGCATCTCTAAATTTTATTTGTTTTCTCATAGGTTACTTTAAGAAAAAAATTTTGTTTGCAAATTAATAATAATTGGGCACGGTGCACTAAACAAGTTAAATACAAATATCTCCAAAACGGTAACTCTGGGCGACCTGAACTTAGTATACGTTTTTTACGTAATAAATATGAGAAAAGTATTATTTTCATTAAAAACTTAAAAACACTGAAGCGCAGAGAAGTTATAACCTAATAAATGTGCAAATAATGCCGCAGATAGCTCCCCCTACATTGTACATCAAAATTTCATAATAAAATCAATTTCTCGTCCTAAAAAGTTTCTCTCAAAGGTATTATGGAAAAATTAAAATGAAGTATTAACTTTAACAGCCTGTATCTCAGTTAATATCAACTTTCGGATATAGGAAAGTATAATTAAATCCTAATATTTTTACGTAAGGAGTCTGTGGTTATTCCATGTACCATTAATTAGCGGACACCCTGTATATGGAGATCGTCGAACGAGGAAGTAAGAAAAACAATTTTATACAAGTTAATAAAATGAACCACTTTGTCAAAATTGTTATTTTCACGCAAGGTTGTTATTTTTCCTAAGTAAATATTTGATGCTTTTATGGCCTATTCCAACTCATCTGGGTCACGTGGCCAAAAATCCCTCCACATCTAGATTATAATAAAGAACGCTACTAATATCACTTATGTCAAATTATAATTATAATAATTATTCAAGAACCACTGGTTAACTGGTTTACTTTGGTCGTTACAAAATCATTTATGTCGCAATGAAAAGTTACCAGTTATTTAATTATTGAAACATTTTTGCAACCCGATAAAAATGTTTATGAGTGTCATTAGATTCCATTATTGAGAGCTGTTTGGTTTCGCACTTCCCTCTTTACTTATCCCATTGTAGTTTCAGGACCAGTAATTTATTTGTCTTCTAACTAAGTCAAACTTATTTGTCATTAACCTTAAAAATTGCTGGTTTCCATTAATGTGATTATTATAAAGCTGGATTCATAGTCAACTATGAACCCATGTATTTTTAAATGTTAACTGTTTTAGTATTTTAAGTAAAGCAATATCTGTTTAGTTCGTGTAAAAATTAATAGTATTTAGGCGATAAATTGTTTTCTAAAAAAGTGTTAAATAAAAACTATAATAAAATACAACTTTTCTTTTTTTTCTTCAAATAATATTAATAATTGAAAATCATAATATCGAAAATATAATATTTAAGCTGAGCGGCAAGAAGATCGACGAATCGTTATTTCACCGCCTGATTTACATATCTATAGTTCGAAATTGTATAAAGCCCCTGGTTTTTATTACATTTCGTTACGAAACATTTCAGTAGATTGGAACGGAAAAGTTCGTCGTTGGTCATTTGGTCACATGTGTGGTTTTTACTGCAGTACACAAGTGGATGGTTAAAAATGGATGATATTAGTAGATTCATTTATACACGTATTATGTCCCACATCTTAACCTTTGTATTTTACATACTTGAAAAAAATTAAAACGGTAAAATTGGTAGGTATACAAGGTTCCTAAAGTAGTATTTAAAATGGGAACAAATATCATTTAGATCTGTTGATTTACAAGTAGGGTTGGTTTTACTCAACATGACGTTGATGCCCTTTGTTAGACAGCTATTTTATAATATGCAACCAAGTAATTTATGAAATAAGCTAAGTTATGTACAGATATTCTCCTTCATTTGTATGTCTTTAAAAGTAAGTTTTACATTTTTTTACATATATGGGTGGATTTTCTTTTAACCTTTCTATCAACAATTTATCTTCTAAGACACTAAACTCTAGTTTATCGTATTTTACACTAATAGTTAATAAAATAAAAGTTCACAAAAATAATAATCAGTCGCCGAAAAACTCCGTTCAAATCCAAAAGATTGGATACCGACGAAATTTCGTCAACGAAAAATTATTCCGCTTGACGTGTGTCATTATTAAGTGACACGGATTATCGGTTCTTTGATTTCATAGCAATCACGATTCACGATTTTCCACAATAATAATCTTCCGCCGAAAAACTCCGTTCAAATCCAAAAGGTTGGCGAAACTTCGTCAACGAAAATTAATTCCGCTTGACATGTGTCATTATTAAGTGACACGGGTTATCGGTTCTTTGTTTTCGAAATATCACTAGGTATACTAGGCTCTAGCCTATGGTCTCGTAAAGAACCAACAAATAAAAAAGTTTAAAATAAAAAATACAATTTTAAATTGACAAATTAAATTAGGCGTCAAACTGGCAACAGGGCAAGAAAATCTACGGCAGAATAAACAATCGGCGTAACTATCGGAATATACAATATGCCTACTTTTGGTTGTAGGGGGCCCTAGGCCCGTTACGTAATTCGGGGTCCCTTATCACTTCAAAAAGTGTTTTTTCCTTAATAAGTTATGCAACAGTAATTTATTATGATTTACTAATATCTACGATCACAAGTTAGTGTCGTCTTATATATCCTGTACATAACTCTATATAGGTTATTTCGTAAATTACTTGGTTGCATATTATAAAATAATAAAGGGCCTCAATATCATGTTGAATAAAACCAACCCTACTTGTAACTCAACAGACCTAAATGATCTTTCTTCCCATTGCAAATACTACTTAACAAACTTTGTATAGGTACCAATCGTTTTAATTTTTCTCAAGTATGTAAAATAAAAAGGTTAAGATGGGGGGACATAATACGTGATCACCCTGTACAAATGAATCTACTAATATCGTCCATTTTTAACCACGCACTTGTACTGAAGTAAAAACCACACATGTGACCAAATGATACACCGAAATATTTCGTAACGAAATGTAATAAAAACCAGGGCTTTATTAACAAGCACGAAATGATAGTTATTTCGCACGATGATGAAACTTGCATCAGAGTACGAAATGTTCACTTCGTACGAGTTGAACGCTATATTTTTTTTCGACTAAACAGTCATTAAACTTAATTTTGTATGTTGCATTTATTTGGCCAGTAAACTTATTAAAGGTGTCAAATCAAATCAAAAATGCCTTTATTTGGTTCGTAAAATTCATTATAAAAAAAAATAAATATCAGGTGGCGGTATCCAACATAGTTGCTCATTCGCCAAAATTCGAAATCTGTCAAGATAGATCAGCGACAGACCCGGGCCAATGGACGTCCCAACGCGACTGTATTATCTCGATATACTATTTTTTATGACCGTATAGAAATGAGCTCATTGAAGTAATGATTAGGTTCATTCCCACATCGCTAGGTTGATGGAAATGAAAACCTGTAGGAAATTGGTATCATCCAATCTCAAAACATATGGTAGCATACCGTGTTACCAAAGAACAAGCCAATTTCAAATGCGATGGTTAATTTCTACACGGAAAGGAAAACTTAGTTAAATTTACTATTAAAATAGTACAAATAACCATAATTTATTATGTGACTGGAATAACTTTTCTAAAGAACGGCCATTAAATTCCAACAAAACTGTAACCTACATTTTTCGTAAAAATTACCAAAATGTTTAAATGAAAATTTGTTGTAAAATTTAGTAAAAAAAACTTTGACACATGATATTCCAAGCGATCACCCATCCAAGTACTAACCGTGGTCAACGTCGCTTGACTTTATCGATCGATGGCATGTGCCCTGTTAAGTTATCTTCCTATTATTTGTTAAGATAAACGAAATCCCATAAATTCGTGACATCTCATTTATTCCTTTTATTCTTGTAAATATATTTTTACAATACTTCATTTAAACTGGGTCATTCTTATAATAAAAAATACTTAAATAATAGCCAGTGAAATATTTAACTACTGGAGTTATAAAAAAAATATTTTCACTATACATTCGTTGTAATTTATAGTATATTTTAGTAATTACTTGATTTTACTAAATTTATTAGGAACTATAACTATACTTTTTCAGAAATTATGTATATCTGTGTATATACAATATTATTTTGATACGAATTAATAATGAAAATTGTAATTAATACAATATTTTATAGGAAATCCTAGAATAACAGCTTTACTAGAATATCGGAATTAAAATGTCCTCGGACGTCTTCCGATTCCCAATTTCCATTGTTCCCCGTCATTCCACAGGTCCTCGTCCAGTCCTCTCACTCTCTGATCTCGTTATCGTTGCCTTCTCTCTAACTCCTTCTCGGTCTTCCCCTCTTTCTTCTTCCTATTGGTGTTCAGGTGAGTATTTGTTTAGGAAGTCGTTGTTCCTCCATCCTTTGAACATGTTCGAACCATCTTAGTTGTTTTGTTCTTATTTCATCGGTTATTGTATGGCCCATTTTCATGTTACCGCAGATTCTTTTATTGCGAACTCTTTCAATTTTTGATTTTTCTGTCGCTCTTCTCCAGAAGTCCATCTCCGTTGCCTCCAGCATTCTTATGGTTTTTTCTTTTAGTTGCCAAACTTTACTATTTTCTTAGTGTTTGTTCCGTGCACATACATTAGTTGTAAGATTTAAAATATATTTTAGTATATATTTGATTTTACTAAATTTATTAGAAATCCTAACTATAGATTTTTGTAAATTATGTTTACAAATTATTTTGGTCCGGATTACTAATAAAAGATATAAATAATACTATATTTTATAGGAAATTTTACAAAATATTTTTTATAATAATTTTAATGTCGTATTTTTTCCACCAATCTCCAAACAGATCGTAGCACACACTGTTGCCACGCAATAAAAAAAAAACAGTTTCAAATACAATGGTTAACTACTAATATATCGTATCCCATAAATTACTAGTTTTTAGGTTTATGCTATATTCAGCTTATAATAATAAACCTGCAGCTAATTCTAATAGCTCTTTAGCCACAAGCCAATAAAACGCTGTGTTTTCGGTCATTTGATTTAGGACGTATAATCAGTAGTTCCTGCACTAAAGATAATAATAGGTCATAACCAACGCTTTTGCAATTATAAATACGACAACCTGATGTTGTGAATTTGGTTCCTGTTGAATATTAGTGCTTAATTTAAATAAAATGTTTTTATTTATTATTGTACAGAATATATTGTACGATTTCGTATAAAATATAGTATTAATTACATTTTTCATTAATATTCCGTACCAAAATAATATTGTAAATCCACAAAATTTATAAAAAATATAATTAGTATTTCTAATCAATCAAGTAAATACTAAAATATGTTCTTAATTTTATAAGGAATGTAAGTGAAAATAATTTATTTATAACTCCAGTAGCTAAATATTTTTAAATGTACGGTACATTTACTATTATTCTCCAACTATTTTTTATTGTAAAGATGACCAAGTTTAAATGAAGTGTAGTAAAATTTGTTTACAAAAATAAAAGGCTTCAATCAGATGCAATTGATCCCTGGGATTTCGATTTTCGTAACAAATAAGGGGTGGAGAACTTATACAGGGAACATACCATCGATCGTAATAGTCAAGCGACACTTGAAGCGTGTATTACAAAAGATTTTAGTAAATTTTACAAATACTTTTAATATAAATGTTTTACTAAATGATTTTGTAATTATTACTAAATATTTAAGTTATAATTTTCATATAATTTAATGGCATTTCGTAATAAAAGTTATTCAAGTCACATATGGAGCCATAAATTATGGTAGGTTTTATTATTTTTATAGTAAATATAATTTAAAGTTATTCTTTCCATAATTAAATTAATTAATTATTTTCGGTAGACTTGATAGAATTATTATTTTTTAACAGAACTGTTTATACATTATATACATACATTTTCATTAAATTTAAGGAATATAATTTTACCGTATAACAAAAATTAGTGAGTATAAATTAATGATAATGAGGTTTTACTGAAAATCCGAGACTTTTAGGAAATAAAATAATTTACGTTTTTTAAGAAGGGAAATAGAAGTAAACGAATAGAGTCGTGCGTAGAGTCGTGTCATTAATAATGAATGATAATAATATGCGCTAGGAATGTTATTTAAATTTCTTATAGCAATATTGACGTTAACAAAATTAGCGGTAGTGAGGTACTTGGAAAGTGGTAAGGTTCAATGTTTGTATTTTTAGTTATTCATTTCTGTAAAAGCCAAGTTCTTTCAGTGGACTTGCCCAAAGATGTTTAAGTGCCTGGTCTCACCAAATCAACTGGCAACCGCAACGCAACCGCAACGAAACATCCACGCGACTCAGCACTAATGTTTAACTACGCGTGATCCCACTGACTCAACTGCAACGCAACTAGTTGCTTATGAGTTGTCCGGCAAACCGCGTCGCCGTTGTCAGTTGCTTCCAATCGCGATGTCATGGCTGACAACCCAAAACTGTCGCTCAGTTTTTATTTTTTTAAGCTATTTAACGAGAAAGGATGTAGAGGTTATATCTTCCTCTGACGAAAACGACATTTTGCTCGCGTCAAGGGAGATTTCAAACCAGTTGATTCCAGTAGGATCGCAAGAGCAACTGAACTGAAGTTGAGGTCGCGTTGCAGTTGCGTTGCTTGCCAGTTGCTTTGGTGAGAACAAGCGAGCAACTAAACTGAAGTTGCGGTCGGGTTGCGGTTGCGTTGCGGTTGCCAGTTGCTTTGGTGCGCCTAAGAGTTCTAAAAATATACATGAAAATATTTTATACATCTTATCAAGGATAAATGACATTTCTCGGCGCTTCGCGTCCCATGATTTAAAATGGACGATCGGGCAATAAGAGCGTACTTCTAAACCTTGGTTAATAATATACTATTTATTAACTCTATATTTTCAGTACCTACGTTTAAAATTAAAAACAAATTTTATATGAAATTGTCCATTAGTTTAATCTCCTTATATCTTATCCCACAAATAAGAGGCAAATTTTAAAGAAAACAAATGGTATCACACAAGTAATTCGCCATGAAATGGTCGTAATATACTCGGAACAAAAAATACAATACATTTTAACTGAACGTATCCCATATAATAATTAAATACGATGTAGTGTGTCTATCTTTTTAAAAAGTATATAAATAATATAAGTAAGATTAGTTTGAAATTGGTTTTGAATTGAAATAAATCACTGTAGAATAGCAAATCTTAAACGCATATATGGATTTCACAAACACGCGATCCGTCATTGTATTTGGCACCATAGCTTGCCGGTATGCTTGGCATAAGATGCTTATACCGCTACTAGATTTAATCGATCAAAACAATAACATTGTTCCAACGTGTGTTAAGCTGTGTGTTCATTCTCGCGAATCCTTTTGATTTAAAATTCGTGTAGGTACCTTTGTTTAGGTCATGTGAAAAAAACTACTTTTTTCGCTATAATTATTATGGATATTGTGAAAAGAATTATTGTCATAAAAATTATAGCGTAGGATATTTCCAAGATTTTGAACTTATCGAAAAAATAGCTAACTATTTTATACCGTATAGATTGTGGCGTAAGTTTAATTAGCACCACGATAATTGCCGTCAGCAAAACGGAGTTTGCAAACTACAGATTTGAATTTGCAAGGTTAGTCTAAAATATTTAAATCCTTCTGGGAAATTAGGGAGCAAATGTTACCGCAGCATAAAACTACCTAACTATATGTTAGAACAATATATATCTGACGGTTCTTATGAACTTAGGTGGTTGAAAAAACATTTATAAAGATGTTAAGTCAATGTATAAGTTGCGATAATATATAGTGCAGTTGCTGAGGTGAAACACCAGATACTTATTCTTTATTTACTTTCAATATTTGGCTGTTTGTGTTCTATTTATTTTTGTGGTGTTAAATAAAGCAATTCGTTCATGTTTTTTAACTAAAAAATGTAGACACACTTAATAAAAACACGTTAAACTAAGAATTGCGTATTTCATGAAGTAGCAGATAACCAAATGAATTAGGAAAGCAAATGTAAAGTAACCATAAGACATTAATTTGGTTGTTTCAGCAATAACTTGCAATGTCTAGTGATATTATTAAGAAAAAAAAACCTACAATTAGAAAAAGAATCAAAACTGCCAACAAATTTCGAAAATACATAACAACAAGGTTGCTGTTGTGGCAGCGTCGAAACTATCGCTTAACGCCATCTTTGAGGACTGAGTCAAACACAAGGAAAACATCAATAAAGTTTATAGATTTCCCTCTGTGATCTAAATAAGTATCTACCTACATTACATGGGATTATTGAGTTTCGTCAATCCTACGCTTATAGATTTTCTTATAATATCTGAAACAGTAAGTAGATATCTATCTGAACAAACAGAAACCTTTTTCTGGGACATTTCTATGAAATATACTCTCTTTCAGTGCAACATGATGATTCAATAGTTTAAATATCGGTTTTAGTGGAGAAAAATATAGATACATAATACTTTTTAAATTAAAATATAGATGTAGATACTTCCTACTTGATAAAATTTCTTAATTTATCATGTCCTCGACATGCTTCTCAATGTGTATGGATACGATTTACTAAAAAAATTTTTCATCCCAATTAAGCGTAGGGTTTAAAGAACATATATTCGGAAACTTTAGCATGGGACGTAATTAACTTCTTTCCAATTGTGTTTTAAGATATCTGTCTTCGATTTTTGAACGCAATAATTCAACCACATAGAAACAATAAAAAATATTCTTGAAAACGTTTATTATGCTCAGTGCAAAAGTTTCAATAATATTACTTAACAGGCTTCCGAAGACTTTAAGTTACTTCATGTGGTGTACTCGCTAGGCTATAAATTCTAAATAATTCCATTAAAAAAGAACCATTCGTCTGATTGTAGACCGCGAGCTGGCCAAGAACCTCTACAGCCTCGAACATCGACGGCAGGTTGGTGATTTGATCCTCTTTTATAGATTTGCAGAAGTACACGACGAACTACTGCCCCCGACCATATGTGGTTCGGATATTACTCCTCGAACTTTATTATTTAAGAATAACTTCATCTGGAAGACCTCATCCTTGTAGAACGCCCATCCTGAGGTCTAACATCCAACAATTCAAAAGCAAAGGCCCAGGATGGACATAAGTATCCCACTGGGTTACTCGCCCAGGATGGACATAAGTATCCCACTGGGTTACTACGCCATAATGTACCAAGCGAAAGTTCATGCTATATACGCGTACGATCAAAGGAATCTTTAAAGGGACTACCATTAAAACATATACATCCTATAATACAGCCAAGCTGTTCTTAAGGCTCCGAACTCCAATCGGTTTACATCGAAACTCATACTGTGTGTGCTCTAATAACCTAAAAGGACTGGCGGCGAAGAGGGAACAAGATAGAACTCTTTTGGGTTCCTAGTCACTCAGGTTTGGAGGAAAGGAAATATAAAGCAGACAAACTGGTGAGAGCTGGATTTGCTCGAACTCTCAGGGGACCTGAGTCCGCCTTCGGAATATCAAAATAGGCAACAGAAACAACATCTTCTCAAGGGTCATCGAAGAAACTATCGAATGGGATGGTACTAATAACGCGTTCCCAGTTGATGCAGGTGATTGGCTTGCTAGCATGTCACAGTCATTTTAGAAGGCACCTTCAACGTATAGGAATCTACAAAGGAACCAGCGAATGCAGACTCTGCGGCGAAGAGGATGAAACTGCCTCCAATATCACATATAGCTGTGAGGAGTTGACTCGCATAACCAAAAAATGATATTTATAGAAGAAGACATACTAAACTAAATAAATTTATTTACAAGCTCGTTAAAAAAAATCATGAAAATAGGATTGAAAATGAAAACGTTGTTAAGCCTCAAACTTGGCCAAAATTATGAAGTGGAAGAATTTTGTGCCGGGGAGTATATACTAAGGTTTTTGAACATTGACTTATACTAAGGTTTTATGGGTTGTAATTTTTGCTTGTTTAAATGTAAGCTTTTTGACCTATTATTAGCATATCAAAATCTTTAAATTTTTGTATTTGGTCAATTGAAGATTTAATTAGATTATTTGCTTTCGGTGAATTGACTTACGCTCTATCTCTGACAGATAAAACAATTTTATTACCTATCATCCTGTAGCTAGGAAAACCAATCAATCCCCTCTATTTTTCCGTTAGTGTAACGCAATTTAAATTGAAGAAATACGCCCTGTAACTATAAAACATTTTCCATTTCAATTTCGAATGAAAAGGTTGCCCTTGAACTTATTTCGAGCATTCAAGTGAGCCTAATGACGTCGATGTTCAAAATCCTTTGTTCAATTGACCATCAATGAAAAATTGTAGACCTTTACTGAAATCGCACTCGGAGACATCTATCAACCTTGTAGCGGACCTAAACTACCCTATTTTATTAGCAATTTTCGGATTTGTTCCCCTTATACATATAATGGGACATTTAATTATACTGGGAGTTTTTAAAGTGTTCCAAGGCGATACCTCGAAAATGGTTTAAAATATTTTCAAGAAGTTCTCGCCAGGTAGTATGGAGAATTAATGGGGGACATCTACAGGGTGCTGCAATAGTATGTCAGGCTTCTATAGCTCCTATACGAATTACGATAGAAATTTCAATCATATGCTGACTTATACTGTATCACGGAGTGTATTTCAGGAACATTTTTTTTTCATATGCAGGGTGGTCCAAAAAAGTAATAATATAAATTTTTTCCCAGACCACCCGATAATACCTTATACAATAAGGGCGTATTTAGTCTACACAGTAGCGCTTAAAATACTATTTCAGATTGAATTATACTACTAAGAAAAGGAAGCCTTTTCCATTGATAGGATGTAACCACCTGCAGACCGGTTTCGAACTCTTTTGTTCTCATCAGTATAGGGTAGGTGTACATACCTATCATCAGAGAAGACTCTAATACTTCACGCTGTATTATCAACGGTAGTCGAGAAAATACAGCGCGCAGTCCCACACAATCTGAACAGACGTTATTTGAATAAATCAAAAATAAAAAGTCTATACTTTTCAGGTGGTATTAATATCAAATACCAATGTATGGAAAAATTATTATTTCCCAAACCACCCGATGATACCTTATTGCATAAGGTAACTTATAATAATTTTTCCATATATTGGTATTTGATATTAATACCACCTGAAAAGTATAGACTTTTTATTTTTGATTTACATAAAGTTTTATTTTTTTAAATGGAATATCCAGTATTTTATTGCACATTTACGTTGGTATTAGTGTCTTCTATAATTACCTAATTTTTTTTTTAATTTGCGTGGGTATTTTAAGGGAAATAAATAAATGAAATGAAATATGTATTCATTTGTTGATTATAGTTTGACTACTTCTTTAACTTAACAAAGTTGTATAAATAAATTATGATAAGAAATTAAAATCGATTTTGTTGGTTGGGTTTGTTGGTTGGATGATTTTTGTACTTGGTGGGAGCGAAAAAAATTGTTGGTTAGCAAGGAACCATTTTGCGTCACGTTATCCAGAACTTGACTTTTCTTATGATATGAGGACACGTAACCAAATTGTTTGCAGCAAAGAATAAAAGTCATATTGGCTAGTTTGTCCCCTAAAATATTGAGAGATGTGAACTGATCTTTTCAAGAATGTATTTACTTGTGCACAGATCAAAATGGAAGACACGTTTGTTAAAATGCCAGTGTCGATGGTGTCAGTTAAATCAACACTGGCATTTTGGTATGTATTATTTAAAATGAACTGGTAACTTCTAGTCGGTGTATATTTTACTAAAAGTTACTGGCTTCCTTCACAAAATTTAGTTAGCTTTCCTGGGACCCTGCTACGTTCAAAACATTATTTTTTATCAATACATACTTTTAATTTCTCAAGAAATCCGAAAAAAACATGTGTTTCATAAGAAAATTAAAACATAGTGTCAATACCTGACAGGAGGTAGGTGTGACAACGTCGCAGATATCACTAACGAATGCAAACCATTTTTTATCCCTGTGTCTAAAATGTGAAGCATATTTCTGTGCCAAACTGTATAAAGATGGGCCACTCTACTGTTACTGTACACATCAGAACACTTTTGCATTTAGCCACAAAATGAAAATAACTCTAGTTCACCCTGCGGCACGTGTCGAGGATCACAATATACAGAGTGTTATGGAAATATAATATTTAAACCGGCAATTCCTGAGATGAAAACAAATTGAAGAAAAATATCAAAAAATGTCGCTTCAATTTAATATGCCCTGTACATGACTTGACGTCGAACCAAAATTAAGCACGTGGTGACACTGGGAGAAAGATAAACAGAACAACATATGGCGAAAAACGTCAATGAATTTTGAGCAGTGTTGTCACTCTTTAGAAAGTCAATAACCGTTTGACAGATTTGAAGTTGCTTATTTTTTAGGGTACATTATTATAAACTTTTACGTTCAGTTCAGTTCGCTGGGAAACAATCTCTGATTTATAAACTTGAACTGATTCGAACCAACCGCCGCGGCGTTTATAAATGGTGAATTCGAACGATATCCGTCGGAACTGAACAACTTAAATGTAACTTTACCAGCGTTGCCATTTTCGATGTTTTATATAAGATTATATTCATAAATTGAGGAATTTCTTTCTGAATATTATTTTCCTGTATTATTATTGTCTCGGAAATGATAACGAAGCACTCGACCCTTGGTTGGACTCGTCTATGTTAAGACTGAAGGGGAGGTCCTGTTGTTGTCAACATAATTATTTCATCATTCTTCATTAAAGGATTAACAATTAATTGTTTAAGCCCATTAGAAATTAGCGTATTTGTGACTTTCTGTTGCGAAATAATTTGTATCCTATCTTCTGTGTGTGCTGTTGTTCTATGTGTACGATAGCGATGTGATTATGCGTTAGTGGTTAGTGCTTTTGTGTAATCTGATAATAGGTGCATATCTTCAAAAAACTAATTTGAAACTCGTGGGTGTCTGTCTGTTTCTTTAAGTGATTTAGTGTAATTTGTTCTGTTTCACTATGCATTTTTTTCTCTCGGCGATATGCCGGTTATGTTCCGAGATTGGAAATAAGAGGCCGAATGGGGTTTAGTGGGTATAAGCTTATTATGCAGTCCCACACTATCATCAGGGCACGTGATGAGCATAAACCTCTTCCCATAGAAAAAACAACTGAAGGTGTCTGTGCCCTGGATTCATTACTCGTGTCGGCGGCATGAATTTAATTTCTAAGTGAGCTAAATATTTATTTTTATAAGAATCTAAAGTTTTAAACTTTTCCACAGTTTGGCAACATTTCGCCAGAACATGTGTTTATTACATAGCTGGGCAATGTAATATTATTGTGCCGAGGAGTGACCTGTGGGTTTATGGGTGAATTACCCCACTTTTTAAACGTTCGATTTAAAAAAATATATATGTAGCGCTTCTTTAGGACACCCATTTAAATAAAATACGTCATTTCCATAACACCCTGTATATTTGAACATATATTTTTTTAAATATTATTTACATTTTTTCATTTATTTTTAACGATTTTACGACGAGAGGTCATTGAGGCCTATTAAAACTTCTTTTAGTTAGCTTAGTAATTTTCATTTACCACCTTTCGTCCAACTACCTACCGATAAAAAAAAATTAGCAATCCTGACTGAAATTGCTTTTAGGGATATTTATTAACCCCGTGACAGCCCCTATAGTGTTTTTATTGCCAATTTTCCGATTTATTGTCGGTTGAATGGGATATCTTGCTTGGTTTAACTACTTCTGTATATACAGTGTTCTTAAATTATATCATAAAATGGTCCGACAAAGTAAAGAGTAGGACTGGACAATAGTTTTTATATAGGAGATGTTGGAGCAAGACGGGATGCCAAAGATTATAATGAAATTATTTTATCGATTGTTTTTATATTGTAAGTATCTTTCATTTATTTTGAATGTCATTTTATTTATTTATTTATTTATTTATTTATTTAATACAAATTCTACAGGTAGAATTTACACCTAATCATAGAGTAGGACAGCACGCACACACGCTCACACACACACACACACAGAAAACTCGTGTATTCCCCAAATATCCCTCATAATAACTCATTTATGATGCTTATTAGCTGTTTTTCATTAGCATTAAAAATATCCAGTCCTATAGTCTATTCATTTCCAAGATAGACCGACCACAACAAACCCACGTGATCGGTGAAACTAACAGTGAACAGGGCAGTGCTTATAATATTATAATTATAAAAAATTATGATCGCAATATTGTTGAATACTTACAATTTGGAAATATCGGGATGTAAATAAGTATTCATGGTAAAATATAAAATAAATTAATAAATAGAGGGTTTCCGCAAAATACGTGTCGATGTACATTTTGTCAGAATTGTCAATTTATTCGAAACGAAAGGATCCGTGATCCAAATTGTCATTAAAAAAAATCTGTTTACTGATGAAGCGTGCCGTACAAGATCCGAATTCACCAGCCTGTATTGACCAACCTGTATATCTTATTGATCCTATTGTGATGAAATTATTCGGATAAGTTTGAGGAATTATCATCGTCGCTTTAGTCTACAGTAACACCTAATTAGTGTCGTTCAACTTGTATCTCGATAATTTTATCGAGTTCCCACACTCTGGTTTCTACTTTTTGTTGCACTAATACATTTTTGACTCTTCTCAGGTGTAATAGCTGCTAAGGCACGGTCAAAAAGGTCTTTCATATCGACAAACTTTTAGGTTTAATTATGTTTGGCAACAAAATTCTTTAAAATTACTTCTTTCATCTCAAAACTAAAATGATTTTTCTTGTGACGTTTCTTAGATGGACTCAAATTAATATACACTTGGGCTTCGTCTGCAGTATCGGTGCTAGACATTCCTTTAACAAATATACTAAGGTATATGTTAAGTAGCACTCACAACAACAACAACAACAAACAAAAAATTAAAGGACAAAAATAAAAATGGAATAATCACAACCAACGAACCAATATGAAACTTGGCCTCAATAACCAACGGACCGACTAATTTTCTGATTTCAACTCTGTAAAAATTTTAAGCCCCGCCCCGTCCCACGTTCATTCAATATCGAACGGCCAATGATAATACGCATGCGCGGAGGCTCCTCCTACTCGCTTGATGATCATGCGCAAACAGTGTTTATGTCTAGTCTATCTTGGAAATAAATAGACTTTAGTTGTATATCATTGGCTAGTCTATACATAACGCTAACTGGAGCATTGTTACAATTATTAGTGCGAGGATTTTTTAAGTAGAACGTTAATGGATTTCTAGTCCTGTATAGCAGTACATTAAAATTAATTTTGAACAAAAGGTTTTCATCATCGACCCTGTTGTGTATTATTTTATATAGGTAGATAACGGATGCTACATTTCTTCGTTTTTGCAGATTTGTTGTCAAAATGTATACAAACGACTAACTGTATACTTCAATTACCTGAGCCTATACTTACTTGACTAGTTAAACTTATACTTCTTCCTCTTCGCAGTCTTTGCTGGTCAAAGATAAGTTTATTAAAATTGTTTTTGGCAAAATCCGTATTCTTTACGGAAATTCCAATACCAATTTATTCAAGCTATTTGATCTTTTGAAGACTTAACCTGTACCCTAGGGCACGTTTCACGAAAATATGTTTGTTCCATAAAAATGTGACGTCATGATGGCATGTTTTTTTAGAATACACGGCATATATTTTATTGCTTATTTGGGTGAGGCCGCCTTCGATTTTTATTAATTAAAACTACCTTCGGAATAGCTGCTTAAATTAGTTTTCTGCAAATAACTCTTAGTGTGTTAGAAATGGCTATAGGGTTGTAATTAGGAAAATGTTTGAATTTTAATGCCGCATCGACTGATATAAAAAATATATAGGGGCTCCAATTGAAATTAAGAAAAATAAAGTGCTTGATAATTCGAGACAATTGACACCAAATTTTGTACACATCAAACTTGTTTAGCGATACTGTTGTACGTTATTTATTAAGTGGCTTGTCTAATTTTATTAACAATGCATTGCATGCATTTTCTATTTTTTTATTAGTTTTTTAAACCAAGTGTTTTTTTTCACTGATCTGAGTAAACCGATTTTAATCAAATTTTGGGGATATGCAAGTGACCATAGAATACACCCAAATACGCAATTAAATATAAGGGATGTAATCTAAAAAATATACCATTATGACGTAACATTTTTTTGAGACCACCTGTATATTCAAAAATATTTTCCTGAAACGCGCCCTGCAAAATATCATAATCCTAAATTAATTAATATCCGAGCTATAGAAAACGAGAGGTGAGATGCAGGGCCCTGTATGTAAAATTGTTAAAATGATAGCTTCTGATTAGTTGTGTGTAAATCAATCAATTAGAGATGGTCCAATCAGTCACTAACTGATTTCGAGAATAATCGAATCTTTTCAATCAATCATTCAATCGATCTTTTGTATTATGCATACATAGCACACCAGTTACCAGTCTTAATACTTATCGGTATGTATATCGCTTCCGCTTAGCGAATGATTGCACCATGCCGAATGATTGACTAGGCATTCTGTCCTGATATTTTTATAACATTCACGACGGGCTTACATTAGAAATTTATGGAGAACTACTAAATATATGTTTCTGAAACTTAGGGGATTTAGGTGTATCGATATGCTCTCTTTAACTAAAATATTCACATGTCTTTGTAATTTCCGGTTATACCGGAAGTACCTGTAAACTTTCGTTTTTTAAATACAACATGGTAATTTTTATCACATTTTTCGATTAAGCGTTAAATACTAAGCGCATTTTATAGAACATGTTTTTGTCAGACTCTGTTAGTTTTTGAGATATCTGGGCGTTTTGTAATTATTTGGCAAATGCATGACGATGAAATAATCCATATAATTTTTTTACCTTAACTCTTGGACTAAAATTTTTTTCTCACCGAATAGCTAGATCATAAAGTATCAAAAATATTTCAAATTCAGCAGAAAATGTACAAGGTGGTCACAATTCAAGGTTCATTGTGAAAGAATTCAACCATTAAGAACTTTCTTATTTTAAATGGAACACTCTGTATATTTTTGTTTAATTTGATGGAAAATTCGTTGTTCTTTATAAATAGTATTTACTGTCCTATACCTATATCAAAGCGTTTTCTCAAAGAACCCAATTTTATTCCAAAAATACTATTTTTTCAAGTGTGCTATTGAAAACAATTGTACTTAGGGGCTGTATATTTTCAAACTGTCAATTATTCTCTACTAAAAAATGTCACGCTTCGGATTTTCAAGTGAAGATTTTTTAAAGTTATTAAGTTACAAAATTAAGTTAAGAGCATGTCGAATATATCGGGATAAATATTCGATTAGGCCAATTCCCACACCTGATATTATTAGAAGATTAAATACTATTTGTTTAATATTTGGATCATTTGAAGCCCAAATACGAAGAATTAAACCAATACTGGACACTAATGTTTTTGAAGTTACATTTTATCCTATTTTTACGCTTTTCCAACAGACTCAATTCGTGAAGCTGCAATGCAATTAAGAGTTTCGTATTCGAATATACAAAGAATTTAAAAAAAAATATGGCTGGAAGCCATATTCATATGCCCAAGTTCAGTAACTAAAACCACAAGATTTGCCAGCTCGAGTCGAACTTGTGTTCCATTTAAAATAAGGAAGTTTCTAATGGTTGAATTCTTTCACAATGAACCTTGAATTGTGACCACCCTGTACATTTTCTGCCGAATTTGAAATATTTTTAGACTTGATGATCTTCTAGCTATTCGATGAAAAAAAAATTTTAGTCCAAGAGCTAAGGTAAAAAAATTATATGGATTATTTCATCGTCATGCATTTGACAAATAATTACAAAAAGTCCAGATCTCTCAAAAACTAACAGAGTCTGACAAAAACATGTTCTATAAAATATGCTTAGTATTTAACGCTTAATCGAAAAATGTGATAAAAATTACCATGTTGTATTGAAAAAACCAAAGTTGACAGATACTTCCGGTATAACCATCAAATTTACCAAAAATACATTGCTATTGTGTTCCATTTAAAATAAGGAAGTTTCTAATGGTTGAATTCTTTCACAATGAACCTTGAATTGTGACCACCCTGTACATTTTCTGCCGAATTTGAAATATTTTTTAGACTTGATGATCTTCTAGCTATTCGATGAAAAAAAATTCTTAGTCCAAGAGCTAAGGTAAAAAAATTATATGGATTATTTCATCGTCATGCATTTAACAAATAATTACAAAAAGTCCAGATCTCTCAAAAACTAACAGAGTCTGACAAAAACATGTTCTATAAAATGTGCTTAGTATTTAACGCTTAATCGAAAAATGTAATAAAAATTACCATGTTGTATTGAAACAACCAAAGTTTACAGATACTTCCGGTATAACCGGAAATGACAAAAACATGTGAATATTATAGTTAAAGAGAGCATATCGATAAATCTAAAATCCCCAAAGTTTCAGAAACATATATTCAGTAGTTCTCCATAAAGTTCTAATGCAAGCTCGTCGTGAATCACCCTGTATAATACGGATTCGTTGGGATTATTTTATAATATATTCGTTCATATGCAATACGTATAGTATGTATTATATTTCATTCAAGAATACCGAGAGTTTCGACGTCGTCCGACAGCATAGGAAGCAATGAATTGTTGTCTCTGTTGATTTTAGTTTGGATGTTATTCTTCAATTCGTTTCAATATTTCCTATCGGTCGGTGTCGGTTACACAATAATCGATTTGCGGCGCTCGGTTCTCAGTCTCGTGAATCACGACCCTGGATATGTTTGTTACGATTGAAATAAATTATTGATTGATATTAACCGGTAAGGATTCGGTCATTCAATACTATCTACTGATACAATCTTTGTGATCGAATCATTCACGATTGACATACCTCTACTTTTTATTAAATGTTTAAAAATTTTAACATTTAAGTTTTAATTTTTTCCTTAACAGATGAAGATAGTTACGTGGGCGCGGGCAAGTCAATAATATACAGTGTGACCGTTTAAGTGTGCAACATATGGGAAAGTTTTTTATTACCGATTTCTCAGAAAATTTTATTCTTGATAAAAGTTGGTGCATGTTCGATAATCGTATTTGGTGCACTTGGAATGGTTGCAAGTCAAATGACGTACAGGGTACGACAAAAAATATAAAAGTTGTACAAGAATAAAGTACCCCTATTTCAGAAAATTCAGCGAAATGTTATTAAGAAAAGGTGTTTAGAATTAAAATTTATGCATAGGTTTGAACACGTGGCCTCATAAAATAAAAAACAAAATTTTTTTAAAAATATTAATTATTTCCCAAAAAAATTTTTTTTTTATTATCACCCTAAAAACCTTGATAAATTAAACAAAATCAAATCAATTTCACACATCTTTGTTCAAATTCAAGCAAATTAGCTTTTTAATTTATTAAGGAATCACAAGCTTCATGTTTGTTGCAAGGACATTAAACACAACTTTAAAATACCGAAAAAATTATTTTAAACAAGATAAAACATTAGTAATGATAATTTTCAAATTAAAAACTCCCATTTAAAGTGCAAAATTTTTATTTTAAATGTTTATTAGAAAATTGTACAAAATAATCGACAAACATGAAATTCTACTAAAAAAATGGCGTTGTGTGGCATTATTAACAAATTATCAACGCGTCTCCGTATGTCCACCTTCACGTTCAATGCATTTAATTGTCCGATCATAAAATTCACTAAGCGTATCGAAATTTCAAGCTCCCCAACATTATTAAAGGGTCGATCCTTGTACACTTTTTGCTTTAAATATCCCCATAAAAAAAATCTAGTGGAGTGAGATCTGGCGAACGAGGAGGCCACCGTGGATCGGTATTTCGTCCTAACCATTTATCACCAAATTCTCCATTTAACCATTCGGAAACAATTCTAGCAGAATGAGCGGGACAACCATCATGTACAAACCATAATTTACGTCGGGTTTGTTCGGGTTTGTTCGTCTTGTATACTCATATTATCCAAAAAATCTGTTAGTTCGTTTCCCAAAAAATGTAAATAGGTAGCACCAGTTAGGTTTTGGCGAAAAAAGAACGGCCCTATTAATTTATCGTTAATAATACCGCACCAAACGTTTGTTTTTTGGTAATACTGGTTTTTGTTGTCAATGACAAAATTTGGATTTTCGTCCGACCACCACCTACAATTTTTGGAAGAAACAACGCCATTTGTAGTGAACGTGGATTCATCCCCAAAAAGTATGTGTCTATGGAAATCACGTTGATTTTCTATTTCTCCTTGAATCCACATGCAGAAATCATACCGCAAGTCATAGTTTCGTCTTTGAAACGTGCAAATAAACATTGGCTTATAGGCGTGATATTTATGTTTTTTTAAGAATCTCCTTATACCCGTATAAGCATGCACTTCTTGGGTGGATCTTCTAGGGTTTTTAACAACTGCTTGAAGTACTTCTAATTGATTTTCTTCAGTACATACAGTTTTAGTACGTTCATTTTTATATTTATACTCTAAAGATCCTGTGTGTTGAAAATTATTTAAAATTTTGCTTATGGTTTAATAATGGACTTGTTTATCTGGATGTCGTTCATTGAATATAACTCCTGCTTCACGCACTGTTTTATAGTTATCTCCACATATTAGCACTAATTCTGCCTTTTCGGCTAACGTTAACTGTACTGGAGGAGGCATTTGAGATCAGCTAATAACAATAATTATTTAAGAATGAATAATGCCACCACCAAACTGTCATAATGTTAACTTTTTAACCCTTATTTGTTTTTTTCCATAGGTATCTGCGACTATTTTAATAGAATTTCATGTTTGTCGTTTATTTTGTACAATTTTCTAATAAACATTTAAAATAAAAATTTTTGCACTTTAAATGGGAGTTTTTAATTTGAAAATTATCATTACTAATGTTTTATCTTGTTAAAAATAATTTTTACGGTATTTTAAAGTTGTGTTTAATGTCCTTGTAACAAACATGAAGTTTGTGATTCCTTAATAGATTAAAAAGCTAAGTTAATTTTACAAATATGCTTGAATTTGAACAAAGATGTGTGAAATTGATTTGATTTTGTTTAATTTATCAAGGTTTTTAGGGTGATAATAAAAAAAAATTTTTTTTGGGAAATAATTAATATTTTTAAAATTTTTTTGTTTTTTATTTTATGAGGCCACGTTTTCAAACCTATGCATAACTTTTAATTCTAAACACCTTTTCTTAATAACATTTCGCTGAATTTTCTGAAATAGGGGTACTTTATTCTTGTACAAGTTTTATATTTTTTGTCGTACCCTGTACGTCATTTGACTTGCAACCATTCCAAGTGCACCAAATACGATTATCGAACATGCATCAACTTAGAACAGAATAACATTTTCTGAGAAAACGGTAATAAATAACTTTCCCATAATATGTTGCACACTTAAACGGCCACACTGTAAATTTCTTTTTAAGCAAGAACTGATGCAAAATTAAATTTTAACTAAAATTTTTAACCCTGTATAAGATGGTATATATTGATACAAAAAGTAATCTTGCACGAGAGATTGTATTATGCCCCTGGGCTTTTCGTTAAAATATTTTAGGGTATCGTTTATTGAAATCTTAACAGTCGACGGCGACAAAAGACACCGATTTAATATTTTCAATTTTAAACCTTTCCCCTCTTGAAAAAAGATTCTAAAGAAAGTTTTTCTCGGAAGAACCCTGATTCTTATATTTTTTTCGTAAAGGGACGTTTATTCTTTATAAACGTTATCTAGCCCTGGAAACCTGTTTCATGTAAATAATATACATTTTTTTTATACAGATTGTCCCTAATGCGCTAACATGAAAGGAACTTCCGATAGGATTACAGCACATATCTCTGGGTTTCAACAACGATCATCCTGAAAGTAGTGATTTAAAAGTCACTTCAAATCATTACTTAAAATTTTAAATACAGAATATTATGGAAATGACTTATTATCCTATGGTATGCCCAGTCGATTCTGTGCATGGTTGTCTAGCTTTCTTAAGGACTGTTCTCTGCAAGTGGCGATTGACGGATTTCTCTCAGATACCTTCACCATCAATGCCGGTGTTCCTCAAGGGTCCACATTGTCTCCCATTCTCTTGTTACTCTACATTAATGACCTTCTAGTGAAAACGAAGAATCCGATATTTAGTTTTGCTGACGATAGCACACTCATCTCATCTTTCTCTTTTAATGCACAAACATCGGCTGCCGACGCACATCTTCGCGGACAACATGAAGTATCACGCCTTAACAAAGACCTGGAAGAAATTTTGGCTTGGGGTGACAGCAACCAAGTCGAATTTAACGCTAAAACGCCCAGGCTGCAGTTTTCTTTTGCTGGGCATCACTTTGGGAGGAAATATGTCTTGTCATAACCACGTTGTTGCAATCGCCAAGATAGCTTTTAAGAAACTTGATGTACTCTTCCGAACCAAAAAGTTGTACACACCTCAACAACTTTTGACACTATACAAAGCCCAGATTCGACCATCACTAAAGTACTGCTCTCATGTCTGGAGCACTGCATCCAAACATACTCTTCGGCTGCTGGATTCCATCGAAAGGAGGGCCATTCGTCTGATTGGACACCACGAGCTGACGAAGAACCTCGACAGCCTGGAACATCGAAGACAGGTTGGGGATTTGACTCTCTGTCACAGATATTTTCATGGAAAGTGCTCGGCTGACCTTGCCGTCTTAATTCCATCGCGGCGAATAGAAGAAATACACGACGAACCACTGCCGCCCATCCATATGTGGTTAAGCTTAGTACTCCTCTAACTTCATTATTAAAGAATTCTTTCATCTGGAGGACTTTATCCTTATGTAACGACCTTCCCGAAGTCGTTTTTCCCAACTAATATAACCTCCAACGATTCAAAACCAACGTGAATCACTTTTTGCGCACTCGCACCACTACCAGAGTGCCCTAAAGGATTTTTCCTATAGTGCTTGTGTTTGATCATAAAAAAAATACAGGGTGATGGATTAGACGTTTATGAAGAAGTTTGGTTATATTATAACCTCTTATCTTACGTAACTGTACAAGATAAGGGATGCCCAGACAGCTTGTAGTTCATCGTGGCATATGGGGTTGGGTCGATCACCTCTATTACAGATTTGCATTACTTCTAGACACCTACGGATTCCAGATTACCGGTAGAGATTTTGGTTAAGGCGCCACTTACAGCTTAAAGTAGGAATTTAAATCTGAAATCTGCAGTGTACACCCCTGTAAGTGGGTGTGCTTGAACCTAGGGGGCTAATACTCCTGAGGACGAATAAAACATAGCATTTGGTAAACGCTAATTTAATAAAGTAATTAAATTAAAAGTAAAACAATTAAAAAAACACTTTGGTAATTCGATAAAAATATTAAAAAATACGTTTCGTTTGATACCTGCGCATAAACATTGCAATGTCCTCATAACGCTATTAATCACTAACTAAAAACAAATAAACCTTACGGTTAAACGAAAAACAAGTGTATATGTATAAAAAAAGGTTACTATTATACAAATCCGTTACTATAGTTTATGTCGTCAAGTTTTCAATACAAAAAAATACCTGTAATATTGCAAATTAAATCTTTAAAGGATCATTCATTGCATTTTAGCAAGGCTCGCATTTTAATTGGACGGCTCCACGTACATATTCGGATGGCCCCAAAGCTCACGACACGCTTCTAGGCTCATCACCCTCAATGTGGCAGGGGTAGAAATTATATTTGTATTTCTATTTTATGTTAGTTCCTATATTTCTGTGGCAATATTTCTGTGAGCTGTAAAAAACAAAAATCAGATATCAACCTCGTGGTCCAGCAATACGACAAGACAAAAGGGACTTTGAAACGACAGAATGTGGAAACAAATGATTACAAAATTTAATCATTACCTTAATTGTAATATAGGCACCAATGCCAGTCGTTTTCCACTTTCAATAACGAACAAACCCATGCAAGAAAGGAACTAATTAGCTTGCTCACAGGTCAAAAATGATCTCGAAAATGGTCTCCTTATCAACCGACAGCAAAAATGTAAAAATAGAATACGGTAGGTATTCGAGTTTGTTCCGAACCGAAAAACATGTAACTGTGAACGTTACAACATATTGTTTAGCACATTAGTCTGAGACAGTGAAAAGAATGCGGGCAAGAAATTGAATCGATTACGATTTTCTATCTTATTCTTATAAATACTCTTATTCATTATAAATACTAAAAATTCATAGTTTAATGAAGATCCTAGATAATATTTAATAGTATTAAAATTAAATATACGATTATTGCAATAGGAACTACTAGTACTACTCAATTGAACATGATTGGTTTTCACAGAAAGTAATGCATGAAGAAGCCATTGGTTGTAACACTCCGCTACCTTACGGAATTTTCTGAGAAAATTCGATTTTGTTTTGCAAATCACCATGTCTATTTAGCCATAGTAAATAAAAAGGAAAATTTTCCAATTAATATTATTCGGGTCGTGTTACTATTCCCGGTATTTAATATGCTATTCTTCACAATCAATTTTTTTCCCTTGTTACATATTTTGATATTGAAATGATAGAGAAAACAGTGTATATTACAAGGTCTAATAACAAGTTAACATATTTATTCATTTTGCTTACAATAGCAAATGAAAAGGTAAATACCTGTCAACATGCAAATCATCATAAATCATTTTCTATATAAATTTATAAAATATGAAACTTTTCAACATAACACGCAAAATTTTCATAATTTATCGCCTATTTACTTTACCTTTTAAGCTCGTTTTAATAAAAATGGTGTTTCATTGAAGTGAAATGAGCGATATTCTGTTCAGACTGTTCTGATATACAGGTTAGTACAATAAAGTCTGGCAATGAAAAATATTGCGTTTAAATTGGTTGGTTGGTTGGTGGGTTAAAGGCGGGGGTCCGGTCGGTTTAAAGGCCCGAACTTCTATCACTGCAGCCTACCAGCTTATTGTGTACACCCCGATCTTGTTAGAAGATATTTGTTCCTTCTATGAGGTCCAGTAACCTTCTACCAAGCTTGTCATGTGGGAGGTTATCACCACGTTGTATGTTCCCGAAGATATTTTGTGTTCTACGAGACAGCGCTACGCAGCGGTTTATTATGTGTGAGGCGGTTTGATCCTCTTCGCCGCAGAATTTCCATTCAATTGATCCGTTGTTTATATCTATCCGTTGAAGGTGTTCTCGCAGGTGGCAGTGGCCTGTTAGCAGACCCATCACCTATTTCTACTGGGGCCGCGTCAGGGTTAGCATCCCATTCGATGATTTTCCAATTGCGATCCGTGCGTGTATTTGACCATGTAACCCTTTCTATCGAGATAGATGTTGTTTTTTCGATCATCTATCTAATGTTAACTTTGTTGTCTGTTTTGATATCCCAAAGGCCGGTTCGGGGCCCCTGAGTCTTTTGAGCGGATCCGGCTCTCGCTAGTTCATCTACTTTCTCATTACCTAATATCTCAGAGTGACCAGGGACCCACAAGAGTTCTACCAATTATCAATCAATCTATAGTATGGCCACGGATTAAGATAACAAGAGGAAGAACTTTTAATTTTTGCATTTTTCGAAAAAATGTTCTTCTTCATAATTGCTGGTAATAAAAATAGGATTAATTTGAGTTTCGTACAGTGTATCCCAAAAAAGCATACCAAAAGACTGTCAAAATATACACACACACAGCAAAGGAGGAAACGTAAAATATTTTTTATTTAATACACTTTCAACAATTAAAAAGAAATATTATTCGAAAGATCGCCACCAACTTCAATACATTTTTCTAGATGATATCGAAGTTTCATATGAAACTGTTTCGTACCTCTTCAACTGTAATTGATTTAACGGCTCTCGAATACGATTTTTAGCTCAATATAATTGATGTGTCTTATACACCAATTGTTTTAAACTCCCCGATAAATAAAAACTCATATTTCTCAACTAAGTATTGTTGGAGATCATAAAATTGGGTCATTCCTCCCGATCCATGGCCGTGATTAATTTTGATGATTTAATCATTCCACCCCAATGACTGAATACACCCATCTTGTTGAAAATGTAAAGGAAATCTTGCGATCGGTAAAAAAACCGTTAAGCATGTTTACCTTGGTGGGTAAAAAAAAAGATGATCAGATGGGCATACGGGAGTAGCTCGATTTTTCTTTGGGGTGGATTGACTACACAACCTCTAGACACTTACAGATTCCGAGAGATGTTAATTTAGGCGCCACTTACAGCTAATGGCATGAACTTCAATCTGAAATCTGCATTGTCTACCCATGTAAGTAGGTGTGTCAGAACCTAGTGGGTTAGTATTCCTAGTCATAAATGATACGAATTTATCTGGTTAATGAAACAAATATCCTATAAATTAAAATTACAAATCACTGTGGTGAGATGGTAACGTAATCATAGATTTTTTACACATAATGTGGAACAGATCCTGGTAAAACGAAAGATTTGACTTTTGGGTTTGTTCGATAAGCGAAATAGTAAATTAGAATTAATTGTTACAACTTTATATGACGAACAAACCAGATTTTTTCTTGATCCAAAGTACAACAGTACTATAATATCTCATATTGAATAACGTAAGTAAACCCAGTATAAGTTAAAATTAACTGATAGATAATTTGATTGGTTTAATAATTTAATAAATCATAATCCTATAACCTAAATACCAAATAAATTTTTTATGCAGATCTGAATTTTGTTAACAAAAATACATCATTCCATTTATAATTCCATAGTTGCCCCCACCCATCCCTCAAAAGAGAGAGTGAATAAATGTAATAATATGGTTAAATACCTCCATATTCTATTACGTCACTAAAATTTCGCAAAAATATTCTAAATCGTTTTCGAGATGTTTTAACACTTTAAAAGCACCCTGTATAACAGAATTCCCCAGGAATTTAATTACATCATGTTACTCCTTGCCGGATCTTTCAAACTATGTACCATAGTTATTATTCACGTGAACAACCTACTAACTTTTCACTCATGGCATGTTCTTGAAAGTCGGTTTTATAAAAATCACGCTTCTAAAATCAAACTAGACATTGCACAATACAAAATTTTAAGGCTTTGGGCGTTAAGCTTGATATTACAAAATGTTCTAGCAATTTTGTTACGCGTAAACCGTCGACAAATTGTGTTATAAATTTTCTTGATAAGAACATCGTAAACATGTAATATCCGTAACATATAGGACGAGTTTATTGTTATTTCAAAATACCATATACGGCTTCCTGTAATGTTTTACGTTGCGTCTACTTTATTATTTTCATGCCTTAAAAGCTGCCATTAAAATTTTGTCTTGGAAATTTTTAGAATTTTATACCGACGAAAATTACATTTTTAAGGTACCGTAAGACCGCAACTCATGTAGGAAAGATTGAAGATAACTCTGTACAGTAATATGCAGGAAAATTTAGATGATACAGATATAATTAAATTGAGATTTCTTTGTACTAAATAAAATAAAAAATAAATTGAAATTAATTCTAACAGAAGAATTTTTTATTGTGACACAACTGACTGTATTCTTGTATTTTTTCTAAATATCCGTCAAGTCATACTCAAAACAATTGTATATAAGACTAAAAATATGCGAGAACTGAATCCTTCTATCTTTACTAATAACAGAGATACCACGTAAAACCACCGAAAAATGGACTCCCTGTACAAACAAACGTCTACCCCCAGCTATATTTAGCTGTAGTCATGAGTCAAACTACTTGTTTGTTATTACTATAATAGGCTACCATTTCGGCCTGGATAACACCTTGTACGTAACAAACCGAAGATAGCCGACTAATCTCGAAGTTCGAGGAAGTACAGCTAAATAAAGATGGCTTCATCTGTCCTACTGTTCAACAATCCTAATGTTCATCTGTTCTAAAACTCGAGTGTATTCGGGTGATGTTCGGTTAAGCTCTTATAACCTAATCTGTTGGGAACGCATTTTCCCCTTGTTTACATGCATTTTTACTGTGCTGTAAATTATTTTTGGATAGAGACTTAATATGTTGCTCTTAGCATCGAACAATTGAATGGTTATGTCATATTTATTTTCATATTAGAACTGTAATATTTTTGGGACTTCCTATACCCTACCTGACTACGCCATTAGTTGTAGTTATTTTATTATCGAAATTTCATTCTTACATAAAAAGAAAATTAATGTGTAATAATATTTATAGATGCCCTGGGGAAACAAGTCCAAACCCGCCCCGATACACCTTTTGGAGACGATTTCCTATTGTATTTTAGTTTGGGGAAACAAAATTCGAGCTCAAACCGGCCGACAGCTACTCTACATATAAATAAATTAGAGAACTATAACAAGTATTCATTATTTCTATCGTAATGTTCATCTGTCCTACACGATCTCATTGGCCAACATGTCTATTCCAAAGAACAAATTTCGAATCATGCTCGAACCCGAAACTTACACACCATACCAAATAATTTTTCCATAACGAAACACATACGAAACAACAAAGAAAGTATGCATATTCCATCCTTGCTTGTCGACTTCCGCTCCCTCCGCGTCGTATGGGTAGGTAGGGCAATTGCAGGAACGAAGATTCCCGGTTCAACACGAAGGGACGTCCGAGTAGTAGGACATATGCAGTTTAGGACAGTTTTAGTTTCCCAGCTAAATATTTCCACTATCGCCAGTAGGACAAGTGTGGATAGGCCCCTACAAGTTAGGAAGAAGAATAATTTCTCGCCGGTGAATTCAGGTTCCGGTGACGGCACTATGCTGTCACGTTACCGTGCCGTCACTGATGTACACGAATCGACCTTTAATCATATAAATCCACTCCCCGACAATAAATTCGGACAAAGATAATGTTAATCAGGTTTATAGTCCTGTAACTTATGAGACTTGTGTCTCGAAATTTTAGCCTGTATTGTAATTTCCAAAAAATACGGATTCTTGATAATTATACAGATAGGAATAAAAGTTACCTGCCCTTAATTTCTTAATGCCCTATTGAAAAATCTAGCATTCTAATTTAGCTTTATTTTTTTTTTTTTTTTTTTTTTTTGGGTGCTGGATGGGAAAACCTTCAAAAGGCGCTTGGCATGCAGGTTAGTAGGCGCCAAACAGTGTGGGATTTTTACCTCACTAAAAACCCACCCAGAAAGAGCATCGACTACTAGGGTCATTAGCTCGTAGAGTCTCCTTTAGGTAAGTATAGTTTTAATTAAATATCACAGATGGTAAGTATCACATAGTAAATGCTCGTGGGCGCTTTTCAGTTAAGTGTGATTAATGTTTTCTATAACATAATGTAAATATCACAGTTGGTAAGTATCACAGAAGGTAGGTATCACAGAGGGTAAGTATGACTACTTATTTTTAAATTTTGTCAAATAATTCTATACATTTCATATACTCTAAAGTATTTTTTATGTTTTGTGTTTGTAAATTTTGTGCAGTATTTTCTTTCAAGCTATATTGCTGTCTTTGTGCGTTATACACTGGACATTCACTGATAATATGTACTACTGACAGAGCTACATTACACTGATCACACATTGGTGCTGGTTCGCCTTTAAGAAGATGTTGATGAGTAAAACTTGTCCTGTACGAAGTCTGGATGCTTTTGCGGTTTCCAGTCTACTTAGTCCTATGGAATCGAAGGTCTTTTTAACCATTGGTTGTACTTGACGAAGAAATGTATTGGTTCGATCCCATATGGCTTGCCATTCATCAACAATTTTCTTCCTTAACTTGTTTGTGAACACAGTTTTCCTAATAGCTCTATCATTTGCTGCTTGATTTACGTTTTGATCATCTTCTAGAATATCGGGGAATTCTACATCGATATCTCTTAAATACTCTAGGTATCGTATTGCGAGAGGGCGAGTAATGGTGGGTCTAGCATACTCATTTTGAACAGGAAATATGGATTCATTGTTTGGATTTTTGGGATAAGATTTAACTCCTGCAAGGTAAGTTGTTTTTAGAATTTTTCTTCTTTGGTCTAGGGGCATTATAGCAGATTCACAATAGAGACTTTGGACAGGAGTCGTTGGGAATGCATTTAGACAATAGCGTATTCCCAAATTTTGTATTTTATCTAATCTGTTTAGATGAGTTTTTCTTGCTGAAGAGTACACAATGCTGCCGTAGTCTATCTTAGACAATATTAACGCCTTGTATATCATAAGAAGACTTTTCGGGTCAGCTCCCCATTTTGTATGTGCTAATACTTTTAAAATGTTTAGAGATTGTCTGCATTTTGTGTTCACTAGTTCAATGTGTTCTCGCCAGGTAAGTTTATTGTCGAATGTTAATCCTAGAAATTTGATAGTATTAACGCATTCGATGGTTTTTTCTTTTAAATATAACACAGGATCATAATGGGATTTTCTAAGGCGGCAGAAATGTACGCATTTTGTTTTCTCTTCTGATAATTGAAAACCAATTTTTTCCCCATTTGCAATGATCTTATCAATTGCTGGTTGCAATATACGTGTAATGTCTCCTACTATTTTGCCGCTGAGAAGAATTGCTAAATCATCGACATAAAGACATTTTTTAATTTCTGGATTGACCTCTTGACAAATTTCATTTATAGCAATTGCAAACAGAGTGCAGCTAAGTGTTGATCCTTGCGGTACACCATTTTCCAAAGTTCGAACTGCTGAAAACTCATTTGCAACTCTCACCTTAAAACGTCTATTTTCAAGAAACGATTTGATTAACAAAGGTAATCTTCCTTTCAGTCCGAACCTTGACAATTTGTCTAGGATCCCATGCCGCCACGTCATATCGAAGGCACCTTTTATGTCAAAGAAGACAGCAACTAGGTGTTCCCTATTTCGAAAAGCTTCCTGAACAGAATGTTCCAGTAAAACTAAATGATCTGGTGTCGACCGTTTCTTTCTATAACCTGCTTGATAGGGAACTAACAAATCATTTTGCTCCAAGTATTCTTGAAGCCTATTATTTACCATCCTTTCGAAGAGTTTTCCCATGCAGCAGGTGAGACTAATAGGACGAAACCCCGATGGTGATAGTCTATTTTTGTTAGGTTTAGGTATAGGAACTATCATTGCTTCTTTCCAGGATTCAGGGTAAGTATTTTCATTCCACAGTTTGTTATATAGTTTTAAAAGTGTTTCTTTTATTTCGTCTGTTAAGTTTTTAAGCATATCATTTGAGATTGTATCTGTGCCTGGGGCTCCTATTTTAGATTGCTGAAGTGCATCATTTAGTTCTTTTAAACTAAAAGGTAAGTTATATTCTAACTCGTTTTCCGTTGTAAAATCTATATTTAATTCCATGTTATTTATTGTTTGTAGGAAGTTTAGATCATAGTTATCATTGTTGCTGACTTTTTCAAAATGAGTGGCTATTGTGTTTGCTATTTCTATAGGATCTTCACTTATGGTTCCTGTTTCTGTTTGTATTGAGGTAATTGTGTTTCCTGTGTTAATACCTGACACTGTTTTCACTTTTTTCCATACCGTTTTTATTTCTGTATTTGGTGTAATAGTTGTTGTGTACTGATTCCAGGTATCTCTTTTGTTTTTTAGTATTATGTTCTGAAGTGTGAACTTTTTTTTAGAACAATATTTTTTGGTTCACGTCATTAACTGCTTTCTAAACGAAGATGTAAATTTTTAAATAAAGTATTGCAGTTTTCCAATTTTATTCAAATTCTGAACATTAGGTACATTATTTTATCGATTAGCAAAAACAAAAGTTAATAGAGCGCAATGCCAACTAGTGCTCTTATCACTTCTGCCATGTGACATGGCATGCTCTCAATGCAAGACGGGCTATTAATATTTGATTATTTGTTTATACTACTCGATAAAATAATGTGATATTCTGAACTGTGAATAAAATTGAAAAACCGCAATACTTTCTTTAAAAAATTGCATCTTCATTTAAAGACCAGATAATGACGTGAACCAAAAAAAAATATATTACGAAAAGATCACACTTTAAAACAAACCGTAACAAAGCTAAATATTCTGCTCCATTTTTCCACACGGCGTTAATGGTCTAGGTATCAGTATTTTTTTGAAAACTAAAATTCATGCTGACATTCCGAGACATAAGTCTACACTTTTTTTCCAAGATCGGAACACAATTTAAAAAGTTGCATGACTATAAAATTACATTATTTTTGTCCGGAATTTATTATCGAGGAGTGTACATTTTTCAAAACCCCCATCAAATAAAGGACCCCCCAGTTTTTAAATGGAAATTGGGTTTCACTCAAATTTACTAAAAAGTATTGCATCATACGAATTGTATTATCCTGATAAAATGTCTCCATGGGCGCAATGAAAAATAATGACAGGATTTCGAGATACGAGCCATGCAAGGTGGTGATGTTTCAAGTCCAAAAGTCGTATCTGACCGGTACGTATTACGAATAATGATCAATATATTCACGTATATTCTCATAAACATCGTAAATATAAATATAGATAGATATCTACCCTCTTCATGTATATGCACTCATACACGAGATTTTCGGATTCAACGCCACCCGAGAATGAGAATATACGTGAATATATTGATCATTATTCGTAATACGTACCGGTCAGATACGACTTTTGGACTTGAAACATCACCACCTTGCATGGCTCGTATCTCGAAATCCTGTCATTATTTTTCATTGCGCCCATGGAGACATTTTATCAAGATAATACAATTCGTATGATGCAATACTTTTTAGTAAATTTGAGTGAAACCCAATTCATTTAAAAACTGCGGGGTCCTTTCATAGTGTTCGAGTTATCCTGCAAATAGAATGCAGTAGGGCGGTTGTACAAACTACCTTATATGGTTTTCATTTTTACAGGACCGTCAGGAAACCCCATAAAGAATGTCTTCTAAAATAAAATAAACAAATTCTGACCCTAAGAAATCTTTTCTTTTATTACGAATTTATACGAATCATGCCTTACCTGCCCTCAATTTAATTTCATTCTTTTGCTGAATACACGATTTTTTACGGATTAAATCTTAAGTATTAGCATCAGCAATATTACAGTTTTGTGGAGTAGCCGCATTCAGTGCAGGGATCGACATATTTTCAGGGAGCTGGATTATTGGCTGCGGCTATGAAACGAATGAAGGAAAAAGTGGTGGGTCAATTTTGTGAAAGGAAAAAATTATTGCTGAAAAAGAAAATTAATATGTATTTTCTAAAATATTATGAAGTATGTGTCCGCTCTAATCCAATTGTATGTAAATTTTTTAAGAATATTAATTTTATTATTTATTTATTTATTTATATAAGTACATGCCTTACAGGATTTGATAAACCTAATTACAAGGCAGAAACATAATAAATTAACAACATACAATAATACAATAACAAAATAATGAAACAAAATATTTCAAAAATCAAAAACATATGCAAAGATAACTAAAAACCAAAAAAAAAACTAAAATGAACTAAAAGAAAAAACCAAAAATCATGTCAGAGCTTTTCAGCGTTTACCAAAACGACATATTTCTGGTAGTGAGGAGTTAAAAAGGTAAACATTGACATCATTCCTATTATACAGATCACACATACTGGACCGTGGGGAGAACCTCAAAATATTGGTACGCGGCGTCGCCAAATCAAAACAGCTATTATGATGACTATTTAATCGTGGTACACAGAAGTTAATCTTGGACAGAAAGTCTGAACAATCAATCAGATTATTCAAAATTTTAAAGAGAGTTGTTAATAAGAAAAAGTTCCGCCGCTCCTTCAAGGAAGCAAAACCAAACATGCTAAGTAATTGCTCATGCGGGAAACCCTGCTAAAGGATAGGTGCCATCCCGCTTACGAGTAACATACTTTAAAAACCTCCGCTTGACCCCTTCCAAATTGTCAGTGTGGGTACCATATCCCGGGGACCACACTACAGATCCATACTCCAACTTCGATCGCACATAGGCACTGTCCAAACTGATGATAGCGTGAATATTTTTGAAATCCCTTGTACATTTTAGAATGAATCCATATACCTTCGATGCCTCAGAAGAACAGTGTTTATATGAGAACAGAAAGAAAATTTAATATCAAAAATTATTCCAAGATCTTTAAACTCTTTAACGCGTGAAACTGAACGATTGTCAGTCGTATAATCATATACAGAAGCTAATGACTTCGTAGTATAAGAAACGACATCGTTACATTTTAGTATATTTAGCTGCAGATTATTTTCAGCGCACCATTCGACAATAAGATCAAGGTCAGATTGAAGATCACTGCAGTCGTCCAGGCTATTTATCCTTTTATACAGTTATACATCATCAGCATATCGTAACTCATTAGCTATGAGTCTGTAGTGTAAGTTAGTAAGAAATTAATAGGAATTCTAAAAAAATAACACACAAGTTGTTCCATTTGAATTATCAAAGTTGATAATACTTTCAAGTATAAACGGCAGTACTGCATAGCTGAAAATATTTTTAAAAGAGAGAGCATGTCCACCTATGTAAACTACTATATTTTCAAAGTGATCCATTGACTAGTTCATCATAAACGTCTAATAGACCATCCACCATCAATTACCATATATTGAAAGAATCCTTTAAGGCACTGGGACTGGTGCGTGTACGAACAAAGCTATTCTCGTTAGATTTGAATCATTAGGAGTTATGTTCGTTAAGAAGCATGACCTTAAGTCGTTCCACAAATAATGACATCCTCTAGATGAAAGAATGATGTTTGAGGTATACTAAACTAAACCACATATGGACACCAAGTTTTGGCGAAGCTTGGTTGGCGATTGCCATAACGTGGTTTTGCCACGACATATCTTCTCAAAGATTGACGCTCAGCAAATTAATAGATGAAATCAGTGGAATTGGGTGTCCTTGAAAGATAATAATAATAACTGATAAGTGTTCTTTAATACTCAAAAATAAATACTTGACCTCAGCATGAAACTCACATTTCGGATTGGTAGTGCAATGATGTTTATTAAGCGATAGATAAGTTTTGGACTTATTGCCAATATTTAATCATAGCGGCTTGAGACCCAAGCTTTGTAAAAAGTAAACGAGAACCCAAATCTGTTTTAAAATATATGAACGGTTTGGCAGCGACGATAAACTCTAAAAATGTATTCATCATACTAAAAACTTTACCTCCATAATTAACTTCATCAAGGAGAAAGAAGGAAATCATCATCATTCCTGGACATAATTCATTAAGAGGAAGGTAATTTCATACGTCCTTGAATAGAAAACCATGGCAATGTAAATATTTTAGTTAGTTAGAGTTATTTTTGCAATACAAAATATGTCAGTAAGAAACTTTGTAGATCTAGCATTGATCAAGTCCAAAATATCTCCTATAGAATCGTATCGTAATCGTATTAAAAGTTATGTTAACCAAAATGGTTACTCGTATGAACAGATAGAAATTATTCTTGCCGGAAGTTGTAAAGGCTTATTCATACTTGCCAAACTCTCTAACTCACCGGTGAAATCACGTGCCGGTCACGGCCTTGTGTCGTCACTGATATATGTGAATCGACCTTAATACATTCATTTGATGTAACATTCTTTGTTGGCAATACAGTATATTTTTCTCGTCGACAGAACTTTAAATTGGTATTTTAAATATAATATTAGTTTATACTATTCATTAAATTATTTATTTATCCTCTATTATTTATGATAAAGTAAAATGAAGTTAATTATTCCATTCTTGAGAGAACAATAGTTCATATACATCACAAATCCGGCTGTTTAATAAAATACTCTATTAACTATAATAATTATTTATTATCTGAACGAACTTGTTCATCGGCTTAACAAAAATTGTTCACTGAACAAATTTCAATTATGTGTTTATTATCTCAATCTCCTTTTTATTCATATAGGGCAATTTTTGGTGGACGAAGTTTCAAGTATCAGTACTCCAAGAATAATATTATTTTAGCGATAATTATACAGGTAGTTAATTATACAGGGTGTTATGCAAATCAACAAAATATCATATTTAGAGGTCAAACACTATAATTCTAATACTTTTTATACTATCATACCTTTGAACAATTATTTTCATGAAAATGACTCTGAATCAGGTTTTGCGACACAAAGAATTGTAAACGGGAACAAACATGTCGAAATTTAAGGGGAACCTGTATAAACAAACCATTGTGGAGAGTCAGTTTTTGGAAACAAGGCGTAATTGACCCGCGTTGTCAGTTATTTTTCAACCTCTTAAAAAACACACCATATTAAAACACATGCTATATTACATTCGATCTTATTTAAAAACCGAAAAAACGAACAAAGAACTAACAACAAAATGCATTCAGCAGAACTACAAATCGATACGCATCGTGACGTCACCGATTAGAATTCGTTTATAAATCGATGGGCTCAGATGAGTGCACCCAATAACACAAATAGGCGAATAATGGACACGTTCAGCAGAACCCATCATCATCTGCTGAATGCACTAAATCAATGGAAAATCGGACGCCATTTTTTTCATCGAATTTAAGAAGCGATTTGTGATTTGACAGCGCTTTAAGTCAGTTTTGTTTGTCAGGTTGAGAAGTAACATTTATAAAAAATTACGAAAAAAGTGAACTATAATTATAAAAACATATTGTACACGATCTCTGCTAATGAAGAGCAGCATTAAAAATAAAAACTATCCATTTCGTACAGAAAAAAATCCAATATTTGATGAAAATATTTTGAAGGGATCCTAACCAAACAAAAAACTGACGACAAAATGCATTCAGCAGAATTACAAATCGATGCGCATAGTGACGCCACCCATTAAAAATCGCTTATAAATAGATGGACTCTGCTGAATTCAGCCAATGTTTGGTACAAATACATAATTTAACACAAATTACAATAGTTACTTATGTTTTAAACACGTGAATTATTAACTTTACTCGTGTTGTTGATCTGTAAATTATTATTTCTAAAACGAGGTACCTAATAGAAAATATAGTATTTGAGTGAAAATGGCTATATTACACGAGAACGATTATAATACTCGACTATCAATTCGTTTTATAATTATTATTTATTTTCATGTAATTATCGTACAATTTTAATATTTACTTGTTAAATGATTTAATAAACAGATTACCAAAAAATAAATGCACTGGCTTTGGATATGCTAAAATTAATATAATGTTAAAGAATTAAATATTTTCATCAATAAATCATTTCAAATTTAATTTAAAAAAATTGAATCGGCTCATGTAGAAACGTCCACAGAAGCAAATTTCGGGAAAATCGGTGTTGAATATTATTATTCTTTAAAAATGATTTCATTTACAACCATGTATATAATGTTGACATTTCAGACTTTTAAAAGTATGAAAGGAACATATTTTTAACTGTAACATTTATCTAGGTGGAAAGTTACTTTTACCCGGATAGAAAGCGATCATTTTTCACCCGGATAAATATCAACATTCATTGAATAACCAAAATGACTTGACAATTTCACGTTTTTTTTTTTATTTTTGAATGGGGGCATAACTTCTGGTTATACAGGGGTCTTACATTGATAATTTTTCACCTAGTTATATTTGTGACAAAAAAACATTATTTGCATTTAAAAAGTATGTTTGTAATTAAAATACCATATAAACTTCGATGAAAAGTTTCATTCCTCTCTGTCTCGAGAAATAATTCACCTCGGCACTACGCTTCCGTAAACCATCCCTGTATCACAATATTAAACCATTTAAAAAGACTACGAAACAAAATTATTAAATGTATTCATAAAATAAATTTTTGTAATCAACAATAAATTTATATAAACCACGAAACATCTTGAGAGTTTATACACATTAAGAATTAGTACTCACATGGATAATACCAGAAGCATTGGCAATTAAAAAAAATCAATTTAAAAGTAAGATACAGAATAAATCAATTTTATTTGACGGAATAAACATCTATCATTTTAGGTAACTGAACACCTCAAATATTGAAAATTATTTTAAATTTACAATTATTACAAAAAGAACAAGCAATTTTTTCTGGAAAATAGACAAATTAATTAATTAAAAAACGATTTTAATAAATTAATTATAATAATTTGTTTGACATTTTTTATTAATTAATTTATATTGTTATAATTATTATTTATGTTATATATTATTTAATATTCCCTTTAATGGCTTTTAAATGATCGTTGGGAATTAATTAAACATTATTATATAATATATTAAAAGCATTCTGTATTAATGGGGCTAATACGCTCGAAATACATTGTGGGTCGAAAAACTTGAAATAACTCATATTTTCAAACTGTTATCACTGGTATGTAGCTATGTATGGGAACTAGTAAATTGACTTTTTAAATTTATCACAAAATATTATCGTAAGGTAAAAGTTAGATAAGAAGTTACGACACTATTTTCTTACATATTTCTGAACGCAGGATTCAAAATGTTTATTGAATCAGATTATCGCGTGTTTTTTACTTATTTTCCCATTCCACAATAAAAGTAGCGTATCAGGTCAGCTTTTGTAGTTCTAATATTTGCGTCTAATTATATAAAATCAATTCTAGTATGAAAACTTGACAAATAACTTCATAGTCTTTATATTTATGAATATACACTCAAAGTCAAAATAATCGATTCACACAATATTTAGATGGATTTTGATAGTGAATATTTTTTAGATTTTAAGAAATATAAGAATACGTCCAGTACAACAATTTAAACCTAATATTACGAGAATGATTTGAATTAGATAAAAACCCAACTAAAAAAATAACCTAAACCTCAGTAACGGGTTTCCCCTATGAGCGCAATTAACAGCTGTCATAGGCCTTGGCATACCTTCAATAAGGTTCCGTAAGTAACTCTGATCAATTTGCTGCCATTCTTCAACAAGAGCTGCACTAAGCTCATATAAATTTGCAGGAGCAGGTATCAGAGATGTATGGACTGCGTGGGGGCCAGTTCATTCTTGAGATTTCGTCAACAATTCCCGCAATATGAGGTCGAGCATTATCCTGCATCAGCGTCAAATTTCTAACACCTCTCTATGTACCTATTCGCTGTCATAGCTCCTCTATTAACCATTACCAAGCTCGTCCATGGAAATTGTAATGTTTCTTTTAAAAAAATCGTATCTGCTCCAAAATTTAATCTATTCAACAAAAGCGGAAATGTAATTAATAGATATCACTTGATAATTAAATGACAAAATAAAAAATTTGACATCTCCAACACTCTACAGAGTATTTTAAAGTTTGAGTCAGAGAACAGTTCTTATTTCATCCTGTATATTATGAACATATTCTTAACTTTCTTAAAATCTTACACATGTTCGAGTTTTTCGATAAAGTTACCTACAATATAAAAAGGGAATAATAGAAATTGAAATTAAAATAAAAAATTATTAACGATCGAGTTCCTTTCAAATATTGCGTGGATCGATTATTTTGGCTGTGAGTGTATTATATTAATTGAAAAAAAAACGCATATCCTTTTTCATCCACCTAATTTGCGATGGCAGAATAATTTAATGGACTACAGATTATGAAAGTTTCGCGTGTTTTGCAGCAAAGAAATATATTTTAATAATCCATCAATAGGAATGATTTATTATACCATTAATGCTGACAGGAGTGTTTCTCTTTTTATTTGCTTTTGTGTGGAATCATTTTTCTGACTCAGCTAAGGTTGTTTACCTATAATATACAGGGTGTTATGGAATTGCCTTATTATGTTAAAATCTCAAATCGTGATATGAAAAAATTGCAGAAAAATGGCGTTTTAATCACCATATTATGTTATTGTCATTAAACGCCGAGTGCAATACTGAAAATTTATACACAAACTTATATAATTAATCAAGTGACGTAAACCATCAGTCGTCAGTTGTCAATAATTGTTTTCCAGTAAGTTCAAATAGTTCGAAAATTTGTTGCTCAAAAATGGGGTTATTATGAAAATTGGTATATTTACAGATTTCGACGTGCTCTTTCTAAGCTTTTACTTTGCCACCTCGTATCTTCGCCGCTGACGCCACCATATTGGGAAAATGATGCCTGAAAACAGTTTTTTTGACGATATCTCCTTTTCAAATCATTTTACGATGGAAATAATGTGATAATTTAATAATAATATCTTATAATTTATCTTCTAATCTTTTCATTCAAAATTAATAGTTCAATATCTACTCCAATACGCGTATTCGCCTAAAAACTTATTTCTACACCACCATGAAGTATAATGTTCCAATGCCTAATAGATTCTACAAAACCAAGTTTCACCATAGGAAACTTCCATTTCATTACTACTTTGTAGTGGAACTTGCAAATTATTACAGGTACCCCTGCAATTCCCTCAAATAACGGAGCAGTTTAATCCCGCCTTTCTACATTAACATGCTCCCCGACATTCCGTTTTCCATTTAAAAGAAATAGGGGGAGCTCGGAGCTCGAATGTTGCATATTCTTGCTTTGTTTCCATCCCCATCGCTCTTCATTTTGTTCAACTGTATATACCATTGCAGGACCTAGTGATAGGTTCGGAACGAATATTGCCGTATTGCACAAACACTAACACAATAGGAATAATCCTTTAAGACACTCTAGGAGTGGTGCGTGTGCTAATAAAGCGATTCACGTTGGTATTGAATCGTTGTTATCTTCGTTGGGGAACTTGACTTCAGGAAGGTCGTTCCACAAGGAAGTCGTCCTTCTAGAATTAAGCTTGCAATGTCAGTAGAAGAGTTGTCATGTAAATCTGTAAAAGACACACAAGTCAAATCACCAACCTGTGTTCGATGTTCCAGGCTGTCGAGGATCATGGTTAGCTCGTGGTCTCTGATCAGCGAATGTTTCTCCTTTCGATGGAATCCAATAGCCGAAGAATATGTTTGGGTGCAGAGCTCCAGACATGAAAGCAGTATTCCAGTGATGGTCGAATCTGGGTCTTGTAAGTGTCAAAAGTTGTTGAGGTGTATACAACTTTTTGGTCTGGTTTGTTTAAAGGTCTGTGACTAAGGAAAGAGGTTATTAAATTTACAAAAATATTTATTTTTATTCCTTGAGATTATATGTGTTAATAATAACAAATCACCTCATTGGGAAGGTATAATAAAGCAATAATTATAATTACAAAATTTTTTAGGTCTTAAAATATTCAAAATCATAAAATTTATTAATTTTTTTATGTATCTCACACCCACTTACAGCGTTTGTTAGTTTCGCAACATATTACCATAAAGTATACATAATTTATAAATTTAATATTTTCGCAGATGTTACATTCAATACAGTACGGATGTTTCATGTTTATTCATTTTTAGTCCGTGCTTGATAACAAGTTTTAGTAAATTTATCCTGAAACTAATTCTAAAATTAGTAGAAATAAAAGTATGTCTGTACCACAAATAAATTTAATAAAACAAAGGGGGAGATCTTCACATCAAGTGAAAAGACATATTCCGACCTTAGCGAAGGTCATCATCAGTAATACAATGATAAAAATAAATGTTCAGGGAATAATCTATGACGTACAAACAGGTCCAAATTATTTGCGTTTGCGGTATAGATAACCCCTTTCAGGGACACCCTGTATACATTGATGGAAATAATTCGATCTGAAAAAAAAACCAGGAAAACAATAAAATGATTTCGGTTTTTTTTCCGGATATCTCCGGATCTACTCGGAATTTTAAAACTTTCTAAACGGCATATTATTAGGCACGTAAATGCGCAAAAGTTTATAAACTTAACCTATTTATCAAATTTATTATTTTTACCCAAGGTTATGTTTCCTAACCAAACATAATATAGTCTGTATCGTTCCCTTATGGCAAATACTCTTACTTATCTGAGATCATGTCACCAAACATCGCTCCACATCTAGAGTATCATAAAAAACGCGGCTGTAGTCAGTTCTGTCAAAGTCAAAATTGTCTGGTTAGCTATTGACTAAAAATCTTTCTACAACCCAACATTAGATTAAATTATTCTAATCCTATTGTTCTAATATTAAGATGCTAACAACCGTTTACCGATATATTATTCGCTAACAAAATATTGGCTATCACATCCTACTAAATTATGTTAACAAATAATAAAGTGCCTTTCATATAAATATATATTGAGGGTTGAGACATGGTGGCAATCATAACTTATTGCATTGTAGCACGCAAGTGATTAATATATTTTTCATATCTTTCGTTTTTCTATTTTTACAAAATTAAAGATAACCAAATATATATGCCCTTTAATGTGTGGGGATGATGATGCTATTTGTGTTAGAACAAAAACGTGAGTGACTAAATCTAAATATTATAATTTAATATATTTTTAATTTCGGAATCAATTAAATGTTAAAAAGTAAATACAATATGATTTGGTGTTCCTCGCAGTTTCTGTTTCATTATTTGTACACTCATTGCAGCACAAGAATGTTGAAGTTGGTGGCAATCCTGTTAAAAAATAAGAAAAGATTTTTAAAAAAATTGTCGTCTGTTCCATTCTTTAGTAGACAACTTTTCTTTTGGCCCTCTTAAAAAGCAGTAATAGTAAGGAGTAAAAGTAGTAGAGAGTTCTAGTTCTACCTAATTATTATTTCCAGAAATGGTTAATGGCATTTTAGGATCACATCAAAATAAATTACTACTTCAAATAGTTGTAATTTATATTTATATTTTTGGAGCTCTTTATAGAGATTATAGTTTGCCCAGTGGTATTTGAACATTTCCGTATGAAGAGCAAGGAGAGAAAAATGTATGAAACCATGGACGAAGGCGTCTTAAAATAGGCGTGCTCAAAAAATAATTTACAGTGTCAAAAAAAAATAAATCAATAAATGCACTATATTGATTCCGCAGTATGGTTCTTCTTGAAAATTCAAAAATATAGTTTGTTTCTCAAAATATCTTCCTCACGTGTATTTTTATTTAGTTACTAGTTCCCTCGTATACGTTATAAATATTTGCCACGATTTATTTGGCGTGACTCTTCAAATGTTTATTTCCAATTACTATCTGATAAATCACGTAATTCATAAAAAAAAATTAGCAACACGCCAACACAGGTATAATGAACAATCGTAAAGTTTCACGCCGCTGTAGAGACAAATTTATGTATATTTTAACGGCGCTGTGAAGAGCGGAACTACATAAGAGATAAAATTAAAGTAATGAAGTTTCTGTTTTAGTGAGAATGTCAAATTTGCTACAACACATTTAATAATATTATAATTTATGAAATCTATAATCTTGAAATTTTGACCTAATTATTTCTTGTGTCTGATGAAATGCTATGGAAAAATCTTGCATGGTTTCGCCTTTTAGCAACAAATAGACCGCGGCTACAACGTTGCCATATATCTGAAGAAAGAGAATAGAGATTAATTCTATTCATTTAAATATCGTGTAAAATGATCATTTTTAAAAATCCTCACGTTTGTCTAGGTTGATTTGATTATACTATATACATTAAAATGTATTATATTACTGTTAAGTTTAATTGTTCCCATTGGAAATTAAATGATTATACACAAGTAACGGCAATACATTGTGTTTGTGCAATTAATTTATTATATCAATTAAGATCTCTGTAATGGAATAAAAATATAAAATAAGCAGAGAATTTTATTTTAATTTATAGTTAGATATTCAGTAAAAATTGTTTTCTAAAAAATATATAAGTACAGGCACGGAAATTGCTTGTTATACAGAGTATTATTTTATTGTCTTATTTTATTTAAACCCGCAAATCCTGAGACAGAGACAATTTCAGAGAAATGATCATAAATGGCGCTTTGAGTTTATAAGCGAAAAATTCAACTTGTCATGTCAGCGGCTTGAAAGCCTCCAGAAAATCTCTACAATTCTTTCCACGTCCATAAATATGACAACAAAAATGCTATATAAAACGTACATGAATTTTAAATTTAATGGATGAGCAAATTAATTTAAAACAGAACAGACCTTTAGAGCCGACGCAATTAGATTTTTTTATCTGCGTTGCTGAAATAATAACAACTGGGTAAATTTTATACCATTTTTTTAGAATTAGCACCTAAAACGTTTAACATCTACCGCAACACTGAAGCCTCGTCTATCCATTCCATTGCGCCACATCGTAGTAGCAAGCGAACGAAGGAACGAAAAGTAATCTATTTTATATTTGTTAAGTGAACACACATGTTTATGACGTCGTCACTAGTGGCATGGTTTTAAGGATTTTCCCTTAAGTTTGTTGACTGTCGATTTAAAAAGGTATGTATGTGTCCTCTAGAATACCCAAGGTGCCATTAATTTAAACATAATAAGCCATTTCCATATCACCCTGTATATAAATACATATTTATTATCTATTCATCAAGTTAAATCATGTTTGTTAATTATATTCGCTTTATGCCCTAATGTCTAGAGGGAACATACAGTCGTCCACTTTGCAGCACTGCAAATATGCTGATGAACGACGTTCTCTGAAAAATAATTACTAAGCCGGTCAGTAATTATACCGCCTACATACAATATAAAAATATATTTTTAATAGAGGCATTTTGTATGAAATATGTTTTCAAGCCGTAATAGTTTCTCGTAATTGTATTTCGATACAATCGGTTTGTAAATATTTAAATAAAATATTCATTGTAACATTAAATAATGGATTCATCTTTAGGTTTTTGTGAGCCTGTCGTCAAGAGCATGCAGCTACTAACAAAACTGAACTATTCAAATAAATTAATCATAATACGTCAGACTATATACTTAGAGAGAACTTATGTATTTGAGAATGTACCGGGTGGCCCGCTGAGGTCGACGAGCGGTGGAATCTCGATAACTATTTATTCTACAGCTTTCGGCAAAAAAATATTTGTTACAAAAATGACCTTTAGAAGTTTGCCAAAATTATTTTCAACTTTGAAATTTCACTGCTAGATGGCGTATTTGAAATTCAAAATCAAAAAATGAAACATCTCTTAAAATCAATAGCGAAGTTTGGACTGTTTTGGACTCTCCAATTAACACTACAAATAATTTATTTGATAATTTCGTCTCTCCTAAAATAAGGGGTGGCGGAAGGTTTGTTTCGTGTTGAAGAAAAAGTTCCATAACTTCCGAATACGTCAACCGATTTTATCGAACTTAGTCTTGTTTTGAAGTTATTTGATAATCGAATTATAGCCTATAATAGTTTTAAAATGAACCGCCAGATGGCGTTTTTGATCGTTTCAGTAATTTACTCCATTTCCATGAAGAGTTAAATGGAAGCATAACTGTTTAATTTGCTAGTCTTATTAGTCGTAAAATTATTTAAAAATTGGCGGAAACCGGAAGTCGATATCGCTATAAGTTATGAGCAAAAATATATTTTTTTAATATTTTTAAATGATAACATCAAATTTCGTTAATAATCGTTATTTTTAACTAACACTAAAGTATTATTATAGACTATCATTCGATTGTCAAATAGTTTAAAACAAGACTAAGTTCGATAAAATCGGTTTATATGTTCGGAAGTTATCGAACTTTTTCTTCAACATGAAGCAAACCTTTCCCCACCCCATTTTTTTTGGGAGGAGAAAAGTCAAATAAATAATTTGTATAGTGTTAATTGGATATTCCAGAACAGTTTCACGTGATAAACCTTCACTATTGATTTTAAGACATTGATATGGAATTAAATCTAGCGATAAAATTTCAATGTTGAAAATAGTTTTAGTATATTTCTAAGGGTCATTTTTGTAAAAATAATTTTTCCCGAAAGATGGAAAACAAATAGTTATCGATATAGAGCCGCTCGTCGACCTTATCGGGACACCCGGTATATTTATCGCAGTGTAACTTATTCTGGAATTAATTTTTCACAAATTTTATGTCCTTTTAGTGCTTACTGCACACAAAGTTCCTACATTATGCGCAGCGTGGTTACATTAATATAAAAGTACCTCTTAACCGCCCTAGTAAAATTTAAAAAAGTTAATTTGGCTACGACACCGCGAAAATATGCAAATCAATAAAACTCTGCGTATCAACAACAAGGTTTCAACTCAGAAATCGATCAGCTAAACGAGAAAGAGCTGCGGGTGAGAACTCAAGGGAATTGATTAAAGGAACGAAGCGTTATTTGCATCCAATTATTTGCAAAACCCGCTGTGCACGTTGAAATGTTTGAACAAATATAGTCAAACTAGCGCTAGTAGCAGAAGTGCTTACAGGAATTTATTTTAATAATCAATTTTTTAAATTGAAATATTTGGTTATAATTTAAATAAAATGAGGCGTCAAGCTATATTTTAAATACTTTCCTAAATACTTTGTGTTTGCGGTAGATATGAAAAAAAAAAGTAGTTGTTGCTTAGTAAAAATTAAGCAAATAATTTTTGCTTCAAATACTTATTCCAAGTGTTATTTATCATTAAATAGTAAATTTTGAGGAAGTTGTTGTTTATCCAATATATCCAACTTTCAACTCAAATTACTTATACGCTATAATTCAATAATATCTGGTAATTTTTATGGACGAATATAATTTAGGAAAAAATCTTCCTAATAAAAAGAAATTAAATCGATAAGAAAAAAATGTCAAATTAAATTATATCATAGAACAATTTTAAAAAGTCGGATAGCACATGCGCCGGATGCACACATTTATATTTTTGTTGACAGGTGATTCGTTAGTTACTTTTGTTCCTCATTAACCTTGTCCATCAATCGATGACGATATTTTTATTACAAATAAGAGAGAGTTTACCGGTGTAAATGATTACGTAATTGTTGTTTTGTTTTTTTCTTCAAATATTTACTTTTTGTAATTTTCTTCTAAAAGGGCTTTAAGTATGATACGTGATTAACTCGGAGTGAGGTAGCATGTTGACGTATGGCCCGCTTGAAATTTAAGTTACAAAATCAAAGAAATAGTCTAATTTTTCCAAGAGACCTGTTTAATAACTATTAAAACTAAACTCAAAGTAACGGTCTCACGAATTACATTATTCTATAAAGTGCTATTAAGGTTACATGTTTTGCCAAACTGGGTATAATCAGACCTAAAATTTTTATAAAATTGAAATAAGAAAAAAGATGAAAACCTTAATATAAATAAACACCACAATACAACCAACTGCATATATACAAACAGTTGCATTTAAAAAATAAAATATGGCTTCATTAATACCGACTTTAAACTCAAGGAATGTTAATAATTAAAATGTCAACCTACTAAGAGGAAATGATGCAGGATTGGTCAGCAGAGTTATCATTTGCTGACCAATCCGATATGATTAGACGTTTAATTCTTTAAGATGATCAGTTTTTTGGTATGTTGATTGTTGATTTCGTTATTAATATTCCTTGATTTTAAAGTGGGTATTAAAGAAACTACATTTTATTTTTTAAATGTAGCTATTTGTACTTATATGCAGTTTTTTATATTGTGGTGCTTATTTTTATTTTAAGATAATTTGTCTTTCCCTTGAATGGTATTGAACGTAGAAATATTCTGAGTACGTCACTGGATTTTACGTAAAAAACTACAAAGAACATATTTTATTTCTTTTTGATAAGTTCCTGGATGTATGTAAAATTCTCAAAAACATCCCTTATATCAAAAACCCGAAGGCCTATCCGTGTTTTCATCTTTTTTCTGATTCTTATTTTATAAAAATTTTAGATCTGAGAGGCACAGTTAGGCGAAACATGTAACCTTAATTATTGGAAAACGGGACATGTCATTTTAAAGACAAAAGAATACTTAATAAAAACGCTACTCTTTATCCAAGTCGATAAACCACTTAGGCACGAAACTGGAATTAAAGCTTTTGTTTGCAGTAAAATCCATTTCAAATGGAATCAAAAAAGTATTCAGTTTTCGACTTTTTGTTATATGACTTACTACCTTCATATTAACATGTAAAATCACCTCTTCGAGTATCTTGATGCATTATACGAACATCCTGTATACAATACAATACATCTTTTCCAAGCCAAAAAGCTGTATACACCTAATCAACTTTTGACGTTCGACAAAGTCCAGATTCGAACATCTCTAGAACACGGCTCTTATGTCTGGAACTCTGCATCCAAGAATACTCTTTCGGTACTGGATTCCATCGAACGGAGAGCCATTCATCTGATCGGAGACCACGAGTCGACCAAGACCTCGACAGCCCAGAATATCAACGACAGTTTTTTTATGATCAAACACAAGCACTATAGGGAAAATCTATTAGGGCCCTCTGGGAGTGGTGCGTGTGCGCAAAAAGCGATTCACGTTGGTTTTGAATCATTGGAGGTTATATTCGTTGGGAAAAACGACCTCGGAAAGGTCGTTCCATAAGGATGAAGTTCTCCAGATGAAAGAATTCTTAAATAATGAAGTTCGAGGCTTACTAAGCTTAACCACATATGGATGGGCGGCAGTGGTTTGTCGTATATTTCTACTATTCGCCGTTCTGGACGGAATTAAGATAGCAAGGTCAGCCGAGCACTTCCCATGGAAATATCTGTAAAAGAGAGTCAAATCTCAAACCTGTCTTCGAAGTTCTAGGCTCTTCATCAGCTCGTGGTCTCCGATCAGACGAATGGCCCTCGTTTCGATGGAATCCAGTAGCCGAAGAGTATGTGCAGAGCTCCACACATGAGAGCAGTACTCTAGTGATGGTCGAATCTGGGATTTGTATACTGTCAAAAGTTGTTGAGGTGTATACAACTTTCTGGTTAGGCTATCTTGGCGATTGCCACAACGTGGCTATGCCAACACATATTTCTTCCCAGATTGACGCCCATTAAATTAATAGATGAAGCCAGTGGGATTGCGTGTCCTGCCTGCTGGTGATTTGACTCTCTTTTACAGATATTTCTACACGATGTACCACTGCCGCCCATCCATATGTGGTTCAGATTAGTGCTCCTAGAGGTTTATTATTTAAGAATTCAGTCACCTGGAGAATGTCATCCTTATAGAACGACCATCATGAGGTCGTATTTCCCAACGATTCAAAAACAACATGAATCGGTTTATGCGCACGTGCACAACTCCGATAGTGCCTTAAGAGATTTTTCCTCTAGTGTTTGTTCCTGATCATAAAAAATCTATTAGAGATAACTTTTACGGATGAAACCCCTTTGGTTAATAAATGGCTTATCTTTTTCCATTTCGGTGTACGTGGAATTGCTCATCACTTTTGCGCGGGAAACTCAAAACGCTTGCGCCCAACGCTGTTTAAAAATTTCATTGAAGACGCCACGAAGCGCTCCAGTGACATACATGACGTCGTTCGGGACTGTTGGCGCCGCGACGTCTACTCATGCGGTTCATACGACGCGTGCCGGGATTCTACAGGTGTCCGTTTTAAAAATAGATTATTCTTCATTTCTAACATATTGTTCCATTGCGAATTTTGTTTTATTTTTAATATAATTAAAAAAAAATTATTTTAAATTTAATTTTTTTTCAAATGTATGAAAATAACGTGTTTATTAGTGATAAGTGTACAAAAAAAATATAATATATAAAATTTGATTTTTAAGAAATTAATAAATATGGAAAATGTTGTTTTATGATGGCAATAAATAATATCTGTAAGATTATGTTGTGAAATGTGCGGTAACGGTTAAAGACAACTAAAGAAAGTGCGAAAGAAAAACTCTTGTGACAGTTGTAGCTAAGGTGAGTTTTTTTCCTTCTAATGATTATCCCTCACACCTAAATTATACTAGTGTAATATTTTGTTATATTAAAATCTAATCTATTTTTTTAAATACGACGCTAATGTTACAAGATGAATCCAGGTTTCGTTAGGAAGAGAGAGAAACTCTAACGAAAAAAATAACTGTCTAATTATTTTAAAAAATTTCCAAAATAACTGAAAATATTAACATAACCCATGCAAACTGGTCAAATACAACAATTACAGTTATAAACAACAGCTAATAAAAAAATTAGTAAATTTTAAAAATATTTAAATGGGAGAGGTTTGTATGGCATATTTTTTGCTAACTAAAAAGTTTCATGGACCTACTTAAATAGAATTATTAGATGCGCTTTGTGCGAATGAATTCTGAAAATTTTAATTATAAATCTTTTTTTTTTGTACATGGAAATAATAATATAAGAATATATTATATAAAATAAACTCTTGGACAAAATGAACGCAACATTATAAATTTGCCATATTTTGTATGCTATTTTTTTTCTGAATTTATGATCCGATTTGAATGATTTTTATTTTGCATTGTAGGTTGGTTCCTTGATAATCTCATAGTTTTTGCTGTTTATGATAAAAATTTCATTTTCAATTTATGCTGGGTGTAATAAAAATGCTATGATTTTTCCGAAAATTCGTATCACCCTGTGGAGTATACTAGCAACCAGACCTTATAGCAGTTTATATTAAACGGTAGGTCCATCTTTCCCCAACATTTTCTATTTTAGTTTACTTCATTATCTCTGTTATTAAAGGAGACACACCGTTTTATAGAGTAACATGTTTTTATAGACTTTATTATTCAACAGATTTGTGGTTAAATTGCTATGGACCATTTCTGACATTGCAAGCGATATGTCAATATCGAATACATTATTTGTTATCTGTATAACTGTATAATTTCTGCTCGCTTACATAAATGGAAACAAAATTAACGAGTTACTTTATTTAATAAAGTAATTACAATATTAAGATTAGGTTTATTAAACATTTTTTTTTTTGGAAACGAGTGAAACATGTATAAAACAAAAATCAAAAACAATAAAATTAAGGTTCGTTGCCTACTTGAAAATATTTAACAATGAATGTGTTGAATAATGAATTCAGTAGAAACATGTTACGCTATAAAACGGCGTATCTCCTTTACAGAGATAATGAAGTAAACCAAAAAAGAAAATGTTGGGGAAAGATGGACGTACCATTTAATGTCAACTGCTATATGGTTCGGCTGTTAGTATACTCTACAGGGTGATACAAATTTTCGGAAAAAAACATAGCATTTTTATTACACCCAGTAAAAATCGAAAATGAAATTTTTATCATAAACAGCGAAAACTATGACAATATCAAGAAACCAACCTACAATGCAAAAAAAATCATTCAAATCGGATCATAAATTCAGAAAAAAAAATATGTCAAATTTATAATGTTGCGTTAATTTTGTCCAGGAGTTTAGTTTCAATGTGTTGCACTTACTTTTACTTTAACTTGTGACTTTTCAAAAACGCGTTAACCAAATATCATCAACAATATGTATTTATAAGTAATCAGGGAATTGTAATATAGCCTATGTCACCCATATTTGGAATAACGCAATCGAACATCATGGGGAATCTCGGGCTGTTGCACTGGATATTTCTAAAGCCTTTGATCGTGTTTGGCATGAGGGGCTTCTAAGTAAACTACGATCCTATGGTATGCCCAGTCGATTCTGTGCATGGTTGTCTAGCTTTCTTAAGGACCGCTCTCTGCAAGTGGCGATTGACGGATTTCTCTCAGACACCTTCACCATTAATGCCGGTGTTCCTCAAGGGTCCATATTGTCTCCCACTCTCTTCTTACTCTACATTAACGACCTTCTAGAGAAAACGAAAAACCCGATAGTTAGTTTTGCTGATGATAGCACACTTTCATCGTTCACTTTGAATGCCCAAACATCGGCTGCCGACGCACATCTTCGCAGACAGCATGAAGTATCACGCCTCAACAAAGACCTGGAAGAAATTTTGGCTTGTGGTGACAGTAACCAAGTCGAATTTAACGCTAAAAAAACCCAGGCAGCAGTTTTCTCTAAAAAGGTTAACATTACAGAACCGGATATAGTCATGGACGGACACGCAATCCCACTGGCTTCATCTATTAGTTTGCTGGGCGTCAATCTGGGAGGAAATATGTCTTGGCATAACCACGTTGTGGCAATCGCCAAGATAGCTTCGCAGAAACTTGGTGTACTCTTCCGAACCAGAAAGTTGTACACACCTCAACAACTTTTGACACTGTACAAGGCCCAGATTCGACCATCACTGGAGTACTGCTCTCATGTCTGGAGCTCTGCGCCCAAACATACTCTTCGGCTACTGGATTCCATCGAAAGGAGGGCCATTCGTCTGATTGGAGACCACGAGCTGACGAAGAACCTCGACAGCCTAGAACATCGAAGGCAAGTTGGTGATTTGACTCTCTTTTACAGATATTTTCATGGAAAGTGCTCGGCTGACCTTGCCCTCTTAATTCCGCCCAGAGCGGCGAATATCAGAAATACACGACGAACCACTGCCGCCCATCCATATGTGGTTAAGCTTAGTACTCCTCGAACTTCATTATTTAAGAACTCTTTCATCTGGAGGACTTCATCCTTGTGGAACGATCTTCACGAGAAGGTTTTTCCTAACGAATATAACCTCCAACGATTCAAGTCCAACGTGAATCGCTTTTTGCGCACACGCACCACTCCCAGAGTGCCCTAAAGGATTTTTCCTATAGTGCTTGTGTTTGACCATAAAAAAAAAAATACAGGGTGTTTCATTTAAAAAAATTGAGTTAGCTTACCTTCCTTCATTCTCTAATGCGAGTTTGTTCCTCCGATTATTTCAAAAGACCAAATAGGAAAAGTGCTAAATCTTTTACATTTTTTCTTTTATTAATCAGTAGCGGCCAAACTATAATCAATGACCCTACAATAATTTTTAAATTGATTGAAAACATTAAAATCTACTATAAGACTTTAAGACTATAAAGAGAATAATGAGCATAAGAAGTCAGCCAAATAATACATACCGTTTTTAAGATATTAATGAAATGCTGTCTTCAAACTAGCTTAAATCTGGAGTACGAAGCTGTTTAAGTTTAATTCAGGTTAAAATGAAAATACCAGTAATCATCTTTACAATTAGGTTTACACTTGTCAATATTTGACAACGTTTTTAATTTTTTTAAATAATTTTTGGTTCTAATATTTCTAATCGCCATGAACTTTCAGTTGAGTAAAAAGTTGTAATGATTACGGCGGATATAGTACCTATAACATAATAGTATATTACAATACAAGTACGGTAGGTACATCTTTACCGCATATGCGTGATGTTTAACAAAACGAGCGGAAGGTGAGTGTGGTAAATCACGCAAATGCGGTAAAGACACCTACCGTAAGTGTATTGTACGATATTTTATCTACAAGCGTGTTTTAGGGCACCAATATTAAGAACTAAAAGAGCATTGTTTTAATTTACCCCGCAGGTACCTCGTAAGTCCTTACCAACAATGCATTAATATCAGGTTGCTAGGGAAATAAATTATAAAAATTTAATAGTTGGCTTTTATATGACAGATGTAAAAAAACTTGACAACAGAATAAACGTTAATTATTTTTGTAACAATTTCGTGAAAGTGAACACAAATAAAAAATATACTATTGACTAATATAAAAACTTGTTTTTATAGTATGTAATTACTTACGGCATTAGTGCGGTAAAGTGCTACTTACCGCACTCAAATCAGTGCGGTAAGTAGTTACTTACCGCACGCGAATAGATAAAGTAATATTATCATTGACATAAAATGACTTTGATACATTTTTAATCATTTATTTGCTGGTATACTGACATAAAGGTGTCAGGTCCTTAGTTTCTAGTTTAACATTTTACAAATACTTTCTGTTAAATAACTTTTAAATTACTAGGGAAATACACTTTAAATTGAAGAAGGACATTTTTCTTATTAACTGTGAAAAGTTTAAGTACATTTTTAGGCCAAAATAAATAAGGGAGCTAATATTTTATCACCTTATAATTTACGTAGAATATCCGATTCATTCTTATTTCGTATAGTTTTTGCAGAATTGTATCGTTGATCTCTTAACTGCAATAAAACCTCATTATCTATTCGACCATAAAATAATTAAGGTATACAAATTCAATTTATACCTATGCCTCATGCATATATAAATACAAAGTGATTTTTAATAATTTTAATCTTTAGTGGTTTTCCGGCGAGTAATTTTTAGTTAGGCTTATTAGTGGTAGAATGTGGCGTCCTTGGAATTGTGCTGATAGGGGGGCATCTTCAATTGTCGGGAATGGAGACTTAAATATTTAACAGCTGTTAAACAATTTAGAGAAGAAAATCGTCCAATTATTTACCTTGACGAAACATGGTTCGATACCCATAACACCCCAAGAAAAGGTTGGGATGATTCTTCCAAAAAATGTCAAACCAAGGCACCATCAAATAAAGGCAAAATAATCACAATATTACATGCTGGTTCAGAGAACGGGTTTGTTCCAAATTGTCAGTGGCTTTCAGCTAAAAACATAGCAGATTCTTCTTGAGATTACCATCAAGATACCGACGCACAACTTTTTGAATTTTAGGCTTCTCGTTTCCTAAACAGACCGTTGCGATGGCCTGGTTAACGCGTATCTGTATAGTAGGTAGGTAGGCAATTTTATAACTAAATAGGATATTTATGAATTCAAAAAAAATTGTTACCTTGTTTCCTATAATTTTATTATTTATATTAATTCTATGAACAGGGTTGTATTTGTATATATTTATGTCTTTTGTGATAGATTTGGATATTAAAATAATCTACCTATCAGATGTAACATCTCTACAATTTTCATTTGTGTACACTTTTTAAGAAATGCAACATTATGAAAAAAAATAATCCAACACCTCTTCAGAAATGTTATTTTAACCTCCCTCTCATTGGATATAATTTCAACCATCTGTATTTTTTATTTCTAATTTACAGTTAAATTTACTCTTCTGAATGGGTAAGAACTTTTATTTTTTCAGAATGTTTTTTATCTCGTCAATTATAAGTTTTAAGTGAAATTAAATTAGGCATATCAGAAACTGGTAAAAACTTAATTTAAAATAAAAATAAATAAAAATCAGAAAATTTCTTTACAAATCTGGATCAGAAAGTTTTTACAGGCGCGATTTTATATTTTGATCCACTAAAGGAGCACTTTTATTCCATCTAGGAATTAAATATAGTCCTAATCGCTCAAAAGCACTTTTAATCCGTCCCGAAGAATAATATACGAAAGCACAATAATTATTTCTAAACTCAAATGTTTCTTTGTTTCATGTTTTCTTCTTCGATTGCTGCCAGGGTTATTCCCGTGAGAACATCTGGTTTAACGTGAGCTCCAAATTACGATTCTCAGTCATATACCCCCCAAAGGGCTATCGCTCTTTCTTTCACGCATCATGCTTTTATAACCTATCGATTTGAAAGTGTATATCGTCCCCCGTACCCCACGTTATTTACCAGCCGATATAGCATGGTTACCTACACAAATAGAAGATAATACAGTTTATTTACAACCATGCATGTAATAATTTCATCTACCTTTGAAAGGTGGAAAGTTGACGTTTTTTTACTTTTACTTTCCATCCGGGAAACTCTAAGTCTAACGTTCCATATACCGTGGTTGGTATATTAGATGCATCATTGTTTTGAATCAATCTCCATTAAATTGATTCTGGTTGTTGTTTCTGGAAGTTAGCTAGTTTCAAGCTACTTATTAATAATTTTCCGGGGTTTTCCGCCTTTGCTGACGTGTTTTGACGTGTTGATCAGAAAGAAATTTTTTCTCAGCGTAAATTTAAAACAATAAAAACCGCAATTAATTTTTTTCTTAATTAAGCAAGCAGCAAAAATTGTGACCTTAATTTACGTCATGCTTTAATTTAGTTAGAAATAACCCCGATATGGATCATTCTTTTACAAATCGCACAGTTTTTAACTTTGCTGTTTTAAAATTGTCCGAAAAATATTTTACAGCTTATATAGATTCAACGTATTTCTGGATTTTGCTGAAAAAAAATATTTTCCAAAATTCCACACAAGAATTTTTGACAATTTAATAGCTCTAGTTGTACCGATCGTATCAATGTCGATCTTTTTTTATTTAACGCTTTGTTATGTTAGCTTTTGAAGCGTATAAAAACACATTGTCATTGTGAACAAACGCAAAATAATAACAATTTAATTGTTTAAATACTTTTAACATGCTCGCGCCCCACCTTAAATTAATTAAAAAAAAACATCTTTTGTTCTTTATTCCATTATCTGCAAAGCAAATTTTACGAAAAAGTGTCCCCTCTATTAGATCGGTAGTTATTTTCGATCGCAAGCCATCCAGCACGCGACGGGCACATTGCGGAACTCTACGCTTTTGAACGACGCAAAGCATAGAAATATTAATGATTCACTCACTTCACTGAGCTCGATTGTAGACGCCTCGACCCGTCGTACCGATACATTCCTCGTGCTCTGTGTGAGTTGCGATCGAAAATATTTAATAACTACCGATCTAATAGTGGTGCCACTGTTTCGTAAAACGATGTTTGCAAAGAATAAAGAACAAAACGTTATTTTTAAAGTTAATTTAAGGTTGGGAGCATGTGAAAACTATTTAAATAATTAAATTGTTATTATTTTGTATTTGTTCACAATGACAATTTTTTTTAATACATTTCGAAAAATAACAGAAGAATCTGTTGAATAAGGAAAGACCGACGTTGATACGATCAGTATAACTGGTATTGGTACAAATCCTAAAATACCTGTCAACTAGTTGTATGTATATAAGTTGTAAAAAATGTTTCGTACTATTCTGAAATATTACGGTTAAAAAGTGTGTGGTTTGTAAAAGAAAAATCTAATAATTTTTTAAAAGAATAAGGTAAACTGACAATTTTTGAGCACGCCATGCAAAAAAAATTGATATCCTAACCTCTAGATTCCGTTTGTTCCACGTTGGAAGCAAATTTAACAAACTATTAGCACGTCTAATCTTAACAGTTTCGAACTAAGTATATACCAATTCTGAAGTTTGTAAATAGTTCTAATCATAATACTACTCTAGATAAAGGAGTAACTGGGATTAGAATTTCTGTAAACTTTATAAAATAAGTACGCCATTTAATTATGTAATATTCAATAATTCACTTCCGAATTAATAAGTTGTTAGTCCGTTAACCACGAAATTTTAACAATTTTATACAGCGTGTCCACTTAAGTTCGCACCGTATGGAAAACTTTTTTATTATTCATTTTACGAAAAAAAATTATTCTTTATAAAAAGTTCTGCTTGGTCCAAAACCTAAAATGCAACCATCAGATATTAATTTTTTTCCAGTCGTATACGAGGTATATCAGAAAAAAAATCTTTTTTTCTTTTTTAACTACAATAACAATGCAAATGTAACTGTAGTTACGTGAAATCTAGGATGCACTGATAAACAAATGATTTCTTCATAGCAAGAATTGTTCGACAGTGAACGTCAAATAAAATTTGTTAACATGCCGGTGATATTTAGTGTGGAAGAAAAAATAGAAATTGAAGCAGCTGAAATATTTAACAACAGACATCCAGGGAAAAATATACACCATACATCAGTAATGTGAATTATGGAAAAATTCAAATCATGTGGAGATGTTATTAATAAATTCAGAAACAAGCGTCAAAAAACCGTTACAAGTGAAGAGATGAAGTTGAATGTAATGCTATCTGCATTAGCTTCGCTTCCAGATAAAATTGGTAAAACCACAATATCAATAATTTTTAAAGAGAACAAGTTTCATCCATATAAACCACAATATATCCATACTTTAAAACCTGGAGACTACGATAGACGACTAGAATTTTGTTTTATTATCCAAGGAGATCTAGAAGATGATCCTTTTTTGGCTAGGAAAATAATTTTTTCTGACGAAGCTACATTTATGTCTAATGGAACAGTGTCTTCGCAAAATTGTCGATGGTGGACTGACTCCAATCCTCACTTTACGATTAAAACTCGCGATCAATATTATTTTAAAACTTACGTTTGGTACGGCATTTACAAGGATAAAATAATTGGCCTTTTTTTTTCGACAATCTATGACTTCTCAACGATATTTAAATTTTTTACAAAATCAGTTGCATGATTTTCTTCGTGACCTTCCAAGACATGAACGACAACAGGTATGGTACCAGCAGGACGGCGCAACATGTCATAGTACGATGGAAGTAAGGCAATATCTTGAAAATATCTTAATTTATAGATTTTCCGATATTTTTTGGCAAGCTAGGTCGCCAGATTTAACCCCACTAGATTTTTTCTTATGGGGTTACTTAAAAGAACAGGTATATCAACACATTCACAAACGTAGAACATTTGGAAACAATTATTACGGAAACAATTCAGGGTATAACTCCGAATATAATCAGAAATGTATTGAGGGAATTTTCTTCTAGAACGGAAACCTGTATTGTAAGAGAAGGCAGATGTGTTGAAGCAATAGTGAATTGATGATAAACTATTACACGCTTGTTACGCAATTAACATATACACTATATACATAATTATTATGAAATAAATTATTTTGTTATTTATCAATTATTTTAATGCATCATCAAAATAAGGAAACATAGAGGTTAAGAGGCGTAAAGGTTATCAAATGTTCGAATAAAGAGATAACTGATTAAAGTTTTCGATATTGTCCAAAATAAAGGTACTTTACTCTTAAGCCAGATTCATATTTTTTGACATACCTTGTATACGACTAAAAAAATTTGATATCTGATGGTTGCATTTTAGGTTTTGGACCAAGCAGAACTTTTTATAGAGAATAATTTTTTTTTCGTAAAATTAATAATAAAAAAGTTTTCCATATCAACTTAAGTGGACACACTGTATATACCTGGTAAATGTCGGAAATCTCCCGGATATGAAGGAAACAAATGAATAGAGTAGTTACTACAACTTCATATAAACTTTTTTCGTATAGACCTCCTCTTCGAAGATATGGGCTCCCAAAAAGCTACAATGAAATCAAGTTATTTACACATAATTATTGAACCCCATGTATATTTAAACTTTTTTTAAATATGATGTATACCAGGTAAGACCCTTCAAATGACTATCCAAGAAAGTGTGTGACTTACTCACATCTGCAGGGAGGGACTAACTGTGATACTCATGGCCCTTTTTTCTTAACGCCCTGTATGATAAGAACTTGAGACAATGGTTTTTACATACCTAAAAGTTAAGTACTCTTCGTCGTTAATCCTCACTTTTCGAGAAAACGTCATTTAATTTACATCCTAACTACCCCTAAGTTCTCACGGATTAAATATGAAAAAGCGGAATTTTGAGGATCAACATTTGATTGGAACAAAGATGTATCTCTTACAGAGATACGCCAAATACAAAATGTAATTATAATGTCGTTTTTTCGAAAACGGTTAGGATTAGCGACATGAATGAAGGGTATTTAATTTTTAGTCAATAGTTAAAGGTGAGTAAGAAACATTGTCCAAAGTTCTTATCATACAGTCCGTCCCTGTGGCTGTGAGTAATTCACACACTTTCTTGGATAGTACTTTGAAGGGTTTTCTCTGGTATACATCATATTAAAAAGAAATTAAATATACCTGGTGGTTCCATAATTATGTGTAAAAAACTTGATTTCATTGGAGTTCCGAAGAGGAGGCCTAAAGAATTAAAGGTATTTACCTCGAATGGCATGGTGATACTTTTGGGCAAGTACTTAACCCTGATAATCTATAATTGGTTTAGTTTAAAAAATAAATCGAATTTTATTTTTATGTAGATATGTGAAATTTAAATTTTAGGAAATTTACATAAATCTAGATTTGATTCGCTATCCCATACAATGAGACATATCAATACGTAAGCATGCAGAAATTGCTTTAAAGTGCAATTTGCATATTATCCGACTTTAATTATGAATTATCGCATAACAACTATATAATATAAGACCTATCTGAAATAAATTGTCTGTATTTGATAATAATCTGCAAACACAAAGTACACCGATCGGTATTACGCTTAATTAATACAACATATCGATAGCAAATATTCTGGAATATGCTCTATAAATTCCTGTATTTGCATTGTGGCCATACACATAATTTTAACCAATTCTACGAATACAAACAACATAAAATTAATTTTCAGTAAGTACAACGTGCACTAAACCATTCAATATCATTTGGGACTGATGTATGGACAAAAGGAACACCCCCGTCATTTGACAAGATCCTATTTTGATACACCAATAGAGCAGGTGCAGGTATGTATATTTGGGGAGAGACCCAGGATGGACATCAGTATCCCCCTAGGCAACTACGCCACAGTATACCAAGCGGAAGTTCATGTCATACAAGCGTGTGCACAAAAGAACCTTGAAAAGGGACATCACGACCAGAAGATATACAGGGTTGGGCGAATGTTCTCGTTTAAGTACAGATCCGGGTTTTCGACAATCGACAGGACTAAAATTTTAGTATTTAATTGTGCATTTCATATGTCAGTGACGTCATCAACTGTTAAGAGGTATTGTGCATTCCACATGCCAGTGACGTTGTGGTGCGTATCCCTAATTTAAAATAAAAATATTTTAAATTCTAGCAAAAATATTTTATTTAATTTTTATAATTTCAAAAATATTTTGAAGGCTCAATTTAAACTTTATTTAAAAAAAATATATATTTTGAAGTCTCAATATAAATTTTATTTTTCAGAAATATTTTGAAGTTTTAACACAAATTTTATTTTTCAAAAACAGTCCCAGCATAATAAGTTTTAGGTTCCCAAAATATTTTGAAAAGTTAAATAAATTAAATTTATTGTATCATAAGCAAAAATAAACTATTTTATTCAAAGTATCAAAATAAAATAAAGTAAGATTTTCTAAAAAGGTTTAAGAAAATATTTAGATTACAAATTTATTTTAAAAATTAATTGTAGATTTTATTCATTGTAAAATAAAATAAAAAATAAATTAATTTAAACTCATCTCTTTCAATGATAATTAAAAATGTGTACCTTATTTTGGAATGAAAGTCAAAATTTTTTAAAAACATTTTCAAAACACAAGTGCTCATATAGGTACGCCGATAACTTAAAACTAAATTTTAAATTGTTCCTTTGGATGTTTTGATGGGTGCATATGATGTCACCAAACCTTTCTAATAATAATTTTCTCCGTATCCAAGTTCTAGAACCAAGTGGAGCCAAGACTTTCGCACGTATTCAATTGGGATTTTATTTACTTATTTCTATTTACGGAATCTGGAACAATATTTAGAAACTGCGAAATATATTTTCCATTATTGACTTCGGATAAAACTAAGTACCCGTGTACCCATACTACACGTCACTCTAATGCGTTTTGTTCATAGGAAAGTTTTAAAACCTTGGAAGGTATCGTGGAAGGATTTGAGAAGAATCGCGTTGACAAACAAAATACAGTGTCATTATAGGTACCTCCCGCGAACATTGTGGACTCAGTTTTTAGAAGTTATTAGTTATAGTTTAGTTTCTCTTCAGTCTAAAGTCATCAGAAACAAATTATAGTTAGTACCGGATGAAATTAAAGTCAATTCATCAATTTATTAAAAGGAATTATTTTTTTTTATAAAAGTGAGTGATTCGTTTCAAAAGACAATGAATTTTAAAACTGTATTTGTTATAAACAATTGACTGTAAATTTCGATAACTTGCTATAATATTTTGTAAATTAACTGTAGGAGTTAACAAAAAGTGGAATAAAATTTCAAAAGGATTGAAGCGTGTGTTCATAGCAGACAAGGATTAACGCAGCAGCATCAAATAAGGTAATAAAAACATTAGGCCAACTTGATCTGCAGTGATTTGCCTTAATCAAACTTTGGGGGTTGTGGTTGAGATAAATATAGAGATAGGGCAAGCCACTACAACCATGGTCTGCGAACTTCACATGGGGTTGTTGACCCGTATATTTGTTCAACATTAGTTCTGCCCTCTGCGTAATTGGGGCTCCGGTCGCTTTTTTGTCTTTTTATAGCAGGAATCTATTACCATCATGTCATCTTCGCCTTCTCTATTTGTCAATAGATGGAGCATCGCTTTTTTCATTGTTTGATCCACCATCTGTGCGGACATTCGAATTTTACCGCTGTCGCTACTTATGTCAGTTTCAGTCAATCAAGGATACATATTATTCCAAGAATATACCTAGTGAATGGGCTAGTAAAATAGCCTCAAGATCAGCGCCATCTCGTAGAGAGTTTTTTAAATTGAATTTGAACTACAGGTTCCTAATATGGAAAAGGTGTAATATAGTTGCCTTCGCCGATACATGGCTTACCGATATTAACAGGTTTATTGACATGGAAGAGTCCATTCTATTACAAACCTAAATAGTATTCTATGACTACAACGTCATGAACTGTCAAGGGGTGACATTATTATTAATTTTTTATATGACATGATATACGAAATCTCTTTGGAATCTTGGGTAAAATCCCAGAATGGAATCATTTATATTTAAATAAGCAAGTTAACAACCGACTTCCGGTTTAACCGGAAGTAATAGATACGTCAAAGTAACTCTCCTAAAAAGATCAGCATAGTTTCTAACGAGTGCCTATATTTCAAACAAATATCTTTCTTAGGTCCCGATATCTTTTAATAGGCCACTCACAATGAATGACCCTGTATTTCCAACTACGTTCTACGTATCGGTAGTTTAGCATTAAAGAACGGAATTATCTATTTAATTGGTTATGTAGACATTCAGTTTGAGCTTAAAAGTGATGTTTAGATATAATTTACCGCCAACGTCGAAATCTTTCTTTTGTAACTACACAATTGCAACTCTTCTATTAAAAATAAACACCTACATTGACTATGATTTAGAGTGCTCTTCTACTCCGGCAAGTGTAAATGAATCATCCATTATAAGTGCCATCCTAGGATGGCGCGCCCGCGGGAATAATTAATAGACGCATAGATCACTGCTGATGGGGAATCGTGCTGGAAAAGTTTAGTCATTTAACGTAGAAATATTTTTTTCGCATCGTATAAATGATGAGTATTACTAGTGTTGTGATCGCTCGAGAGAAAAACCGCTTGAGTACTCGATTATTAAAAAAACTGCTCGAGTTATAAATTCAAGCGAAAAACGTCGCTTGTTACTTATATTACCTTACAGTCGATACCCGAGCTTCGCTTGACGCCGGCCGAAATGTGCTGCTTGGTAGTGTGATCGCTTGAGTGAAAAACCGCTTGAGTACTCGATTATTAAAAAAACTGCTCGAGTTATAAATTCAAGCGAAAAACGTCGCTTGTTTCTTATATTACCTTTCACTCGATACCCGAGCTCCGGTTAACGCCGTTCGAAATGTGCTGCTTGGTAGTGTGATCGCTCGAGTGAAAAATTGCTCGTATTTTCGAGCAGTATTTCGGTTGATAGGAAATACTACGGTAGTTATAAATTCAAGCGAAAAATCGAAAATCGTCGCCTTTCACTTGATACGCGATCTTCGCACGCTACCGCGCGCCGCCCTAAGTGGGCTGATTGGCGACGTTCGAGTTTGACGCTCAGAAGACCGAAACGACATAAGTACGTCTTTGTTAAAGGCACATAAACGAGAAGGTGCATACAAAAAATTATGCCAAATCCCTTAGTGGATTAATCGCGATATTGGTTTTGTCTTGACTTTATAGCCAGCGGCGATTTAAAAAAAAATAAAGAATGTATAATTTTTTTTTTAAATCAGAATCTACTATTCCTCCTTAATAAAAACTCTAGACTAAACTTCTAAAACTTACAACAACAACCACTGGTGTTTTATCAACACATTATTCTTAGTCATAAAAATTTAAAGTGATTAATCGCTCGAGCGATTCATTCGATTATTAAAATCGCTCGAGTATGAAGTACTCGATTATTAAAATTATCAGTTTTTCCCAATACTAAGTATTAATAATACTAAGTATTAATCGATTAGGAGAAAAATATTGTATATAAAAGTTTTAGAAATTAAACAAAGAATACGGAAAAGTCCTTCTTTGATATACAGAGTGCCCAAGATAAGGAGGGCCTCTATGGGGATCTCGTTAATTCTAACAGATTCAACTTCGATTAAATGAGGAAAAAGTATTGCAGTTATTTAAAAATAATTGCAATTTTCATCATCGTTTAATTACGTTTGGAGTCTTTTTAATCATCTTCTTGAAATTTTCTGGATACGAACCTGTATTGTCCAGGTAGGTACTAAAATAAATATTTTTAAAATACTTTTATAATAATGCACTACATAATAGTCATAAAACAAGATACTATAATTTATTAACAATAACAAAACAGTAAGTATGATTTTTTTTTTAAATAGACAACAAATAGGTACAACGGCAAAAAAAATTAATTAAAGTAAAACTAACTGTAGATTAAACAAACAAAAGACAACGTTTTCTTATTTATGCCTGTTTGATTATTTTCTAATTGGCCGAAAAATTATTTATTAGATGTCCAATGTATAAAATTTAATTTTATAGCAGAAAATTAGATAGGTACGTCACTGCTTTTAACGTATGGCATTTTTTAATTAAGCATTTAACAGTCAACATTTTTAGTAATTAGCTAATAATTTTAGATGTTAAGAAGAAATGAAAATAAAATTGGACATGAGCAAGCCACTGGTTTTGTCAATTTATTGAAGTTTTGTAAATGGTCGTTTTGCCAAATTGACTTTTGATATTAGTTTTGAAATCAAATAATGCTCAAGGTTCGTTACTCTTCTAATTATTATTTTAAAACCCCTATAAATCCTTACCCCAAAATTTTAAGCAATGAAACATTACACTTTAGGATCATACGTAACCGCACCAAGATTCAAGGAAATATAAGCTCGCTTCTATTATAAGTGGGACATCCAGTATGTACCTATACAGGGTGTTTCCTAACCTCTCTGAAAAAAATGAAGGAGGTGAATCATCACCTTACTTTAAGACGAAAATGTGGTACAAAAGTTTGCGCATGTCGCTTCGATTTCGAAATACAGGGTGTTAAAAAAATATTGTATTTTTCATTTTATTAATTAATGCCAAACGATATTCTAATATTTGTTAAACATAAATGTTTAGAGCACTTTACTTTGGGTCAATGGTAAATTTTACAATACCTTAATTTTTTAGTTATTTTCGTATTTTTATCGTCAAATTATACGAATAGGCTTTGCTTCGTTCCATGGAAATCACATTTATTTTCTCCGTGACATTTGTCTCCTGTTTAACATCTTTCAAATAGTATCCTGTTGAATTGTTGTTGAATTTATTTGTACTACATATATATTTTTCATAATGACTGAGTTTACCAATCAAGAAATGTATCAAATTCATTTTTAATACGATTCGCGCCAGTCCCTAAAATTGACAATACGTAAAAGACAATTTAGCACGTCGTGTACATGGGTGTTTACTGGCTCATGGAGGACATATGCAGCAATTTATTTGACTTTTGTTCATATAAGTTTTTAAATCGTAAACACATACACACAATAATGTATACTAATGTATATGATTTAAAAACTTTGATTAATCAACTCATATGAACAAAAGTCAAATAAATTGCTGCAAATATCCTCCGTGAGCCAGTAGACACCCATGTACACGACCTGCTAAATTGTCTCTTACGTGTTGGAAAATTTCGGGACTGGCACGAATTGTATTAAAAAATTAATTTGAGCCATTTCTTGATTGATAATCAAATCTTAATAAAAAGAAAAATACAATATTTTTTTAACAGCCGGTATTTCGAAAACGAGGCGACATGCGAAAAACTTTTATACATTTTTGTCTTAAAATAAGGTGAGGATTCACCTCCTTCATTTTTTGAGAGATGTTAGGAAACAACCTGTATACAGGGTGTTATGGAAATGACGTATTATATTTAAACCAGCAATTCCTGAGATGAAAACAAATTGAAGAAAAATATCCTTAAATGGCGCTTTCAATTCATTCAGCGGTAAAAATGACCAGACGTCAAATCAGGAACACTTCTGTACGGCACGGCGACACATCCTAATTCTCACCGGTGTTGTCAGAATTACACCTTACACACTCTTTAAGTTTGAAATACGCAACTACGTAACTAGGTCAAATGTCAATGACCTTTTGACTTTTGATTGGCTGACTGATTTTTTAATGTAATTTTATTTAGGCCACATACATACCTTGTCGGTCTTATTTAAAAATTAATGTCAATTTCTATAAAAACTTATACAGCGTTTTAGTAAAGAAACCGGCACATCACATAACCCATAACCATAATGGCAAAATACAATCACAATCGCAAAATCACATGAACACTGGCCAAAACACACACAAAATTCACTTGGAGACATCGTTTTTATTAACATTGGGTTGTCTCGCCTAGATTTGTAAGAACTTTTGTTTTTAATTAAATATTTCTTCGAATTAAAAATTACATCTGAACTGAAACATTTAAAACACGAACTGTCAAAAACTAGAAATGTACTAATGCAATGCATGTTTTCCGGTGATTCCAGCGCATTCACCAAAAAAGGTTGAAATAAATAATTATAATAATCTACATCACTTATTTATTATTTTGCTTCACTGCTGTAGATACCAATAAGGATTAAAAAACTTGTTAATCGCTGCTCTGGAGTTCTATTTCATTCGAAAAGCTTAAAAAAATTAAATCGATCGTTTCACAGCGGGATTTTAAAACCAAAGATTAGCCACATCTCTAGTATAAATCGACAAAAGGTTGACTTTGCTTGACAACAAGATATACTTCTGCGGTTTCGCGCCAAAGTGCGTTTTTTCGGGAAATTTAATCAACTGTACAGTGCGAATAAGTGTGAAAATATTTAGTACATACAGAAAAATCAAGTCGAAGGCATATTAGAAAATGTTTCTTTAGTAGGAAACTGGATATCGCAAGATCACCGGATCTTACATCATGCAATTTTTTCTATGGGGTAGGATGAATAAAGAAATAGTTTATAAAGTCGAAGATATGGATCAGTTGCGATATAAGATATTGGATGCAGCAAATAAAATAATTGCTGAACGTTTTAGTTTATAAAGTGCCAATTTGTGTTCTATCTCCTATTTGTGTGTTTGTTAAAGAATGCATTAGTGTATAACGATTTTGTGTGACAAGGGCCTACCTTGAAAAACTAATTTGAAACGTGTGTGTGTTTTTTAAGTGATTTATGGTAATATGTTCAGTGTTTCACTATGTGTTCTGTGTCTCTGACGATATACAGGGTCATGTTCTGAGATTGGAAGAAAAACGCCGAAGGGGTTTTAGTGGGGTATAAGCTTTACCCACTAAACCCAAAAAAACTGAAGATTTATTTGCCCTGGATTACTTGTTAGTGTACTGGCACCTGGATTCACTTCTATTTGGATACTAGGTAGCTAAATATTTATTTTTATAAGAATCTAAAGTTTTACACGAACAATTTGGCAACATTGCGCCAGAACATCTGTTTATTACACAGCTGCTCAGTGTAATGTGACTGTGCCGAGGAGTTGTGTGTGGGTTTATGGGTGAATTACCCTAATTTTAAAACGTTCGATTTGAAAAAAAAATATGTAGCGCTTCTCTAGGACACCCCAGGAGTCACCCATTTAAATATAATACGTCATTTCCATAACACCCTGTATAATAATCTTTTAATCTTTTATTGTTTAATTTAACAACAATATATTGACACGGAATCTTCTTAATTTTATTATTTAATAACTCATATGGCGCGAACCCTTTCTAACCACACTTTTCTATATAGAGCTGATGTGGTAGATTGTTGAAAATATAAGTTATAAAATTTAAGAAATAGCACATAACTTTTCACTGTTTTCTATTATTAATCATGGCACTTGTTGCCTCTGTCAAATGGTGTATAGAGTATACAGGGTGGGAATTTTAAAGTGAATTGGTAAGATAATATGGAGATGGTGGATATTTAAACAGTTTCTTGACATTCACCACTGGTTATTGTTTTCTATCTAAGGAATATTTTTACTTTTTTTTAACACCCCGTAGGTATATACCGAGGTATACAGGATGTTTCTTAATAACATGCTAATATTTAAGGAGGTTATTCTTGGGTCCATTTTCAGAAAAAAAACTTGCACTGCATGACATACATGCTGTTAAAAACTTTCAAGTTTTTTTTATAATTGGTTGAGGTTAGTGACTTAAATACGTGATACCTATATTAGGTAGTCAACTGTTAAAAATGTTTATGTTTACGAAACAAAATCTGTTTCTTACCTACTAGATTCTTTTTAATCTTTGTTAAATACCGAATTTCATAACAGAGTGCAAATGAATGAATTTAATTTTTTTATACGAGAACTGTACGTCAAACTAGAAAAAAACAAGAGACGACATTTACTCAGCAAGGAATGACAATTTCAAAAATAATTTTTATTTAAAAAGAAACAAGTGGCGTACCGTTATTTTCTTCAAAAATACCGAGGGTAATTACCGCACGAACGCCACTGCTCAGAATAAAAAAATATGTTATACATCATAAACTGCATCTCAATGAATAGAAAGTGTGTACTAAATTTAACAAAAATATCTAGAGCAGTGTCACAGATATTAATAAAAAGGGAGATTTTTGAAAATCTTTAACACCCTATTATATCTCAAAATTTAAAACGTTTAGCATATATGTTTCTGAAAATAGACCCAAGAATAACCTCTTTAAATATTAGCATGCTGTATACTGACTGAAGGGCGCTGTTACGCCAAAAACAGCCTGTTTTTTTTAGCAATTTCAATATGCCTTCCTAAAACCACTTAAACTACATTTTTCACTCCTTGCCTTGTATCAGGAAGAGTACAATTTTCTTTTCCTTTATAGTAAAATGTAAATCATGACAATACACGTATTGTTTGGCGAGAATAAAATAAATATAGGCCGACGCCGCAATGTTTTCATATTTCTTCGGTCTCTGAAATCGTGCACAAATATTATTTCTGTGTTGAAGTTCATATCTTACATCGATAGAAAAACCATTGTTAGAACAAACATAAATAGGAAAGAATAACATCGAAATCGAAATTTGCTATAAAAAGCAATCGCAAAACCCAACACTATCATAACTGAACTTCAAGTTTGAACAACCTCGTAAAGTGTAACCTAACACATTTTTCTTTACATAAACTTTCACTTACCTTCCTTTCTTAGTTCTCTGACGATGAAAATATATTTTTCCGAAAGCTTGGGCCAACTTGCTGCAAAATCCACTATTTCCTAGTTTATACAGGGTGTCCCACCGTGAACCGCCTCGTTCTATATATAAAAAGCTATACATATATACAGCCGGAGACAAACTTACTTGCTGAACTATTTTCTTCGCATTTCACTGTAGATTTCAAGGGAATAACACCACCCAACATTCCTGCAGTTCAATACGAAATAACCAAAATCGTGTTCCGTCAGCGCTCCGTCAAACGAATCCTGAAAGCTCTCGACATCAAAAAAGCTTCTGGTGTAGATGAAATTTCTGATACAGTTCTCAAGAGATGCGCCGATGAACTAACACCAATATATTGTAGACTTTTCAACTTATCCTATAAAAAAGGAATATTTCCATCCTGCTGGAAGACGGTGCGAGTCCAGCTTATACCAAAGAAAGGTAAGAGAACCCTGCCTAACAACTAAAAAATAGTCCAGTCGCATTGATTTCGGTTATATCCAAAGAAATGGAGAAAGCTATTAACCAATAACTTCTGAAGTACCTGGAAGGCTTCAACATTATTAGCGATCATCAATATGGTTTCATCCATCTTTGGAACAACTCAATCGAACATCATGAGGAGTCTCAGACTGTTGCACTGGATATTTCTAAAGCTTTTGATCGTGTTTGACATGAGGGGCTAAATAAACTGCGATCCAATGGTATGCAGTCGATTCTATGCACGGTTGTCTAGCTTTCTTAAGGACCGCTCTCTACAAGTGTCGATTGACGGATTTCTCTCAGATACCTTCATCTTCACCATCAATGCCGGTGTTCCTCAAGGGTCCATATTGTCTCCCGCTCTCTTTTTACTCTACATTAACGACTTTCTAGTGAAAACTAAGAATCCGATATTTAGCTTTGCTGACGATAACACAATTAGCTTATCTTTCCCTTTGAATGCACAAACATCGGCTGCCGATGCACATATTCGCAAACAGGATGAAGTATCACGCCTCAACAAAGACCTGGAAGAAATTTTGACTTGGGGTGACAGTAACCAAGTCGAATTTAACGCCAAAAAAAAACAGGCACTAGTTTTCTCTAAAAAGGTTAACATTACAGAACCGGATATAGTCATGGCAGGATACGCACTCCCACTGGCTTCATCTATTAAGTTACTGGGCGTCAATCTGGGAGGAAATATGTCTTGGCATAACCACGTTGTGACAATCGCCAAGATAGCTTCTCAGAAACTTGGTGTACTCTTCCGAATCAAAAAGTTGTACACACCTCAACAACTTCTGATACTACAAAGTCCAGATTCGACCATAATTAGAGTACTCCTCTCATGTTTGGAGCTCTGCACCCAAACATACTACTGAATTTTTACTCTTCGACTACTGAAATATTTGGAAAATTTCCATTGCGTTTCGCCTTTCATTTTTTCCTGCCTTTGTTGGAAGAGATGTCCAAAAATAAATCTAATTGCTACTTTTTATTCTCCACAAGATGGCATTATTAGATCTTTCATGCGATGGTTCGTCTTTGAATCGCCATGCGAAGCGAGAACCGTATTTCGAAAGAGTGTGTAAGAGGCTTACCACTCGAGTTGTGTACTATACTTTTTCTACGACTTCATATTTACTTTTATTTTAAATTATCGAAATATGCTAATAAAATATTAAACACATGGTTATCAGTACACCAGTCAATCCATTTTTGATACACTTCTTCATGCCACTTCCTTGATTTTTCAAGTAATAAATTATTTGCAGTGGAAGCAGCTTGACGTTCGCTCAATCTGAATATCGTAGTCACTCATACTTTACCCAAAAATATCCAAATTAAAATTTCTTGATATTTACGTTGTCATGGGGACCGGATGTAATTCACAGCCGACTTTGCATAAAATCTATTGGAAATATTGACGGTTTTGGCATATGTGATTTGTGGAACTGGTACTTAATATATATACAGGGTCCGCAAACGAATCGTGGACGGAAGATTAAATCGTTATCGAAGAACTTATCAACAATACTAAAACAGCTTGAGATATTGGATTAAAAGCGGCATGTTTTAAAAATATTTTACATTATGCAGGGTGGCGGGTGGCCCAAAAAGTGTGACAGCATAAAGTTATATTTTTTTAAATGGGACACCCAGTATTTTATTGCATATTTAGGTTCGTATTACTATCGTTTATAAGTGCCTCAAATTTTATTTAATTTGGTTTTGTAGTTCCGGAGAAATAAATTAAAAACTAAAAAAAAAAGTTTTGCAGTCCTGAATAAAAAAATCAAAAAAAAAACAATCCAGAACTATTTTTTTAACCTCGGCATTGAGTGAAATTGATGACAAGAGGTCTAGAGATACTTTGAATGTAATTGCGTTTATTTATTTTATACAGGGTGTTCATAATAAGCTTTCAAAAACCTCACATTTTAAAATAATTTTTTTCAAGTTGTTTAAATGGAACACTCTGTAGATTATTTGGCTATTTGACGTAGAAATCATAGACAATTTTTTTTGTAATACAAGCATATAAGTTATATCAAGCCGTTTTCGAAATAATTGTAAATTTCATAAATTATGTTGTTTAAATAGTGTTTTTATTGGGAAATTTTGTTATAGGCGACTAGACTAATATTTGTAAACTAAAGTGAATGTGCAAAATAGCTTCAATTTACTTAATTTAATGATTTTTCTCTACTGCCAACATAACTCTTAATTCATTTTCTTCATTAATAACGGGTTTATTGATTATCTCCTTTTTGTGTACGCAATGCTTCCTGTTGCTACAAATCTTTGCAACAACTTCTCGAAGGCTCTGGTCTCGGCTTTCTCTCAATATCTGAATATCTTTCAGCATACACACGGCTCGCGAGGAGGTAATTTCTTGCACATTCACCCAGTATAAAAATCATATTTACCATTTCTAAAGTTGTAAAATTCGACATTTTGTGTAAGTTAGTACTTAATTTCGACGACTGAACAAATATAAATAATTTTATTTGGCTGTCATAGTGACAATCTAATCAAAATCATGGCAACTCGATTAAGAATACAAAATAATATTAAATAAATAAATGTAGACAAAAAGTAGGATTTTAAAAGTTATATCGAAATAACTTAAATACGGTAAACTCTAAGAGTAAAAGGAAGCTATTTTGAACATTTACTTTGGTTTACCATTATTAGTCTAGTCGCCTATAACAAAATTTCCCAATAAAAACTATATTTAAACAACATAATTTATGATATTTATAATTATTTCGAAAACGGCTGGATATAACTTATATGCTTGTATTACAAAAAAAAATTGTCTATGATTTCTACGTCAAATAGCAAAATAATATACAGAGTGTTCCATTTAAAAAACTTGAGAAAAATTATTTTAAAACGTGGGGTTTTTGAAAGCTTATTATGAACACCCTGTATAAAATAAATAAACGCAATTAAATTCAAAGTATCTCTAGACCTCTTGTCATCAATTTTACTCAATGTCGAGGTTAAAAAAATAGTTCTGGATTGTTTTTTTTTTGATTTTTTTATTCAGGACTGCAAAATTTTTTTTTTTAGTTTTTAATTTATTTCTCCGGAACTACAAACCCAAATTAAAAACGATAGTAATACGAACCTAAATATGCAATAAAATACTGGGTGTCCCATTTAAAAAAATATAACTTTATGCTGTCACACTTTCTTGGGCCACCCTGTATAATGTAAAATATTTTTAAAACATGCCGCTTTTAATCCAATATCTCAAGCTGTTTTAGTATTGTTGATAAGTTCTTCGATAACGATTTAATGTTCCGTCCACGCTTCGTTTGCGGACCCTGTATAACGTAACAGTAGACAGTGCGTAAGTAGATTCTTACTACTATAGGAGTACAAAAACAGGAGAATATAACTGTATTATCAGCACGATGGAGCACCTGCATTTTTCGCTCAAAAAATAAAAAAGGTGGAAATATTAACAGATGACACCGGACGAATATTTTTGCAACGACATTGCTAATGGATGCAGCTATAAACGAGCTTTTTTTCGGGTTTGTAATATGCAACGGCAATGCCGTTTAATACATCCTGTCCATAATTCTCTCCTAGGAAGTATAAAATACACATTTTTATTAGCCATATATTATTCGTCCCTTTTAACACAAATTTGCATGCCTACTGAAAGAATTAAAATACAGAAAATCCAGAAGATATGGTTAATAATTAGGCATTATTTATATGACCAAAACAAGGTTAGAACCTCATATAATATATTGACTTTTGTCCCCTCATCACCAAGCTACACTTGGAGATGGTTTTTACTAAATACAGGGGTAAGTAAGTACCCCCTAATATCTCGGGAGCATAGAGAGGAGGTCAAATTAAATCCAATTTGTCGAAGAGAAAATATTCCGTTAATTAATTGCAATAAAATTGGATATTCTCGGGATGAATCGATTTTTTATGCGAAACAATCAGAAACTACTCATGCTAAAAATCTCGTTGAGAATTTCATTTATCAGCCAAAATTAATGTTTTAGCAATAATATATACCAGTAATTTATTGTTTTTTTATTTTTTATTACCTTGTCAGTTTAGAATTTTTAAAACACTTTAATGTTAAATTTCATTTTTATCTGTTGGTATTCATTGGTAACTCTAAAAACCGATTTTTCTCGAAAATCGCCCCTTTTATCACAATAAATTAAGAAACCTTTTTTAAAAAGCCTATAAAAAGTTTTTGAGTCCGTAAAGGATAATTCCTGTTATTCACCATTGATATGTTTCTCGACATATAGTGGGGTCGATCTGGCTTCAAAAAAGGCCATATTTGAACTCTTTAAAACTGAATTTCTTTTTTTCCTATATTACAGTTTGAAGTCTCCTCTATCGTTTGGAGGCACTTTTGGCCCAGCAGGTGGTATTGGAGGGGGGGGGGGGGCATTAACACGTGAAGTATGGGAAAATGAGTTTTTTTGGGAATAACTTCCTTAATTAATGTCGGACGGCAAAAAATCAGAAGAACGAAAATGAAGGGTTCTAAAATGCGCACAATCTGGATTTTTTGAAATCGGTCCAGCGGTTGCCGAGATATCGCGATTAACCGGAGTCTCAATTTTTAGCCGCGGCGAGAACTCCCGAGAACCGCGTTGCCTTTTTTTGCAGGGAAGAAATCGACTTAGGGACATTATTTCCTCGGTAGATGGTCGGGTTCAGATGACTGTGTCCAATTTTCAAGTCTCTAAGTCAATTAGGACGGGAGGGGGAGGGGAAATGAAGAAAAAAATTCAAACTGACCGACTATTTTTATTAATTGGCCGATCTTGCACAGCCAATGTGACCTTCTTTGCTGATGTTAGTACTTCAATTTTCATTTGTTTCTTTGTTTATTTTTCGCCATAAAAAAACAAGGTATGGCGAAAAAACCGCCTTTTTTTTTTATAAAAATTGTGTTTTCTATGGGAAAGCAGGGTGTGGGGGAAAAAAAATTTGCTAACTAACGCGTTTTTTTTTATCTTTAATTTGAGTCCGGCCAGATTGCAATCGGATGATTATGGAGGGAGGGGGGAGCTTCAAAGTTTTTGCCCCTTAGCGGGGTGAGGGAAAGGGACTGCGGGATGGGCTCATTTTTGTTTAATGCTGAGCGGGAAATTTTCGTTCAAACATATTTCTGTGCAGACAGGTCAGATCTCGCTCGTTTTTTGACCGAAAAAGTGCCTCCAAACGATAGAGGAGACTCCAAACTATAATATAGGAAAAAAAAAACAATTCAGTTTTAAAGAGTTCAAATTTTATGCCAGATCGACCCCACTAATAGCAATTTTGCAAATTTAATTAACATTCACTGACATTTTTTGACGTCCCAAACTTAAATAGCAAATTGCCATTGTCAATGCCTTCAAGATTGTGAAGATCGCTATAGCGATTTACCTTCTTAGCTCTAACTTTTGAAGCGATATGTATAATTTAATGGGATTTTAATATTGTATTGAGGCCATAGTCATTAATCTATACTACAGTAGATATTTTACCATACACTCGTGGTCAAAACTTTGACAGGTGTCATTTGACAAAGCTTAAAGCCTTTAAAATTTTTATTTGATTCGGTCATTGCAACTTTCAGTACTTACATAGCATATAACTTACTAAAATAAACTATTTGCCTGTAGAAGCGATTATAATTTGCGAAATATATTTTACTTCTTGCTAAGAGCATATCCAGAACGTCGATTTTTTTTGGGGTGGGGGGGGGGGCTCATACAAGGAAAAGTTACGAAAAGTAATACCCTGTCGCATTAGTCAAAAAGTCAAATATTTCTCCTGTTGAATTAATGGGTTGTTCGGTTTTTTAGATTATAGCTGCAGTATTCTAATTTGAATTTAAAAATGTAACGCCGGTCGCGTATTCCAAGTCAATCATTTCATACTTTACCCTTTTATATTTCACGTCATTTTACTAAGGTTACTATTATATTTATTTACACTCCTAGTACAATTTATATTGAAAAAATAATGTTTAAAGATCAACAGTTTAGTTTATCTAACGCAAATATTAGCCAGAAGTTCCGTCCCCGCAGAATATCGCCACTAGATGTCGATAGTTTTGCAAATATGACGATATGTGTTTGAATTTGTGTAAAGCGTGCTCCTGTTTAGTTTGTTTTTGTAGTAGTTTTGTTTCTTATTATATTTATTTAGGTATAAGCTATATCTACTTTTTATCAGACGTATGTTTTTATGTTGTAATGCCGGTCACATAGTTAACTCAGACCTAGTAGTCTTAATTAAGGAAAAAATACTACACGAGAATCACTTCATTCTAAAAGAGTTTAAGAAATAGCTTGTATTAGGTGTTGTCCACCAATTTATGCATTGTATCGCCGGTCTCAGTAATACTGGTCACGCATGAAAATGTTACCGGACATACATTGATATAACGAAGGATACAAATTTTGGGATCCGAAGCTATAAACAATATTTTTTTATTTATGTAACTTTACAGAACTACGAATTTACCGTAAAAATTCCTAATCTCAAGCAAATATAATATGTTAAAAGCAAAATTAAAAAGAAATAGGAAGAAAAATAGGCTGTACAACAAAAAGTAAATAGGTTTTAAAATAAAAAATATATCATATATATACAAGTAAGTTTAAATTGTTAATTATTTAAGTTCCAATAGTTTGATTGAAAGTTTAACTTCAAGTACCTATGGAACTATTTAATATTATTGTTACACCGATCACATATTTTTGCTGCTGGTAGCCACAGCGGCCATAGAATTATTTCTACTGTTTTAGGATAGATATCATTAAGGAATAATATATTTTGATGTGCAAGTTTCGTTTACACCATAGGTAGATTGAAAATATGAGTGACAAAATACTAAGAAAGTCACTTAAGTGACAATACCGAAAACAAAAGACTTACCAAAAATAAGGACAGTGGCGTACAGATAAAAACCTGTAGTACTAAATTCAGTTAAATGAAATTAGTTTATTGACCTACTAAGAACTTACTATTGCTAATCTTCATATAACAGTAAAGACCATTGTTATCATTCGTTCTTAAGACAATAATTTACTATTACTTATTAAATAAATTTGAAACATCATAACAAGATAACAAATACTCAAAACATATTATTTTCGAAAGGAGTATAATAATCGTCGCGACATCTCTCGGTGGCACATAAAAACGGCGAAACGCGTCTGGGTATTAGTCTGACGAAGGAAAATGGAAGCAAATTTCTATATTCAAATATTATTTTTTTAAATTAACGTTAGTAACAAAAAACAAACAAAAAAATAGTCTAAAGGAATTGCTCGATATGAACTCCATTTTTTTGAATACACATGCGATCTCTCTTTATTAAAGAAAATCTTAACCTTTGAAAAATATGTGGTTTTAACCTGAACTGTTGTCCAGCTTGAAGTAGTCTTTGTATTAAATGATTCTCGCTCAAAATCGGAACCATATACACAAAATCTTTCATACACCCCCAGACTGAATAGTCCAAAGGAGTAAGGTCTGAGGAACGGGGTGGCCATTTAACATGAGCATCAGGGCCAATCCAGCGATTAGGAAAGATTTGGTGTAAATAGTTAATAAAATTTATAGCAAAATGCGGGGAAGCACCGTCTAGTTGAAACCAAATATTTTGTCTTACTATTAGAGGCAAATCATCAAGTAAATCGGGCAGTGTGTTTTGAAGAAATACTAAAAATGAATGACCAGTCAAATTTCCTGGTAAAATTACAGGACCAAGAAGAAAATTATTTACGACACCTGCCCACACATTGACTTTAAAATTTACTTGATGATGCGTCTCTACTATAGCATGAGAATTTTCTTCTGTCCATATGTGTGTGTTATGAATATTTGTCATCCCGTTTCTCGTAAATGAAGCTTCATCAGTAAACAAAATGTATCTGATGAAACGTACATCTCGGTTATTCATTTCACATAACCATCTACAAAATAAAAGCCTTGCTTCGAAGTCTTGAGGCAAAAGAGCGTGCACTTTTTGAATATGATACGGGTAAAGCTGCTGATCTCGTAAAACATAGTGTACCTCAATTTTCCCAATGATTTCAATCTGCCTAGACAAAACCCTGGTACTTATGTTTGGTGTTTCTTCGACAATTCTTAAAATATCCTCCTCTTGGCCTGGCCGAATTACACGAGGTCTGCCGCAATTACCTCTCCGATCTTCGCGAAAATGTCCATTCTGTCTAAGTCGGTTCACTAAGTTAGAAAAATATCTCCTTTTTGGGTGAACTCGATCTGGAAATTTTTCTGCATAGCGCCTAGCGGACAAACTAGCGTTGGAGTTACATTTTCCTATTCGAGAAATGGAAATTAATTTTTAGCATTAACGATAATATAAATCTTATCCATCATTAAAATCATATCCCTCATTTCAGAAAACGGTAATAAATGTTCTCGTCTAACATCCATATTGTTTCTTTTTTAATTGAAAGAAGACTTATTAATTAAAAAACTTTTAAATCTTAATCTTATCAGTGAAAAGTAATATTTAATTTGACAGCAAATAAAACAACGATGCCGTATCCATGGTAATGCTACAACGGCTAACTTGATTTAGCATTTGAAAATTATTGGATTACCGTCAGATGCGCTGGCATCTGGTACGGATCCATGCTTTTCAAATTATCTCCAAAACATATGATTTGATCGAAATTTTATAAGGGAGAAAAATAATCAAAAATAAATGATTACCTAAAAAAATATAGTTTAGAAGTCACTGGCGCACACACTAAAAAATACGGGTGGTCAGCGGGAACTGGACCCCCCCTATTTTGAGTATTTGACAAACATTGCTTGTTTTGTTCCTCTCAAAAGATGTAACATTTTGTGCTGACGTAATGTACCAAATTTTAAATTAAAATCTCAATACATAGTCGAATTATTCAAAAAAATCAGTTTTTAATTTCAAACTTTAACACCCTGTATATCGCACATGAGGGTCAAAAATGAAAAATGGCATTATAAAAGTAATATTATTTTTGCTCAAGGAATATATGGTTAACGGATTGACCTCCTTTTTTCGACACCCTGTATATAATTCCTATAATTAGATACTATAAGAAATCTATTAAAAAATGAACAGGTGTTTTAGAGATTTTTATTTTTAAATAAAGATTTACTGAAAGTTGCCTGTAAAAAATTTTGACCCTAAGTCTGTGTCCACAACGGCGCACCGACCTCGCTCATGGTCTTGTACCACAGCACCGTTCAGCCTCGCTTGAGCTTCGCACAGTAGTCCCTCCCCCTTCCGATGAAGAAGTATTGTTTTAAACTCTAATATAACAAAGTGGTACTTATATGCTTAAACAAAAATGTAGTATTTATATGCATTCTCATATATTCACAAAGGCGTTGGGGATCTTCATAAAGGTGATAAAATTCTCCACAGCATGCTCGACGCTTTGCGTTAATAGGATGCACTGGTAATCTTTATTTCTGTTTAAACATATACCACTTGGTTATATTAGCGTATAAAATAATATCTTCTTCATCGGACGAAGATGACAACTCACAGTCCATGTTTATATCTCGATGTCGAGAGACAAACTGGTCGACAGGCAAGGCAATGAGCGAGAGTCGGTGCGCCGTTGTGGACATTACTGTGCCGTGCTGTGGTACCAGGCTATGAGCGAGGACGCTGTGCGGTGCGCCGTTGTGGCCATAATACACTTAGGCACGCTGGGAGTGGGGCATGTGCGAAACAATAAGGTACCTGGCGGCCCATTAGACAGGGACACTGGCCATATCTCAGGAACCGTTCATCACAAAGTTTTGATATTAGAAAATTTATTATAAAATCCACCAAGAGAAATTGCTGAAAGTTATCTTCAAGGTCCTAAATTTACCGCTAGAGGGTGTTCAACCCATGAGTATGACTCTCGGTTATTTATCGATAATATGCAAAATAAAGTTATATCAATAACACTGGGGAACAGCAAAAATGTTTCCGAGACCAAAATAGCAAAATCTTACTTATTTTATTATACTAATTAACAATCTGTCTTGCAAAAGGCTCAGTTGGCTCCGGTTTTATAGATCCATCCCAATTCTGATAATTTACCTACCTGCCCTTAATATATGGGAAAATTTCACCATTAACCTTCGTCTTCCCGGGTGGGGTACAAATGTACCCCAGAAGCGTTTTTTTTGCATATTTTCCCCAAAAGTGCATATTTTTTGTGACTAATTTTATTTTGTGTCAGTAAGGGCTTTGTAAATAATTACGGCCCGTCAAACAAGATTTTTTTTTAAATTTCTTAAAAATAATACATTTTGAATAGCGTGGGGTGCATTTGTACCCCACGTGGGAATCCGCGGCTACTATATTAAGTAGTACTTAAAAATAAACCGCACATTATACTTCATTATAACCATACAAAGGGTGCTGTAGACACTACAGATAAAATGGTAAAGCAATACTCTGCTCGCAGAATATGCAATCGATGGCCGATGGCAATTTTTGGCCAATTATTAGATATTGCGTCCCTAAACGCTTACATTTTATGGGGCATCAAATATCCAAAAAATTCTGAAACTAAGGATGGCCGACGGTATTTTTTACTTCAGTTAGGAGAAGCTCTTATAAAACAAAATATTATACGGAGATATAATGCACAAGGACGATTGAGAAACACACTAAAGCAGTTTATGCGGGATGTTGTTCCAGACTTGGCATCGGCCCCAGTTGAAACACCAAGAGAAAGACTTGCAAGTGGACGTTGTTATCTATGTCCACGAAATAAAGACCGCAAATCTAGGCAATTTTGCAAAGAGTGTCAAAACTTCGTATGTGCAGAACACTTTGTAAAGGAAGTCAAGTGTTTTCGATGCAAAGAAGATTAAGACATTTTTTTTAAACCTTATTTGATTTTATAAAAAAATTGTTAACTATACTTTGTTCTAAGTTTAATTTACCTATTATTACCTTTTAGTATAATTAAACACATGTTTAATTATTAGAAGTATCATTTTCATCATGGGGTACAAATATACCCCACGTGGGAATCTACGTAATTTTTCTGACGTGGGAAGTCGAAGGTTAAATGAGAAATACCTGGATTTATTATAACAGGTGTACTTTATAAGGGGTTTAAATACATATAATATAAATCCTAAATTGTTAGTTAGTTGTATTTCAACCACCAGTTGATCGAGAGCTGTTCGTATTTGAGAAATTAGAGAGTTTTGAGCAACATGTCGCGAGTTTGTGTAAATAAGCCGGATCATTTTTGTTATATATGTGGTGAAATGACTTTTGTGAAACAAAAACGTACGCTTAGCCCTTTAATAAAAAAGGCTTACCACTTGTATTTTGGCTGCAAAGTTGGAGACCAGGATAAAAATTGGGCTCCCCATATCTGCTGCTACAAATGTGCGTCCAACATTCGCGGCTGGCTAAGTGGAAAAAACCGTAAGATGCCCTTCGCTGTTCCTATGATCTGGCGAGAACCGAAAGACCACGTTACTGACTGTTACTTTTGTTTGACACCTCCCATCAAAAAAGGCTTTTCAGAGAAAAAAAGGTCTGCGATACAGTATCCAAATTTACAATCCGCCATACGCCCGGTGCCTCATAGTGACGAGTTGCCTATACCTAATCCACCTCAGGAATATACCCTTCATGCTGATGATGATCAAGAGGATTCAAACGGTAGTGTACCGGAAAATGTCGCCGGCCCATCAACCTCGCAAGACTCCGATTTTGTCTGTGAACTTCCAAGTAAAAAGCCTCACAAAATAAGTCAAAGTGAATTAAGTGACCTTATAAGGGATTTGGAACTGCCCAAGACAAAAGCAGAACTATTGGCCTCTCGATTGCAACAATGGAATTTACTTGAAGATGAAGTAAAAGTTTCTGTGTACCGAAGCCGTCAGAAAAACCTAACACCATTTTTTAACATGGATAACAATTTGGTAGCCTGTAGGGACATTGAGGGATTAATGGCAGCTTTAAATCTGGACTATGATCCAAAAGACTGGAGACTTTTCATTGATTCCTCAAAAGTAAGTCTTAAAGCTGTGTTACTCCATAATGGAAACAAATTGCCTTCAGTCCCAATTGGTCATGCAGTCCATATGAAAGAAACATATAGCAATTTGAAATTGTTACTTGAGACCATACAATATGAAAGATATAAATGGCAAATTTGCTGCTTCCTCTGCGAATGGGACAGTCGAGCACGATCGGATCACTACAGAAAGAAAATTTGGCCACCGAGAGAGTCTTTTGAGCCAGGAAAGAAAAATGTGACCAGCGCGCCATTAGTTGCCCCAGAAAAGATTTTACTACCGCCACTTCATATAAAATTGGGACTTATGAAAAATTTTGTGAAGGCAATGGACAAAGAAGGCCGTGCTTTTAGTTATTTAAAAGAAAAGTTCCCTAGAATCAGTGACGCTAAAATTAAAGAGGGAATATTTGTGGGTCCCCAGATTAGGAAACTTTTCGGAGATGCGCAATTCGATTCCATACTTGAAGGCAAGGAAAAAGACGCTTGGGATGCCTTTAAAATGGTTGCAAAAAATTTCTTGGGAAACATAAAAGCAGAAAATTATAAAGACCTGGTTGCCCAACTTCTTTTGTGTTACCAAAACCTAGGGTGTAATATGTCGTTGAAAATTCATTTCCTGGATTCTCATCTGGATTACTTTCCGGAAAATTGTGGTGCTGTAAGTGACGAACACGGTGAGAGGTTCCACCAGGATATTTCGAACATGGAAAGAAGATATCAGGGAAAATGGAACTGTGAGATGTTAGCCGACTACTGCTGGACTATTACGAGAGATGCCCCAGAGGCTGCTTTCAAAAGGCAAGCTAAGAAGCGCAAAATGAGTGTCTAAACTTTGGATTCAATGATAAAAATGTGCTATTTAGTTGCTTTTGTTGAACCAACAATATATTGTTATCTGTATTTTGTATGTTCATTGTATATGCCTATGAATTAAAATTTTGTAACAAATAATTGAGATTTTTTTTTTTGCGAGTCAACTAAAATCTTTAATAGGTATTTTTTAGTTACTTGGGTACAGTTGAATCCAAAAAAATAGGTTTTGTTCAGGAAACAAAAAAAAAGTTGAAATTTGTTTCCCAGTGTAATTTAATATTCTATTCGCTGAAATATGCGGTACAACTTTGATTTTATATCTTTTGCTCTAACTCGCAAAATAGACTGAGGGGAGGAGGGGAAACCTCTATTGAAAAAATACTCATAACTTCCGTTAGCCTTAACCGAATTTAACAAACTTGTTTGAAACAATAGTAACATTTAAAAATGTTTATGAACATTTTTTGTTATGTCCGTCGCCGCTAGAGGGGGCTATGGGCACAACCATCAGATTTCTCAATTATTTATTTTAATTTGAAATGGAACCATATACAGGGTGTTATTGAAATGACGTATTACATTTAAACCGGCAAATCCCGAGATGAAAATAAATTGAAGAAAAATAACCATAAATGGGGCTTTGAATTATTAAGCGAAATATACACTTTATATGAAATCTCAAAATTTACGTGGCCGCTCCTGAGGCCCTTCGCAATCAATATTTTATTGAGGCAGTCTCCAGGTTCAAAAGAGGTTAACGCATTAAATGCGATGTTGTCATATTGCAACACATTGCACATGTTCAGTTTTTGACAATAAGACGTCTTGGACGCGCGCTATCACTTCTTTTTCAAACTTATTAGACAAAGAAAACTACAATTTTAAGGGACATACTCTCTTACCTTCGATCTTATTTTAAAATAATCCGTTTTATAATTAAATTCCATAAAAAAATAAAACACAAAAAGTCTGCTTTTCACGAGAACCAACAGTAGATAATATCACACGAATTTGAAATCACATCGCAACATTTATTATTATGAATAATTTCACAACAACAAAATCGGGCAATACAACTAACCAAACGTTTAAATTTCGTATACGTCAAGCACGTGGCATCCTCGACGTCGTGGAACCAACGTCCTCTCACTCCCGAATCGCGAAGCCTACTGAAGGTTTGAAGGGCGCGCCGCCAGTATTCAAGTAAGGGCGAGACACGCGGTGTGATCTGACAACACTGTTAGTATACTCTAGTGACCCACATTGTTGCTAAGTGAATCCAGATGTAACGGCGCGACAGTATGCGGGTAAAAAGGGTTTTTACCTTAGTATTTAGATATTCGATTTAAAAAAAAAAAGTATGTAGACTTTCTCTAGGACTCCCTAGGAGTCACCCATTTAAATATAATACGTCATTTCCATAACACGCTGTATAAATATTTATTTAAAAAAATAAAGAAAACTGGTGGAAACCGCATGTCGATATCGTACTTTAAGCCAGAGATACAGGAAATAATTACAACATTTTTTAAAAAATGGACTACTTACTTAGCCCTAAGGCTCGTCTCAGCCTATTACTATGGGATAAATACTATTAAATTAATATTAATAAAATTATTAACTACATAAGTTTTAAAAATAATATAAACTAATTTAAAATATAATAACCGCTTGCTAATCGATTATTATCTAAATGCTCAAATCGCTTCACTAGTTTTTAGAAATTTTGAAGACGATAAGCGACGAAGATATTGCGTACCAACGATATTACCTTTTTCTATTAACCGATATCGTATTTCTCTATTACATTTTATTTTATCTCTCCGACCGAGGAGCACCTTTTCCGCGGTATAGCGAATCAAAAATTATAACTTATGCCAAGGGCATACAGTGTTGTCAAACCAATACGCCTCCCTCGAATTTCCGCGGTATAGCGAATGAAAAATTATAACTCATGCCAAGGGCATACAGTGTTGTCAAACCAATACGCGTCCCTCGAATTTCCGCCAATTCAATAATTTCGGGTTTAGAATAAATCATTTCCATAACACCCTGTATAGTCGTGGAAAAAACTTTGCTCTCATATTCTTGTCATTATGAGAAATTAATTCTATGCAACATGAGACTTTCAAAAAAAGACTTGATAATTGTCCTTTGTTGCTGCAATTAACTTTTGCAGAATCTGAGCTGAAGCTATTAATTTCCATTAAACTTTTTCCGTTGAAAGCTAGCACAGCTTATTTGCAACACTTTTTTAATTAGCGCACTTTTTACGACCTGAATTAAGGTGACTTTGAAGGATACTTTTATAAGAAGTAAACAAGGCAATTTTTTTAAGAAGCTCACGAAAGGCAGAACTGTTTAATAAGAACAATAACTACTTCACTCATTAAGAATATTTCTCATACCATTTTTTTTTATAATAATTACACAAGGTAATCCATATTAAGTGTCCACCGTTGGTAACTTTGATATTAAGATGCAAATTTTGAAAACTATAATTAAGCAAACTTTTCAGAGCTTGAAAATAAAATACCATTTTTAAATGGAAATTCCTGTACCTGTACAGGGTGTAACAAATTCGTCCTTTACCTTTGGGATTGGTAAGAGATACGAAGTCAGTTAAGTGGGGTAATTATGGGCCCAATAATATGCCGCAAAAAAATCTAAACAAGAACACTCTCAAAATATTTGGAAAAATCTATAACTTTGTGTTTCGGATTTAATTTTTTCCTGCCTTTGTTCGACGAGATGTTCAAAAATATATTTCACTTTCTCATTGCTACTTTTTATTCTCTATGAGAATGCATCATCAGATCTTCAATGCGACATTTCGTCTTTGGGTCACCATCATTAACATATTTTTGGATTTTGGATTTTTTTTCTGTAAATTATGAAAGAGTACCTAAATCTACGTTCAGCATCTTCATTAAAATACCCCTAGCACGTTCCCATAATTTACTTTTCTTTCGAAGAAACTGAAGATTATCGAATTATTATTGCTATTTCTGTTCTTAATTCTTGTAATTACGTACAGGTTGTCCCATTTACGATACTTTTATAGGGTATCTCCGTAATTGTTAGTGCTATCAAAAAGTTATGTAGGTGTCATGTGCTCTTTTTATGTCAAACTTAAAATGGTTAAATCAAAATTTGAAAATTCGCTCGCTTAAAAGATACGGGGGAAAATCAAAAAATTGACAATTTCAAATTACCCTATATTTCCTAAGTTAAAAGAGATACAGAAAAATGTTTTATACAGAAGTTTCTTTATATTGATTGTTGAATAATCTGCCGTTTTCAGAATAAGTATACGGGGTCAGGTAAAAAAGTTATCGCACCTAATCTCATTTTTTAAATGGAACGCCCTGTATATGTTAATCTAATAAGACACTATTTTAAATTCTCCATTCAAATATATAACACACTATGGATGATATTCGTTTCCTAGGCGAGTTATTAAACTTTATTGCTTTAAACCACAATAAACCATGAAACACAAGCTAATATCCTAATATCCTAGAAACAACTATGTTGACTATTAACATTTAACGTCAATTTCATTTTTACATATTCATTTGCGAAAATGACCTATCAACATTTTGAAAAATTTGATATGATATCAGTACATATTGAAAGTGGAAAAACGAAGAAATAAAGTTTAAATCAATCGCCTAGGAAACCAATATCATCCATGGTGTGTTATATATTTGAAAGGAGAATTTAAAATAGTATCTTTTTAGATTAGAATATACAGGGTGTTCCATTTGAAAAAATGAGGTTAGGTCCGATTACTTTTTTACCTGACCTCGTATACTTATTCTGAAAACGGTAGATTATTCAACAATCAATATAAATCAACTTCTGTATAAAATATTTTTTTCTTTTAACTAAGGATATAAGGTAACGGCCCCAATAATTGACCTATTAAGGCATAGTGTAAAATTAAAAATCTTGTAACAGGGTTAAATATGAGTTAAATCCAATTTAAAAAAATTGTAGGTATATAGTTACTTGTCTATTTTTTGAAAAAATTGTTAGTTTCTTGAAAATGTTATTTTTTAATTTGTAAAAATATTAAATGTTATATAACTACCAAATGTACTAGTTATTGACCGTTGTAAAAAGTAATCGTTGCAATGATTGATCCATAGAAGTCCTAGTAATTGACCAATAAGTAAAATCCCAAATTTAATGAACTTGCATATTGTGTTTATTTATGAACTTTAAACGTTTTCCCTACTAAAAATCTCCGTTTTGTGTAAAACAACATTACAATACAAAAAGTACATAAAAAGATAGGGAAGTTCAACCTTTTAATATTAACATTAATTAGATAGAAATATTTAATAAACAAGAAAAAACTAGTTTTTACATTTTACAAATAAATACAACCCAAATTAACTTAACTAAATGACTTGAAAAATTGAAACAGCATAATAATTATATTTAAAACAAATAAAACTCTATTTGTTATATTCTGACATTTCCTGAATATAATATGATCCTCGCTTGTTTACCATTCTGGGCTGCTTGATAGATTCTACGACATCATCTTTTTTGTACCATAACACGTCTTCACGTACTGGCCATTTCCAATTAAGACCAGTTTTTTCCATGGTCTTAATTTTGAGTTTCTTATTCTGTTTATCGTTTTCGAGGACTAACCCAGGATAAAATTGGTCGTCATATTTTACTACAACATATTTTTCTTCTTCTGATGGATCCTTCTTTGCATTACTCTTACGACCAGTTCTTAATGTAGTTTCCTTTTCTCGCTTTTTCTCTTCTCTATCAATTTTTCTTTTTTCCAGTTCCTTCTCTTTTCTTTTTTTTTCGTTATTTTTCTTTTTATAATATGATTGCCAATCTGCTGATGAAGCAACAGAAGGTATTTTCTCCTTAGATCGGCCCTTTTTCTCATCTTTTTTTTCGGGACTCCAAAAAAGACATTTTTTAAAAGGGGTTGGAATAGCAGTATTAACAACTGAAACCTGTGCATATTCTTCTAGTGTCTTTTCTATCACAGTCTGGATATTTTGGTCAACTTCATTCAATACATTTTGATCGAAGCAACAGCTTTGTACATTTTCTACATTTGTTTTAGTTTCTTCATGGACCAAAGATGCTTTCTCGCTTTCAACAGTAATAACTATAGGACCCGCTTTTGATGGCGTACTTGAAAAATCTGAATTAGTTATATTTATTTCTTCAAGGTCATTTGCAGTGATATCGATTATCATATCATAATCTAAGTTGGAAATATTGGGATTATCTTCCAAAACTTCGGATATTAAATTGTCCGTTAAAGTGTCAATTTTGGATATGTTGGTATTTTCCAAGCTCTCTGACGTAATGAGTGTCCCCGATTTTATTCTTATTTGTTTCCATAAATTGAATAAACTAGTATCTTCAATGTGGCCGTGCCAGACATCTCCAGATGTAATAAATTCTGCAACTTTAGTGGGAATCTCTTTTTGCAGTAAGTTTAACACCTGTTTATATTTTTCTTTGTGATGCTCATCTTCGGCAATTAAATTTTTGGATATATCTTCTGATTGCTTAAAAAACTTTTCATAATTTATATTTTCCGGTGAAAAAGGAAATAATCCACTAGTTCGAAAACCGTTGTTAATCACTTGCTCTTTGTTGGGCATTGTGTCTAAACATTTACTTAAAAGAGGTGCAAAATCATCTCGCTGCATTTTTTGCCCAGAGTTTGTTATCCTCCACTGGTAGACCATATTTTTCCAGTGTAGTTTAAATGGCCTAAAAAATGCCACATCAAGTGGTTGCAAGACATGAGTAGCGTTAGGAAGCAACGCTACTAGAATAATGCCTTTATTGGAGCAAAACTCACTTAGGGACATAGTCATATGGGAAACGTGACCATCTAAAAATAACACGATGGGTAATGTTATTTTATTTTCTTCTAACCATGACCAAAAAACATTTACTACATATTCAAAAAAACTTTCACCCGTCATCCATCCAGATTCCGTGTGTCCTAAGCCCCAGGATTTTGGCATACTTGCAGCTACTTTAGCCGGCATTCTTTTGTAGTTGTGTAAAACCATGGGTGGTGCCATCATCCCATCCGCAGAACACATAAAAAGGGTAGTAATACATTCCTTGTCGTCATTATTAGTAAAACTGTAAACAGCTTTTTCTCCTTTTTTTACGAGAACTTTATTGTCCTTAGGGCTTAAGTATACGGCAATTTCATCACAGTTAGATATACGGTGTGGGTACTCTAGTATATCCAAGAATCCATTGGAGGAAAAATATTGGTGTATTTCTTTGAACCAATATCGAATTTTTTCTTCGCTTATTTTGGCTCTTGAATTCGGTAAATTTTGAGATACTCGGCGACTTACTTCTGGATGCCTCTTGAGGAACGACTCATACCAACGACGTCCAGGTCTACCATTTACAAAAGGTGTTGTTCTCTGAAGTTCCCCCACAAGCAATTGAACGCTGTCAAGCAAGCAATCTTTTGTCGGTGGAAACCCTTTTCCCGATATATGAAAGATCCAGTTTACCAATAATTTCTCTTCCGCATTAGAAAGGTATGTCTCTGGACCCATTTTTCTATCTATTGGAATTTTTCCCATTTTTTTATAAATTAACGTAGTTTTTGGGACATTAAATAATTGCGCTGCGCGATAATAACTCATCCCGTTCTGAACTGCATCGATCGCATTTTTCAAATTCTCTTTGGAATATGCAGGTTGCTTTGTTGGCGCCATTTTTCTAAAAAAAGAAAAGAAAATATCAAGATCTAGTGATCGACCTCTATCACATTCTAATAATTGACCTAGTCATTTTTTATCGCGATTTCATATAATTCCATACTTTAATAAATAGGTCAACTGAATGTAGGCCCTTAAATAAATTTCATTTTAAACAAAAAAAAATCTTAACTATTAAAATCACAATATTATGTAGTAATATTAAGTTTTTTAAAATTTGTTAACAATAACTTGTTATTGACCGCATTAGAGCACCAATTATTGTCTTAAGATTTGCTTCAGTTTTTGACCCTTTACAAAATATTCAAATATCTATAAAATACTTGTATTTTTTATAGGTCAAATACTAGTCCATGAATTTGTTAACATTTAGTACATATTGTAACACGTTTGTTAGTTAAATTAAATACATACTTATTTCTCAAGAACTAAAATAAAAATCCACTGTATTGTACTATTAATTGACCTATAGGTCAATTACTAGATTACCCAACAAAATATTTGTACTAGTAATTGACCATCAATTTTCTCAATATATCGAAGAAACACGCATGTTCGATAAATATATAATTAAAAAGAAAATCATTTTAACTTACCTTTAAATGTTTAACCACTAAGCTATTGAATGTGTTCACTGTAAATCACTAATATTGAATGGCAAGTTGCTTAGGTAAAAATGGCGGACTTTCGACGATGGCTTCTCTATGCAAGTAGAGCTATTACTTAACTGAAAGTCAAATAGATTCAGAGACACTTACCCCTACAACTTTTTGTTTCTGGTATGTCGAGTGTATCATAGAGGTCACTATGAATATCAGGAGACCTTAAATATTTACCATATCTTTATTTTGGGCAAGAAACTGAAAAAGCGGTCAATAATTAGGACGCGGTCAATCACTGGGGCCCTTACCTTAGAGTAATTTTGAAATTGTCAATTTTTTGATTTTCCCCCGTATCTCTTAAGCGAGCAAAAATATTTTCAAATTTTGATTTAACCATTAAGTTTGACCCAAAAAAGAGCACATGACACCTATATTATTACTTTTTTGATAGCACTAACAATTACGGAGATACCCAATAAAAGTGTCGAAAATGGAACACCCTGTACTACTACTGTTTTGTTCTTATTTCAAACTAATAGTTGTATCAAATTTCTACTTAGCCAGCACTTTCTTAAGACTTTTAAAAAAGGCATTGAGTTTTAGATATTCGAATAATACCGAATTACAAAAAAAAGTAAATTACTGGATCATATTCGGGATATTTTAATGAAGCGATGAGTCGAAGCGTATCAGAACTTCTGCAGTGTGAATCATTAATATTCTCATTCCAAAAAAGGACAAAAATATTAGTCAATACAATATTGAAAAAGACACAAATTATGTTATGCAACCTCGCCTAAACGGTTATTGCACCGGCCCCATTAATTTGCTTAAAAAGCATTATTTGCATTAAAATTTACATTATTCTCACAATCTTGTGTATGTAGTTCAGAAACTTTAGTACGACAATATCTACAGATTCTTTGTTTAAGCTACTAAATAATGCTTCAACTAACACCTACTTTTCGATGACGAGAGATCGAAAGGATTAAAAGATCGATCTGTTCGAATTTTCGAACCACTCAAAAATTTTGATGATTCTTGCATTTCGATCTTTCGAACAATAGAATGCAATGTTTCACACTCTAGCCAGCTTGATAATTAAGTTTTGACGCGCTTCGGCCCGTGCAGTGGCACGCTGCGATTGACCATTATTAATAACTTTCGAACTAAAAGAGGTGCCACTTTCTCGTAAAATGTGTGTTTGTAAATAAGAGGATAAAGAATAAAGCAATATTTTTAAAAAATAATTTAAGAGTTAACAGCATGTTAAAACTATTTAAACAATTAAATTGTTATTATTTGTCATTTGTTCACAATGACAAATTTTTTTTAATACATTTCGAAAGCTAGAGTAACAAAGTGTAAAATAGAAAAGACCGCCATTGGTCCGATCAGTACAACTGGAGATAGTAAATTTCAATCATAAGAAGATCGGGTTTGTTCGGGTTTGTTCGAACAAACCCATAAGAAGATCGGAGAAAATCCGGCAAATTATCAAAAATGTATGTGGATATTTTCTAAAAAAAATTGATTCCAGCAAAATTTCTGAAATACGTTTAGAAAGGCGATTTAGATAAATTAAATATTATTTTTTATGCGAGAATTTACGTCTGAATGCAGGACTTTTTAACATTAGGTAATTAAATAATAAAAAAAAACAATACAAATATAAATATATAATTCTCCTGTTGGCACTAGTTTTCCAACAATTACTGAAATATACAGGGTGTTATGGAAATGACTTATTATATTTAAATGGGTGACTCCTTGGGTGTCCTAGAGAAAGTCTACATACTTTTTTTTAAAATCGAATATCTAAATACTAAGGTAAAAACCCTTTTTACCCACATACTGTCGCCCCGTTCCATCTGGATTCACTTAGCAACAATGTGGGTCACTAGAGTATACTAACAGTGTTTTCAAATCACACCGCGTGTCTCGCCGTATCTTGAATACCAGCCTCGCGCCGTGTATGTTTCGAGATTCGGGAGTGGAGCGACGTTGGTTCCATGACGTCGAGGGTTCCAAGTGCTTGACGTATACGAATTTTAAACGTTTTGTTAGTTGTATTGCCCGATTTTCTTTTTGTTGTGAAATAATTCATAATAATAAATGGTGTGATGTGATTTCAAATTTGTGTGATATTATCAACTGTTGGTTCTGTTGAAAAACAGACTTTTTGTGTTTTATTTTTTTATGGAATTTAATTACAAAACGGATTATTTTAAAATAAGATCGAAGGTAAGAGAGTATGTACCTTAAAATTGTAGATTTTTTGTTCCTAAAAAGTTTTAAAAAGAAGTGATAGCGCGCGTCAAAGACGTCTTGTTGTCAAAAACTGAACACGTGCGTTTAGAATTATGTGCTGCAATATGACAACATCGCCTATAATGCACTAACCTCTTTTGAACCTGGAGACTGCCTCAATAAAATATTGATTGCGAAGGGCCTCAGGAGCGGCAACGTAAATTTTGAGATTTCATATAAAGTGTATATTTCGCTTAATAATTCAAAGCGCCATTTATGGTTATTTTTCTTCAGTTTATTTTCATCTCGGGATTTGCCGGTTTAAATATAATACGTCATTTCCATAACACCCTGTATACAAAAACAACATGCCACTGTAACCTGCCTAGGTGGTAACAAAAGTATTGTAATAGTAGAAGGTATAAAAAATGTAAAAATAATATTGCACAGCTCGTGTTAATAGCAACAGATCTATAAAGCCGTAAAAAAATGTAAATGAAACAAATCCTCTGGACTTTAAACAAACAGAACAGATATAAAAAAATTATTATAGCTTAATAGTAACAGGGAAAATATGCATTGTTCGTTGGATTTTTTGGAATGCTAATAAAGTGGTTTTGGGAACACTAAAGCGGGTAGTAACTTATTCAAATAATAAACGGTTATTTACAACCCCTGCCAGAGCAAATTCCATATTGTTTGGATCATAGTTTCTTCTATAGGCCGTTCCTGGGACACGATTTTGTTTTCTTGGCATCTTTTCAAAAAAATACTTCCAAAAAAAAAATAGGGGAACCTTTAAGTAAACAAAATATTTGGGATCATTGTTTAGGTTATATATTAAAAATAAATTCATTGGGCATACCAACTTAATTACTTTAAATACGTGCCTGAATTTTTTTTGTTTAAGTTATGAAAGAGGATCGAAATCTACGTTTAGGGTGTATACAACACTTCCTGCCCAAGTAACACCAAAGGCTTCAAATAGCCTGTGGCAAGCTATTCCAGCTAAATTTAGAGGATTTTAGCTTTTACAGGAAGCTGCCTAACTAGACACTCTCTGGGTAATTGGGTGTTATTCGAACTTCTCGAACAACAAAATGAATGTGGGAAGGTAGTTTTATCGTTAAATATGGGTACGGTAGCTCTTCTCTCTTCACTGGCTTCATTTATTTCTTATATTTTAGAAAATTCAATAAATTTTGTAATAATTTAAAATGATATATTTGAAATAAAAATGCATTAAAAATATTCCTGAACAAGTTTGTCTAATTAAAAGTTAGATGTGCTAATTTTTATTCGTTAATATTGTTGTTTTTAAAAGCAAAAATAAAAATTATCAATTTTCTTAAAATGGCCGATGTTCTCTTTTATTCTCTTGCCCCAATGTTGTACTAAATAAATGGCCGTCAACATAAGACATGGTGGTTAATTATCCAGTTATTTTCAAGGAATATTTACCACTTTTTGGCCTATAATTTACTATATTATTTTATGGTGTTGTTGGATTTCCATTTGTTAGCAGTAAAGTCAACTTTACAGCTAAATATTATGACCTAATGGCATTGTTCATAAAATAGCTTTTTTTCAAAATAATGGTACTAGCCAACAAAAAATTATTACTTCCAGCTATAGTTTGGCAATAAAAATGGCATTTAAATATAATATTTAGCAAAGTTTGAAAGCAAACTAGTAACGTTGGAAAATTTAGTTGTAAAATTATGCCGCTTTAAGGTTATTACCGATGCAAATGAAAAGCCGGATTACAGCCAGCAATGTGGGGGTTGTCGCAACGTTATCCCTGCCAATGATTAGCTTTAAAAGTTTTTTGGACAATCCGTGTTACTTGGGTGGTTTTCCGACGTTTTGTTTCTTAAAATGACCATCTTCATTAAAATCCCCTAGTACGTTCCTGTAATTTACTTTTTGTTTCGAAGAAACTGAATTGTTGCTATTTACGTACGTAGCACTACTGGTTTTTTTTTTTAAATAATAGTTGTATCAAATTTCTAATTAGCGTAAGTAAGTACAAGCAATTTATTTTATTAATACAAATAAAATTTAACTCTGAAAGCCAGCAATAGACTCCTAAAAGACGCATTGAGTTTTACATTTTCAAATTATACTGATTTAAAAAAAAAGTAAATTACAGATACGTACTAGGAATATTTTAATGAACATGGTCAATTTAAGGAATAAAACGTTGGAAAACCAGTAAGTGTTGTATACCACTGAACGTAGATTTGGATTATCTTCCATAATTTAAACAAAAAGATGCAGGCCCGTATTTAAAAAAAAAGTTGATGATGGTGACCCAAAAACGTCAGAGTCAGGAAAAAATAACAACCGAAACGTAAAATTTTAGATTTTTCCAAATATTTTGATAGCCCCTGTACTTATTTTTGATTTTTTTGCGGCAATTATGCATCTTTGCCCTAATTTAACCGACTTCGTATTTCTTACCGTTTGCGAAATCCCCATGTTGAAGGCTGAATTTGTAACACCCTGTATATTAAAAATAAATTCATTGGGAATATATATTGAATAAAAATATATAGTGGACACTCTTGTAGTGTTGTAAAACAGCTAAAACCTTATTTTTCAACTATATTTTCCGAAAAAGCACCGCCCAGAACTTACACACAATTTCGCGGAAAGTCTGCACTAACTTAAGACAATAACATTCCCTCAAAATGTTTGACGCTTTTCGTTATGAAGTGGTAAATTTGAATTTGTGCACGTTTGTTCCATATAACCCCTGCTGCTCCATATGGTATTTCCATAACAATCTGCATTTAATATTATGAAATTAATTGTTTCTAAAAGGAAAGGTGTTTTAATCCACAGATATAATTACAGTCATTGCATGATCCATAAAATTACAATTACATGTTGTACAACACTAGCATGAAGTCTATTCTGGTTCTACGAATTAGCCTTCTCGTGTTCCTAGCATGTTCTATTTGAACGATACAGAAAGCAAATCGTTAAATAATCAGTTCCAACTAAATTCAATGTCAAGGATACAGTGGGTCTTATGAATGAAAAGTAAGCAACACCAAATGGTTTACCAACATTTATTAAATTATACAAAAAAAATTCTAAATTATATTTCCAGAAAAACAAATTTTACCGATTTTTAACTTTATTAAAGGATATGAAAAATAGATCTATATTGTTGCAATACGTATTTGCGAGGTTTAGCATTCTTTTTAAAGGTAAATTTGCACTACTATTAGTATCGCCAAATGGCACATTAAATGTATGTGTAAGTCCTTGGTAGCGCAGTCACTGGTATTGACATTGAAAAGTCCATAGAGTCAACTTTCGAGTTAATAGTCTTATATATAAATAATACATCGTTTATTGCCCTACGATTTTCTAAACTTAAGATTTTGCTTAAAATACTCACCTAACTATATAGTTAAAATAATTTTTAAAAAAACAAATTATATCAAACAAATCTAATTTATTCAGATGATGTGCCCAATCTCAAAGGATTGTACATACTTACTGCATTTAATTTTGTTCACTGTATCGATAAATTTGCTACATACATAACTATGCTACTAAAGAGAACACACATGATCTATTTAATGTGACTCTCTGTAGAAATAGTAATGTTCAGCAATTTGTTTCCTATTTGGGTCCTAAATTGCACAGTCTTATTCCTGATAACATAAAAAAGGTAAGTAACAAAAAACGTTCCAATGTATGGTACAAGAAATTTTATTTTCAGAATCAACAGCTTTTTGGATGATTTTAGGCCCTGGACTTTATGTATTTGCTTATTAAGGTATCATTTCGCTCACCGATATTGTGATTGTTAAGGTGATTGATTTTCGGATAACTTGTGATAAACTATCTTGAACCATGTATACAACTGTGACAAAAATCTTACACACACAGGTATCTCATACCTAGGTGAAGTTATATTTGTGATATATTCTAGAAACTTGTGAATCAATAACACTAATCAACACAAAAATCCTCTTTATAAAAATATCCTGTATTTTGTAACATTTGGACTTAAACTAATATACAACTGAGCCTCAAATGTTTATATTGGCCTCAGGCTTCTTGGAAGGGTCGAATAGGCCCATTAATAGGTAATAAGCGGTCGCCACATTATTTGCAGCTTATTTGGATCTATGCTTGAAATATCCCTTTAGTCGTCACTATATAAGCATTTAGTAAACATCTATTAATATTTTCGCTTAGATCTACGTGCGTGGTAAAACGGTACCAAAAATGTCGATGCGTGCTTGCGTTAATAAAGCCGATATCTTCTGTTATATTTGTGGCGAAGTTACCGCGAATGCGTACCAAAAACCGATATCTTCATTACTAAAAAAAGGCTTATGAACTGTATATCGTACCGTATACCGTACTTTGGATGCAAAGTTGGCGATGAAGATAGGTCCTGGGCCACAAAAATGTGTTGCAGTTCGTGCTCGAGAACATTGACTGGATGGCTGAAAGGTACTCATAAATCTATGCCATTCGCAGTTCCAATGGTTTGGAGGGAACCTCGTAATCACGTAGATGATTGTTATTTTTGCATGACGAATATTAAAGGAATTACTAGCAAAACCAAGCGTAGCATTCAGTACTCCAATATCCCTTCTGCAATCCGACCAGTGCCCCATGACAACTCATTACCCATTCCACAGCCACCTGAGAGTTACACGCTTGATTCCGAATCAGACTCCGGAAGTATTTCACCAGAAGCCGGACCAAGCTACATCCCTAGTTCTGATGATTTGCCTGATACACCTCATTTAATCACTCAAGGTGAAATGACCTTATTCGTGACTTGGACCTCCAGAAAACAAAAGCTGAACTTCTCGGATCCCGCCTGCAGCAGTGGAAGCTCTTGGGAAAAGGAGTGAAGGTGTCCATCTACAGGAAAAGGCAATCTACTCTCACAATTTTTTTTGCAGTGGAAGGTGATTTAATATTTTGCCATGACATACCTGGCCTAATGAGTGAATGGGACAGCCGTGCAAGAGGCAAACATTATAAAATTAAGGTTTGGCCTCCACGTGACACAATACAAGTTTTCGTTTGACCCGAGAGCCATTAGTTCAGAAAGAAAAAATATATTTACCTCCACTTCACTTTAAGCTGGGTCTGATCAAAAATTTTGTTAAAGCACTGGATAGAGAAGGAAATGCTTTCAAGTATTTAAAAGACAAATTTCCACGTATCAGTGAGGCCAAAATTAAAGAAGGAATTTTTGTTGGTCCCCAAATTAGGCAATTGTTTAAAGATGCGAACTTCAGGCAAATTTTAAGTGACAATGAAAGGCGGGCATGGAATGCATTTGAAAGTGTTTGCAACAACTTTCTTGGAAATAATAAATCAGAGAATTATCGTGAACTCGTGAAAGAACTACTCACGGCCTATTATATTTTAGAATGCAACATGTCACTAAAACTTCACTTTCTCCATTCTCATTTGGACTTTTTTCCTGAAAATTTAGGAGCAGTATCAGATGAGCATGGAGAACGATTTCATCAAGATATTGCCTCCATAGAGGAAAGGTATACAAGAAAGTGGAGCCCGAATATGTTAGCCGACTATTGCTGGACCCTAATACGAGACACATCCAGGAGGTCTTATAAAAGGAAGACGTTAGGGAAGTAAATATTAAATTTTAAATTATTTATAAATGTTTATAATGTACCTAAGCTAACTGTAAATAAAATATATTATAGGTTTTTAATTGTTCAATGCATATGTCCCACCCTTATCATTGGAGGCTGATATCGAAAATCTGAAGCCAGATCCGGATTCAGCAGGCCAAAATATATAAAATCCAGCTAAAATCATTCCAGGGAGGAAAATTTTTTTAAAAAATGTTCGTCAGTGTAATTATTGTAAATCTTTATTATTAATTTGAAATAAATTGAAATTGAAATTGAAATTGAAATTGAAATTGAAATTGAAATTGAAATTGCAATTGAAATTGAAATTGAAATTGAAATTGAAATTGAAATTGAAATTGAAATTGAAATTGAAATTGAAATTGAAATTGAAATTGAAATTGAAATTGAAATTGCAACTGAAACTGAAACTGAAATTGAAACTGAAATTTATATTGAAATTGAAATTGTTTACATTTGTACTATTTATATAAGCCAATGTTGTGAGAAATTTATTTTGCACACGATCAAGTCTCTGTATTTAGATATTATACATTGGATTCCAAACTGAGGATTCAAAGTTCAGGCAACTGAATACGTAGGCATAATAGAGTGTTAGTAAAGCATTGTTACTGCGCAACTAGCTTGTTTGCCTGTTGATAAAGACAAGCATGCGCTGTTACCAGCAGTCTCAATGTGCTGATCAAAAATAATTTTCTTGCCAAAAAGCACTCCAAGATCCCTAGCTCCACGCTCTTTCTTTAGTACATTTGCGCCTATAGTATAGTTAAAAATTACTTTATTAGAATTGTGAGTAAAACTAATTGTAAAACACTTTTCAACATTTATAAATACATTGTTACTATCACAGTAATTTTTAAACCTGATCCAATTGTAACTTACGACAGTTATAATTGTGTATTGTTTTAAAATTTTTAAGACATCTGCTTAAAATAAATCTGAAACAATTACTTATATCATTTATGAAAATAATAAACATCAGTGGCCCCAAGTGACTTCCCTGGGGGTACTCATGACGTTGAGACAAAAGATTCTGATTAAGAGCCAGCAACTGAAACAATATTGTATGTAATAATCCAAAGCAATTGCTAGTTGACGGTCTGATGAAAATGTCTCGAAAAATAGTTCCTCGAATGGAAAGTTCTTCACAAGGCGAGTTGTTTAAATAACAATTTCTTCAAAAGGAAATTGCTCGAAATACTAAAAGAAGTAACTTTAGAAAATTTATTACATTTGATTGGTTTAATAGCATTAATAAATTTCCAAATGATAGGTTGATCCGGTAAAAGTAACCCCTAGGAACTTGGATGGTTCTATTAATTCACAGTCAAAATTACTTCGGTAACAATTCCACATACTTAAATGGAAACTAGGTGGACGTCGATACCGTTGGTTTTGGCGAACGATCCGCTTGTTTGCGGAGAGAACTATAATTTTTATTGTAAAATAGGGCACAGTGTTAAGTACCTTTGTTTAACAACAAAACATATTTTTTCTTGACAGAATTCATGTTGTTTTTCAACATAGTCTCCTTCTAGTTCGATACACCTAGCCCAGCGATATTCCAACTTTTTCAAGCCTTCTGAATAATAGGATTTGTCGAACTCTGCAAAATAGGTATCTGTCTCGGCGATGACCTCCTCATTTCATATGAATCTTTTTACCCCCAGCCATTTCTTCATGTTTGGCAAGAGGAAGAAGTCGCCGGGGGCAAATCTGCAGATTACGTTGGGTACGGTGGTGGCACAGTGTTACAAAAAAATTTAGACTTATATTTTTTTCATATATTAATTAAAATATTTTTTATTTTGCATAGGTTTATTGATGCCTTAGCAACAGATTTCCTGAGTCCTTGCATTAAATTTATATATTGTGTTATATGAAATTATTATCTCTACGCATGTCGAATGTAGCACTGTACCCCTCTAGCGGGGTACTCTGTTACAACAATGATACGTTTCAAATAAATTGATATTAGTTCTATTAGCAATGCTCTATTTATTCAAACTATTGATAAATACAGGAAACACAAGTTAACAACGTAAACATAACTCTAAAAACAAGTCAAACTCAGGCAGAAACGTCAAAATATAAAAAATTCAAAAAACTCAACTATATAATTCATAATCTTTAGGCGAGTACAAACTAAACCAAAAAGGTGTACACATTCAGTGGCGCAGCCGGAATTTTCTTTCGGGGGGAGTTTACAAAAAAATTCGAAGGGGGGGGGTATTAAATTTGTGGTTTATATGAATATATAGCTATATGTTAAATTTGCTTAAAAATGTGTATGACAAAGATTTTGAGGGGTTCCGATAATCAAACTCCCCCTTTGCCGCGCCACTGTATATATTACCTAAGCCTCGTATGCAGTTCGCTATTGAAATCCAAAGGTGCAGCACAAAAGCGTACACCTTCCGTATGTCGGAACTAGTACGCGTCTATGACGATACGCTCCGTGTGCCAGAAGGCCTTACTCTTCACCAAATCTGTCCAATATGTATTTTCTCAATGTAAATATAAAATATCTATTTTGCAACTACCGAACAAAATAAATATGAATTATACATTATATTGTTGTATATTGAAATATTTTTACCGTACTTTTTGCAGGCAGGCAGGAATGTTTGGCAAAGCATTAATATATTTCTCGATATTACATAAATATAAAATATTTATGTATACCTACCTACCTTTTGAAATATACCTACATTTCTTCGAGTCATTTGCCTGGAAAATATAAATCAGTAATAAAAAGGTCAAAAGTGTATTGTATTTCATATCGCTTAGGATCAAACGTATATCGTCGAATGTTTAATATAATATAGGTTACTAGAAACTAAGTCTTTGGGGTAATTTACGATTTTTGGTGAAATTTTCTTGAAAATTTCGCACTAACATTCTTCAGCCAATCAGGAGCTTGCTTTTTGTTACCACGGCAACTAAGAAAATTTCCAGAAATTTTTCTCCTCCTCGATTACAATGGAAATTGTTTGACGTTTGTGTATAGAATGACATTTTGCTCGACTGAACCTGATATTTTAATTATTTTATATTTCTGATTATACCGAACCTTTTACTAGACATTATTATATAAATTAAAAACAAATGAAAACAGCAAATTATTGTTATTTATTATAGTTTACAAGTACCTAATTATTTTCGATTACAAGTCAACAGATCTTAAAATGAGAACACAACTTTCTTTAAATAATATGTTTTACCAACTTTAGTACCTCAAATATAATTAAAAATAGAAATTTGAACTATTTTTAATTTGTTAATAACAATTGCATGCAATTAAAGTTGGTAAATAGGAAATTATTGCTCTTCGAACTAACAACTAGAATAAGTCATCAGCTCTTAAATTTATAACACAAATTTTTTTAAATAATATAAGTTTCACCAACTTTAGTACGTTGAATAAAAAGTTTAACTTATTCCAATTTGGCTAATATTAATTTCATGCAAGTAAAGTTGGTAAATAGGAAATTATTGTTCAACATACATAAACATAAACAGCAAGCGACATGATAACATAACTGACAAGTCAATCTTTTTCATTGACAAGCAAAGCCCTCTTTCCATATTTTAAAACCATTAACATAAAATATCACGCAATCCTCATTTTTTCTACCTTCAAATTATTAATTTAGTGCGAAATTATCTTAAGATGAGAATCCCAAACAATCCCAAATTAACAATCAGAGCCATCTTTGTTGCATCAATTTAATTTAAAAATACGACGCTTTTTGGCAGGTTAGAAAGTGACGAGAGTCGTCAGCTGATCAATATTGCTTTTCGTGAAGTTTTAGCCGTTAATAATAAAGTTTTTTAGTTAATTTATTGATATTTAGATTGTCTGACATGTCTATTGGGGTATCAACAAGTTTCAAGAAGATCTGTGACAATAATTTGAAAATTGTTATTATTATTCTTATAACATTATATTTTTGAACGCAATTTTTTCATATCGTTATCCAATCCTTTAACTTTACGAATCCAATCGAACAAACCCAACCTGTGATTAAACGCACGTCTTCGACTCGGGATAATTTTTAAAAAATCGTGTGGTCGAAAAATTTCCGTAATAATTCAATTACTAGGGAGATTATGATATTATATTATTATTTATAAGTGAGTATTTCCAGTAAGTAATAGAATTCTGAATGATAAAAAATTAACGTATTTTTGTTTTTGGGTCATATCGCTTGTTTATTCGGGAGCAGAAAGGAAACGGCATGCAGTTTAAAAATCACTTCCACTTAAAATAAACGTGGACCCAGTATTTATATCTACTTTGTACACGTCAATGTGATGACCAAAATAAATACAACAGAAAAGAGATGGAAATTCTATCTGTCGGATGCCCATCTCTTTTTATCTTCTGTCTATTTCTGATATCAGTGTAACAGCTGATCGGTTTGATATATCTTGATTAGAAAAAACAATCGACGAACGTGACTCAAGAGTCGATATTTTTAGCCGGTTTACTGCAGACTTAAGACAGTGTTACCATATTGAGTTAAGAATTACTATTTTTTCCACAAACAATACTTAAATTTAACACTCGGACCTTCACTATCAATGCCGGTGTTCCTCAAGGGTTCATATTTTCTCCCACTCTCTTCTTACTCTACATTAACGACCTCCGAGTGCAAGCGAAAAATCCGATATTTAGTTTTGATGACGATGCACACTTATCTCATCTTTCTCTTTGAATGCACAAACATCGTAGACAGCATGAAGTATCACGCCTCAACAAAGAGCTGGAAGAAATTTTTTGCTTGGGGTGACAGTAACCAAGTCGAATTTAACGCTAAAAAACTCAGGCAGGCAGCAGTTTCCTCTAGAAAGGTTAACATTACAGAACCGGATATAGTCATTGACGGACACGCAATCCCACTTGGCTTTATCTATTAATTTGCTGGGCGTTAATCTGGGCGGAAATATGTCTTGGCATAACCACGTTATGGCAATCGCCAAGATAGCTTCTCAGAAACTTGGTGTACTCGTCCAAACCAGAAAGATGTACACACCTAAATAACTTTTGACACAGATTCGACCATCACTAGAGTACTGCTCTCAGGTCTGGAGCTCTGCACCCAAACATACTCTTCGGCTACTGGATTCCATCGAAAGGAGGGCCATTCTGGGGGGTCTGATTGGAGACCACGAGCTGACGAAGAATCTCGGCAGCCTAGACCATCGAAGACAGGTTGGGGATTTGACTCTCTTTTACAGATATTTCCAAGGAAAATGCTCGGCTGACTTTGCCCTCTGAATTCCGCCCAGAGCGGTGAATAGCAGAAATACACGACGAACCACTGCCGCCCATCCATATATGATTAAGCTTAGTACTCCTTGAACTTCATTATTTAAAAATTCTTTCATCTGGAGGACTTCATCCTTGTGGAACGACCTTTCCGAGGTCGTTTTTCCTAACGAGTATAACCTCCAATGATTTAAACCCTTTTTGCGCACACGCACCACTCCCAGAGTGCCCTAAAGGATTTTTCCTATAGTGCTTGATCATAAAAAAAAACACTGAAAAACAAGAATTGTATTTAACAATAACGACAAAAATATGACAGTTATCCGGTAGTGTCAAATGTGAAAAGCACGTATGAAAGACAGCCATTTCAATAAGAGCTACTAATTTTTAAAGCTCCCCGATTGTTTTTCTTGAAAGTTGTTTACAGAATGCGAATTGTTTATTGAAAGACTGTAAACCAAAGCCGTATCTTGCTTGATTTAAAATCCTTGTTTTAACCAGAACGTGAAATTGTAATTATCCTTTTAAGAGAGATTAATGAGAGTTCAGATTAAATAACGGCAATCATTTTGGCCTCAAATTAGACTAAAAATTATAGGTTTATCTGGCTATAAGCATCTACCATTCGGTACCGATCAAAAATTACATTTTTTTAAATAAAATGCTGAGAAATGGCATTTATACCGAATTTCTATAAATGCTATTAGAAAAAGTTGTTTCTATACTAAATGCAGAAAACAGTTAACTATTAGAAATGCAAAGTACGTAGAAAACCGGCGATACAAGATTTTGTTCATATTAGTTCCAACCCTTCCACTGGATGGCGCCACATTGCAATATTTTTTCGTGGCGGGCTTTTTGAAATTAAATTTTTTTTAATTTTTGGATTTTTAATAGTACTTTAAAGTTTTAAAGACATTATTTTTTTAGAAGTTAAATAATCAATAATCTATATGTCAGATTTTATCGATTACTCAATGTGCTAAAAGAAATAACGTCTTTAAAAATTCAAATACTAATAAATTTAGATTAGGTAACTAATAAACTAGGCATAAAAAATAAATATTTTATTAAAAACACTAAACACAAAATAAACGAAAATCAAATCGACAACAATTAAAATCATTCAACAATAACAAATTTAAGAGTTAATAAACATTTCTAACTACCAAAATTACTAAAATTATGTAGTCTTCAACCTTAGAAACTCACTTATTACGTAACAAAAACATACCTAATCTTTGAAGATAAAAATAAAATATTTTTGGTAAATTACCTGATATGGGATTCTTTAATCATTTTTAGTCTCTTCTTGGTTCTTTCTTGGTCTTTTCTGGGCCTCGAGGTGGTCGAACGCAACAAATAATCCACAAAATTGTTAATAATGTCATAAATACATAAAATGGCGGCAAGTGTCTCCTGAACGACGCGTGAGCGGATGGAATTGCTACATCAGCGCAAAAACTGGCTGGTGTTAGGGTTGGAACTATATTCATGGCCTGCTTGTTTGTTTCCAAATTCCGCATTCAACTTTCACCCCTGTGGCCAAATCCATTTAAAGAACGAAGGGCGTCAAAACAATATCACGTGATCTATAAAAGTCAGAATGTTTGTGCAGAGTTGCATTAAGGGCCCACCCGAGCTGTATTAAATTTTTGATAATGTATGTTATATACCAAATATTACTATAATATAAGGAAGGTATTCAAGTCGCTTATTTGTAGAGGATGTAGGTATCAAAATATTCTTTGTCATAAAAACTTACATCTTATTTCTTGCTGACCCATATGGGAAGGTGCCACTATTACAACATATTGTGCAATATTGCGTTCTAACTTTTATAATATAAATACCTGCATCTATCAGCGCCATACTCAGTTTAGATAATTCTGAGTTCTTGTCAACTTAACCTTTTGTTATAAATCTTTTATTTGTAATATGTGAATAAAAAGAAAGTCTTTTTTAAAAAGCTTTTTAATCCGGTCACGATATCACATGTATAATGTAATAGGAATATAAACGACATGCAAGTATGTGAAAATTAATGCAAATTTGAGCCACGAATAACAAAAACACACGAGCTTTACATCGGTAGCATTCAAGCCTGTCTAAATGCCGCTCCTGTACTATAGGAAAGACATGCGTGCGGCACCGACTCTTCATGTTCATACATTTTTAAAATACTTGCATACCGCTTATATTCCAATTTTTATTATAATGTGTTGATATAATGAATTGATATAATCAACAATTTGCAGTTTATACATTTACTAAAATTTAATAAAGTTGTAGTTGATCCTTAATGCAACTCTGCACAAACATTCTGACTGTGATAGATCATGTAATATTTATTTCGACGCTCTCCATTCTTTAGATGGATCTAGTACAGTATCAAATAAATCAAGGAGGATACGGTTTTGGCTCACAGTCTTTGAAAAATAAAAAATTCACATTCTTAGGTATGTTGTAAATAATTTTCCAGAAAAACAATCGGGGAGCTCTGAAATTTAGTATATTTCTTTGTTGTTTTCGGTTAATTAGACATAGACGTCATCTTCGAGCGTTCTGAATGTACTTTTTATAAAACCCTTAAACCGCACACTATTATCACGTCACGTGAGATCACATGCTATCACGTAATGTCACGGCACATCCGACATATCTGCAAGACGGTTTATGCGTGCTTATAAATAGGGTTAGAATTACACTATAGTCAGCTCATGCAGCTCATGGTAAGTCATACGTGACAGCACAATTTTATTTCTACAAATTTACATATTCGGCACGCGTGATAGCACGGTGTCAGAGTTTGACGCTAGAAGGCTACAAGATTCACTTGCCATCTTCACAAACACAAAATATGTAATAAAAATGATCTGCAGTGTACGTAGCCTGTTTCTAAGTCGCGAGAGCATGTGCTATTTTGCCGACATAACCACACGTGAAAATAGTGTGTTTGCGGCTTTATTGGAACGGTCATCTTTTATACCTCCTTTTACGTTTGACACTGCCGGATTAATAACTCCCATATTTGTCTTATTGTTAAATAAAATTCTTTGTTCTTATTCAGTGTTTGTTTGTTAAATTTATTTATTGTATGTGGAAAAATAGTAATTCTTAATTCAATATGGTAAGACTGTGTCAAGTAATAATAGGCTTCACATTGACGTATACAAAGCAGATATAAATACTGCGTCCATGGATATTTCAAGTCGGTGATAACATTTTTAGAAATTCGGTAAAAAATGAATTTTATTTAAAAAATATAATTCTTGGCAGTTACCGAATGACAGAATTTTTAGTATAATTTCAGGAAAAAATAATTTCCTTAGTAATTCCATACTTAAACGATGAGCTGGGAAAGCGGGAATAAGTTTCGTTATTTGAACGGTTAACAAATCGAAATCGTTACAAGTTCTACGATGATCAAGGAAAATTTGAATTTCAGATTTATCTTTCACATTTGTATAATGTCAGAAAAAAGTTATTTTTAAGAAGATGCCTCCAAACATCATTTTACATATTGATAAGCGAGTCTCGAAATTATGCAAACAATTATTTTTAGTTAAAAATACAAGAAGCATGTTTATCATGATTATTATTAAAAAAATATGACCCACTAAGGTTACCAAATTTACCAAAATAAAGAAATCAGTTATGCCCATACATTAAAGTTCTTAGGATTACATTTAAATCAAAATTTAAGATGGAAGATTGACTATTTCAGAAAATATATGTATACCGCCAATTATTGATATTTCATATAGAGCAAAATATGTCATACCTTTAAAGTATTTGAAAAATACAGGGTGTTATGGAAATGACTTATCATATTTAAATGGGTGACTCCTTGGATGTCCTAGAGGAGCGCTACATATATTTTTTTAAATCGATCGTTTTAAAAGTGGGGTAACAAACCCTCTTACTCACAGGTCAGTCCGCGCTACTGTAAACATATCACCCAGGCCCAATGGCAATGTTGCCAAACTTAATGCAAAACTGAAATTCCATATAAAATTATAAAAATAAATTATTTATCAACCTTCTTGTATTTATCTTTATACCTAAAGAGCGAGGAAATCCGGGCACAAATACAATCAGTTTTTTTTTATTTTCATGGGAACACTCCTGGAAACACTTTATGATCGAGACATTTTAGATCTTGACAGCAACACGGAACACAGCAATAGTGAAACAGAACCGATTGTTAGCTTTTGAAAATACAATAATACAGATTATAATAAAGATTATTAGATTTTATTACACGCGACGAAATTTGACTTGTTCGTCAGCGACATTCCATTTTTTCTGTCAAACGTCCAGAAGAAACAACCGGTCTTAAGCAATTTAGTTTCATCAATAAAAACAATATTCAAAGTTTATTTATGGAGTGGCAAGATACACGCGTAAACCGAAAAATTATTACAGTTGTGCTAGTGCTGTAGATTATTATTTATTTCAACCTTTTTGGTGAATGCGCAGGAATCTACACTTACTGTGAAAGATTGCTCATCTCTAGTTCCACATTTTGACTATTCCTTTTGAACGTTAGTTCGGCAGTTCACTTGATCAGATGTCATGTAATTTTTAATTCGAAGTTAAAAACAAAAGTGCATACAAATCTACGAGAGAAAAAAGAGACCAGCCAGATTAATAAAAACGACGTCGCCATGTGAATTTTTGCCGTGCGACCAGTGTTCATGTGAATTTTGCGATTATGTATGGTTATGTGCAGGTTTGTTCGTTTGGTGTTTTTTTATTAAAACGTTTCGGTGTGTAATTTTTAGAAATGGTGACACTAATTTTTATATAATAGCGACAAGGTAAGTGTGTGTGTATGGCTTAAATAAAATTGCATTTTTTTTCTAGAGGAAAAAATACACAATGAGGAATCCATCAAAAGGTTATTGGCATTTGACCTAGTTACGTACGTGTGTATTTAAAACTTGGTGTAAATATGACAACACCGGTCAGAATTCATTGATAGTACCCCACAAGTGTTTTTCTGATTTGACGTCATGTCACTTTTACCGCTGAATGAATTGACTTTTATGGATATTTTTCTTCAATTTGTCTTCATCTCAGCAATTGCCGGTTTAAATATAATAAGTAATTTCCATAACACCATGTATATATTTTGCTATAGGTTATTCTAAATACAATACCTAATTTTTATTTGGGGTTGTGCTATTTGCAATAGATTGGAGCCATTAAAAAAATTCAAAATAAGATCATTATATGCATACATCATCTTCCTTACTTAGTAACAACTATATATTTATATTTGTCCATTGTGCATACATTTATTTGAATTTAAATAATTTTATAACATTCTTTGTAAATGAATAAATAAATAAATAAATATATATAAAACCTAAAGGCTATTTAGATAGTAATAACCTTTATGAACTAAAAATATGTACATTAATTCAATCAATATGCAGTCAAAACTAAAATATTAAACTTATTCAAATTAATTCACCAAATCAACATAAAGCTGGATTTATAAAATTGACGTTACGATTGACGATACCGATTGACGTGTCGTGACAAATTAAAAATATTAAAATGCATAAGACCCTTTAACAAACAAACCCGAACAAACCAAATCAAAATCGTGTTTGCCTGTCACGTGATATTTAGTAAATATTATTTTACTTTCTACCATCTTATTAACCATTTTAATGTGTACTGTTGATAAGTGTTGATAGTATCGTTCAGATAACATAAACACTAAAATTGATATAACCACATAAAAATATAGAGAAGCTGAGAAAAACAGGTTATGTTATTGTCGCCAACGTCAAGTTTATAAATGGTCGAATCTTGTACGAACGGTAGACGGAAACGGCAACTCGTAAAAATGAAGACCTTATCATTACTGCAGTAAAAAGCAATTTTGGAAAAACAAATCAGTTTTACATTATGGAATAGTAATATACAATAAATTTCTAAAAAAATCAATGTAGGATAGATAATTAAAAAAAAAGTTTTTCTGGAAAATTAATATAGTTATTCTCTATTCATTTTACTAATTCAGGAGAAAAGGCAAACATCAGCGCCTGATAGCCACGTGCTTGATGCATAAACTTATTGCTGTTGGTCAATCGGCGTTAAAAATTCCTATGCCGGGGCCGCTGCATTTTTATTGCAGGCTATTATTTCCGGTCTATCATGCTGTTTCTAGATCGCACTGTTATATTATTCTTAATGCGCCCGTATACTGTTGGCGTGCTCTTCTCTTCTGAATTTTGAAAATGAATAGACTATATTCTCATTTTATATTAGTATTTTAACAGTTAATATTTTTTAAATTTAATTATTATTAGTACTTTGTTGTTTCTATTTTTTAATGCTTATATATATTTCGGTTATTATCAATATTCTCTGTAATGATCTTTATAGTTGATTGGGAATAAAGGAACTGAAAGTAAAAAATATATCCAAGTGGCTTTGTTGTTATTAAAGATGCAAAATTGTCTAAACTAGTAATATTCTTGACGCTGTTGATGATAGGAGAATATGAAAAGCAATTGAGCATCGTACACAGAAAAATTATGAATTAAATTAAATATGATATTAAGTTAAATAATTTTTTGGTTCCGTCAAGTAAATACATTCTTGCTAAATCGGGACTACATGTGTATTTAAGTTAATGTTCAATGTATTTGTTATATTTAAAAGGATTTGTTCAACGAGAACATGTACAATATATTGTACATGTATATTGTAATTATTTGACCCAATTTAATTATATATTTCTGACAGATACATATTTTTTATCCACTGACTCATCGCACTAAATATCGGTATATTTAAATTAAATAGTTGAATCTATTTAATGTATTTAAACGAATCAATAACTTTTGTAAATACGAATAGTTATTTATTTAAATAAAAGTGGGTTATTAAGTTAATAATTAAGATATTTCTTTGAAACAAATATGAAGCATGTATGTAGCATCATAGGCATATACGATACATTTTCAGAATCTTCAGTCTGTAACAAAATAAAAATCGTATTAGGTACCTATAATCTACTCGTATATTATAATAAACCAAAATATTCTTTTAACCACCCCTAAAAATGTTGCATGTAAATATCAGTTAACACCTACAATACTTACATCTGATCTTGTTAAGCCCTCTTTTTAAGTGAATCTTATCTCCGATAATGTCCACTATATTGCCAATTTCTTCATCTGTGAGTAACTTTATGAGGTCTATTTCAGTGATTGCTATGCTAAAAATCCCTATAATTTAGAAATAATTAAAAAAAAAAAATGTAAATAAAATTTTGTTCACGGGCAAACGGCAAAAAGAACATGCATATCAAAATTAGTTTAAGTATAAACCATTTACTAAGAACACGTTGAAGTAAATTTAATCAAAATAGTAACCTAAATAACATACACCTTCCAACACTGCCGCTAAACGGTAAAGATCTTTTATTTTTAAAAAGTTTTTCATCTTAAACTGTAAACTGTCACTCACAGCAGCCATGGTAGAACTCTGTCTTCGACGTCTCCCTCCACTAACCTGTTTGTTTGCCGTCCGTCAATATCAAATATCTGCCCTATTGATGGGCACACTACAGAAGTGTTTTTAGATGATTATAGCAATGACACGTATTTAGCTGAATATTTTGTATCATAAAGTAAATGTTAGTATATTTCAGACAAATATATGGCATTAGTTTAGGCGAAATTAATAAAACGTTGAGGTTATTATGATAATGGTATGAAGTAAATGTATAAAAATACTTTAAATTATTTAAGATAAATGGTTATTCATTTAAGGCACTTGAATACAGGTAAATATATAGTACATTTCCGTTAAATTTATTAATTTTGTTAAGATAAGTCAACTTGATATAAATCAAATATTTTCTTATTTAAATTAAATAGACGATTTATTTAATTATGCTTTACACTTTATTTTTTTCTGTGTATTTTTGAATTTGGAAGTATAGGTATTACCATTTTCTTAAAAATATAAAAATATGGATTCGATTTGGAGATATTTGATTTTCGAAACACTATGCTTAGTTCAAAGTGTATTATTAATTAAAATCATAACTCTTGCATGCATCTTTATTAAAATATGACCTTATCAGCAATAATATGATTGATTTGAACCAAGGTATTGTGGATTGTTCCTTGTTATTGCGTCTTAATTATTCTATAGTCCTTTAAAAGCTTCTTTTGTGCTTTAAAACAAAAGAAGCATTAACAATTTCTAAATTACGTCTATTATCTTTTACGTTTCTTTATTAAATGAAGGGTATTGAAAATTGTAATTTAACGAATTATGATAAACTTGGAAAATATTATTGTTTCTTCCCAAATATTAACATTTGACTTATTGTATTGCGAAGTTGTTATTTCAAATTAGTTAATATTCGGCTTAGGGGTTTGAGGTGTAAGCAACCCCAGGATTTCACTCAAACTATGAATACACAATTTGTAAATCTCGTTTGGCATTTAATCCAATAAAGGCTGATCCCCACTATCGTGCAAGGCATGTGCTCGGCAGCGACAATAATATTGCGTCTTATGAATTTTGACGGGCCGTCGCTTGCCAAGACATTGCGCGCATTGCGTAAATTGACTCCTGCAGAATCCTGAAGATTCAATAATAAATTTATTTTGCCGAGCCGGTGCCTTGCCATTGGCGATTATGTGCCTTGCGCGATAGTGCCTTTAATATGATATTATATGGCTATTCTTTGATATTGACATTTGAATCAGTTAATCCAACGCTCCAACACAAAAATCCCCCTGCTTTAAAGGTACGGTTCCTTCCACACGGCCGGCAGCTGGGGTTAACAATGTTGCCACATATATTAGATTTTAATTTAATAATTTATTATCCTGAAAACCCTAAAATTAGATTAACATATTTAAAATAAATTGCAAAAGGTATATAAGAAACCAATATTCTATTATAGTTTTTTATACTGTTTATTTGGATATTTGAATTGCAAAATAATATATGTTTTTGATTAAGGTACTTTTAATCTAAAAATGTGGCAACATCGTGCGTTATCAATGGTTACAGGTAGCTAGAGCTAATTTGATAGGTTATATCCCAGATAGTTTATAGCGCATGCGTATCGGGATACACCCGATGAGCCATGTGGCTTGTTCGATAATGTTCGATATATGATGGATGTACCCACCTAGTTGCGTAGTGATAGAAAGGGCAAGGGTATTATGTTTTTATAATAAGTGCTCATTGTGTCGTGTTTTAGGTGTTAAAATTTTAAACTTTGTGATACTGAATGATTATAGGTACTCCTGGTAAAAACCTTCTCAGTCAGACCCGTAAAGTGATTGCAGAAGTTCATAGGATTATCTGAAGAGGAATCATAAATCAATATATTTAAATTGCCACTTAAGCGAAAGCTAGAAAGGGACATTAATAAAACCAAAACTGAAAAAAATCATCATTAATCAATTAATCATGTAGCTGTTTTTTTCCATTTTGAAAAATTTACATCTTATAAAAAGTAATTTTTTAAACCTTGATTAAAAAATAGTTACCTACTTCCAAAGATAAAATGCAATTATTGAAGAATTTCCTATTTTTATTACAGTATTTAAAGTGATAATAGCACGCCCATGACTAGGCCATGTTTAAACGATATTCCCCCTTATCGATACGTCGGAGATACAGATTCACTTGACCACCTGTATTGGGGCTCATATTTCTTTATGTATCCGTTTCCCTCCACGCGACCGCGTTGGCCCGTCACGCCTGCGAATCACGGCTGCGATTCTTCACGATCGTCAGCTCTCGAAGCCGTCTAGGGATGTTAACAACCAATATTTTTAGTAACAGGTATAGTATTTGCAGAATAATACCGTTGATCTTTTGACTGCAATAAAACCTCATTATCCCTTCGACCATAAAATAAATAAGAAAATCCTAAATTTTAAAACCTTTTCGAGTAGAGCCGGACCTGGTATACAAATTCAATTTATACCTATGCCTGATGCATATATAAATACAAAGTGATTTTTAATAATTTTAATCTTTAGTGGTTTTCCAACGAGTAATTTTTAGTTAGGCACATTTAGAAGCATTGACGAAAATGACATGGATTTATTAAGAGGAAAGATTTACCAAATGTATGAGGCACAAACTGTACCCCCTTTGATTTCCCTCAAAGAGCGGCTGATTAAAGACGAAACAAATATCTCTTGTAACCTTTCAAGCCTTAGGAAAATATTTCGTAAAATGGGTTTTAAATACCGAAGCATTGATAAAAGACAAACATTAATGGAATCTCAACGTTTACGGGAATGGAGACTTAAATATTTAACAGCTGTTAAACAATTTAGAGAAGAAAATTGTCCAATTATTTACCTTAACGAAACATGGTTCGATACCCATGACACCCCAAGAAAAGGTTGGGATGATTCTTCCAAAAAATGTCAAACCAAGGCACCATCAAATAAAGGCAAAATAATCACAATATTACATGGTGGTTCAGAGAACGGGTTTGTTCCAAATTGTCTGTTGCTTTCAGCTAAAAACATAGCAGATTCTTCTTTAGATTATCATCAAGATACCGACGCACAACATTTTGAAGATTGGTTTAAACATAAACTCCATAAAAATATACCTGAAAATAGTGTCATGGTAATGGGCAATGCTAGTTATCATAGTCGGCAAGCAAAAATCATTCCCAATTGAAGAAACTTACAAAAAAACGAGAATTGCTAGAAGTATTAAGAGCTTATACGACTGTGACAAACTTGCAGCAGAAAATGGACATACAGTGTTGCGTCTTCCTCCGCACTATTGTATATTCAATCCTATTGAGCTAATATGGCACCAATTAAAATCCAATATTAGGATAAATAATATTTCTCCTACATTAAATGCATCTGTAGTAGAATTAATTAAAAACGAAGTAAGAAAAATTTCTGCAGACAGCTGGAAAAACTGTGTACAGCATGTACTTAAGGTGGAAAATTCTTACAATTGTATGATTACAAAAGTTCAACCCTTAATTATAAGTTTAGGCTTAGATGAAGATAGTGATAGTGATACAGAGTTAAATTTTGAATAAATTATCAATAGTTTCTTAGACTTTAATTAATTTTTATTGTACTTGTTATCCTAATAGTTATACTTTTAAATTATATTATTATCAATTATCATTACTTGTTATCATTATTTTACATTTATTTATTATAGGTACCTAAAACTAAAAATACCTATCTATTTATTTTAAATTATAAAAATAAATCATGTGGTGTGGAATACATTTTCAAGCCGGCCCTGATCCCATTTATTGAGCTTTGAAGAGGTTGAGGCGTATACAATAGGGTTTAATCAGGTAGTTTATTTATGGCAGTAAGAGTCAACGGTATAATTCTGCAACAACTATATTGTGCTATTCCTGTTCTAAATACCTGTTGGTAGCGTCAAACGCATATTTCAAAAATTATAGCACCAAATGATATTTTTGTCAATGTCAATATTATATCAATGCTCAATTTATTAAGTAGCGGTATTTTTGTGTTAACTTTCGTTATGCTTTTTTTTTGGTTTTATATAATTTATTTAACAATGTTTTACGTTGAATATGTTAATTTCCGTTACTCATTGAACTACAACATATGGCATAATGGGTGAACTAAACTACGGCACTACATATAGTAATACTTATTCTCAGCTAGATACCCGTAGAATCTGTTCCACAATATAGTACGTATGTACAGTTCTGTTCATTAAAAACCCGTACAAGTCTTATAATTAGTTTCTCTATTATTTAAGCTATTTAGAACAGGCTTTTGTGACTGATTATTATTGTTAGGTTATCATTTATGTTAAAGGTTAGATTATGCCAAAAATGAAAATTTGGATTATAATATGAAGTAAATAAAAGAAAAACGTAACAGAAACTAAAATTATATTAAACAAGAATTATAAAAGATTTAAAAAATTAATATTTGGTCATTGAACCTTCTTTTTCGATCACCTGTGCCAATCTATTATACTTTTTATTAGAGTTTATTAAATTTCTTGCAATATTTTGGTAAAGTTCTTCCTAGCATTGATGTATAATTTCCCACAATTCATTAGAATTATGAGGTTCGCGATATATATAATTTAATGCAAACAGTAACCGCGATTGCTTTCGTTCTTCTGTTAGTTTTTTCGCGGCCACGCGGTTTCTTAATTCTGATTTATTGACTCTTCTACTGGCCGTAGGTCGAGAGCCAGGAAATCCTGTGGCATTCATAGCTTGCCTCACCATTTGAAAGGGATTATCTCTTAAGTGGCCTAGAAACAAAGCATTTTCTTCAAAACTGGAAATTCTAGGACCTCCAGAACCCTCTCGCCGGTCGAATGACCCTTCTTGTTGCCAGCGCTTCTTAATTTCTTGGATTGTGCTCTTATTTCTGGCATACTCTTATATCATTTTTTGAACTAGTAACGTAACTACAAATGAAAAATTTCAGAAATAAGCTTGTAAGTAGTTTTGTGCTATGGAACGAATTGACCATCCGTCTTGGATTCTTGCTACTATTTGTGCCTTCTCTACAATAGTTAATTGACGAGGCATTTTAAATGTTTGACTTTTAGACGTCTATCAACAATTGCCACCATGCAATTTTAAAAGTGTATGCCAAAAATAAAAACGAACGACTTACACCGGGACAAATTAGATGTACGGGTTTTTAATGAACAGAACTGTACAAGTAAAAAGTAAAAATACCCTTACAACTTTAAATACCTTAATAACAGTCGGTACGTATGCATACCAGATACCAGAATAATATTCGTAACGTTAAATACTAGGTTAATACAGAGTAATAGGTAAATTTCAAATCGTGTACCTATTACGGGCTGTTTCGGGCTCATACCTATTACCAAATACATGTAACAGATATTTTGTATCACCCCTAAAACAGCCAAGTCGCAACGCATGACATGTCGTGTCATTTTGTAGGTTATTTTTGTTTGATTAGTAAAATAGCAAGGATCTTAAATTAAGGAGGATACGGTCTTGGTTCACAGTCAATCAAGAATAAACAAATCACATTCTTAGATAGGTTTTAAACAACTTTCCAGAAGCACAATCGGTGAGCTCAGAAAATAAGTATAATTTTTCTATACCGTTTTCCGTTAATTGGGCAAATACATTACGTCGCCTTCTAGCTTTCGGAACGTACTTTTTATAAAGCTCTTATTGGAACGGCCGTCTTTCATACCTACTTTTACGTTTGACACTGCCGGATTCACAACTGTTATATTTGTCATTACTGTTAAATAAAATTCCTTGTTGTTTGTGTGTTAAATTTAAGTATTTTTTGGGAAAAAATAGTAATTCTTAACTCAATATGGTAATATTGTGCTTGAAACTTAGTAAAATATAGACTTTTGGGTCACGTCCGTCGATTATTTGCTTTTCCTAACCAAGAGATAGGTATCAAACCGTTTATCTGTTAGAATAAAAACAGGAGCAGACAGAAGATAAAAAAAAGATTGGGATTCTACATGTAGAATTCCCGTCTCTTTTCTATTGTATTTATTTTCGTAATAACAAGCGTCACATTGACGTCTACAAACCCGTCTGTGAGTCGGAAAAAAACCCGAAAACTCGAAATATTTTCAGCCGGAACAAGAGTACCTTCCCCATTCTCAACATCCTCGAAAACGGGGGAATATATATTTGCCGGTGATACTTGAAAAAAAAAATAACCCCTTTCTGGGGCGAGGATTGGCCGGTGAAAGGGTTGGAAGGGGTCGGACGCGATATCCAACACCACCACCGTTCCCAGCATCCTCGAAAACGGGGGGAATAGTACATTACGTATAAGAGGCTTTTACGGACGAGTCCGGAAAAGCCTCCGACGGCCCGAGATATGTACCGTATTTTTTTTTACAAGTGCTCCGAAGCTTTGATGCCAAATAAATAAAGAAATTCTTCAGACAGTTTTCCTATCTAGATGACATGAAAACACTCGCGCATGGAGAATGTAAATATCTATTTATTATTTTTGACAAATAGGCTCGGTGGCCTAGTGGTATAGCGTTCGCTTTGTAATCTGGGAGTCGCGGGTTCGAATCCAGCACTCGGCATCTCTGGTTTTTTTAATTTTTTTACAAGTGCAAGAGTCTTTGAGGCCATATAAATAAAGAAATTCTTCAGACATTTTTCTAAAACATCTTTGAAAAATTGACTGCCAATTTAAATTATATATAATCCGCTATTTATTATCGCTTGTAGTATGGCTCGGTGGGCAGAGTGTCCGCCTGGCGATGTGAGGGTCCCGGGTTCAAATCCCGTACCGATAATTCTGGTTTTACACAAATTGTGAACAATACAGTGAGGGAAAAATATCCTATCCCGCCTACCGTCCTAACCAAACTCCTAGTCAACCCATGAACCCTATCCAGAATTATACAAAAACTACCGCTAAATAAAGCGCCTGGGGAGGATGGACTGCCCAACATTGTACTAAAAAATCTGCCAAGAAAAGCGTTCATACAAATAATGTACGTGATAAATGCAGTAATGATTCTCCAGCATTTCCCATCACAATGGAAAAAATCCATTGTGATTCCCATTCTTAAGCCAAATAAACAACCCCAAAATCCTGACTCATACCGCCCCATCTCATTGCTTAATACACTGTCAAAGGTTACCGAAAAAGTAATTTTAAAAAGCTTCGACACCTTCCAATTGGAAACGCGTATTCCAGATGAACAGTTCGGTTTCATTAGCGGGCATAGCACGGTAATGCTAATCAGTAAAGTGTTACAGGACGCATTGAATAAGATCAATATGAAACAAACCACCGTCATGCTCGCTCTTGACGTTAAAAAAGCCTTCGATAGTGTATGGCTGAACGGTTTATTATATAAACTCATCACCTATCATAACTTCCCCCTCTACCTAGTATCATTGCTGCATTCCTACGTCATGGGCAGAACCTTTGAAGTCAGAGTGGAGAGTAGACACTCACTCCCAATGCGCATTCATGCAGGGGTACCCCAAGGGGCGGTACTCTCTGCAAAATTGTATAATTACAATAACTCCGATTTTCCCACATATCCGAATACCCAAAACGCCCTATTTGCGGACGACGCGATGATATATGCTCATTCGTTTTCCGCAAATGTTGCGGCCACTCATATCAAATATCACCTCTTAAGACTGCTGCCATGGCTTCAAAAGTGGAAGGTTACACTAAATGCTTCCAAGTGCGAATGCATTGTGGTTACTAAAAAATTCAATGATATTAAAATTAATATACCAATCAAAATTAACAACGAAATAGTAAAGCAAACAAAAACCCTAAAATATCTCGGCGTCACAATTGACCAGAGGCTCTTCTTTAAATCACATATATCAAATATTTTGAAGAGGAACTTCCTGGCAATGCAAACACTATACCCCCTACTCTCTCACAAATCGCATCTTTCCCCCCAAAATAAGTTAACCTTATGTAAGCAAATACTGTTACCGGCATTACTCTATGCTGCACCGGTGTGGTGCAGCATATCAAACACACAGATGACCAGACTCCAGCGCATGCAGAACAAATTACTAAGATTCGTAACATCTGCAGGGCGCTACACGACAATAGACGAATTACACGACTTAACAAATATGCCACTCATAAAGGAACATATATATGAAATATCAGACACATTCTACAGACATACAATACAACAATCTCCTCTAACTCAGAACATAACATCAGTTAGAGCGGTTCATGAACCTAGGCATAAGCCATTATATGCCCGGCTACCAATATATTATGAACAATAAACACACAGAAGAACAAACATTTACAAAACCCAAAAATCCTTTTTAGAACCTACTAAAGTATGATCAACCACGAAATATAACACTTGGAAACGATTGACAGCAGTCTCTCTCTGACTACGCCCACTACATAAATTTAATGCTCTGAGTACAAAATCCAAATCCGTATCAAATACAGACATGGCAACACTGCACATAAGAACCACAGTATGAATGAGATGAAACAAGAATGAAAGGAGAACGAATGAGGAAGAATGAATGGAGAAAACTGTAAATATGTAAATAAAACTAAAAATGTAAATAAATGTAAAAACAAACAATTGTACAAATATATACATACCTAACTAAACCCACGTAATTATCATGATACCACCGCATGTTCCTCTCTTTAAAACTGGTTTTTTGATTAAATTTTTCCAGTAAAAGCAAACTCAAATACTGAAATACTCTTAACCGCAAGGCTCATAAACTTCCCGACAGGGTCTTGACTCTCAAAAGCCTCCAAAGAGCACTGACTTGAAAAAGGCTTAAATAAAACAAACAAAAATGTTAAAGCTACACCTAGGGCCACCACCAACCCCGGGCAGGTCTCCCCCTGGCTGCTTGTGCTGAGCGGGAAACCGACAGGAATCCATCGCTCAGAGTGTATATATATTTTTTGTATTATATATTGTATATACTATAAAATAACTGTGTAGATATAACAAGTACCGTAAAACGGGGTGTAATTGATCTTTGGGGGCGAAATTGATATCTGGAACTTTTTAATATATTTCGTATTTTCTCAGTGTTAAAAACATTTTTAAAAGATCTGACAACATAGCAATTTAAAGTTATTTTGTGTCCGGCAGATTTCTAGTGCTGCTCCCCGTAAGTACATTTTTTCTAATAAAAAATGGTGCTTTTAAAGCCATTTTATATTTAATAGTTTTTTAAGGCTATATACTTTCACGTGTACACAAAAACTGGTCAAAAATCGTTCGGTTTTCTTGTTAAATCTCAATAATGTAATGCTTTCCTACAATACTAACATGGACGCCATTACTGTAAACATATGATTTTAAGCGGTATATTCAAATTTTTATAGTGGGGCCAAATTGATCACGTATACGGGGCGAAATTGATCTCGAGTCCGGGCGAATTTGATCACTTTGATTTTAAGTTTATTTATACAACTTAGCTGGTTTCGGTTTTTAGGCAATAAATATGGTAAGAAATTATGTAAGAAAGCGTTCCACGACCAGTTCCTATAAAGACAAGTGCCCACTTTGACCAATAATCTACCTGGCAGTGACTGGGTATATTCTCTGTTAAAGAGACATAAAAGTGATGTTACCCAAAAAATTGCGACAAATATTAAACGACCTGGAGCCGATGTTTCAAGAGAAAGTCTTAATACATATTTTGAGAATCTTCGAAAAGAATTGGAAAATAGTCTTCCTACGATTATTTTCAATTATGACGAGACCAATGTTCAAGATAATCCCGGTCAAAAGAAAATGATATTTCGACGTGGTACAAGTATCCCGAACGCGTTTTTAATTTTACAAAGTCAGGGACCACTATCATGATGTGTTCTTCTGCCTCAGGGATGCTTTTGCCACCGTATATTATATACAAGGCCGATAATATGTGGTTACAGTGGACCGAAAATGGCCCCAAAGGTTTGCCATGTTGTACAGGTAGATGTTGTTCTGCAGGAGCAAGATACAATCGCACCCACCATGGCTGGATTGACGCGCAATCGTTCACCGACTGTTTTACTATAACATTTTTGCCGCACGCTAAACGTCTAGAGGGTCGTAAAATTTTAATTGGAGATAACTTATCTTCCCATTTTACTAACGAGGTTATTTCTTTATGTGAAGAAAACAATGTGGGTTTCGTTTGTCTCGTTAAAAATTCAACCTATTTAACCCAACCCTTAGATGTTGGATTCTTCAGACCTTTTCAAATGGCTTGGAGAGAAACTTTAACTAATTGGAAAAATTCTCATCCTACATTGACTTCCATAGACAAGAAAGACTTCCCTCAACTTCTTAATACTGCGCTTCTCCATATGGATCGAAAAACGCAAGCAGAAAACGAATCTAGTTCTGTAAAAAGAATTATTATTTCCTCGTTTAAGGCCTCAGGCTTATCACCATTTTGCCCAGAGCGAGTTCTAAATAAACTTCCAAGAGAAGATATAATAATAAACTAAAATAACCTAAATAAAACGTAACATCAAATAGGTAATGATCAATTTCGCCCCCATCAGTTATAAAGCAATAAAAATGTTACAAACTAAGAAACATTCATGGGGGTTAAATTGACTGTTGTGTAAATGATTTTCTATCATCTCAATGCACTAAATATACCCTGATCAATTTAACCCCAAGTAGCGCATGAAATTGATCGCGCATATTTAGATTTTTTTACCGAAAAGTTATAGTCACACGATGTTGTAATTATCAGAAGTTTTCACTTTTATTGGAAGCAATCTAATTCACAAAAGTTCATAAAGATTACTTTAAGTTCCGTGGCAATACTTAAAAATAAATTTTTTTAACGATCAAATTCACCCCAGATTACGGTATTGTAAATATAAATATTGAAATAAAAAGTTAAGTAAGTGGTTTTATTTATTTATGAGCACATGGTGACTCGAAGCGGGACGGGACTCTTGTTCCGGCTGAAAATATTTCGATGTTCGTCATACTCACAGACGCTACTAAAAGCAGATAGAAATACCTGGTTCATGTTTGTTTCAAGTCAATGAAAAGAATAATTTTATTCTTTAAGGACATTTTAATCTTAGACTTAACGCATCAATAATTGACCCTCAACTTAATTTAAAACACCGTTTAGCAAAGCTTACCATAATATTAAGGTTACCTTAGCTAAGATCTAACTTAAGGTAACATTCAAATATCGGCCATTAGACCGGAAAGAGTAGTATAAGCCAGTCTAAAAAAAAATGTGAAATAAAATTGGATGATATTGATTTTCTATATCATTTTACACTATCTGAAATTACTTTTAAGTGAACCCCTGTTAGCCTCGCTTCGTATTATAGTTATAACGGAAGCCTCGTATTTACTGTATTCATTCGAAATTATGATATTACATATTATTTCTAATCAAACTCGTTTCAATAGTAATCAGAGAAAGACAAAAAATAACGAATATCCTATTTCAGGTCTTCCTCGCCATGTCCGAAGAACCTAAAATCTACTACAATGCTACGATAGTGCTCTATAGTTCACCAAGGAACTACAATGAGATCTACGAGAACAACACTTACAACACCGATCTTGTAGATGAAAACCACTGGTGGGCCCTCTCCGCTATTGGACTAGCAATAGGAACTGCTGCTGGCAACATTTTGGTTTGCTTGGCAATTTGTTGGGAAAGAAGGCTTCAAAATATGACAAATTATTTTTTAATGTCATTGGCTATTACCGATCTAATGGTGGCAATATTGGTTATGCCACTAGGAATATTAACATTAGTACGAGGTAAGTAATAGATCGATGATCATTTCAAGGATCACAGTCACAGTTTTTGAAGAATAAACAATAATTCACATTCTTAACTATGTTGTAAACAACTTTTCACAAAAACAATCAGGACAGTCTGAAAATTAGTATTTCGTTTTGTGTTAATTAGACAAAGACATAAAGTCACCTTTGAGAGTTCGGAACGTACAGGGTTAGTCAACGATTGCGCGGAGTAAGTTTATGCATTGAAGATAAGATTTGTCGATAATGAGCTATTGTGATGAGGTATGGTTGTATATTCTGCACATTTTAAAAATATTTTCAATATACAGGGTGCGTTCAAAAAGTAGGGTGGCAGAATGTTGTATTTTTTTAAATGGGACACCCAGTATTTTATTGTATATTTAGGTTCGTATTAGTGCCCTCTATAAATATCTAAAATATTATTTAATTTGCTTGGATAGTTTAAAAGCAATAAATTAAAAACTAAAGAAAAAAAGTTTTGTAGTCCAGTAAAGAAAAATCAAAAAAACATTCTAAAATTATTTTTTTAACCACAGGATTGGGTGAGGTTTGTAACAAGGGGTCTAGAGATACTATGCAATTAATAGTGTTTATGAATTTTATACAGTGTGTTCATAATAAGGTTCCAAAAACGAAACATTTCAAAATCATTTTTCTCGACATTTTCAAATGGAACACCCTGTATATTTTTATGCCATCTTATAGCTAGTATAATATTCTTCAACTTTTGTAGGAAGTATCCAATTCCTATCTCTAATGGTTTTCGAACTATTTTGGTTTTTCTGGTTTTTACCATTTTAAATAATTTGTCAATCGAACGAGGTAGCCATGGAAAACAAATTGAAAAATGTAAATGTCACTTTAATCAGTTTTCAAAATATTTTGATTTTTTTGGTTAACACACTATTTTTGTTACTTTAACATTCCAAGAAACAATCAGTTTCTTCTTCTTAATAAATGTTCGAATATATGTCCTTCTTGTTCAATACACATGTCACTTCTTTTAATGATATTTTCTCGGACATTAGATAACATGCCTGGGGTTATTGTGTGACATATATCCCTAATCCTATTATTCATGTCCTGCTTTGTCGTAGGAGGTGTAACATATACCCTATCCTTTACGTAGCCCCATAGAAATAAATCTAACGGAGTAAGATCACAAGACCTTGGTGGCCATGCAACAAAACCGCCGCGGCCAATCCATCTTTGAGGATAGTGCTGATCCAAATATTCTCTCGCTTCACGATAAAAGTGGGAGGGAGCACCATCTTGTTGGAGCCACAAATTTTGCCGTTCATCTAAATCTACTTCTGTTAATAGTCTTGGCAACTGCTGTTGCAAAAAAACTAAATAAGTACGTCCGTTTAATGGTTCATTAAAAAACTATGGACCTATAATTCTGTTATGGAGTATGCCGCACCACACATTAACCGACCAATGGTTTTGGTGTTGGACCTCACGGACCCAGTGTGGGTTCTCCGTTGCATAGTATTGCATATTGTGTCTATTGACAGTACCATTACTTCTAAATGTAGCCTCATCTGAATACATTATACGGTTTAAAAAGTTTTGGTTAAATTCAATTTGGGCACGTAACCATTGGCAGTAAGTTACGCGCCTTTGAAAATCGTCGCCGTGAAGTTCTTGATGTAACTCAATATGGTAAGGGTGGTATTTATACTTGCGCGTTATTCTATTTGCCGTTGATTGTGAGGTATCACACATGGAAGCTAATGTATGGCTACTAACTGGGGGGTTCTCCTGAACTAGTAACAGTATTTCGAGTTCTTTTTCATCATTAGTAGCTATTCTATTAACAACTTTACGTTTAGATTTTTCCACACTGCCGGTTGAATCGAATCGTTCCATTAAATTATGAAAACACCGAGGACTGGGTGTTCGCCGCTCTGGATATTTCATCTTGTATAATCTTTCGGCGAAAAGACTATTTCTATCTGCCTCGCCCAAAACATAAATCATATCAATTAATTCATTTTTCGAAAAATTCATTTTTCAAGAAAAGTAACTGGATAATAAACTTTACAGTAGAAACCCTTGACTTTGAAACCGATCTAATTATGATTCTTGATGTTATGCACTGATTAAAGTGACATTTATTAAGAAGAAGAAACTGATTGTTTCTTGGAATGTTAAAGTAACAAAAATAGTGTGTTAACCAAAAAAATCAAAATATTTTGAAAACTGATTAAAGTGACATTTACATTTTTCAATTTGTTTTCCATGGCTACCTCGTTCGATTGACAAATTATTTAAAATGGTAAAAACCAGAAAAACCAAAATAGTTCGAAAACCATTAGAGATAGGAATTGGATACTTCCTACAAAAGTTGAAGAATATTATACTAGCTATAAGATGGCATAAAAATATACAGGGTGTTCCATTTGAAAATGTTGAGAAAAATGATTTTGAAATGTTTCGTTTTTGGAACCTTATTATGAACACACTGTATAAAATTCATAAACACTATTAATTGCATAGTATCTCTAGACCCCTTGTTACAAACCTCACCGAATCCTGTGGTTAAAAAAATAATTTTAGAATGTTTTTTTGATTTTTCTTTACTGGACTACAAAACTTTTTTTCTTTAGTTTTTAATTTATTGCTCTTAAACTATCCAAGCAAATTAAATAATATTTTAGATATTTATAGAGGGCACTAATATGAACCTAAATATATAATAAAATACTGGGTGTCCCATTTAAAAAAATACAACTTTCTGCCACCCTACTTTTTGAACGCACCCTGTATAATTGAAAATATTTTTAAAATGTGCAGAATATACAACCATACCTCAACACAATAGCTCATTATCGACAAATCTTATCTTCAATGCATAAACTTACTCCGCGCAATCGTTGACTAACCCTGTACTTTTTATAAAGTCCTTATTGGAACGCCAGTCATTTAAACCTGCTTTGACTTTGACATTATCGGATTAACAACTCCCAAGTAACACTAGTGCTTTTATTGCGATTTCCAAGTTCGCTTTAAAACTATACAATAAAATTTGGAATAAAACCAAATGAACTTCAAGACAGCCTGAGGACTACCATAAAGCAGCTTCTAAAAGGGTCATTAAGACTAAATTTTTAAACTGCATTAAAACCATTTATTTTTAATTTTATATTCTTAAAGAGTTCTTCAAGGCAACTTTTAATTTATATATTAAAACTTATTGCATTTACAATATACTTGCAGTAGAATAAATTACCTTGCGAATCATTATAATTAATCCTAGAAGAGTTTTATAGTGGGACAACTTTTGTGTAAAATAGACATTTATATGAAGCGATCATAAATAATTGTCGCCTAATTGTAAAAAAATTGTATTTTACCATTTAAGATTTTTAAGGGTACGTGGCAAGAGTGGCGTACATAACCATTATCGTCCGTCCGTTCAGCGCTTAAGCCATAGTAGGTAACGCTAACGTTCTCCTACGGCGCGTATTACGTAAGACGTTCCTTAATAACCCCCGTATAACCAAGTTTCCCCTTAAGTTTTATTTGAATTTAATTTAATCAGATTATTAAGTAGACGGCTATGTTTTGGAAATTTTGACCCCATTTTTGAATTCTATCTAGAGGTGAATTATTGAGCCATTTAGAGCCAATCTAACTTTCTTAATCATTAGATTTTGAATATATGTGTGAATGCTGGTCGACACTATCAGTAATGTCGCCAGTCTTGATATTCAATGAAAAATTCATTATAATTTACTTACTACTTAAAGCATTTTCGAACGCAATTTTCTCGATTATGGTGTTTCGAATCGAATAGGTATTTTTTGTCAGGGATGCCAGGCAATTAGTGCCATTGCCGACTTGACACGCACGTATCAGTGGGGCTTGTATGGGCCCACCATCCTTTCCCCGCTTACTGGAAGCTGTCAGCAGTCCACCAGATCAATTGAAGAAATGAGGGCAAATTTGTCTTGAGAAAGAATGAATGATTTTAATTTAAAAGTATAGTTAGTTGAACGTAGGACGAGGCCTAACTGATGCTCAGACTATACTTTTGATTGTATTGGCTCGTGCGCGTCCAATGAATATTATAACGATGCACATTATTATATTGGAACACGGAGGGCTAGTTTTATTTAATTTTAAGTCTTTGTCTTGAGTGTTGATTTAAGGGTTAGTCCTTGCGTATGTCGAGTAACGCGACCCGAAGTTCTCGTAAGCTAATTACTACAATCAGAATTAACCTAAACTAACATTCAATTGTTTCAACCAACCTATCACTCATCTGTCACCACAGGGCCAACACTCCATTCATAAATCTATTGGAAAGTGAGTTTGTGATTGTTTGAAATGTTATTGAAAATCAGTAATGGGTGGAAGAGTGGCAAAACATGTTTGTCTCGCTAATGGCAACAATGTTTAAGTCTGGTTAAATCCAATAACGTTTAAAAGGTTATGGAGCGGCCTTCCTCGTTTCGGAGCGGAACTAGTCTGGGCAAAAAGCCCAACAAGGGCGTATAATTTACTTTGAGATTCTTTACGTTTAACTATATTATCTATTCAAAAAGTGTAGTTTCGAATATTGGATATTTATAAAAAAAATAGAAATATTGATCCAGTTTTTATATACAGTGTATCCAAGGATAGATTTAACTATTTATGCTTAGCATCAATGTTTTTGGTGTATTCATTATTGGATGATAATTCTCCAGATATAAAAGTGTATATTTCAAGCCAGATTGTCATATTTATCACTAAGGTATCTTGCAACATTTCAATTAAAAATTTGTAAATTTGACAATTATAACTGGTTTAAGGTTAATCCGCAATGGCTCTTAAAATAAATTTATTTCCTAATAATTATACTATAAACTGAAAAGGATGAGAAATGCTTTAAAAGAATATTATTGTACTTAAAAGTATCAAATAAATCTTGAAATAATCCAACTGCACTCTGGTCATCTATCTTTAGTTTATTACCCGCTCACATGCATTGGGTGTGGCCAATTAGCAAGCAGGGAGATACGGAAAGTTAGATCAAATAAATAAAAATAAATAAATAAATTATATAAAACCTGTCTTCACGTACTAGTTACACTGCAAACGTTGTTTAAATATAGAAAAATAAAGATGTAAAATATTTTGACGGGACTGTTCCTTTCTTCAGTATTTTATTCCCATGTACATTACCTCCATGATCTTCTTTTGTGAAGTGTTTCTCACAAATAATTGTTGTATCACCTGGGCTATAATTATTCCTTCTAAGGGCATGTATCCAAAAAATTTGCCGTAGGCTACGACCTTTTAGTATCCTAACGAAGTGGATAAACATTTAGTACATTCTTAAACAAAGCGAATTTTCATAGAGATGCAAACTCAAAATCAAATTTCAGAATATATTTACTAACCTGTGAAATTTTAATTTAACACCATTGCATCTTCTAGTGAAGCATTTTATGGCCGCACAAGACTCAACCATCTTGTAAATGCAAGATTTATATTAAGAAATAAACCAACTCGACTGCTTTTTGCCCGGACTAGCTCCACGGACCGGTCCATAACCTTTTAAACGTCAATGGTTATATCAAATCATATCAATACAATCATATTAAAACATAACCATACTTACCGAAGAAAAGATAAATCCTTGCTTAAATGATCCACTCTTTTACAAACTATACGTGAATGCACCATCATTGTTTATAATAAAGACGATTTTTCACGAATACTCACAAAAAAAAATAAAAACAACCAAAATATATAAACACTCCCTTAAAAGCAGTTAGCATTGACCAGCAACACTGTATTGTTTACTATAATCCGATCCATTGATAAAGTTTGACTTTTTGCCGTAGAGCGTAGTAGCTGTAGCGTTGATGTTGCCAGAGTGCAGTCGGCTTATTTCAAACTTTTATGTATAATAATATTTTTTTTCTAAATCTCTCAAGGCCTATGCACAATTTATAGTAACATTATTGGGAAATAAATTTATTTTAAAAGCAATTGCGGATTAACCTTAAACCAGTTGTAATTGTCAAATTAACAAATTTTTCATTGGGATTTTGCAGATACCTTAGCGATAAATAGGACAATCTGGCTATGCTGCAAGCATAACAGCAAGGTGGGGAGTGCACGTTTACATTCCTTACGTCGACTACAAATGTAAACAATTCTATCTGGAGTTTGTAAGATCTTTGTCTGTCACGTACTCTATTTAAATTTAGATTTATTTTATTTTACAATGTAAAACTACCCTAAGCTAACATTATTTTCCCAACTAAAGGGATCTCAACTACCCTAATAATTTCCAAAAAATTATAACACGCGGTAGTGACTACTAATACTAACTTAAGATACTTTATTTCGGACTTACTTCTTATTCCGGACACAGAATGTGTTTTTTTAAACGTCACAATCGGCTGAATTTTGATTTCGAAAAATTATTCTAGGCTTTGGGCGCAAAGTCTTTAAAGAATAATTTTTCTCGCACTTAAGATGTCTTTCAAATTCAGACTTTCTTATACTCGCACAAAAGACTAGTGTTCGAAGATATCGCAGCATTATTTATACTCGCACGGACAGCTACGAGTTTTCGTAGATCAATTCTAGTTTTTATTTAGACTCCACTAAAATTCACGAGTGTTCGAAGATATTTTAGTTTATACGCGCACCAAAACACCAGTGTTTGAAGACATTCCAGAGTTAGGTATACTTGCACTGAAACATACGAGTGTTGAAGACAGTCCAGTATTATTTAAACTCGCCGGAAACACGAGTAAGCGAAGATAAAAATCCGCGGCGACTGTTCTCGGAATACTTGGTATAAAACACGCTAAAACTGTAGTCACCATAGCGGCCCCCGTTTTGAAAAAATAAAATCGCGGGTGAGCGCGGTTGGGGGGATACAAGATAACCGACTGACTTCGTCTTCCGCAGAATTTCTTTATCCGTCTTTTTTAACGTTACATTGCGTCATTCTCACCGATATAATTTGCTGATGACGGTGTCCGTTGCGGCAAGAGAGAGCGGAAACGAAATTGCCGACATTGCAAAATTCGAAGAAGCCCGTCTGATTTTGCATGTTGAAAGATTATGTTAACTTTCGATCCATTTATTTATTTGTTAAATTATTTAAAAAATGATTTGATTGGAAAATCTGCATTAATATTCTTTGATTGAAAAAGTATAGTTCTACAACATAATGTTTAAAAGCAACCTATTCTCGTAAATAATTTATCAACGAATGGCACTTCTCTGATAAAATGTGATAAAAAAAACTTCTACATAACTCGAGGGCTAGACTTTAATGATTTTTTAATTATTTAAAAAATATTTAAAAAAATATCGTCAAATTTAATCTTACATCTAAACATCTAAATGCATTTTTTTATTAAATTGAATATTTTGACACACCGTTCTACAGTTAAGAGGATATAATGCACATATATTTCAATAATTATTTTTTTCGGCTATCGAGAATGTCCATCTTTGCTGAGTCGATAAAACATGTCGCGATCTAGATAGTCTAAACTAAACTATAACCATTGTTGGAAAACCAGTTTCAAACAATCGTGTTCTTTTTACTTAATTATATAATATATTATTATATAATATAATTTTTATTATTATTTTCTCGTTTTTCCCGATATAAATAAAACACTTTCTCCCGCGTATAAGAAATAACTAGTCTGCACACGTCGGATGTTTCTCGCGTAACGACAAGTAGAGAATAGGTAAAAGAACGTCGGAAGTCTTCTGATATAGATAACTTTTTCACTCATTTTAACACGGCAAAGCAACGTTAAAAATTCTAAATGTAAAATCTGTGAATACAATACACAATGTCGAATTTTAGCAACGAAGCTGCATTTTTGTCTCACTCGCTTCCATTCTTTCTAACACGGCAAAGCACCGTCGTAAAAATAAACTGTGAACAGAAGCATTCGCACTAGTATATCATACAAAAACCCAAATCTTCACAGACTTGAGTAAAACCCGAGCAATTGAGGAATTCCGCCGTAGATCGAGGATCGATAACGACGAACCAAGACAAAAACATTAAAACAGATGGTATCTTGACCAGATCAATGCACAGTCAGTATTAACAATTGGTAAAACTAAATATAAACCAATATATCCTTATTAAAGCTCTACCAGAATAAGGTAATCCGAACTTTTCTATGCCTGTGAAAACCGTTGATTGTTACAGTCAGTCATTAGTATAAAATACACTGTGTTGATTCCGCGTTAGGTTCTTTATGAAACATTTTTTAAATATTTATAATTAAAACACTTATTGTTTTCTTATGTTTCAAGTTATATTAGAGTTATCACTACATATGTTTCGCCTTACTAGGGCTTTTTCAAGAGTACCATTTGTATACTAAAGTTTTCATTTCGTTTACAATATTTTTGACACACCGCCCTTTTGGACCACCCTGTGTGGTCGAAAATAATTTTAAAAGCTGCACCTCTTAACGCTTAATAACTTTCGTGGAAAAAGTTTTTCCCTATCCCTAGCGGTAAAAAAGATATTGAGCTTTGTCGCACTAATTGACCACCCTGTATATTCGAATTAAAATTACAACTAATCATTGTTTAATTTAACCTCAGTAATCACACCTCGGAACAAACCGTTTCCAATTTACAGGCCAAACAATAATTAATTAGGTCACCCAACTTTTGTATGTGCTGAAATTACAACAAGTTCTCCCACAACAATACAAAATAATACGTAAAAAATTTAAAAGGTTTATATACAAAAACAAAAAAATAAGAAGAAAAAAACCCTATTGTAAAATTTGAGGCACGTCGCTTACGATGTCTTGTCAAAAATCCATAGAAATATGCAAATGAATTCTCCAGGTACTAAATATGGGTATGGAAATTTTTCCGAAATTACCGAACATGCAAATTCCATTTTAAATATGGATAATATGCTACGGCACTGCATATTTAAGCCTTCAATCAGATATAACAAGGAACCTTTACTATCATACTATTATACCTTAAATTAATGTAATAATGCATTAAGCGACGTTATTTCCAAATTAATTGAATGCTTTAACTAAAGCCTATATTCAAGCACAAAGGGTATTTCGATTATATCTATTTCAGTTTCCAGCTTTCTCAAGTTATACATGTGTCATTAACTAATTGTTTGTTAGAGCATACGAGTGTGTATGTTTATAACATTCAATTAATTATTGCTCATATAATAGTCGTATTTTATTGAAATTGTAATTTAAATTTGCTACACGGAGAAAATACTATAGTAACATTATTCTAGTAAAGATTCCATTGCAAAATTTCCTATAATATAGTGTTAATTACATTTTTTATTAACAATCCGTACCAAAATAATATTGTAAACATAACTTACAAGAACTATAGTTAGGATTTCTAATCAAATTAGTAGAATCAACTAGATACTAAAATATATTATTGTAAATTTTACAACAAATGTGCAAGGAACACACTTTATAAAAAAACTTATAAACTTTATTTATTTATTAAATACATTCTTATAATTTTTACTTCCATATGATACAAATACAACAATAAAATAAAGACAAGACATACACAACTGTTACTGAGTTTGATATGAAAAGTAAATTATTATCACTTCAACTACAAAACTACTGGTTTAAATTCGCACCTAGACGCTGTCACACGTTTGTATATGCAGAGATATAACATTAGTGTAAGCCGCAAATACACTATTATCACGTCACGTGAATTCACGTGTTGTCATATCAGCCAAATCGCACATGCTGTCACGGCTTAGAAACAGACTACGTACACTGCAGATAATTTTTATTACATGTTTTATGTTTGTCAAGATTCACTTGCGATGAGTGCCGATATTTTTACATTTTTTAAATAAAACATAAAATATTAAAAGAACGTTACGTTTTAAAGCATTTAGTATAATTGCCTATTTAAAGAGGTTGAAATTATCTGTAAACTGACATAATAATATCCAAGGGGGTCCATTTGAAAAAATCGAGTAATATTTATCTAGAGATTGCTACATTTGTGCCGATGTAAAAATCACCCTGTATACGATATTGATGCTTTTTTTAATGAAATTATTCGGATATTTTTTGATATGATGTTTTTCCAGAAATTTTAGGAAAAATTGAATAATCTGGCAACGTCGTATAAATCACCAAAATAAAATAGCATATCTTATGTAAAATTGTATGCCGAATTCGATGAGATAAAAAGAAATGGGGGTACTATTTAAAAAAAATTACTTATATAATGCCCCGTGTTTTTGGAGCATCCTGTATATCCAAAAATATTTTTAAAATGTGCTCTTTTATTTATCCTAGAACCTTCGTATTTAATAAATTTCGATATTTTTAAGAACAACGGAGATATTTGACTTCCTCGCACCAATCAACCACCCTATATAACGTTTTATATGACGTCTTACCTGTCGTTTAGATACTCAAGTTGACTGCAGTGTTGCCAGTTGAAAAAAATCACCAGAAATCGTTATTAAGTCTCAATATTGCCCAAAAAAGAGGATATAACATACTTTTATGACCGAATTAGCAAGAAAAAGTCATCATCGTACCAACAAATATTTCGACCAGCAAAAAAAAAATACTGTGAAAAACTCCCGTTAACACTGTCGTATGTCCGACTTATTATTATAAGTAAAATTATAAAATTTTACTATATATCAATATACTGCATGACACAGGAGTCTGAAACAGGGACGGAGGGGAATGCTAGATCCACAAGTAATCAAATTTTCTTAGAAACATAGACGTGCTAAAATCACCGTTCCCTATCAAATATTTCCTTTTTGGGTTTTTTGTCTTAAGTACTATTTTTTATTTAATATTGCGATATATGGACTGAATGATGGCTTTTTTAATTATAAATAATATTTTGCGATTAGAGTGCAAATTACTTAGTTTTTGTTTTCATAAGCAACATATATTTTCAGTGGTTGTTAAGTTGAGTTGATCCTTGTTTTGATTTGTATTCTGCTAGTGTTTACTGAGTAACATGAAGGTGGGTCATTTGAATGTGCGGTCATTGTTTACAGGTTTTAATGAATTAAAAAATTTGATTGAGGATAATGATTTTGATATTTTTCTTCTATCTGAGACATGGCTCTCTGATGGTGATAGCTCTGTTATTTTTGAAATCCCTAGTTATCAGTTTTTCAGGAGGGACCGGATTGGTAGGGGTGGGGGAGTAGCAGCATATGTTAAGACTGATTATACTATTGAAACTATTACATTTGATTTTAACATAAATATACAATTGGAGTTCTTAGTATTTAAAGTCAAATTCGCAACAAAAACATATGCTTTCTCTGTTTTTTATAAACCACCCGCAGTGAACTTTAACAGCTTAATACCTGATTTTGATAATATATTTTCTGCTCTTTATCCCACAGTTGATGAAATTTTTTGTTTGGGTGATTTCAACATTAATCTACTTAATTTGCATAATCCTTTAACTCCACTATTTGAAAATTATAACCTTGTGCAAATTATAGAGGAGCCTACCCGCATATCTGGGTCTGTAAGTACCTTGATTGATGCAATATTTGTAACTAATCAGTCTTTAGTAAGTAAGTCTGGAGTTATTCCCGCTGATAATATTTCAGATCACAGAATTATTTATTGTGACTGCAATATAGCGAAACCGCCTTCTGTTCCCAGAATGATTCGATATCGCTCTTATAAAAATTTTAATGTAAATAACTTTTTAACAGATATGCATGACTTGCCTTGGGATAATATACTTTATGAACACGATATTGACAAAAAAATTAAAATTCTAAATGATGTAATTTTAACCTTGTTTGATGCGCATGCCCCAATGAAAGAATCGCGAATAACCAAACCTAGAGCACCCTGGTTAACCGCCAACATAAGAATATATATGAAACAGAGGGATGGTGCTTTGCAAAAATTTAAAAGGACCAGGCTGGATGAAGACTGGGCCTATTATAAATATCTCAGAAATTTTACACTGGCTGCGATAAGACGAGAAAAGAAAAGTTATATTGATAATTTGTCTGTTGAGAATGATACTAAGAAGTTGTGGTCGGCTTTAAGAGATAATAATATATGTGCTAGTAAAAATAATTCAATACCGAAAGCATTATCGAACCCTAATGATATTAATAACTTTTTTGCCACCTTTGTTCAAAATACATCTAACTGTAATGATAAAATTAACTTTTATGATAATAATATTTTTAATGATAACTTGCAATTTTCATTTAGGCTAGCGGAGATATCTGACGTTAATAAAATTTTAAATAGTATTAAAACAAATGCGACAGGGGTGGATGAAATCTCGCCTTTAATGCTGAAATATTGTAGCCCGTATATTGATAAGTATATTACCCATATAATCAATTGCTGTCTGGAGGTAAGTTATTTTCCTGACCGGTGGAAGATATCAATTGGAAAACCGTTATCAAAGGTAAATAATCCAACTAGTTTGAATGACCTTCGCGTAATAAGCATTCTTCCAGCACTTTCTAAAATTTTTGAGAAACTTATGCACAATCAAATGTACACTTACTTTACTGATAATAATATTATTCCTCCGACACAGTGTGGATTTAGAAAAGACTTTGGAACAACTGTAGCTTTAACTAATGTAATTGATGATATCATACGTGCCAATGATAAGAAAATGAACAGTATACTAATACTTTTGGACTTTTCGAAAGCTTTCGATACGATTAATCATGAACTTCTTGTTTCTAAATTAAAATATTATGGTTTTAGCAATGAATCATCTCTTCTTATAAAGTCATACTTATTTAACCGATTTCAAACAATTTTTTCTAACAATAGCTATTCTGACCAAGTCAACATACTTTCTGGTGTGCCTCAGGGCTCAATTTTGGGTCCCTTACTCTTCCTTATATATACTTCGGATATACTTAAGTCGTTAAAATATTGTAAAGTTCAGGCTTTCGCTGACGATACCCAAATATATTTTTGTTTTGATGCTGAATATTGTATGGAGACTGAATTTTACATAAATCACGATCTAAAAACATTAAGTACACATTCTCGGAACCACAATTTACATTTAAATCCTTCTAAGTCCTGTATGCTAATTTTCGGTAATAAGAATAAGGTTTCCATCCTAAAAGACACATTAAATATATCCATAAATGGCTCAAGGTTGAACATTCTTGATTGTGCAAAGAATTTGGGTTTATTTCTTGATACTGAATTAAGGTTTAAAGAACATCTTAAGAAAATATTTCAGCATACATTTCTTTCTTTAAAAATGTTATATAACAATAGACACGTGTTAAGTTTCAAACTAAGAAAGGATCTGTGCGAGTCTCTCGTTCTGTCCAAATTCAATTATTGTGACTTCGTTTATGGTTTTTGCCTGGATGCTGAAAGTAGATCTCGAATACAGAAAGTTCAGAATGCCTGTTTACGTTTTGTGTATGGTGTGCGAAAGTTTGATCATATTTCGCATTTATATAGGGTTATTAATTGGCTAAGGATGGATGAGCGTAGGATCCTTCATTTTTGCACATTCCTCATCAAAATAATGAATAACGCAGATTCCCCTCTCTCGATTCGTGAGCGTTTGCTTTTTCGTCATGACATTCATGATAGGGGGGTCAGGGGGAGGGGTAAGTTGACCATGCTTCATCATCAGAGTGCCATGTTCCAGCGTTCATTTTCTTTTAATGCTGTCAAATACTATAACTCGTTGCCCACTGAAATGTTGCTTTTGAATGCGGATTTATTTCGAGTAAAATACAAAAAATATCTTTTGCACATACAGAATCACTGAAATTTATATTTAATGCATTTTTCTTTTTCTTTTTTTTTTGTTTTTCTTTTTGTTGTTGTGAATGTATTAGGATCAATTTAAATTTGGCTCTTTATTGTTGTTTGCTGTTATGTATTTTTTTTTTTTTTTTTAATGTTGGTTATGAAGTCTATTATTATCTAATTATTAATGACTAATGAGTATGTGTTATTTAATTTTTTTTAGTAATTGGTTACGAACATGAAAATTTTTATTTAATTATTAATAATCAATAAAATCAACTTAGCTACTTAAAGTATGCGTATCTGACTGGTTCAGTAGAGTAGCTACTGTAGCTAGACTGCGCCAGGCTTTTATGCTGCCTCATATATTTATTTTTTCTTGCAGTATTTTTTACTATTATATATTTTTTTTGTTTTGTATTCTGCTATAATTTCTGATGTTATTTTGAAATAAAAGACGTTTATTATTATTATTATTATTATTATAAATACAGTAGAAAAAGCAGAATCATCCTCATAATCTCCAATTAACGTTCTAAATTTATGAAAACCTGTAAAAATAGAACGTATATTTAAATGTGCAATTCTCAAACGTGCACATTTCATTCTAATTAAATATATATCGGCAACAAACAAAGTGATCACTATTTACTATTTATAAACTATAAATAAAAAATAAGTAAATTTAGAGTGAGGAAACATAAAAAAATAAAAGTAAGTAAATGAAAAGCGAGCTTCTCTTCTTTTTTGTAAAGATACAGAACTCCCTCAACATGATAAGGACAGAGCTTGATTGTTTCGTCCATTGTCAGTTGTATTATGATTATGATTATGAATTCTGACCATGACCATGACCATGATACAATCACAATCGTATCATGAAACGCAACACCCTCTGGGATTGCGTTATTGTATCATATGAGACAGCAACTGGTTCAATCTTTGTTACACCCAGGCAGGTGTCAATACAATAGTATCATTAAACGCAGTGACCAACTGGCCGTTGAAGCGGAAGTGTCCCTACCCACGGGGACACTAGCCGGATAATCTGTTCGTTTTAAGTCCGATATCGGATTAAATCATTAAAGGTTGTTAAACAGTAAGACGGTTAAGTTAACAATACCTTCACTATACTTGATCGTACTGAACATTCCACTGGTTCACTATAGTGGGCTGGGCAAAATCAGCGGTTCCAAAACAAATGTACCGCGATAAATATTTTTATCTCATTTATTTTTCACTCATAGTTTTTTTTATTTATCAAATGAAAAACATTTTGCGTCAATAAGTTGAAGATTTTCTCAGGTACTTTTTCCTAGAATTTAATTATTTTAGGATCATTATAGTTAAATTTATATAATAATCACTATTTTCCAAGAAATAATTAAAATTTGCTCAAGTGCAGGATGGTATGTTCTATTTTAAATAAACAGTTATGCTTTTTGCTTTTAGTTTGCTTATGATTGTGTGTGAATTAAAAGCAGTTATAAAGCAAAGTTATGGAAAATGTTCAGCAAGGTGACACAACTCCTAGAAGGTGTTTATCTCCAGGTGAACGTCGTTTGGTATTACAAGTGGAACGTTATTTTACTTTAGAAAAAAATAACTCGGGCCCGTTAGTGTGTGTTTTAGCAGTTCAAAAACGAACGTCTGATGCTTGCGGCATTTCAGATAACACCTTAAGAAGACTTCGAAAAAAGTGTGAAGAGGATTTGGACAGACCTTATGAAATGGTTCGACTCTAACCTTTTATTTATCAAAAGGGATAAAAATATCGATTAGGAATATTGTTTATGATATGCATAAAGCCAAGGAATATGTTACCCTCAAAGCTATTCTTGAAAAGATAAAGAAGAAAGAACTTTGCGATATTGGAACTACCAGTTTGCCCATCATTTTAAAAGATCTGGGCTCCAAATACAAAAAACGAAAAACCGAAAAGTGCTTTGCGAGCTGTCCAATAATGTTTCAAAAAGATGGCAATTGTTTAAGGGAATATTTAAGAAATAAAAAATCGGCATTGTCAAGGCAAGTTGTTTTTCTGGATGAAACATAGATATATGCAAACGGAACTTCAACAAAATCGTCTTGGCAGGATGATTCGAAACATTGCTATTCCAGTACCCGTGAAAATACCAACCTACCATTGCCATTACAACGCAATTGAATTGATATGGGGTATGTCTCAATACTATATCATCGGTTCTTTTTAGAACCGAAACTTAATAAAAAAAGAATTTGTAAAACTAATTTGCCTAAATAAATATAATAATACAAGAATAATTATTTTTCTTTACCTAAACTAATTTTTTATTTACTAAATTATTTTATTTAGAAAATAGCTAAAATGTAATTTATTGTTTGAGAGCCACCGACTACCCTGGTCGATGGGTTTTATTGCTTAGCGGACTTCATACACCGTACCGACTTTAGATGCCATTACTTGCTAGTACGAATTTATACTTATTTATAAATATAGCGAAAATTCAAGAAAGCAACCGTATACCTCCAATGTTTGCAGTATAATATTAATTTTCGACTTCACTAAGAAGGAAACGCGTTTTCTTTATGACTTATTTCGCTGTTATTATTTCGTATTCAGAACATCCAAATTTACGCTAAGTTTACTCCGTTGTTAGTGTATACACTCTTCAATTAAATTTTCAAATTATTTAATTTCTACAGCAGAGTATACATTTAAAATGATTTTTAAGCCATGTTCTACTTTTGTTTTCAAAGTAATCACGACAACAATATTATCCAGCTTCTTTGTGTATCAAATATTTTGCCAAATTTATTTTCTTGTTTACTTTATAAATAAGACAAACAATTTTGAAATGTGAAATGTTAGACAAATGATTTAAATGAAAACAGTAAAATTATATTTTTTAGTCTCGCGCTTCTATAAACAATATTTTAATGATTCGTTCTTAAGGGCCTATGTAAGATGATCTTAGCTTAAGAGCCACAATTTCTTCTTCCTTCTTACTTACAAGAAGAAATAAACTCCTGGACAAAATTAAGGCAACATCATAATTTGCCATAATTTTGATGCTATTTTTTTTTCTGAATTTATGATCCGATTTGAATGTTTTTTATTGCATTGTAGGTTGGTTCTTTGAGAATGTCATAGTTTTCGCTGTTTATGATAAAAATTTAATTTTCGATTTATACTGGATGTACAAAAAATGCTATGTATTTTTCCGAAAATTCGCATCACCCTGTGGAGTATATTAGCAACCGAAATATATTGCAGTTGACATTGAACGGTAGGTCCATCTTTCCCCATTATTTTCTTTTTTGGTTTACTTCATTATCTCTGTTATTAAAGTAGATACACTGTTTTATAGCGTAACATATTTTTATAGACTTTAATATTCAACACATTCATTGTTAAATGTTTTCAAGTAGACTATGGAGTTTTTCTGACATTGCAAGCGATGTGTCAGCAGATGTTGTGTTTTAAAGTTACAAAGGTCAAATAAAATACGCTGATACTGATAAAAACTGTTCGGAAACTGCTTATTAATCGTTCGTTTCGTATGCCCAGTTGCCCGATGAGTATTTTAATCTTGAAACCTACTTGAAAACATTTAACAATGAATATGTTGAATATTAAAGTCTATAAAAACATGCTACGCTACAAAACGGTGTATCCAGGTGTATATAACAGAGATAATGAAGTAAAATGTTGGGGAAAGATAGACTTACCGTTTAATGTCAACTGCAATATGCTTCGGTCGCTAATAAACTCCACAGGGTGATACAAATTTTCGGAGAAAAACATAGCATTTTTAGTAAAGCCAGTATAAATCGAAAATTTTATCATAAACAGCGAAAACTATGACATTGTCAAGGAACCAACCTACTATGCAAAAAAAAATTATTCAAATCGGATCATAAATTCAGAAAAAAAATAGCATAAAAATATGGGAAATTTATGATGTTGGTTAATTTTGTACAGGAGTTTATTTGTGAAATATATTTTGATTTTTATGAAATCAAGCGGGCCTTGACGGGAGCATTATTTTTTATTTTCTGTCGAGGTAAAGTGCCTGTTTTTCACACATTTGCTCAGAATTCAAGATCATGTAAGCCTACCGGAGTCACCCAATTAAACATAATTTGCTTCCAAAGTTATATTTTACGGATCGCTTTGAAAATCATGTATATGGGTTTCCCCCAAAAAAAAAAATGCTTATATTTTCCGTGCTGTGCTGGACTTTACATGTTTTCCTTCCTCGATTATCCTGATTATTTGTTTTCCAGCCACTGCACCTAGCCGTATTTTAACGACATAAAAGTTTTATTTTTTGCGTGTTTTCTTTACGCAGAGCACCGTGTGGAATTTGATGTTATAATATCATAAAAGCATTCAAATACAATCATTTTCAGAGGTTAATGACGATCATTAGGTAGCCTTAAAGCACAAGCTAGTTATTTTGTTTTGCATCGGAGACTGCGAAGGAGACCGACTCGATTTACATACAAAGGGAATATTTTTCGAGTCAAAATAGTCGGGCGTCATTTAAAGAATTTTCTTTGTACGAATCTCTCGCTTCCCGCATTTCTTTTTTTGTTTTTTGAGGAAATTAGCTGGAGAGACCAGCTAACTATTGCAAGAGTTAACGACATTTTATTTAAATTTGACTTTGCCTTTTGCTTCCCTAGACAACTCCTACAGCTTCCTATTTTAGATTCTAATTTAACTTTATAAATATGCCGACGTCCTTTTAACCACTTCCGTCGACTTTAATATACTTGCGGGTTAATAGATTGTATAGTTAGCCAAATAGTTTAATTTCCTACGACTACCTATGACAATGAGAAAAAAATCACGACTAACTTTGCTAAAAACTGTCTTTTATCACAGGCTTGTTGAAATATTATGGGTTATGTGTAAATATATTATATGGACGAGAAATGTAGTATTTCGGACGTAATGCGGGCGATTATCCCCCATGGTCCGAAAAACATTTTTCTTCCGTATGACATACGTTATTTTTATATGATTGCATTATAAGATAATGTAAAAATAAAGTAAATAAATACTTTTCATCTTGCACGATAATTTAATATAAGTATCCATGTATATAACAATAAAATAAATGCTAGGGCTTGTTCTCACCAAAGCAACTGGCAACCGCAACGCAACTGCAACGCAACCGCAACGTCAGTTGAGTTGCTCTTGCGTTCCCATTGGAATCAATTGGTCTGAAGTCTCTTTTGACCTGAGTAAAATGTCGTCCGTCAGATTAAGATATAACCGCAACATACTTGCTCGTTAAAGAGCTTAAAAAAACTGAGCGATAGTTTTGGGTTAACCCTGTTTATATCGTAAATTTGAAACATATTTCCTATATTGTGGCATAGGAATTAAATAATGATCCGGTTAAATTCCATGGATTTTACCGAATGAGCCACAAAAGTTAAATATTTTGCTGTCTAAGTCAGTGGGAACACGCATATTTAAATATTAGTGCTGTGTCGCGTTGATGTTGCGCTGCGGTTGGCAGTTGCCTTGATGAGAACAGACACTTAGAGTCCGAAATAGTATATTACATACTAAGAATGGTACACGCGACTACGAGACTTATGTACGAGTGAAGCGAGTACCGTAAGTTTTGAAATCTTGTGTAATAGGATACCACTCGTGTTGTGTACTACACTTTTTCTACGACTTCATATTTTTTTTTAGGTTGCATTATGGAAATATGCTAATAAAACTTTTCCTTAGTCGGTACCCACATGGATATCAGTATACCAGTCAATACATTTTTAATACACTTTTCATACCGCTCCCTGGATTTTTCTAGTAATAAATTATCTACTGCGGAAGAACATTGTGATTCTTTTGCCTTTATTTGATGGTGCCTTGGTTTGACATTTTTTGGAGGGTCATGGGTATCGAACCATGTTTCATCAAGGTAAATAATTGGACGATTTTCTTCTCTAAATTGTTTAACAGCTGTTAAATATTTAAGTCTCCATTCCCGTAAACGTTGAGATTCCATTAATGTTTGTCTTTTAAAACCCATTTTACGCAATATTTTCCTAAGGCTTGAAGGACTACAAGAGATATTAGTTTCGTATTTAATCAGCCGCTCTTTGAGGGAAATCAAAGTGGGTACAGTTTGTGCCTCATACATTTGGTAAATATTTCTTCTTAACAAATCCATGTTATTTTCGTCAATGCTTCTAAATGTGCCAGAATCACTACGATTTTCTCTAGGATTAACAGGTTTAAGTACTATGTCTCTTACCGAAGATAAAGGAGTTTTTGTCAAAGTAGACGTATCTGCTAAAGCATCCATCGAATTAAACTTTCTACTCAACAACGATTGATACAAATTTTTAATTATTAGTTTGGCATCGGTAGATAAATGCTTTCTTTTAAAAATTACACTTGAAGATGCCGCTCTATCAGCACAATTCCAAGGACGCCACATTCTACCACTAATAAGCCTAACTAAAAATTACTCGCCGGAAAACCACTAAAGATTAAAATTATTAAACTTTGTATTTATATATGCATCAGGCATAGGTATAAATTGAATTTGTACACCTGGTCCGGCTCTGCTCGAAAAGGTTTTAAATTTTGGGATTTCCTTATTTATTTTATGGTCGAAGGGATAATAAGGTTTTATTGTAGTCAGAAGATCAACGGTATAATTCTGCAAATACCATGAAGGCAACTGCCAACCGCAACGCAACATCAACGCGACACAGCGCTAATGTTTAAATACGTGTGTTCCCACTGACTTAGACAGCAAAATATTTAACTTTTGTGGCTCGTTCGGTAAAACCCATGGAATTTAACCGGATCATTATTTAATTCCTGTGGATACTGTATTGGGCTTTGCCTGTTTGTTATCCTGAATAAATAAATAAATAAATACACCCAAAAATAATATCCAACTTAAAAATGTTGACGATTAAAATTGCCTGACATTTACGTTGGATTTCACACCTAACTTTGGAAAAATCACGGGTAATATGATTTGTGGAACAGTTATATATTACGTAACTCTAATTACGTAACAGTAGACAGTGCGTAAGTAGGTTCTTACTAATACACACATTCTTTTTGGTCTTAGATGAAATTTGTTGCCTAGTACCAGCGCAATAATCAATACCTTATTGAACATATAAAACGTTATTTTTTTTTTAAATCGGATCAATAATTCTTTTCAAGCAGCTGTAATAGGCGCATTCACCAGATCCCATCGATGTGTAAGCGATTAGTAATCATCTGCTGAATGCACTAAAAAAATCGATTTTTTTCCATCGAATTTAAAAGCGATTTGTGATTTGACAGTTTGTCAGTTTGTTGTTCGTCAGGTTGAGAAGTGGAAATTATAAAAAATAACGAAAGAAGTGAATTATAATTATAAAAATATATACAGGGTGGCCCATCGAAAAGAGTCCACGGCTGTGTACAGACCCGTAAACTTGTGTTTTCAGGGGGACACGTTTCACGGAGGCGGCTACTGCCCTTATTTTTTCAAATGGGAATGGGTATGTTGTGATACATCTTTTTAAAGGGCATTAAATCCTCTTTAAAATAGCGCTTTGTTTTGTAAATTTGAGCTACGCGCCGCCGAGAAATTGCGTTTTAAAAAATGTAATATTATTGAGTAATACTTACATGTTATCTTATTAATTGTTGAAAATGTCCGCCATTCACCTCCATACAATAGCACAACTGTTTAAAGTGTTCTCGGACATTGTGAAGAACATCTGGTGTAATTTGTTGATATTCATTAGTAATGCGATTCCGTAAATCTTCTAAGGATTCGGGTTGGGTGGCATAAATTTTGGATTTTAGATGTCCCCACAAAAAGATATCAAGAGGAGATAAATCGGACGATCTCGCGGGCCATTCAAGAGCACCCCTTCTCTCAATTCATCTACCAGGAAACGTTTCATCCAGAAAGTGGCGTACGGGTAATGCATAATGGGGGGTGGAGCCCCGTCTTGTTGAAATATTCGATTTTCTTCCTGGAAACGTTGGTCGTTTTCCATAATTTCCATCAGCGCTGGGTTGATAGTATTCTCCAACAAGTCTAAATAAGTATCTCCATTTAAATTTCCCGGTAAGAAAAATGGTCCAATTATGTGATCACCGAAAATACCAGCCCAAACGTTTAATTTCTGAGGATTTTGAGTATGAACCTCGTGGTAAATGCTTGGATTCGTGTCGGAGCAGTAACGACAGTTATGTCGATTAACAATGTCATTAAGAAGAAAAGAGCATTCATCTGAGAAGCAAACGTTAAAGAGGTAGTTCGGATAATTTAATATTTGTTCTGACATTACTTCACAAGAGTGTAAACGGCGGTCATTATCATCTTCATTCAATTCTTGGAGAAGTTGAATCTTGTATGGGTGCCATTTATAATGTTTCAGAATTATCTGTACAGTGTTCCGCAAAATTCCCGTTACATCAGACATTTTTCTGGTACTTAATGTAGAATTCATACTAACTTGACCCAGAACAGCTACTTCTACTGCTCAGTTTCTTAGCGGAGTTTCAATGATCCTTTTTTTATTTGCCACTGAACCAGTTTGACGAAATTTTGCCACTAATTCTAGGATATAACCATGATGTACGTGTCTATCTGGACGTATATCATTAAACAAAGTTGACGTTACGCTTGCACATTGATTGTTTATAAAATACAATTCAATAATTTCCACTCTCACCTCAATAGAATAAACCATTTTTCGTCACGATCAAATGAAAAAAAAATAATAGCGCAGAAATAACGTATGTAGATCTGGATCAACCACTTTACTGAAGAACTGAAGATACTGCGACTATGCGACTGATACTTATAAAGTACTTAAAAAAAAATTGTTTACGCACAAACCTGTGTACTTTAAAAGAGGTACAGTGAAATGTTTTAAATTCAATTCGGCATTTTAAAGACAATTTAATGCCCTTTAAAAAGATGTATCACAACATACCAATTCCCATTTGAAAAAACAAGGGCAGTAGCCGCACCAGCTAGGGGGGTTGAGGTTACAGGGATGAAATTAATAGTGAAACGTGTCCCCCTGAAAACACAAGTTTACGTTTCCGAGATTTTTTTCACATACACAGCCGTAAACCTTGCTGGACTGTTTTCGATGGGCCACCCTGTATAACACGATCTCCGCTAGTGAAGAGGAGCATTAAGAATAAAATGATTTATTTCATACAGAAAAAAATGTAATATTTTAGGGAAATATTAGGAGGAATCATAACCAAACAAAACACTGAAAACAAAATGCATTCAGCAGAACTACAAATCGATGCGCATCGTGACGTCGCCGATTAAAAATTACTTATCAATCGATGGGCCCTGCTGAATGCAGCCATTGATTGATGACGCATGGTGTCCATTTGACAATAAAATTGTTTATTTAAAAAATAACAAACTTTCGGGACCCGTGGAGTTAATTGGGGTGCGGTAAAGGGCTCTAGAACTAGGTACACATTAAAAATATATATATACAGGGTGTTCGATATAAGCACCTCCTAAGTTTTCGGGAATTTGATTTACTTTTTTGGTACTAACTTTTGAACCGATATGTATAATTGAATGAACTGTTGATATTTTATATAGGCCATAAAGAGCTATTAAAAAATACTATAGTAGATGCTTTACATCATCAGGTGAGTCAGTCTTTATTTATTGCGATAAAATTGGCTCTTTTCGATATAATTCGGTTATTAGCGATAAAATCAAAAGCTACTCTCATTGAGAAATTCATTCATCGGTCAAAACTACTATGTTAGCAAAAATATACGAGTAAGTTTAGAATTTTAAAACACCAAGGCTAAATTTTATTTTTATCTCGTGTTTAGCATTAGTAACTTATGATGTTTTGCATAAAAACCTATTTATCTCGAAAACCAGTTTTATCGCAATAAATTAAGAGTACCTATTTTAAAGAGGAATGACTAAATTAATTAAAAAATCAGTTTTCAGCTCTGTGAAATGACACCGATCAAAATAACGCCAAGCATATCTACACGAAAAGAAAAATTTAGTTAAATTTACTATAAAAAATAGTAAAACTAACTATAATTTATGGCTCTATATGTGACTGGAATAACTTTTACTAAGAAATAGGTACCATTAAATAATAGCAAAATTTGCACCTAAATCTTTAGGAAAAATTACTTAGTAAACCATTTATATGAAAAGTTTTCGTAAAATTTACTAAAAAATCTTTTTTTAAATTTACTAAAATCTTTTGTCAAATTTAATTAAATCTTTTGGAAACCTTTTGACACATGACATTGCAAAGCGGCCACCCATCCAAGTGCTAACTGTGCCCATCGTCGCTTGACTTGATCGATGGTATGTTTCCCGTCAAGTTTTCCGCCTATTATTTGTTACGAATATAGAAATCCCAAGAATCCGTTGCAACCCATTTATGCTTTTTATTCTTGCAAAAATATTTTTACAACATATCATTTAAACATACATTTGTTTTAAAATTTGCAATATGTTTTAGTACTGATTTTACTAAATTTATTAGAAATTTGAACTATAATTTTTTAGAAAATTTGTGTATCTACAATATGTATTATACAATATTTTATAGTAAATCGTACAATAAAATCTTTACTATAATAATTTTACTATAGTTCTCTTTAACCAACATCAGTGTGGAAAATGGCTCTGCGGTTTCCTATGCCGATGCTACTGCGATGTTGTTCTATGGAGATACCTGGTTTGATATTGAACAGTCGGCTAAACTAGGAAAATACGCCACCACGATAGCACACTTGTCTCATTTTTCTCTTTGAATGCACTAACATCGGCTGCCGACGCACATCTCCGCAGACAGCATGAAGTATTACGGCTCAACAAAGATCTGGAAGAAATTTTGGCTTGGGGTGACAGTAACAAAGTCGAATTTAACGCTAAGAAAACCCAGGCAGCAGTTTTCTTTAAAAAGGTTAACATTACAAAACCATGACAGGGTACGCAATTAAACTGGCTTCATCTATTAATTTGATGGGTGTCAATCTGGGAGGATATATGTCTTGGCATATCCACGTTGCGGCAATAGTCAAGGTAGCTTCACATAAACTTGGTGTACTCTTCCGGACCAAGAAATTGTACACACCTCAACAACTTTTGACATATACAAAGCCCAGATTCGACCATCACTAGAGTACTGGTCTCATGTCTGAAGGTCTGCACCCAAACATACTCTTCGGTTACTGGATTCCATCAAACGAAGAGTCTGATCGGAGACCATGAGCTGACAAAGAGCCTCGAGAGCCTGGAACATCGAACAGTTTGGTGATTTGACCCTCTTTTACAGATATTTCCATGGACAATGTTCGGCTAACCTTGCCCTCTTAATTCCGTTCAGAGCGGCGAACAGCAGAAATACACGACGAACCACTGCCGCTCATCCATATGTGGTTAAGCTTAGTACTCCTCGAACTTAATTATTTAAGAATTATTTCATCTGGAGGACATTATGGAACGACCTTCACAAGGTCGTGTTTCCCAACGAGTATAACCTCCAACCATTCAAAACCAAGGTGAATCGCTTTATGCGCATACGCACCACTCCCAGAGTGCCTTAAAGGATTTTCCTATAGTGTTTGTGTTTGATAATTTGTAGAATAAAGAATACTAAGGAACTATAATAGTCGTTAGTAAAAGGTACCATTCATTTTAAAATATTTAACTACTGGAGTTAAAAAATTAATTTCACTTACATTCGTTGTAAAATTTACAATATATTTTACTTGATTTTGCTTAATTTTTTTTAGAAATCCTAACCACAGTTTTTTGTAAATTATTTTGATACGGATTAATAATGATAACTGTAATTATTACAATATTTTATCGTACAATAAAATTATTACTATAATAATTTTACTATAGTATTTGTTAAAATTTACTATATCTTTTAGTAGTTACTTGATTTAACTAAATTTATTAGAAATTCTAACTATACTTTTTTAGAAATTATGTTTACTATATTATTTTGGTACATATTACTAATAATAAATGCAAATAATACTATAATTAATAGGAAATTTTACAAAATATTTACTATAATAATTTTAATATAAGTCTTTTTCCGTGTAATATTTATGTAGATACTCCACCATATAAAAGTTTTTAATGATAATTTAGAAAGTTTATTTTTTATTAAATTTAGCTCTGTGTTCTTCTTAGATAGGTGTTCATGTCATTTAAGCTGTAGCGAAAAAGATTGTATATAAAATGAAATTTCTCCAGAAATCAATAAGGACATGTTTTCTATATGCAAATTCTATTTAATCCCACGCCAGATAAGAATGAAGACCTTCTTTTATATCCACCAAGACTTCCTTTAAAAGCTTTTTGCAAAGAAAATATTATTAGAGAAATACCAATTCACCCCAATCTAAAAATAAATTGTGAGAAACATATCAATAAGAAACCAAATCTAAAAACGTCCGTTTCATGCCCAAACTTCTAATGGATATGTTCCGTTTGTACCGCAGGCCCTGAAGTGAAACATATCATTATGCTTGACAAGTTAGGAAAGGTCATGTTGCATTTTATTCAACTAATACAGGGTGATTGATGATGGATGACCTATTAGACGTTTTTGAAGTCTACGGATCACTTTGAAAATTTGGCAGCTTGGCTTTTGGCTCTTTCAAAAATATTTTCCGCCGTGCAGGGCTGTCGCTTCTACTAGAAAGTACTAGCAACTTTGATAATTTAAAAGGAACACCTTGTGTATTATTTTTTTTTGAATTCCTATTAATTTCTTAATAACATTCCTCATCGTCCTTCCATACCTATCGGATATAGCTCTCGAGATAACAATTAATTTAACTTTTTTTTTGAAAAACATGTACTTCAAGAAAAGCTAATATTTTTGAACTATGACAAATTAACGCACTGAAATTTGGTTGAGAGTCAGGTAATACCCAGAGACCTTTTACTCTGTTTCTAAAACATTAGTTATAAGGGTGTTTCAAAATACAAATAATTTGGAAACGTGATAAAAAGTATGATTTTTTAAATGAAACGCACAATCATAAGTTTTATGAAACGGATGTCTTTATAACGGTTATTTTCAAACTACACGGCAGTGTGCAGATACTAAGCTAAAGCCTGGTAATTAAGAGCATTTATCAGTTACCTCCATTAAGATAAACAGGTGTAACAAACTACAAGAAAACTATTGGATAGATGTTGTTCAAATTTTGAATTTAGCTTAAATGTGGTACTACATACATACATACATACTAAAATAGTTCTCAAGAGATGCACCTATGAACTAACACAAGTATTTTGTAGACTTTCAACTTATCCTACAAAAAAGGAATATTTCCATCTTGCTGGAAGAAGGCTCGAGTCCAGCCTATTCCAAAGAAAGGTAAGAGAACCCTGCCTAACACCAGTAGCATTGCTTTCAGTTATATCAAAATTAATGGAGAAAGCTATTAACCAACATCTTCTAAAGTACCTGGAAGGCTTCAACATTATCAGCGATCATCAATATGGTTTTCGGAAGTCCAGATCAACTAGAGATCTTCTAGCTTATGTCACCCATCTTTGGAACAACTCAATCGAACATCATGGGGAGTCTCGGGCTGTTGCACTGGATATTTCTAAAGCTTTTGATCGTGTTTGGCATGAGGGACCTCTAAGTAAACTGCGATCCTATGGTATGCCCAGTCGATTCTGTGCATGGTTGTCAAGCTTTCTTAAGAGCCGCTCTCTGCAAGTGGCGATTGACGGATTTCTCTCAGACGCCTTCACCATCAATGCCGGTGTTCCTCAAGGGTGCATATTGTCTCCCACTCTCTTCTTACTCTACATTAACGACCTTCTAGTGAAAACTAAAAATTCGATATTTAGTTTTGCTGACGATAGCACGCTTATCTAATATTTCTCTTTGAATGCGCAAACATCGGCTGCCGACGCACATCTTCGCAGACAGCATGAAGTATCCCGCCTCAACAAAGACCTGAAAGAAATTTTGGCTTGGGGTGACAGTAACCAAGTCGAATTTAATGCTAAAAAAACCCAGGCAGCAGTTTTCTCTAAAAAGGTTAACATTACAGAACCGGAAATAGTCATGGCCGGACACGCAATCCCTCTGGCTTCATCTATTAATTTGCTGGGCGTCAATCTGGGAGGAAATATGTCTTGGCATAACCACGTTGTGGCAATCGCCAAGATAGCTTCTCAGAAGCTTGGGGTACTCTTCCGAACCAGAAAGTTGTACACACCTCAACAACTTTTGACACTATACAAAGCCCAGATTCGACCATCACTAGAATACTGCTCTCATGTCTGGAGCTCTGCACCCAAACATACTCTTCGGCTGCTGGATTCCATCGAAAGGAAGGCTATTCGTCTGATCGGAGACCATGAGCTGACGAAGAACCTCGACAGCCCGGAACATCGAAGACAGGTTGGGGATTTTACTCTCTTTTACAGATATTTTCATGGAAGGTGCTCGGCTGACCTTGCCCTCTTAATTCCGCCTAGAGCGACGAATAGCAGAAATACACGACGAACCACTGCCGCCCATCCATATGTGGTTAAGCTTAGTACTCCTCGAACTTCATTATTTAAGAATTCTTTCATCTGGAGGACTACATCCTTGTGGAACGACCTTCCCAAGGTCGTTTTTCCCAACGAATATAGCCTCCAACGATTCAAAACCAACGTGAATCGCTTTTTGCGCACACGCACCACTCCTATAGTGCTTGTGTTTGATCATAAAAAAAAAAAAAAAACTACATGACTAAAGAACCTTGAAAAATACTGAAAATCGCAACTAAAAATCGTACGGTGTATGAAGTCCGCTAAGCAATAAAACCGCTCGAGCAGGGAAGTCGGTGGCTCTCAAACAATAAATTATATTTTTTGGTATTTTCTAAATAAAATAATTTAAAGTAAATAAAAAAATAGAACATACCATCCTGCACTTGAGCAAATTTTAATTATTTCTTGGAAAATAGTGATTATTATATAAATTTAACTATAATGATCCTAAAATGCCTAAATTCTAGGAAAGTACCTGAGAAAATCTTTAATTTATTGACGCAAAATGATTTTCATTTGATAAATAAAAAAAATTTCTAGTGAAAAATAAACAAGACAAAAATATGTATCGCGGTACATAATTCTAAGATAATTTTGTTTTGGAATCGCTGGTTTTGCCCAGCCGACTACAGTGAACCAGTGGAATGTTCGGTACGATCAAGTATAGCGAAGGTATTGTTAACTTAACCGTCTTACCGGTTTAACAACCTTTAATGATTTAATCCGATGTCGGACTTCATAAAACGAACCGACTTTATCTAAAGTTATTTGGCAACGCTTCCGTTGATCAAAGGCTGCCTCCCACCCGTCCGGCGAGGTAAATCTATTTGACGGGTGTTTGCGATCCTCGGTAATCTTCGGTTTATTACGTAAAGAGTCATCCAGGCCCGAATGCTAGCCTATTATAGTATTAACAAACCAGCACAATATAGAATTCTAGAAATAATAAGTTTCAACTAAAATAATACTTTAAAAATTTCGTTAATTGTTTTTTTCTTTAATTTAATTAGTTATCGTGAACGTCAGTGCGTAGGTAGGTAATTGAGTACCCGCGTGTTATATTTATGAAGAGAAAGTTCAAATATGTAGTATATCTAATGCAAAAATGTGAAAAAAAAATTTCTTAATTTTTTTCTAACTTTAAGAAGATACCTAATTCATATACATATGTCTACTAATACTATTTTAGTATTTAACTGGCGCTTAAATTAGTGCATTAAATAGAAAATACATTGTAAAACAAATCTTATTCCTCAACCTTTAAATCCCTTTAAATAACATGTTACATAATATGGCCATTTTATTTTCATGAATAACAGATATTTAATCAATTAAATTGAAAATTCTGGCCGCGCTACATATTACTGCTAAATACAACCTAGAAAACAATAATTTATAAAAAGGGAATATTCAAGAATAAAGAAAACGTCTTCTGCTACTCTTACGATAGAGCAGCCGGCGTCGTGGCTTGGAATGGCGATGTTGTCAGATTGATCAATAACAATGACTTACGCTCTTTCGCGGCGAAATCCCAAAACGGACCATGCGGTTCACTGATAACTGCTCTTAAGCCTAAGATATCGTAAGGTTAACGTTAATTCAGCTTGAGCGCTGCGATTAATCAAAGGTTGCCAAGCCAGGCACTATTTTAGGTGAAGGATTAGCCAAATATACTTAATTTTTTCTAATCTAAAACTGGATTCATAAAGTTAAAGGACTGGAAAACGATATGAGAAACTTGCGTAAAAAAATATATTGTAATAAGAATAATACTAAGAATTTCAAATATGAACAATTTTTGTCAACGATATTTCAGAAATTTGCATGATACCCCAATCAACATGTCAGACAATGTAAATATCGTTAAATTAACTAAAAACTTTATTATTAACGAATAAACCTTCACGAAAACAAATAATGATCAGCTGATGACTTTTATCTCTTTCTAACCTGACAAGAAAAGCGACATATTTTTTAATTGACTTGTTACAACTTATGAACTCTGATTGCTAATTTCGGATCCTCATCTTAAGTATCTTTATTGCGACTAAGAATACGAAAACATGACCATAAGCTGTCTCTATTTTTAAGCAGGTCTAAAGCATTATGGAGAATACGGGCATTAGAGATGAAATGTCTGTCCCTACCGATGCCGATCGAATAAGCAAAATACAATTTTTATAACTAAATATTATATTACTATACAGAGAAGGAAACAAATTTGTAACTATAAATTTTGATGATTAAATTCTGTACAGCAAGGTATTTTCGTTTGTAAACAACATGAAGCATAAAATATAATTGTCAATAATGACAAATAATGACGTGTCAATATTTTAAATTTGCCCTTCTCTCTAATACACTGGATATCTATTTCGTTTCGATAGAAATAGTCGTCTGTTTTTCCTGTTTCATTACCACTACAAAATTGCAATAAAAATAACAGGTTCTATGTATGCTATATAAGCTATGAAGCGCTTTTATTCTTTCCTCCGTCTAACTATACTGGGTGGTGCATCCGGTCACGACAAATAGATTTTCACACGTAAATTGCGAGGTGGTCAAATATTCGCTCCCGTATTTATTTAAGCTCGAAAGCTTTATAAAGACTATAATAAGAATAATGCATTTTTAGTTTAATTTTTGATAACAGTATCTTCAAAAACTCCTTAAAACACCCACAATGCTGACAAATGAAAATAAACTTTGACAGAAATGAGGTTGCAAAGTGCTTTCATTGCATTTGTTTTTACCAAACCCTACTGTGACAAATTTCACATTTACAAATAAAAATTTAAACGGGCGCATTAGAAATTGTAATTGAAAATATATCGAAAACGGTTAGTCGGAGCGACATTTACGAAGTATACCTTTATTGCTTAAAAATGACGGAGAAACTGATATTTTTAATGAAAATATCAATATACTAAGGCACAAAAAAGTTACATTTCTTTTTATGTATCCAGAGTACCGCAGAGAGCGCCCCCTATAATCAACATCAAAATTATTAACACATTCAAATTCCTTTCCACAAAAAACCCTGGTCACAAAATTTTGTGCAAAAATATTGATTCAAAAATAAGTTATTTAGCAAAATTGAAAATTAAATTTTTACTTGGACACCCTGTATCTCAGTTATTACCAGCTATTGAACTAAACTAAGTATTGCCAAATCGCAGTATTCTACCCAAGAAATCTGCAGTTTTCCTGTGTACCATTAGTTATGGAACACCCTGTATATATCAAAATGTTCGGAAAAGATGAGGGAATCAGATAAACCTAGAAATAATTCTCCAGGGGGAATATTTTAGAAAATATAGCAGAATAAACCAGACTTTTAATACAAAAAAAATTTGAGAAAAAATAGCGCACTTTCGCAATATTCTTTTGATCAGAAAATTGTTTACGACTCATCTCCATGGGAATACAAATCGATTAAGCCCACTTGGACCCATGTCACTTGAGACTTTATACTTTTTTCATTAATTTTTTTGACACGCTCGGAAAAGTATAGGCAAGGGTTAACTTGTCAGAAAATGTATTTCCCGTGACTTTGGGGGTCACGCAGATGCTGTAAATTCATTTTCAGACATGGCTCGATATAATTTTGAATTTATTTAGAATTTCCTATCTAAAGCGGTACAGCGCCTCTCAGCAACGCTCTACGGCATTTCATCAAATAAAGAAGTTATAGAAGTTATAAACTCCACGAAAAACTAAATTACTGATATTCCACTTTACGGACCCTATTGTCACCGTCTCTCTAACTATGGTAAAAGATCCAAATTCTTTTAAGCTTCATTAGAAATCTAAATCAAATTATAATTTTATATTATTAGAATATGATATTTAAGCATAGAATTTTATTATTTAAATGAGAAAAACTCTTATGAATCTTAAATTGAAAGTATAATCAAAATGTAAACAAACATACCTCTGGTCTACGTCTGAGCATTCTTGCAATAATTTCCTCAAATATGAACTCTGTATCATAAAACACACTGGTACGTTTTTACAATTAAATGGTCTTAAAAGAACTAGCCAGAACTAACAAATATTTAGAATTTAGATGATTTAAACTCCCAAGGAAGGTAATAAACCTATCTGAATCAATGAAAACAATGGGTTTGTTTGCCCTCCAAGCCCATGTTAACAGATGAAAAGTCACGTGGTTTGGATTGAGTAATTAAAATTAAACAGAATCGTACTCCAGATTTAAGCTAGCTTGAAGTCGGAATTTTCTTAATATATCGAAAACGGTATCTTTGGTGCACTATTTATTCTCATTATTCTAAAAGTTTTAATAAAAGTTTTCTTTAAAATCACTACGGGACCGAATATTTGATCATCTCGCAATTTACATGGGAAATCCCATTTATCCTATTCGGACGCACCACCCGGTATATCCGTATGATTATAAAAGTTGCAATGGATCCGAATCAATTCTGATTTATTTGCCTCTATGGATCAAATTTGACATCCCAGGAGAACAATGCATTATTCAATTTCAAGAGAGAAATTATTCTAATATAAAAAAATATTATGGCACCACAATCAATGCTATTCATATGAAATGAACTTAAAATAAATAAAAATTGGATAAAAAAAAACTAAGAACAAAGGGTCATTGATGTTACGGCAACACCTACACAACGCGATGTCAACGGTTACATTGAAGAATCTTGACCTACCCGAGGGAACAAAATATGAAATTCAAAACACTGTATAGGGAAGACATAAAAAGTTGTTTCTTTTTAGTGGGTGCTTTTCAGCACTCTTATACTTAGGAATTTACGATAAAATAGGAGGAAAGAATAATAAATTCGCATTAAGGAACATTCTAAGACTGAATTGAATATTATCCTAAGAATTTTGTTTGAGTGTCTCACTTATAATGGAAAAAGTCTATATTTTCGGTATTTCTGAATTGAATATTTTGAATTTTCGTGTGGTTACGTATGATTTCAGGGCACAACTATAAGAGTGATTAGAGATTATTTTATTTCGAAACTAATACCAAGTCGATGTGACATCTTTTAGAACGACCAATTACGAAAGTTCAATAAATCGGCATATCCAGTGGCGTGCGTACAAGCAATTTTATATTTATTTCTTTTTAACAATATTTACATCTAAAATACGCGCGATAAGGAACAAGCTAATTACCAAAAATGTTGACTGTTTAGCGGCTTCATTTAAAAAAAACACTATACGTTAAATACATGGGCAATAGAGACTTTCGAATCCTAAAAGTCCCCGGGGCTGGATAGAATTTATCCCATTCTTCTGCAAGCAGGGCTAGAAAACTTAGTGCCACACTTAGTGCCACACCTCTGCAGAATATATTGTGTTTGCATTGCCTGGGGCTATGTTATCGAAGCATGGAGAATGGCTAACTTAAATTTGTATCCCCAAGCCTGGATGAAAAACGTACACCGAGACCAAGGTTATCGCCCGACAAGCCTTTGCTCCTTTCTCCCCAAAGCTTTGGAGAAACTTAATGATAAGCATATAACAGACGGGGCGCTTATGGAGAAACCCCTCTATAAACATCAACATTAACGACCTTCTAGTGAAAACTAAAATTCCGATATTTAGTTTTGCTGATGATAGCACACTTATCTCATCTTTCTCTTTGAATGCGCAAACATCGGCTGCCGACGCATATCTTCGCAGACAGCATGAAGTATCACGCCTCAACAAAGACCTGGAAGAAATTTTGGCTTGGGGTGACAGTAGCCAAGTCGAATTTAACGCTAAAAAACCCCAGGTAGCAGTTTTCTCTAAAAAGGTTAACATTACAGAACCGGATATAGTCATGGACGGGCACGCAATCCCACTGGCTTCATCTATTAATTTGCTGGGCGTCAATCTGGGAGGAAATATTTCTTGGCATAACCACGTTGTGGCAATCGCCAAGATAGCTTCTCAGAAGCTTGGGGTACTCTTCCGAACCAGAAAGTTTTGCACACCTCAACAACTTTTGATACTACACAAAGCCCAGATTCGACCATCACTAGAGTACTACTCTCATGTCTGGAGCTCTGCACCAAACATACTCTTGGGCTGCTGAATTCCATCGAAAGGAGGGCTATTCGTCTGATCGGAGACCACGAGCTGACGAAGAACCTCGACAGCCTAGAACATCGAAGACAGGTTGGTGATTTGACTCTCTTTTACAGATATTTTCATGGAAGGTGCTCGGCTGACCTTGCCCTCTTAATTCCCCCCAGAGCGACGAATAGCAAAAATACACGACGAACCACTGCCGCCCATCCATATGTGGTTAAGCTTAGTACTCCTCGAACTTCATTATTTAAGAATTCTTTCATCTGGAGGACTTCATCCTTGTGGAACGACCTTCCCGAGGTCGTTTTTCCCAACTAATATAACCTCCAACGATTCAAAACCAACGTGAATCGCTTTTTGCGCACACGCAACACTCCCAGAATGCCCTAAAGGATTTTTCCTATAGTGCTTGTGTTTGATCATAAAAAAAAAATATGCCTATCAAACAGGGAAATCTGGTGAGACTGCAGGAATGGAAGCAATTCTTCATCAGAAACAGATTACCCTGAGCGTTTTCATCAATATAGAGGGGGCATCTGAAAACGTCTCCTGCATCGCGATGAGGTCAGCTGCCAGTGAACATGGAATCGACAAAACGACACAAAGATGGATTCACATGTTGAAATACCGGCATGTCAAATCTAGTTTACTCGGCGACTCCATAGAAGCCGTAGTAACACAGGGATGTCCCCAGGGAGGGGTACTCTCGCCTCTCCTATGGAACTTGGTGATAGATGAGCTACTGGCATATCTCGATGCTGAGAGCTTTTACGCTAAAGGCTATGTAGATAATGTAATACTCATCTTAGGAGCGCATCCCATCATATTAGCAGAGCTTATGCAAAGAGCTCTGAACATCGTGCAGCGTTGATGTATGAGGGTGGGTTTCATAGTTAACGCTGCTAAGACTGCTATACTACCATTCACCAAACAAAGACAGATAGGGAACTATAACGCCCTAAATATCTTTGGTGAACAGATAAACACAGTCAGCGAGGTAAAATATCTAGGATTAACCCTGGACGCCAAACTGACATGGAACCAACAATTAAATAAAAACTTAAACAAAGCAAAAATGTGCCTAATGCGGTGCAGGAGCTTAGTTGGGAAAACCAGATGATGCAATGGCTGTATGTCGCAGTTATCATCTGATGGGTCTGTAGTCTGGTGGACAAAAACACAGTAATTACGACAGCGAACAAACTTAACAGTTTACAGAGGCTGGCCTGCTTGTGTATCAGTGGGGCAATGAGAAATACCCCCACCGCAGCAATGGAAGTCGTACGGGAACTAACACCACTAGATATTCACATCAGAATGGAGGCTAACTGTAGCGCCTCAAGGATGATCACAAATGAGGAATGGACACAACACCCCGTAAAAATTGGACACACAAAAGCCACGGATCTAATCAACGATGAGCTCTTGGAAATTCAAACCGATCGTATGAGGGCAATATACGATTTCACAAAGCCTTTCAAGATTGAAACTGGAACTTTGATGAATTGACGAATAGTGCACCCCGTCGTTTGGCACACCGATGGATCAAAAAGCACCAACGGTGTGGGCGCAGGTATATTTGGGGAAAGACCCAGGATTGGCATAACCATTCCTCTGGAGAACTACGCCACAGTATATCAAGCGGAAGTTCATGCCATACAATCCGCTCAAAGTCTCAGGGGTCCCGAACCGGCCTATGGAATATCAAAACAGGCACCAAAAACAACATAAGGTAAATGGTCGAAAAAACAATACCTATCTCGATGGCTGCGTAGCGTCGTCTCGTAGAACGTGCACACAACTTTCCACATGACAGGCTTGGTAGAAGGTTACTGGACCTCATAGAAGGAACAAACATCTTCTAACAGGATCGGGGTACACAATAAGCCGGAAGGCTGCAGTGATAGAAGTTCCACCTTTAACCAACCAACCAACCAATACGTTAAATACAGTGGCATATTGTATTTCTTGTTACAAAATAAGTATAAATTAATTAATTATATTAAAGGACATCTAATAATTTATTCTTGCAATGTGAATAATTAGAAAATAATCAAACAGGTATAAATAAGAAAATTGCAAGAATAAATTATTAGATATCCTATGTACAAGTTTTTTTTATAGCAGAAAATACAGTACGCTACTGTTTCAGCGTATGGTATTTTTTAGATGAAACAGTTAAACACCTAAAATTTTTAAAATTGAAACAAGAAAGGAGATAAACCCACGAATATATACAGGGTCCGCAAACGAAGCGTGGACGGAAGATTAAATTGTTATCGAAGTACTTATCAACAATACGAAAACAATTTGAGATATCGGATTAAATGCGGCATGTTTTAAAAATATTTGACATTATACAGGGTGGCCCAAAAAAGTGTGAGAGCATAAAATTATATTTTTTTAAATGTGATACCCAGTATTTTATTGCATATTTAGGTTCGTATAACTATTGTTTATAAGTGCCTCAAATTCTATTTAATTTGGTTTTGTAGTTTCGGAGAAATAAATTAAAAACTAAAAAAAAAAGTTTTGCAGTCCTGAATAAAAAAATCAAAAAAAACAATCCAGAACTATTTTTTTAACCTCGGCATTGAGTGAAATTTATGACAAGAGGTCTAGAGATACTATGAATGTAATTGTGTTTATTTATTTTATACAGGGTGTTCATAATAAGCTTTCAAAAACCTCACATTCTAAAATAATTTTTCTCAAGTTTTTCAAATGGAACACCCTGTATATTATTTGGCTATTTGACGTAGAATTCATAGACAATTTTTTTTTGTAATACAAGCATATAAGTTATATCCAGCCGTTTTCGAAATAATTATAAATATCATAAATTATGTTGTTTAAATAGAGTTTTTATTGGGAAATTTTGTTATAGGCGACTAGACTAATAATTGTAAACTAAAGTAAATGTTCAAAATAGCTTCCTATTACTCTTAGAGTTTACCGTATTTTAGTTATTTCGATATAAATTTTAAAAGCCTACATTTTTGCTACTTTTATTTATTTAATTTTATTTTTTGTTCTTAATCGAGTTGCCATGATTTTGTTTTGTTTAAATTGTCACTATGACAGCCAAATAAAATTATTTACATTTGTTCAGTCATCGAAATTAATTACTAACTTACACAAAATGTCGAATTTTACAACTTTAGAAATGGTAAATATGATTTTTATACTGGGTAAATGTGCAAGAAATTGCCTCCTCGCGAGCCGAGTGTATGCTGAAAGATATCCAGATATTGCGAGTAAGCCGAGAAACCTTCGAGAAGTTGTTGCAAAGATTTGTAGCAACAGGAAGCGTTGCGTACACAAAAAGGATGATAATCAATAAACCCGTTATTAATGAAGAAAATGAATTAAGAGTTGCGTTGGCAGTAGAGGAAAATCATTAAATTAAGTAAAAGGAAGCTATTCGTTTACAATTATTAGTATAGTCGCCTATAAAAAAATTTCCCAATAAAAACTCTATTTAAACAACATAATTTATGATATTTATAATTATTTCGAAAACGGCTGGATATAACTTATATGCTTGTATTACAAAAAAAAAATGTCTATGAATTCTACGTCAAATAGCCAAATAATATACAGGGTGTTCCATTTGAAAAACTTGAGAAAAATTATTTTAAAATGTGGGGTTTTTGAAAGCTTATTATGAACACCCTGTATAAAATAAATAAACGCAATTACATTTATAGTATCTCTTGACCTCTTGTCATAAATTTCACTGAATGCCGAGGTTAAAAAATAGTTCTGGTTTTTTTTTTTTGATTTTTTTAGTCAGGACTGCAAAAATTTTTTTTTTAGTTTTTAATTTATTTCTCCGAAACTACATAACCAAATTAAATAAAATTTGAGGCACTTATAAACGATAGTAGTACGAACCTAAATATGCAATAAAATACTGGGTGTCCCATTTAAAAAAATATAACTTTATGCTGTCACACTTTTTTGGGCCACCCTGTATAATGTAAAATATTTTTAAAACATGCCGCTTTTAATCCAATATGTCAAGCTATTTTAGTATTGTTGATAAGTTCTTCGATAACGATTTAATCTTCCGTCCACGCTTCGTTTGCGGACCCTGTATAATAAATAATATAACACGGGCTATCATTTGCTGACCAAGCCCGGATGATTCCCTTCACCACTTTTTAAAATTTTTTAGTATGTTGACATTTTAACTATCAATATTCCTTGATTTTAAGTCGGTGTTAATGAGCCACGGTATTTCGTTGTTTTATTTTCTTTCTAATTTTTTAAATTTTAAATCTGATAATTGGACGAAACATGTAACCTTTTTAGCACTTCGTTAATATACAAATCTGTAATTTGTGATAGTTATTAAACATATCTCTTGGAGAAAATGGACTATTTCTTTCATTTTATAATCGAAGTGTTAAAATATGAATTTATTGAACTTTTTGACGATCAGTTGATCAGGTAATTTCCAAATGCATTGCAAATTACCGCCATTTTTTCTGGCTTTAAACTACTAAGTTATAATAACGTCTTACACTCATAGGTAAACAGCGGCAAACTTCAGACGGTTTAACCAATGATTGCCTCTGGGTTCACGGTGTTGTAGGTATAAATTTAGAAGGGAAGCTAACAAAATTTACGGGCTGAAGTCACGCTTGAGACAAATATGTCACATAACTCTTTTAATTGGTTGTTAGCATGCAAACCTACTTTCATAAATGATGTAATATATTTACTTGTTATAAGAGAAGGTTTGACAAAACACTATTCAAATTTAATTGCCTTGTTACTATAAAACAATTATTAGAGTTTACTAGTCGGGGATAAACGGGTATGATGGCTAGGGGTAATTCAAACTCGCCATATGTCCCAGGTCATACAAAGAAATATAGGCAACCTCGCCACAGAGTTCGGATGGTCCCCTTATAAATTTGATCAAAATCGTCAAATAAATTTAGAAGTTATTCATGAAAGTAGTTGTTAAGTTGAGTTATCACTATGTTATACACAGTGTGTCCCCAGACGGTCGCACGAACGGGTGAAAGAAACTACATTTTTTGAATTGAAGAAATTATTTTCAAAAAGAAAAACTGAGTGTCATTCCAGAATTTTAAATTCCTATTACTTTGCTATTTTGCATTATTTTCATTTAACAAACCACTACTCCTTATCATGGGCGTCATTAGAATGTTTTGTAGGGGGTGGCAATGATAAAATTAGTAATTTTATAAACTTAAAAACCAGGACGCCAGTGGTAGCAAAAAAGGGGAATCCCGTTGCAGGCGAAAGCGCCGGAGGCAAAATTTTTTACGAACCACGCCCCACGAACAAACCCAAAATACGCATCTAAATGTGGTCAATCATTTATAGTAAATACTAGAAACCCCGATGCGGTAAGGTATGAATTCAGATAACTTGACCGAAATTTTGGCGAATTCTCATTACACTTAATTTAAAAAGGGCGTAATTTTTTACTTAAGTCACAACAGACGAACAGAAGTAATTTTTTTCGAGGAGAGTTTTCCATTTTCTGATGAATTTTCAACACTTTTAAAACAATCCCTGTTTTATATACAAAAAGAGCCAAAACAAACCAAAAAATATCTCGATGTTTATTTTCAGGAACATTGATTGGTATGCTTATTTGTATTTTAATGGTGTTCTACGATTATACCAAATATGCAATAATTTCGAGATCTCCTGAGTGTCCTGGCCAGTTGTATTTCATATTTCCCGCATACGTTTTGATTTATTTTAAACCAAAAAGCTTCTCTCGACTGAGACGGGAGTAATGGGTTTTTAAGATCATTTTTCAGTTGAACAGAATCAAACATTTTATATTGCTGTCGAATATTTCTTGAGAAAACAATTTTGAATAGGATTAAAAAGGTGTTGTTGGTCAATAAATTGAAAAAGTTTAATTCACTGATGTCCGAAAATCTAGTTTCAACTTACTTAATGACGGTGCCTAAAATTTCTTTAGAAATTTTTTTATAGCAGCTTCGGCTCCGCTACCGCAGTCGGATTATTTTAATATATACAGGGTGTCCGGGAACATGTGAGAAATCTCCCGGATATGAAGAAAACACGTGAAAAGAATACTATAGGTTCATATAAACTTCTTTCGTATCGGCCTCCTCTTCGGAGATTTGGGCTCCCAAAGAGCACCAATGCAATCAAGTTTTTTACACATAATTATTGAATCACCTGGTATATTTCAATTATTTTTTAATATGATGTATACCAGGTAAGACCCGTCAAATTACTATCCAAGAAATTGTTGTGAATTACTCACAGCTGCAGGGACGGACTAGCTGTAACACTCATGGGCCCATTTTTTTTACGCCCTGTATGATGAGAACTTTGGACAATGTTTTTTACATACCTTTAACTATTGGCTAAAAATTAATTACTCTTCATTCATGTCGCTAATCCTAACCGTTTTCGGAAAAACGGTATTTTAATTATATCATGTATTTGGCGTATTTCAATAAAACAAAGATCTTTGTTCCGATCAAATATTCAACCTTTAAAATTAAGCTTTTTCATATTTAACCCGTGAGAAGTTATAGGACTCAGTGTGAATAAAATGACGTTTTCTCGAAAACGGTTGGGATTAGCGACATGAATGAAGAGTACTTAATTTTTAGCCAATAGTTAAAGGTATGTAAAAAACATTGTCCAAAGTTCTCATCATACAGGGCGTAAAAAAAATGGGCCCGTGAGTATTACAGCTAGTCCGTCCCTACAGCTGTGAGTAATTCACAACAGTTTCTTGGGTAGTAATTTGACGGGTCTTACCTGGTATACATTATATTAAAAAATAATTGAAATATACCAAGGGGTTCAATAATTATATGTAATAAACTTGATTCCATTGGTGCTCTTTGGGAGCCCATATCTCCGAAGAGGAGGCCGATACGAAAGAAGTTTATATGAACCTATAGTATTCTTTTCACGTGTTTTCTTCATATCCGGGAGATTTCCCACATGTTCCCGGACACCCTGTATATTAAACATTTAGATAATTTAAAAAATTTTAATATCTTCAATGAAAATAAAATATCAAAGTAGGCATACGACTCTAAAAGTTTTGTACTCAAACTGAGTTTTTCTTTCTGAACATATCTCCTAGATAAAAAGCACTTAAAATTACCAAGATTGATTGATTTTTAGAAATTAAAATTATCACATGAATTAGTTTCTATTCAAGCAGGGCTGAATCACAGACGATGAAGTTTTAACTTAAAAAGTTGTGACTTTTTCACGTATTCATGCGTCGATCCGGGAAGACAGTTAATATATTTTACTTTTATGTATATACATATGTATCTACTACATGAGTTATTATTCAGGTATTAAGTTTAGTTATCGCAATGTTTTTTCATATTTATTTATGAAGAGCCCCATATTACACAGTGTAAATTTTTTCATACTTTTATTTGTGTTTTTTTATCTATGTTGTATTTTTTGAAATAAATATACCTAAATACCTTGATATTATTTTTTCATTTTACATATTATCGAATGCATAAAAGCCTTAATATCTTTAAAATAGAATTAAAAATGCTAATAATAACGTGAATTCCCATAATCAATTTAAAAATAACTCACATCATGACATCACCGCCTATACAGGGTGTTTCAGAATAAGATGCTGATCCTTAACCTTGTGAATCCTTAGGTGATTTTAAGAAGAAAAGTTCAAATTAACATATATCCTTAACCTATCAACTTTCGAACTACAAGGCGTTAAAGTTTTAAGAAAAAAAACGTTTTTCTATCATAACTTTAACAAGACATTGTGGAAAAATATTATGTACGACACTGCTTTTTCTGTAGATAAAAATTATTTTTAGAATACTCATTCATTTTAGGCCACAATTAATATCTTGCCTTTTTATCGTCCGACAAACAGTTTCCGACAAAAAAATAAAAAGCATTAAATGCACATTCGCTATGTGCCTATGGTTTATTTAAAAATTAAATTAAAACAACTAACCTATGGCTATGGTTTCTGACTAATCCAAATAGAATAGTTCCGGATGCACGAACGATTTCAGGAACTCACAGAAAGTTCGGGATCTTTTGAAACAAAAAAGTACTTAAAAGGGACACACCAAACTACACGAACACCGGAAACCGAAGAAGCTGTTTTAAATTTAGTGGAACAAAACCCTAATATAAGTACCAGTCTCTTAGCACGAGAGTTTTTAAATCAACATTAGCGTAATCGATTGATATGGCGCAGAGGAACACAATCGTGGCCACCTATATCCCCTGATCTAAACAGTCTAGATTTTTTCCTGTGGGGACATCTGAAAACGTTTGTTTTATAGAGCATCCCAATAAATACTGAAGAGGAGTTGAGAAACCGCATAATAGTTTGTTTCGACACTATCAGGAATACTCCAGGAATTTATCAAAGGGTACGAGACTCAATGAGGAGAAGAGCTGAAGCATGCATTCTTGCAGGTGGTGGCCACTTTCAACAGCTAATCTAAATTATTTTCGTTTTTGTTCACACGTTATTTAATGTTAGTTGTTTTAATTTCATTTTTAAAAATAAACCATAAGCACATAGCGAATGTGCATTTAAAGTTTTTTATTTTTTTGTCGGAAACTTTTTGTCGGACGATAAAAAGGCAAGATATTAAATGTGGCCTAAAATGAATGAGTATTTTAAAAATAATTTTTATCTTGAGACAAAGCACTGGCGTACATAATATTTTTCCAAAAGTCTAGTCCAAACCCATTCAGGACGCCACTGGTTAAAATTTTTTTAAAAATTTCTACACCAAAAAAAGGCTATTGATGCTTAGAGGGCATGTGTGGAAAATTCATAAAAATAGCTAGAAAGTTGTTAAAGTTATGATAGAAAAACGATTTTTTTCTTAAAACTTTAACGCCCTGTAGTTCGAAAGTTGATAGGTTAAGGATATAATATGTTAATTTGAACCTTTCTTCTTAAAATCGCCTAAGGATTCACAACGTTAAGGATCAGCATCTTATTCTGAAACACCCTGTATAAACTACACTACTAACTATGTTTTTTCGGTTAGAGCTATAAATTTTTACTATATTATACAAAAATTGATAGGTTTTATATTCCATTCCAATTTAGAATATAAATTTGTTTTCTAGTTGAAAAAGTATATCCTTCATGAATTTTAAATATCACCTTCATTTTTTGCATTGTGCACATTAATTTTTTAAATAATTTATTTTTTAAGTGTTACTTAAATATTTTATGTGCTTGTATAATCGATAATTAAATATCATGAAGATAATGTAATAAACAGGGTAGCTATTTCAAATGTCAGTAGGCGATATCTCGACAAACTGTTTATAATATTTAAATGAAAATAGGGACATAGGCGGGCACATTAAAACCCGAATATCTGACCTTTGCTCATTTTATCAATTTTGAAGGTTGTGGGGTAACTTTATACCTTTGCAGATCGACAAGCGAGTCTATATCTCCGACGGAGAAATTAATATCTTTTAAGACATGGTCGAGTAATGGGCGTGCCATTATTATTTTAATAATGTAATAAAAAAAGGAAATTCTTCAATAATTGCAGACATGGTTAATCGATTAATGGCGATTTTTCAGTTTTGGTCGTATTAATGTCAAATACACATGAAATATAGTTTTGCGACAAATTCGCAAAAAAAAATTGTACATACCTTAAAATGGGGTGACTTTGACCGCTGGGGTGAATTTGACCAAAAACATAAAAAAATATTCATTGCGGTTTTCTTGTGTCACCCTGTACATTTTTTGGAATTAGTGCTAATGATTAAAATGTATGGATATCTTAAAATAAACTATTAAATTGAAATAAATTTAAACAATATTTAAAGGAGGTTAAATACGCGATATTGCCAAGTATGGAAAATTTGTTTAAAATAATATTGTTAAACTTTACTATCTGGACAATTAAGGAAATTTTAATTTTTGGTATTGTGTCATTATTTTAATTATATATTATATAACAATACCATATAAGTCAAAATTTAAAAATAAAAGCTGCTAATATTGCCAAAAATTTGTTTTTGGTCATGTCATTCCATTTTTTTACTATTTTGGGGTGAAATTGACCGCAGAGGTGAAGTTGACCAACTTGTAAAATCTTGTTTCCTTTTGCTATAAACAGCTTCTAGTCCGCACTCCGCAGCGGCTTTTTTAGTTTGTTTCGAACTGTGCGAGTATAAACATAGTTTTAAAATGCCGAGAGTGTATAGGCGTAAATTGGGTGCAAAGCGATTTAAAGACTACACTCAGGAAACTTTAGAAAAATGTTTAAGTGAAGTTGTAAATGGACAAATAAGTGCAAATAAGGCTGCGAAAAAATATAAAATTCCTAAAGGGACACTAATTAACAAAATGCATGGTCGACACATTAAGAAACATGGAGGCCAAACTGTGTTTATGGCTGCTGAAGAAGCTGACTTTGTGGAAGGACTGGTTACTTGTGCAAATTGGGGTTTTCCCCTTAACACTCTCGATTTATGTTTAAGCGCAAAGTCTTATCTGGATCGCATAGGAAGAGAAACACGGTTCAGAAATAACTTACCAGGTAGGTTTTGTATTTCCATAAGCACTTGGCTTCCTATATTTATTATTTTTGTTTTTTCAGGACCTGATTGGGCAAAATCTTTTTTATCACGCCACAGACACATTTTAGCTGAAAGATTGGCCAACAATATTAAACGATCCCGTGCTGCTGTAGATGTTGACGTGCTATCCTCATTTTTCGACGAACTTTCTAGAACACTTGAGGGAGTTAAACCAGAGGCGATTTTCAATTATGATGAAAGCAACTTGAGTGACGACCCTGGCAAGAAAAAGCTCATTTTTAATAGGGGTGTTAAATATCCAGACAACATTATTAATTTTTCAAAAAGTGCGGTGACCCTAATGTTGTGCGTTTCTGCAAGCGGTGATATGCTGCCACCATATGTTGTGTACAAGGCGGCAAATTTGTGGGATTCTTGGCGTGAGGGTGGCCCAAGAGGCGCTCCATGTTGCGCTAAAAAATGCTGTGCAAAGGGAACCAGGTACAATCGCTCCATGGTTGGTTTGACGCCATTTGTTTTAGCGACTGGTTTAAGTCTTCCTTTTTACCTCACGCTAAACTTATAGAAGGAAAGAAGGTTCTACTAGGAGACAATCTTTCTTCCCATTTTACAAAAGATGTCCTGAAATTGTGCCAAGAAAATAATATAGACTTTGTATGCCTTCCACCAAATGCCACTCACTTGTGCCAGCCACTCGATGTAAGTTTTTTTGGACCGATGAAAGGTTACTGGAAAAATATATTACATGACTGGAAAAAGAGCAACCCAACAACTTCTTCAGTTGAAAAGAGTGTGTTTCCCAGGTTATTAAAAAAATTGTTTGATGAATTAGCTCCCGTGGCATCCAAAAACGCTCAGAGTGGGTTTAAAGCCTGTGGAATTTTTCCTTTGTCCAGAGACAAGCTTCTGGACAAAATCCCTAAAACGACAGACACCCCTAAGGAAAGCGGGGTCGGAAAAATAATAGTTGATTATTTAAAAGACCAACGAAACCCAAACAAGCGCGATGCTACAATAAAAAGAAAAAAATTAAATGTTGTGCCTGGGCGGTCAGTTGCTTTTGAAGACTCTCCGGAGAAAATCGATGATGATGATTATAATAGCTTACCTAGCGCCAGTGGGATCTTAAATGTTAAAAGAAAAATCTGCGAAGAAAGTGACGAAACAGGCTCCGATGACGAAATAGACAAACCGAATCAATTTATTTTCGAGGACAACATCCCAGAAGAGTTCGACAATGGCGATCAACAAATACAAAATGATTCGTGGGTAGTTGTAGAATATCAGACAAAAAAAACAAAAAAGCATTTTGTCGGGCAAATTGCGTCAATCAATAGTGATGAAGCATCAGTTAAGTTTGTCAAACGATCGAAAAATGACAGATTTGTCTGGCCAAATGTTGACGACATAGATGTTATTTCGCTTTCTGATATAAAAAAAAAATATGTAACCCCATAGTTTGTCGTAGGGGGCAACTATTATTTGATATTGACATGACAAGCTTTAATTTTCAATAAGCCGAAGATATTTAGTCATAATTTTTAGGTTCTTTCGGGATAAAAAAACTCCTTTTTTTGTTTTATTTTGATGATTTTTAATATTTCTATGTTTTGTGTTCATGATTTTATTTTAAATATATTTTTAACATAAACTCAACAGTGTTTTATGTGGTCAAATTCACCCATATTGCCCTGAAAATAATTTTAGCATGCTAAACTCATATACGGTCAAGTTCACCCCAAATGGGGTGAACTTGACCAAAGTCACTATTTTTTTTTTTAAGTCATAACAATTTTTTTTTTGTAATTTTAATGTAGCATACTTAAAGTGAACACCGATACCCATAATATACTTGCATATACAAAAATGTAGCATAATTTAAAATATGATTTTTATAGAGTCAAAGTACAAAATCGGTCAAAGTCACCCCATTTTACGGTACTTTATTTATCATTTTCACCTTCTTAACCTTCACTGTCACTAACTTGTATTATAATGGGTTCAATATCCTCCCTCATACAATCAGTTCTCCAAAACTTATTTTCTAAATCGGTGACATGTCGACAAAACTTTTCCAAATCGACTGCTGTCACTAAGCCAATTGCTTCGTCCAGAAGTTCCCTTAGTTTAGAGATACTAAAATCCCCTGATATATTGTGATCTCTAATGAAATGTTTAATGTGAACCTAAGACATCTCAATATGATTTAATTAGCACATATACGGGGTACTCTTAAAGGAGTGTGGCCGTATTGCCTGATAATTTTGTCCATCACACAAGAGGTTTATGACGCTGGGCAAGTTCAAACAATTCAAAGTTCCTAGATGCTAGATCATGATTTATCCTCTTCGTAGCTTTCGCTCAAGTGGCAATTTAAATACATTAATTTGCGATTTCTCTTCACACACCCTGTACACATTGCTTCACAAAATATGAAGGGTTTTACCATGAGTATATTCATTCATTATCACAGTTTTAAAACAACGAACACTTTTTAAAATACTCTTGCCCTTCCTATCACTAAACAAACTGGATGAAGCATCGCCGAACAAACCCGGCATAATGGGCGTGTCATCATCCTCTGTCTGGGATATAACCTATCAAATTAGCATTAGCCACCTGTTACCCATGGTGACCGTTGATATTGCACCATGCTGCCCTATTTTTAGATTAGAAGTACTTCAACAAAAAAATATTTCATTTTGCAATTAAATATTAAAACAAATAGTATGAAAAGAAAGATTTAAGAATATTGAAACTATAATAGAATATTAATTTCTTATATAATTATGACAATTTATTTTAAATGGGTAAATTTAATTTTAGGGTTTACTTGGTAACATTTTGTTAAAATAAAATTTAATATATGTTAACCCAAGACATTTTCTTGCGTGCATTCCTTTCGTAGCTACAGATAAACTTGTCCACCTGTACATACGCGGAAAGAAAACCTTACTTAGTTAAAACTTAAAAAAAAGTTAAATTTACTATAAAAATAATCGAACTAATCATAATTTATGACTCTATATGTGACTGTAATAGCTTTTATTAAGAAATACCATTAAATTATAACAATATTTTGACCCAAATATTTAGTAATAATTACACAAATTTTTTTTTCTTTTGAATTAAAAAACATTTTAAACCAAATGAAAATATAAGTCAATAGTGTCCTTCTAAGACTATTTGTCCGAACCGGTGTTGTCATATTGCAAGACAGAATTGTAAATGCACGTGTTTAGTTTTTGACAACAAGACATCTGTGACCCGCGTTATCACTTATTTTTCAAACTTTTTAGACAAAAAAACTATAATTTTAAGGTACATACGTTTTATAATTACATGACATAAAAAAACACTAAAAGGATATTTTGCAACAGAACCAATAGTAGATAATATTACAGAAATTTAAAATCCCATCATTATTATCATCATCATTTATTATTATGAATTATTTCACAACAGAAAAAAAATCGGGTAATGCGACAACTAACAAAACGTCTAAAATTCGAAAACATCAACCACGTGGAATACTTGGCGACGTCACGTCGTATCAGCACCGAGGATCGAAACTTACTAAATGTTAAAGTGTCCCCAGAAAACGTTTCTAGATTCCATACTGGGGACTTTTCCACAGATCTGACAACGCTTTTTAAAGCGCATATCAATAGGCGCGTGGCGGTTATTAAAGCAAGGGCGAGACACGCGGTGTGATCTGGCATCACTGTAGTTTACTCTATTGACCTACATACAGTTGCTAAGTGAAACCAGATGGAGCGGCGTGGCAGCACGTAAGCATTTAGATATTCGATAAAAGAATATATTATGTATGCATTCTCTAGGACACCCAAGGAGTGTTAATTTTTTTTATACGAAAACTGTACGTCAAACGACAAAAATCAAGAGACGACATTTACTCAGCAAGGAATGAGAATTTCAAAAATAATATTTATTTAAAAAAGAAATAGCGTACCATTCTTTTCTTTTGTTCAAAAATACCGAGGGCAATCCCTGCACGAATTCATGAATATCACAGATATTAATAAAAAGGAGATTTTTTAAAAATCTTTAACACCCTTTATCTCAAAAGTTAATACATTTAGGACATACATATGTTCACATGAACATGGACCTAAGAATAAGCTCCTTAAATGTTAGCATGTTATTAAGAAACACCCTGTATACTTCACATAGTATAATAATAAAGGGATGTATAAAACATCTACTCCGGCTCTGTCCGAAAAGATATACATATTATGATATTTTATGGTCACAGGGGTAATTAAGATTTTATGCAGTCAAAAGATCAACGGTATATGTTGAACTAAACTATATATTTATTATTTTTGACAGGTCACTAGTTATTCCGAAGACATGAAGAGGGGACACTTGGCTAAAGGCATCAAAGAGTTTAAAGCTACTATGACTATATAAATTGTATATTCAAATTCAACACTCAAATACTTAGGGCCGATATTTGAATGTGAGTTAGACCTTAACGTTATGGTAAACCTTAAAAAAACTATATTTTAAATTATTATACAGGGTGTTATGGAAATGACGTATTATATTTAAATGAGTGACTCCTGGGGTGTCCTAGAGAAGCGCTACATATTTTTTTTTAATCGAACGTTTAAAAAGTGGGGTAATTCACCCCTAAACCCACCGGTCACTATTCGGCACATTCATATAATATAATCATATTACATTGCCAAGCTGTGTAATCAACAAATGTTCAGGAACAATGTTGCCAACTGTGTAAAAAAAAGTAAAACTTTAGATTCTTATAAAAATAATATTTAGTTCGCCTAGTATCCAAATAGAAGTGAATCCAGGTGCCAATACACTAGCAAGTAATCCAGGGCACATACATCTTCAGATTTTTTTTTTCTATGGGAAAACAAATTAGTTGCACCTAATATCAGATTACACGCAAACACTAAACAGCACTTAATTATTTCGCAATAGAAATAATAAAACCGCTAATTTCTATGGGCCATTAACCCTTTACTAAAGATAAAATGAAGCAATTATGTTGACAGGAACTACCCTTTGAAATAATGGTCTCGTCCAAGGTGCACATTCAGAGAACTAACTTGAGCTAGCGCGGTTGCCATTTCCGAGAGTATAATTATACAGGAAACTAATATTATAGAAGGAAATTCCGCAATTTATTTATAAAACATCGAAAGTGGCAACGCTGTATTTTTAAATATTAACCCCAGCCGTCGAAAGGAACAGGCAACCCATAATCAGCTGTTTAAAGAAGCCGGCCGATTTTCACACGCGTTATCGGTTTCCTACTGTTTTTACCAGGTTTCAAGCAGATTTGTGTGTTAATACTTAAACCCGAGTTTAAATTATTAAGTTATTTGTTATTTTCGTGACGGCAGTACCCCAGCCCAGCAAATATCGATCGACGGAACCAACGTGTTATTTATTTTTAAAATTTTTAGATGTTAAATACATTATTTCCCAGACCACTCAGACAATAAGGGCGTATTTTTGTCTACACAGTAGCACTTTAAAATACTAATTCAGATTGAATGGTACTTAGATGTGTTATGTGATTTTATTGTGCCGGTTTGTTTTTGTTCAAGTTACCTAGGTACTTGGTATTTATTTATAAATTAAGTTGGTTTTAAATAAGTCCGAAAAGCTAAATAAAATTGCATTTTTTTTCTAAATGGTTAGTAGCATTTATAAACTTTTAAGTTGTCCAGATCTGACGGGTGTCATTCGAATTGAACAAATGAGAACATACCTGACTATTTAAAAACGTAACGTTGTACCCTGAAAAATAAACAACTTGCAATCTGTCAAACGGTTATTGACTTTCTACAGAGATTACCCTGAAGATATGACAACACTGTTCAAGGTTCAGTGACGTTTTTCGCCATATGTTGCTTTGTTTACCTTCCTGACAGGGGCACCACGTGGTCATTTTTGGTTTGACATAAGGTCATGTACAGGGCATATTAAATTAAAGCGCCATTTTAGGATATTTTTCTTCAATTTGTTTTAATCTCAGGAATTGCTGGTTTAAATACAATACGTCATTTCCATAACACCCTGTATAGGATCAATTGACGCGTTAAGTGAAAGATTACCACGTCCTTAAAGATCTGTTCCTTTAGATGTGAGTTCAACTTTGTTATTCTGTCAAACTTGTGTTAAGGACGATGTCTTTCTGTACCTTAAGGTGACTAAAATATCGCCCTTAGGAATTGAAAATAATTCAAGCCCTAGAGCTAATTTGAATTACTTTTTTCAATTACTTTACTTAAAATAGTACCCAGCGCTGGTTAATAGCCATTAATAAATCGATAAACCCGACGAGAAAATACATCGCAAGCTGAAAATTGTCGCATGAAACTGGACGTTTATAAAGCGTGCTAATATTATTTCAATAGTAACATTTGCCATATTTTTTAAATTTACTTTTTCATTCGACAAATATGAAAATTCAAATGCTGGTAGTTAAGCTGATAATTTAGTTTTAAAATGATAAATCAATGGATTTGGTATTTTAAATTAATTTAATATTATAGATTTTTTTTGGGAAATTTATAGCAATAAACGGATAATTTTATGAATAGACCTCATCTGATTTTGACGATAACTCACCGTTAAAAATATTCATTTTCAAGACAAATTTATTGATTGTAAGCGCATAAAAGTTATCGAGAATCTTGAATGAAAGCATGTTTAAAGAGCCCTCATAGTTTGGAGTGGCGATCGTTTTGACTCTCATATCTAAGTATACAGTGTGTCTCAGGATAAGCAAACCTGCAAGTCCACAAGTGGATCAGAGTCTCCGAAGTATCGGTAAAGGAAAAGCAATATCGTTTAAAACATGGTCTAGTCATGGGCGTGCTATTATTATTTTAAATAATGTAATAAAACGAGGAAATTCTTCAGTAATTGCATTTTATGTTTGAAGGTAGGTAACTATCTTTATCAAGGGTTAAAGAAATACTTTTTACAAGATGTTAATTTTTTAACATGAAAAACAGTTACATGATTAATTAATTAATGAGTATTTTTCGTTTTGGTCATATTAATGCTTTAGCTTAAGTGGCATTTTAAATATATTACTTTGTGATTCCTCTTCACCTACCCTATAAACATTTGCAATCACACGGATCTCTGTAGGTCTTTGCCACGAGTATACGCATTCATTATCACAAAGTTCAAAATTTTAAAATAACATCCTAAAACACGACACAATGAACAGGTATCTATAAAACACAATTTAACACAATATAATAACTATTACCCTTTTTATCACTACGCAACTGGGTACATCCATCAAATATCAGACATCGCCGAACAACCCCGATGGCCCATCGGATATCTCACGAGACGCATGCGCTATCAACTGTCTGAGATATAACCAATCTAATTAGCGCTAGCTACCTGTAACCATTGACAACGGACTATGTTGCCATATTTTTAGATTATAAGTACTACTTTAATCAAAAAAAATTCTTATTTTGCATTTAAATATCAAAATAAATAATTTGAAAAAAGGTTTACTAATATTGAAACTATAATAGAATATTTGTTTCTTATATACCTTTTACAATTTATTTTAAATGCGTAAATGTAAATTTAGGTTTTTCTCGGTAAGAGATTATTAAATTAAAATTTATTATATGTGACAACATTTTTAATGAAAACCACAAGAAATCACCAGATTTAAAATATTTGGGAAGAAAGGGCGTAAAGCATATTTTTTTGACAGTAGTAGCAAAAAAATGATAAAGCCGATATATGTATAATTATGTCATCCAGTCAAAGATAATATGATGATCAAAAAGACAAAAAGGTTCTCATTATAACCAAAAATATTTTTGGTGAGCAAAAGAAAAGGTGAAATGATGCCTAAAATATATTTTAGGTTAACAAAAAATATGCAAAATCACCAAAATTCATCAACCACCAAAAAATCACCAGAAATCGGACTTTCTTAAAAGCAGCACCAGATTACTAATAAAATCACCAGATCCGGTGAAATTTCACAAGACCTGGCAACACTGTTCCTTGCTGACTGAATCATATTTATCGAATGCAATCTTGCCAAGTTACAAATTAAAAAACCACAATCACAAAATAATTCTTCAAGAAGTCACTAAAATTTAACTAGATTTGAAACTAGGGGGTTAATTTATAATAATCTTATTATAGAACATTTTATTTCCATAATAAAAAAGCACAAAACTAAAAAACAAAATTATAAAAATTCGAAATTCCGAATGAAGGTATTTAAGGAAATTGGTAATCAAAAATAAATTCAATTTTTAAAATAATAATATTGGATGTAAATAGAAAAATCAATGAAAATAGTGTTTTTAAAAATCATTAGAGTGAGAAAAAAACACTAGATCTAGTGAAATTTTACTAAACGTGGCAACACTGTATCGATAGCGGGCCTTGTAACGTCTGGGGAGAAGAGGAAGGTAGAAAGGGCAAGCAAGCGAATTATAATTAGTGATGTGGTACTTGAGTACAAGAATGGAAGAAGAACTCGATTCTTTAATGTAGGTACTTGCTGTACTCGGATACTCGACCCGAGAATCGAGTACGGTTTTCGAGCGCGAAGTTAATGTAGACAACCAAAACTGCGAATTGCTATTGTCGCTTTTAACTTCGACACTCTCGGTCGATTCGATTTGGAACTAGTTTAACAGCAAAACCAAAACTAATTTTGCGTCTGAATAAGAAGCTGAGTAAAAAGCTGAGTAAAAACAAGAATGGAATAGGATGGATCCGACGTTTTTGTTAAAATTTTAATACTTATATTTAATTTTTATTCATTTTAAATCGTAAAAACGAAAAAATTTGAACAAAAGCAACTAATTTAATCACAATAAGAATTTAAAACTGTGATTATATCCAATTTTTTTGGCACTAGGCGATTTCTTTTTCGGCCACGTTTGTACTTGTACTCGGTACTCGGTAGTCGAATAAATACTCAAATAAGTACTCGATTCTTGAAAGTTCTCAATTCTTGTGTACTTAATTCTGAAAAATAACGATTCTTTACCAACACTATTATAAATAAATGAGTGACTCCTTGGGTGTCCTAGAGGAACACTACATACTTTTTTTTAAGCGACTGTCTAAATACTTGGGTCATAAACCCTTACGTTACTCGATGTGCTTTCCAATGCAACGCCTTATACATCTATTTTCAGATAACAAGTGTTCTAGGTCACCCGACGAGCCAGCGTTGCCGGATCAAAACGAAGGGGCTCGATCTCGGGCGAACGAGAACGTTGATCATTGGCCACGCGCCATGGCAACCATTCAGTACATTTTTCTCGGTCGAAGATGCATATCGCATCGCGCGAAAATTCCCACATGTTTATAGGTATTTTGAACGTTTGTTGTGTGAAATACTTTATAATAATAATTAATGTGATGTGATATCAAATTTGTGTAATATTACTATGAGCTGTGTTCCAAAACATACATTTTGTGCTGTATTATTTTTATGAAAATTTTCAAATTTCACTTTTGTTTCTAAAGAGTTTGAAAAACTGACAATGGTCGGGTCAAAGACGTCTTGTTGGCAAGAATTGACCAAGTGTTTGTTACAATTCTGTGTTGGACTATGACAACACCGCCTTACATGCGCTGAGCTTTCCTGAAATTTAACCTACGCCAATAAATTATTGATTTCACATAAACTGTTATCTCGCTTATTAATTCAAAGTACCATTTATGGTTAATTTCTTACAATTTGGTTTCATCGCAGGATTTATGGATTTAAATATAATAAGTCATTTCCATAACACCACACTGTATACTAATTTTTATCTCTATCTTTGACAATCTCGTTTCATTTTACCTTCTATTTGCAGTTTATGTAAATAAGATTGAAATAAGACACTTGCCGTCACAAAAAGTCCACTTTTGCGCTAAAACGAATGGATAAAACAAATTAAAATGCATCGAAACCCGACAACTGGCCTTTTTGTCTAAAATCTAACTAGGTTTAATTATAATTATTGGAAATGTGCGAACGTAAAGTCAAAAAAGTTCACCTGTTAATTGGTGATGTTTGAAAAATCGACTCCCAGTTGCACATTATTTTTCCAGTCTCACGACATTTATTAATTTTGAACTTTGTCCTTGTCTTAATCGATTTTAAGTTCATTTCCAATACTATAGAGCATTTATTTAAATAGTTAATACTGTTATTATCGGAAAGGAACATTGTGGTAAGAAAGTCAATTCAATTAAATTGCTTGTTGATATTGTTTCATTTTACTTTAACCACATTTCCAGCTACAAATCGAATAATATTACCGGTTTTTTCAATTTTGTCTGGTTTTATTACAGCAGGCGGATCACGAAACTCGATCCAAATCCATCGAACAACTCGGTACGTAATACGATCGAGTTGTTAAAAACCGCTTACGAAACTCGATCGGATTACATTCGGGAGTTTCCGCTTGTCGTTGCATTTTTCCTAAAAAGTGACATGGTTAAGGACTTTTGTTCACAATCTTTGAAAAATAAACAATTTACATTCTTAGGTGGATTGTAAAAACTTTCCAAAAAAATAATCTCCTCTGAAAATTAGTATAATTTTTCTTTGTCGTTTCCTAATAATTAGACAAAGACATTACGTAGCCTTCGATCGTTCGGAACATACTTTTTGACACTACCAGATTAACAACTGTCATATTTGTCTATTGTTATATAAAATTCCTTGTTTTTTTCCTGTGTTTATTCGGGTTAAATTTAAGTATTGTCTGTGGAAAAAAGAGTTATTCTTAACTCAATACAGTAAGACTGTGCCAAGTCTACCGTAAACTGGATAAAAATATAGACTTTTAAGTCATATCCGCACTCTAAAATATGGTCTAGTTTAGGATACCAAGGTCTTAGTCTCAATAACAAGAAAATTTAGTGAAGTCAACCAAGTTCTTCTAGTACCCGAAAGAATAAATATTTATGATAACCAATATAGTTAGTTATTAGGAGCAACATCATATTGTTGCTTCAACAATTGTGTTTGTTAATTATTATCAATTTTATTGTTAAAAAAGAGCAAAGAAATATTAAATATGGAAAAATTATTATTTTTCCAGACCACCAGATGATACCTTATACAATAAGGGCGTATTTAGTCTACAGAGTAGCACTTTAAAATACCATTTCAGATTGAATGGTACTACCAAGAAAAGGAAGCATTTTCCATTGATAGGATGTAACTGCCTGCAGACCGGTATCGAACTCTTTAGTTCTCGTCAGTACAGTGAAGGTGTACATCTAATACTTCACGCCGTATTATCAACGGTAGTCGAGAAAATACAACGCGCAGCGCCATCTCCTAGCAGCAAATGGCGGCAGTTGGTGTGACGTCAGGTCTCAGATCGTACTTACTTATTACTACTATATCTGGCCAATAACAATAACTAAGTAAATTAGTATAGGGAGCTAATTAATAAAAAAGTGTTGGTTTCAACATGATAATGTACCTAGTTATGTTAACTAAGAAGTAGTTAAAAATAAGAGTTAGTTATATTAAATAGATCATCTTATTCATCGTAATTCAGTTAAAACGAAAATTTGTTTTGTTAACTAGAAATTACATTTACATCAGCTAAAACTTTAACAGCAAGCTAAAATTAGTTTTAGATACCACTGCATTTTTTTAGAATGCGTCGATTGTTTGTTTTTCCTAATACATCATCTCGGTTACCTGTTTGAAATGAAAACAGAAACAGACAGAAGATAGAAAGAGATTCTACAGATAGAATTCCAATCTCTTTTTTGTTGTGTTTATTTTCGTAATAAGAGGCGTCACATTGACTTGTACATGTACAAAGCAGATAGATATACATCCATGTTTATTTTAAGTTTCAAGTCAAGTAAGTGGATAAGGTAATAATATAGACGCTAATTTCGTGGGTTTCAGTTGAGATAGGTATGTCATCTGAAATGTATTATTGTTGTTTGAAGGGAGGTTTTGTGTGATATTTATACTGACCTTGCCCTCTTAATTCCGCCTAAAGCGACGAATAGCAGAAATACACGACGAACCACTGCCGCCCATCCATATGTGGTTAAGCTTAGTACTCCTCGAACTTCATTATTTAAGAATTTTTTCATTTGGAGAACTTCATCCTTGTGGAACGACCTTCCCGAGGTCGTCTTTCCCAACGAATATAACCTCCAACGATTCAAAGCCAATGTGAATCGCTTTTTGCGCCCACGCACCACTCCCAAAGTGCTCTAAAGGATTTTTCCTATAGTGCTTGTGTTTGATCATAAAAAAAAACAAAAACACTGGTTTAAATTCTCCTGTCATCATGTCTGTTAAACCTAATGAAACTGTGAAACTATAATGGGATGTTTTGTGTGCTTTCCCGATATGTATCCTTCCAAGTTTAGTGGTCCTAACGGAAAAGAAAGCCTAAACTCGTTCTTTTGTTATCTTCTACTTATAACCTTAACAAATATCATCAAAAATAGTAAACTCAAGGAGTCCATTGTCATCGAGTAAATTGTATTGTATCGAGTCGATTTTTCAAATATCGTAGGCGATGTTTGAAACATTCGATGGAAACCACAAGGCCAACACTCCATTCATAAATCTGTTGGAAAGTGAGGTTGTGATTGTGTGACATGTTATTGAAAATCAGTAATGATAGTGGAAGAGAAACAAAACATGTTTGTCTCGATAATGGCAACAATGTTGAAGTCTGGTTAAATCCAATAACGTTTAAAAGGTTATGGAGCGGCCTTTCTCGTTTCCTTCCAGCGGAGCTAGTCTGGGCAAAAAGCCCGACAAGGGCGTATAATTTACTTTGAGATTCTTTACGTTTAACTATATTACCTATTCAAAAAGTGTAGTTTCGAATATTAGATATTTACAAAAAAGATAGAAATATTGATACAGTTTTTATATACAGTGTGTCCAAGGATGGATTTAACTTAGCATTTATGCTTAGCATCAATATTTTTGGTGTATTCATTACTGGATGATACTCTCCAGATATAAAAGTGTATATTTCTAGCCAGATTGTCATATTTATCACTAAGGTATCTTGCAAAATCCCAATTAAAAATTTGTAAATTTGACAATTACAACTGGTTTAAGGTTAATCCGCAATTGCTCTTAAAATAAATATATTTCCTAATAATTTTACTATAAACTGTGAAAAGGATGAGAAATCTTTAAAAGAATATTATTATACTTAAAAGTATCAAATAAATCGTGAAATAATCCAAGTGCACTCTGGTCATCTATCTTTAGTTTATTAGTTTAGAGTAAAAGGGCCATTATACCTAGAGCCATGACCACTGCAACCCAAAGGTGTTTATTTTTTACGGGCCCAAAAATTTATAATAAATAACCATTAAACTTAAGAAGTAATTACTGTAATAAGATCAAGAAAGAAATACCACCTTGGCTATTGCAGATTGATATACGATACTTTAATATTTTTTGAGGGTAGATGAATGTTACCATTGTGATGTATAACTGGTTTTCCACTGTCTGTAATTTATAAAGTAATAATATGTTGTGAAACGATGTTACATATAGTTATAGTAGCATATTACTTTAGTAATGCACACACAAGCCACTAAGGCATATTGTACACTAAAGTGATTAACTAATAAATAAATAAAAATAATATGTACCTAAACAAGTTAGATCAAATAAATAAAAATAGATAAATAAATTATATAAAACCTGTCTTCACGTACTTGTTACACTGCAAACGTTGTTTAAATATAGAAAAATAAAGATGTAAAATATTTTGACGGGACTGTTCCTTCCTTCAGTATTTTATTCCCATGTACATTACCTCCATAATCTTCTTTTGTTAAGTGTTTCTCACAAATGACTGTTGTATCACCTGGACTAGAATAATTCCTTCTAAGGGAATGTATCCAAATTTGCCGTAGGCTACGACCTTTTAGTATCATAACGAAGTGGATAAACATTTGGTACATTCTTAAACGAACCGAATTTTCATAGTGATGCAAACTCAAAATCAAATTTCTAAATATATTTACTAACCTCTGAAATTTTTATTTAACACCATTGCATCTTCTAGTGAAGCATTCGCACATGACTCAACAATCTTGTAAATGCAAGATTTATATGAAGAAATAAAGCAACTCGACTGCTTTTTGCCCGGACTAGCTCCATGGACCGGTCCATAACCTTTTAACCGTCAGTAGTTATATCAGAAATCATATCAATACAATCATATTAAAACATAACCATACTTACCGAAGAAAAGATAAATCCTTGCTTAAATCATCCACTACTTTACAAACTATACATGAATGCACCATCATTGTTTATAATAAAGACGATTCATCAATACTCACAAAAAAAATAAAAACAACCAAAATATATAAACAGTCCCTTAAAACCAGTTAGCAGTGACCAGCAACACTATATTCTTTACTATAATCCGATCCATTGATAAAGTTTAACCTTGTGCGGTAGAGCGTAGTAAACTTAACTTGATGTTGCCAGAGTGCAGTCGGTTTATTTCAAACTTTTATGTATAATAATATTTTTTTTCTAAATCTCTCAAGGCCTATGCACAATTTATAGTAAAAGTATTGGGAAATAAATTTATTTTAAAAGCAATTGAGGATTAACCTTAAACCAGTTGTAATTGTCAAATTAACAAATTTTTAATTGGGATTTTGCAGATACCTTAGCGATAAATAGGACAATCTGGCTATGCTGCAAACATAACAGCAAGGTGGGGAGTGCACTTTTCCATTCCTTGCGTCGACTACAAATATAAACAATTCTATCTGGAGTTTGTAAGATCTTTGATGGAAACAAACCCGAACAATCGAGTTTCGTGTTCCGCCTGCTGCTTATGTCGATAATAGTTTGTTCATGCCAACTATTTTACACAAAATTGTGTGTATAAAGATTAGAGAACATATTGTAAATACTGCTTATAAATGCGTGTCTAATTAAGGTCAAGGTTCCTGTTAAATTTATAAGAGTTAACATAAAACGGAGCATAAAGAGTAGCGACGCTGCCGATAGTATGCCATATTAATAGGTACAAGGTCCATCCTCTACTTATCTTAGCGTTGAATGACCCTAATTAACGGAGAGAATAGTTAGAGCCCCAGTGACCCTGCGGGTTGATTTACACGTTTTCTAATTTGAGTGGTATGTTCCTGAAACCTTCGGCTTCTGGGACAGATCCTTCCGAAAGCCCTGATTTGTAAGCAAACATGCTTCAGGTCGTACCCCATCTATTAGATTCAATATTTGGTTCATTATTTTACAAGCCGCACACTTCCTAACCTTGACATTTTAGGATTGTTTATATTTATACAGGGTGCACCAAGTAAAGTGGCCTATTAGAAGTATCTCGAGAACTGAATGAAATTATATTTTGGAAATTTGGTTGTAGCTATAAGAGATGTTTTTTTACGTTCCTAAAATATTTTTGACGATGCGGTGTTGCCGGATCATACTGAAAGTGGTAGCAACTTCGGAATTTTAAATGAATTACCCTATATATTATATTTTTTTGGAATCTAGGTAAAAATCTAGAATAGTTTACTGTATAATATCATATACCTATATTTAAGACTTTTTGAATTATAAAGAATTTTATGATTTTTTAACGCCTTATCGAGACCTGAAAAGAAAATCATATCTTTTTATCGGTTACAGCTAGAAAGCTGATAGTTTCTTTCACAAGACCATCAAAATTTTATTATTTTGAATAGTATTTATTTAGTTTTATACAGGGCGTCTCCATTACAAGATTTCTGAGTGAGATGAATTATTGCAAAAATCTTCTTTTTTCAAATGGGACACCCTGTATTTGATATGTTTTGCTAATGGAGGATCTAATTTTCTATCTAATGATATTAAGTGTTCCTATACCTATCTTAAATATTTTCGGACTTATAGCGAAATTTAAAAATTATTTTATAAAAATATATTTTTTGGTAGTTGGCTGTGGAATGGATTCAGAAACAAAATAATGAAAAATCCATTTGACGTTATGTCTGAGTTGTAAAAAAAATAGATTTATTAACTATTTTTTTAATAAATAAATAAACAAAATTAAAATTATGCATCAACACCAATAAAATAACTAATAACTAGATTGTTGGCTCTTAAATATCATGAATTGTGGTGATAACATGTTCATTTGTCACTTTTTTCATTTCTTCGCCTTCTAGATACCCCAGAGCTGTTCTTAGTCGATTTTCTAAATCTTTCCTTGTTGTGACTGGTGTCTTGAATACTATTTCTTTAATCCTACTATAAAATAATCTCTAAGCTCGAATAATGAAATAAATAGTGAATTAGTAAATTTTTATTACAATAACACAGACATAACGTCAAATGGATTTTTCATTATTTTATTTCTATGAATCCATTCAACAGCCTACTACCAAAAAATATATTTTTTAAAATAAGTTATAAATTTCGCTATAAGTCCGAAAATATTGAGGATAGGTATAGGAATACTTAATATCATTAAATAGAAAATTCGGTCCTCCATTAGCAAAACATATCAAATACAAGGTGTCCCTTTAAAAAAAAAGAAGATTTATGCAATAATTAATCTCCGTCAGTAATATTGTTATGGAGACGCCATATATAAAACTAATTAAATACCGTTCAAAATTAGAAAATTTCGATGGTCATGTGAAACTATTGTCAAAATTTCAGCTTTCTAGCTGTAACCGCTAAAAAAATATGATTTTCTTTTCAGGTCCCGATACGGCGTTAGAAAATCACAAGATTATTTATAATTCAAAAACTCTTAATGATAGGTATATGATATTATATAGAAAACTATTCTACATTTTTAGCTAGATTCCAAAATAAATATAAGCCTAAGCAAATAATTTAACACGAAAAATACCATATATACACCATGACTAACGAGGCAGGGTATTACTTTTCGTAACTTTTACTTGTATGAGTTTGACCCCCTCCAGACCGTGATTCTTTATCCGCATTTGCCAGACGTTCCGGTTCATATCTGGACTAACACTAAAACTTGAGAGGAAGTTTAAGTTTATGGTTAATTATTTAAATTCGGAAACCCAAGTTGAAAGATACCTTCGTGTTCAAAAGTAATGCTAGTAAATAAATAATGAATACAGAACTAATCGTTACTGAGGTTATTGAACATCAAATGGGGCTCAACATTAGAAATATTGTCTCGAGTTTTATTGTTAGTCTAGATATAGTTTGTGGATACAGCTTATTATATTTAACTGTGTGAATCCCTGTCATAGAAAAACAATACATACCGTTTTTTTATCGATCGTCTAAAAACTTGGTAGATGACCCCGAAAAATCAGAGCATATAACGTACACCATTCATTTGACTGATGTTTCAATATCACAGACATAGAGGGTGTGTGTGTGTTAAATGGGTGACTCCTAGGGTGTCCTAGAGAAAGTCTACATACTTTTTTTTTGTAATCGAATATCTAAATACTAAGATAAAAACCCTTTTACCCACATACTGTCGCGCCGTTCCACCTGGATTCAGTGAGCAACAATGTGGGTCACTAGAGTATACTAACAGTGTTGTCAGATCACACCGCATGGTTCGCCCATGCTTGGATACCTGCCGCGTGCGACTATCGTAGCTTTAGTATGTTTCGAGACTCGGGGATGGGCGTAGAGGGTTCCACGTGCTTGATGTATACGAATCTTAAACGTTTTGTTAGTTGTAGCATTACCCGATTTTTTTTTATTCTGGTGTGAAATAATTCATAATAAGAAATATTGTTGTGATTTCAAATTTGTGTGATATTACCTATTGTTGGTTCTGTTGCAAAATATACTTTTTGTGATTTATTTTTTTATGGAATTTAATTATAAAACGGATTATAAAATCGAAGGTAAGAGAGTATGTACCTTAAAATTATAGTATTTTCTTTCTTGTTCGTCTTGTTGTCAAAAACTGAACACGTGCCTTTACAATTCTGTGTTGCAAAATATGACAACACCGCCTAAATAAACTATTGATTGCGAACGTCCTCAGTAGAGGCCACGTAAATTTTCAGATTTCATATAAAGTGTATATTTCGTACAATAATTAAAAGCGCCATTTAAGGTTATTTTTGTTCAATTTATTTTCATCTCAGGATTTGCCGATTTAAATATAATAAGTAATTTCCATAACACCCTGTATAATATAAAAGGGGAGACAGAACATTCCATTCATAAAACACCATTTATGTACAATTATACACAGTTCTACAGTTTCAAATAAGTTAGAAGAAGATGTGAACACTGTAATAAGGTACGCGTTGAGATAATTTCGATCTAACATTATTCATAAATAGGTAATCGTTGTAGGTATTTTTTATAGAGATTCAGATAATATAAAGAAATAATCCATATTTTTGCAATATTTACTTAAAATATAGAATTAGCCTACACCACTGCTTTATCTAAAGAAACATACATTATTCTCACTTCCCGACGAAATAATAATCCGGGGTTAGAATAGTTGAATTGTTTGCACACTGACGAATCATCGTAGATAGCTAATAAAAAGCGATAAATAGTTTTAGTTCGAAAAGACACTAAAAATTAATCCAAAAACACAATAGATCATAAACAAACACAAGAGCTGCAGCCCGTAAGCGTGAACAACACCGCCGCTGACCAATGAATGAGAATGCTAAACTTCAGGGTCCGCTGTCTCTTGAATTTGCACGTGCTGAATTTGAAGGTATATCTGAATTAATAAATAAGGTATTAAATTTACAAGTTGTAGCATTAACCATTTTTGTTGTCCGGTTTCAACTTTGTTATGTTAGCTTTCGAAGTGTATTAAAGAAAAATTTTTATTGTGAATAAATGCAAAATAATAACAATTTATTTGTTTAAATAGTTCTAACATGCTCGATCGAATTTTAACAAATACCGTTTTAAATCCTTTTATCTGCAACAAACCCATTTTACGAAAAAGTGTTACCTATTAGATCAGTAGTTATTAACTATTTTCGATCGCAAGTCACGAAGAGCGCGGGGAATGCACCAGCGCGACTGGTCGAGGCGTCTACAATCGAGCTCGGTGCAATGTGTATCATTTAAGTATTTAATAACTACCGATCTAATAGAGGATAAAGAACAAAATTGTATTTTTTTAAATTAGCTTAAGATGGAGGGCGAGAATGTTAAAAATATTTAAACAATTAAATTCTCATGACTCCCATGACCCGCGCTACAAGCCGTTGACAGTATGTCCCATCTCTACAAATTATAGTTCACGAAAATATTACGTTAAACGATGTCTCGCCGCTCCCATATTACGTAAAATCTAGCTGTGACCTTCATAGTTCTGAATAGAGCACAGTAAAAGTTCAAGGTCAGTTTTCCAATTTTAAAAATAGCTTATGGAAATATCATAAAGCGAAAATTTATACATATAGAAAAACTTGGATTTTAAGTTAGTTCGGTGTCATAATAAAGCAAAGATGCTATGGTGTTTACAGCGAACCTTTTCGCCAGATAATGTCAGTCTCACGTGACTGTCTGCTTATTTTTTTTTTATTTTTATAGGTTTGTATGAAATTCCAGGACAGTCCTTAGAAATCGTAGTTAACTACTACGTGTATTTTGTATAGTTTATTTTAAAATGAAACAAGTCTAGTTATATTTTTTAAATGCATTTTTTATTTTTTAAATTATCTTAATATAATAAATAAATAATAAAATAAAAGATACAAAATTATTGAATTTTTTTATTATTTATTTATGCAAATATATAAAATAAAGTCATTATCTATAGTTAAATATCTAGTTGGTACGTATCTTGACAGAACGATAGGAAGTATGTATCTACATGTATGTCCATCTTTACCTATTGTAAACTAATACAGTGTATCTATGGATCGACATGTTGCCTATATGACGGCGACAACATTATGCGCAAGGCAACTGACGAGCAACCTTTAAAAATATGGCCGGTAACCCGTTCGCACCAACCCATTTTTTTACTCATAAACTTTTTATCAGCCCGGTGAGAATGCTTATGGAGGGGGGGTATCGAAACACGTAAGAAAGCCATGAAAGTGATGCTAAGTCTACTCTGGTCCATACGCTCACAACTGCAACTACGCTAATCTTTATATATTAGTATGCATTAAGTGTCAATATCAGACTTACGTAGTTATATCTGGAAGCCATAAAGTGGGCGTGTTTAATGAAGGCGATTTGATCTTGGGCATATTTGTCTCGCTTTACCGAATGGGGACAGGTTGATTCAGACAGAGACATACATAAAATGCGAACAGGCCGAGTTGTTAAATAATTATACAAGTCAATTTTCTTCGTCTGGCATGGAAAATAATCAAGCAACATATGAATGATATGTAAAGTGAATGAAAATGGCGAAAGCGAAGCGTCCTTAAATTCTAAAATAATTTTTAATTTTCTAATCTTTTCGCGAGAAACGTCGTTTCCTTTTTGGTGCAAGTGAGTAATTTGTAATTGAAATACTCATTTAGTCACCTTTACTGAGAGTAAGTATCAATAATAATTTCTTCTCATAAATCATATGGGGCTAAAAAATATGCTCGGACTTGAAGCCTGAAATATTTGCTAGGACCTAGAGCCCAGTTGAAGATGGTAAAATATTTTATGTAAATTATGATTTACATAATCTTGTGTACATTTTCGTCGTTTTATAGTGTTAAAACTAAAACAATGGCATCCTCCAGCAGGCGTAGCTGTGTGATATTTTTTGTTATGTATGTGGCGAATACACTTTGAAAGAAAGTAGAAAAACTATTTCTGAATTTGTGAAATGGTCTTATCTTGCCTATTTTGGCGTTCATTTAGGAGATCAAGATAAATCCTGGGCTCCACATGTGGTGTGTAAAACATGTGTTGAACATTTGCGACAGTGGACAATTGGAAACAGAAAGTGCCTGAAATTTGGTGTACCAATGGTTTGGAGGGAACCACATAACCATTATGATGACTGCTATTTTTGTCTCGTTAATATTAAAGGCATAAATAGGAACAATCGACATAAATGGACATATCCTGATCTAGATTCTGCAAGAAGACCTGTACCGCACTCTAAGGAAATACCCATTCCAACCTTCAGCAGTCTTCCTGAAATCTCGGAAGATGATACAGAAACATCAACGTCTGATGAAGTTCAAAGAATGCAATCAGAAAACGACAGCGAATTTGAAGCAGATTTAACAACTCCTGAGTGTTTTAATCAACAAGAACTGAACGATCTCGTGAGAGACCTATACCTCTCAAAGGAGTGTTCTGAATTACTTGCATCCAGATTAAAAGAAAATAACCTTCTTTATCCAGGCACTAATGTTACATTTTATCGTAAGAGAGGAAAGGATCTGCTGCATTTTTTCACTCAGGAAAATAAGCTGGTATTCTGTAACGATATAAAAGGACTCCTACAAAAAATAGGTTTGCCAGAATACACTTCAGACGATTGGCGCCTTTTCATTGACAGTTCAAACCGTAGTTTAAAATGTGTCCTTTTACATAACGGTAACAAATATGCCTCAATTCCTATTGGACATTCTACTACCATGAAAGAGGAATATAAAACAATATCACAAGTTTTGAAACAAATTAAATACGAAGAACATCAGTGGGCAATTTGTGTTGATTTGAAAATGGTGAACTTTCTCCTTGGACAGTAAAGTGGATATACAAAATACCCCTGTTTTTTATGTCTTTGGGACAACAGAGGTAAAGATCCGCACTGGGTTAAGAAAAAATGGCCTTTAAGAGATACTATCATTCAAGGAAAACAAAACGTAGTGAATGAACCTTTGGTTACGAGAGAAAAATCTTACTACCACCCTTGCATATCAAGTTGGGGCTTATGAAGCAGTTTGTGAAAGCGTTAGATCGAGATGGAAATTGTTTTGGGTACTTGTCAAGTAAGTTTTCTAGGATTAGCACGGAAAAACTAAAAGCTGGTATATTTGATGGTCCTCAAATGAAACTTATGAAAGATCCACAGTTCACCACATCAATGAATGAGGCTGAATCTAACGCTTGGGTTTCATTTGTTCAAGTAGTTAAAAATTTTCTTGGAAATCACAAAGCAGACAATTACTTAGAATTAGTGGAAACTATGCTTTTCATATTCTCGGTTCTAACATGAGTATAAAAGTTCACTACCTCCATAGCCACTTAGGTCGCTTTCCAGAAAATTTAGGTGACTGTAGTGAAGAACAGGGAGAAAGATTCCATCAGGATATTAAAACTATGGAAGATCGATATCAAGGACGATGGGATAGCCACATGATGGCCGACTTCTGTTGGAGCCTTCAGCGAGACTACACAGGTAAACTCCATGCTAGAAAGTCGTATAAAAGAGAATTTGTAGGTGATAGTGACTAATATGAGTATGAATGTATGTTAAGCTACTTTTCATAATAAATATTTAATTATATATGTTTTTGTTTTGTTACTGGCAATAGTCATAGTTGTAATGTAAATTATTACAATCCGATCCTTTCCAGATAATAATAACAAACGGTCATAAATCATGGGATGGCCCAGGTACTTTTACGGCAGTCATTAAGTTATATCCATTTTTCTTGAAATAATCTTTACGGATTATTCAAAAAATATAATTAATACATATTTTATAGGAAATTGTACAATCAAATATTTACTATAATAATTTGACTGTACCAGGGTGTTTTTTAATTGAGTGCCGATATTTGCTTGTGAATCCTTGGGTGATCTTAAGAAGAAAAGTTAATATTAACATATGTCCTAAAGCTCTTCATTTTTGAGCTACAGAATGTTAAACAATACCTTTTTTATCGTAATTATAATCACTCTTAGATATTTTTATGTAATTCTGTACACACCCTTTAATCATTAAGGAGCATTTATGATTTAACAGTTTTTTAAAATTTTTACCACTGACATCCGTACGGGGTATATCCGCCTGGCTTCGTATGCATTTCCGTCTGCAAGCCCATAAGTTAAATGCATGTCAGCTAATTCACTGCTTGTAAAATTTACCATTTTTTTTTATCAGATTTTACGTCTTACTTTAATAATAATAATAATTTAATAATGAAAAATCAACGCCAACCCTATTGTCTTTATGGAAAGAAACGTCACTGAAGCTTTGCCCAGCTTACTAATTTTTGTTTTTATAATATGCTTACCGTTTTTCTCTCTTCAACCATTCAACATCAAGAATGTTCCTTATGAATGTAGAAAAAATCTGAGTACGTCACTGGATTCTACATAAAACTACAAAAGAAATATTTTATTTCTGTTCGTTAATGGTGTGTACAAAATTTCATAAAAATATCTAAGAGTGATTATAATTATGATTAAAAAAGTTTTGTTTAAATTTTAACATTCTGTAGCTCAAAAATTAAGAGCTTTAGGACATATGTTAACATTAACTTTTCGTCTTAAAATCACCCCAAATTTTTGGCTTGGGGTGACAGTAACCAAGTCGAATTTAACGCTAAAAAAACCCAGGCAGCAGTTTTCTCTAAAAAGGTTAACATTACAGAACCGGATATAGTCATGGCCGGACACGCAATCCCACTGGCTTCATCTATTAATTTGCTGGGCGTCAATCTGGGAGGAAATATGTCTTGGCATAACCACGTTGTGGCAATCGCCAAGATAGCTTCTCAGAAGCTTGGGGTACTCTTCCGAACCAGAAAGTTGTACACACCTCAACAACTTTTGACACTATACAAAGCCCAGATTCGACCATCACTAGAGTACTGCTCTCATGTCTGGAGCTCTGCACCCAAACATACTCTTCAGCTACTGGATTCCATCGAAAGGAGGGTTATTCGTCTGATCGGAGACCACGAGCTGACGAAGAACCTCGACAGTCTAGAACATCGAAGACAGGTTGAGGATTGAACTCTTTTACAGATATTTTCATGGAAGGTGCTCGGCTGGCCTTGCCCTGTTAATTCCGCCCAAAGCGACGAATAGCAGAAATACACGACGAACTACTGCCGCCCATCCATATGTAGTTAAGCTTAGTACTCCTCGAACTTCAATATTTAAGATTTCTTTCATCTGGAGGACTTCATCCTTGTGGAACGACCTTCCCGAGGTCGTTTTCCCAACAAATATAACCTCCAACGATTCAAAACCAACGTGAATCGCTTTTTGCGCACACGCGCCACTCCCAGAGTGCCCTAAAGGATTTGATCATAAAAAGAGAACCAAGGATTCACAACCTTAAGTATCGGCACTCAATTACAAAATGCCCTGTATAGTATTCGTCCGTGTATTAATCAGCACATTATTTATTTAAATTTGAACAGAAACAATTATAACCCAAAATTTCCAATTACAATACCAAACTTAGTTGACTTGCAGTCTTTGTTCTAAACCGCCCATTGATGATTTTAAATACCCTTGAATGACTAACTCTATACTTGTTTTTTATTAAAATTATTATCCGCTACAATGTTTCGGCTGGCAATAAAGCTAATTTTTCTTTCCTACAAAATGGTTACGTTTTTATTATCGTTGAGGAGCGTTCCGATAAGGATGTGAACTCAAATAAATTGTTTGCACTACATTGTTGCATTTTATATGAACTTATGGACGTGACTCCATTACACTTTGTAGGTATGTTTTATATTTGGAAGAGCATTCATTAAAAGTTTAAAAAACTATTAGTGGTAATATAATAAAATTCATTATGGACCCAAAGTTATTAGAGAGAAACAGAAATGTAGTTTTAACCTTAACACCCTGTATCTCAGTTAATATCAACTTCCGGATATAGGTAAGTATAATTAAATCCTAATATTTTTCTACGTCTTCTACGGTTTTTCCATGTACCATTAATTAGCGGACACCCTGTACCGGGTGTCCATTTTTGGGTAGTTTTACGGGGTATCTCCGTTATTAGTAAAGATAGAACGATGCAGTTTTCGCAGCACTTTTTTGTCAAACAGAAGATGTCGTAATCATAATTTTTCTAGGCCGCCTTGTTTTTGATATACGGGATGTTTTTGAGAATTGTGCATTTTGGGACACCCCCATATCTCGGTTACCCCGTTACGTACCAAAAAGAAATAAATTATTCTTTTTCTAGTTTTTTACATAGAATCCAGTGATGTACTCAGATTTTTTCTATATTCAATAGTTTTCAAGGAAAATAAACAAATTTGCTTATTTTAAATGGGTCACCTAATATATTTTTTAATAATATAATTTGTTTTGTAACAAGCTTCTCAAAAATATATAACACTTTATTTTTAGTCTTAAGATTGCCATGACGGATATTTAAAACAAACAAAAGAACACAGTCCTATGTGTCATAATAATAAAATCTTCTAATTCTGTGAGAGCATTGAAGTTCTCTAAGTTGTTTTAAAATTTCTAATTAATAGTGAAAAATCAGTGTGTCCTAATTATGGCAGAGCATGTAAACTTTAAAAAGTACGACATGCTCTTTTGTTATATCCAGTGTAACGAAAATGTAGATGGAGCATTAGAAGTGTATCTACATAAGCCCTTATGTAGTAATTCTATGAAATTTAAAAATTTTCTTAAATTACTTGTAGATATCCCGAAAGACGACAACCGGATAAACAAATTTTTTCAAGAATAAAATCAAATTTAATTGAACACAGTTCATTTTTTAACCTCGCCCTAAAATCTACCACAAGCACAATCGCGAGAATGATGAAATAAATATGTTAGCTTCATTTGAAACAAATTCAAGTAGTTCTTGCAGAAAAGTTTAAGGTTCGGTCGGAATAATTAAATCAAGAGTGCAAACAATCCTAAAAAACACAATTTTAAGCCATATAAATTCCACCGTTTACAAATCTTACATCCTGGTGATGCACAGAGCCGTATAGAGTTTTGCAATTGGTATTTACAAAATCTGAACAGGGAAAACAATTTTGAAAAAACCGTTATATGGTCTGATAAGGCTCATTTTACCAGTGCTGGCATGTTTAATCGACAGAATACGAGGTTCTGGTCTCAGGAAAATCAACATGTAATATTTCCAGCCTTTGGCGTTGGCGTTTCATGCTTTATACTGAATAGCAAAATAGTTTAAAATATATTTGAAGGAAGCCTTAATGCAAATAAATATTTGGAAATTCTGGAAAACGTCGTGCTAGAAATAATAGAAGATGTGCCCTTAGCTGGTCTCAATAACTTGCATCTTCAACGCCCGCTCACAATGTCCAAAAGGGCCTACCTAGATAATATCTTCCCAGGTCGCTGGATTGGAGCTAAAAGACCTGTAAGATGGCCGCCAAGGTCACCCGACTTGTCGGTTTTTTTAATTTCTTCTTATGGGGATACGTTCAAAATAAAATTTATTCCATTCAGTACCAAACAATGGCAGATTTAAGAATTGCCATTGACAGAGCTTTTAGGGAGTTACAAACGCAGCCGTATATTATTTTTAATTCATTAAGGCGAATAAGAACCATGTGTGAAACATGTCTAAGGCATAATGGAGAACAATTTGAGCAATATTTATGAGGTAGTTCAATAAATTTTCTATTTTTGTGCCTAATATTTAATCACACCATTAGTTTTTATTTTTTTTAATGTCCGTCATGGCTTACTAAAAAAAAAATGATATATTTTTTAAAAACGTATAGTTCTGGCCTAATACTAAAACTAAAAATAAAGTGTTATATATTTTTGAGGAGCTTGTTACAAACTAAATTATATTATTAAAAAATATATAGGGTGACCCGTTTAAAAAAAGCAAATTTGTTTATTTTCCTTGAAACTATTGAATGTAGAAAAAATCTGAGTACGTCACTGGATTCTACGTAATTCTACAAAAAGAACATTTTATTTCTTTTGGATACGTTACGGGGTAACCGAGATATGGGGCGTGTCCGAAAATGCACAATTCTCAAAAACCATCCCGTATATCAAAAACAAGGCGGCCTAGAAAGATTCTGATTACGGCATCTTCTGTTTGACAAAATAGTAGCAAAGTGCTGCGAAAACCGCATACTTCTATCTTTACTAATAACGGAGATACCCCGTAAAACTACCCAAAAATATACACCCTGTATAAGATATTAAATTTTTAAAGTTCAGAAACGTCTAATAGTTATCAATCGCCCCATATAAAACATTGATCTTTGCTAAATAGAAATTTATAATCACTAGCGATTAGTGATATTTTTTCACTTCACTTCCTAAAGAAAATTATATCGGATCTATTTTTAGAAGAAGCAGTTATTTGAGCTCAAACAAACGTTAATTAAAATTATGTCTTTTTGTTGCCATCAAAGTTTGTTACCAGCATTATTTGTTAAACAACGTAAATTCATTTACCTACTTAATTATTTTGCTTATTAAATTTAAGCAGTGTAATAAGTTACCGAACGATGTTATAAACATCAGCGTGGAAATGAAGAATAAAACTCCTTATCTACCCTTTTAGGAGGTCTATTTGCACGAAATCTCGGTCTTAAATTTAGTACTTTCTCTACGACCCTGCAGTGGCGGCTTCGGAGAGACAGCTAGACTGTGTCATGGCGCTACCTTAAAAAGTTATTAACGGTATAGTCTATTACAATATCATCTTAGTTTGTGAGAATTGACGTACATATGTCAAATATATTTACCACCACCTACCTAATTGACCCTCCAACTTAGTTAAATTGATTAATTTTGACTGGCTAGCCAGCGGCGATTGTAAATTTTTTAAAAAGTGAAGAATATATATTTTTTTAAATCAGAATCAACTGTTCTTCCTTAATAATAACTCTAGGCTAATCTTCTAAAACTTACCAAAACAACCCCTTGTGTTTTATCCACACATTCTTCTTAGTCATAAAAACTTCAAGTGATTAATCGCTCTAGCGATTCACTCGAATATTAAACTCATTGATTTTTCCCAACACTAGTATTATAGCACAGAACCGGTCCTAGCCCCGATCGTCTTTTCGTTTTTGATTAAACACGTGTGCACTATCAGAGTTTGTTTTTTTAGTGGGTTTTGTATTTTTCAGGAAGGATTTTGTCATTATTTTCTGTTTATTAGACATTTTGGTAGTATATTGTCGGATATTGTGTACCTATAAAGCGTATTTAAACGTAAGTAAACATTTTTTTATTGTTGAACAGTTTCAATTACACAAACATGTTTTTTTTTTTTTTTATGATCAAACACAAGCACTAACTATAGGAAAAATCCTTTAGGGCACTCTGGGAGTGGTGCGTGTGCGCAAAAAGCGATTCACGTTGATTTTGAATCGTTGGAGGTTATATTCGTTGGGAAAAACGACCTCGGGAAGATCGTTCCACAATGATGAAGTCCTCCAGATGAAAGAGTTCTTAAATAATGAAGTTCGAGGAGTACTAAGCTTAACCACATATGGATGGGCGGCAGTGGTTCGTCGTGTATTTCTGATATTCGCCGCTCTGGGCGGAATTAAGAGGGCAAGGTCAGCCGAGCACTTTCCATGAAAATATCTGTAAAAGAGAGTCAAATCACCAACTTGCCTTCGATGTTCTAGGCTGTCGAGGTTCTTCGTCAGCTCGTGGTCTCCAATCAGACGAATGGCCCTCCTTTCGATGGAATCCAGTAGCCGAAGAGTATGTTTGGGTGCAGAGCTCCAGACATGAGAGCAGTACTCTAGTGATGGTCGAATCTGGGCTTTGTATAGTGTCAAAAGTTGTTGAGGTGTGTACAACTTTCTGGTTCGGAAGAGTACACCATGCTTCTGAGAGGCTATCTTGGCGATTGCCACAACGTGGTTATGCCAAGACATATTTCCTCCCAGATTGACGCCCAGCAAACTAATAGATGAAGCCAGCGGGATTGCGTGTCCGTCCATGACTATATCCGGTTCTGTAATGTTAACCTTTTTAGAGAAAACTGCTGCCTGGGTTTTTTAGCGTTAAATTCGACTTGGTTACTGTCACCCCAAGACAAAATTTCTTCCAGGTCTTTGTTGAGGCGTGATACTTCATGCTGTCTGCGAAGATGTGCGTCGGCAGCCGATGTTTGTGCATTCAAAGAGAAAGATTATAAAAGTGTGCTATCATCAGCAAAACTAACTATCGGGTTTTTCGTTTTCACTAGAAGATCGTTAATGTAGAGTAAGAAGAGAGTGGGAGACAATATGGACCCTTGAGGAACACCGGCATTGATGGTGAAGGTATCTGAGAGAAATCCGTCAATCGCCACTTGCAGAGAGCGGTTCTTAAGAAAGCTAGACAACCATGCACAGAATCGACTGGGCATACCATAGGATCGCAGTTTACTTAGAAGCCCCTCATGCCAAATGTAAAGCCAAAGTTTATAATCATTTGACATAATTTTATTGGAATGATATGTTTTGAATTGTATCTGTATGCCTCATGACTAAGAGATTACGGAAGTTAAATAGAAAATTTATAAATTAAAAAAATTATAAAAAATAATATAATGGCTGTAATAAAGGGAAAATACTGTTTCGTCTTTTAGTATTTTGTTTGGACGGCAATGTGGCCATATAGTAAACATTCATTGTCATGCCATTTTTGGCAAATATCAATCATCGTTATTCACTGGTAGTTCGTAACCGTAACGTCAGGGCTGCTACCAATGGCATTAAAAATATGTTACTTCTTCTTCGGATGGTTAGGAATAGTATATTCCACAACGATGTGCAAAGTGTTTCATTTTTTGCCAAGAGAATAGGATGGTATAACGAAGCTCGTAGCGCTGATTTGAATCATTTCTCGAGACAGGAGTGAAACTTTCTCATTTTATTTACAACCATACCTTTTAAATGCAAGTTGTGTTTGTTGTGACACATATAAGTATGTGAAAAATTATAAAGTAAGACCCCTTTATAACCACAAGTTTCGCCACAGTCCACAAATAAAAAAAGTCAAGTCAAGTCAAATAATTTTGGTTATTCAATGAATGCTGATATTTACCTGGATGGAAGGTGACATTTACCCGGGCGGAAAGCAATTACTTTCCACCTAAAATGTTAAAGTTAAAATACATTTCTTACAAACTTTCAAGTATTAAGTCTGAAATAACAACATTATACATGGTTGTAAGTAAATTATTTATTTCGCTTTTCTGAACGTTAGGAGTCTGATTGTAATAGCAATTGCTCTCGTATTACTAACGGTTCTTTAAACCAATCAGAATCATTCTCACAAAATGTCCAAATTACCACAGCCAGCTTATAAGAACAATAATTGCTAAATCAAATTTATTCTAATTACCTATAACGGATATTTGAACAGGTTATGTTTAACTGTCTTTTTTCTTCGAGAATGTCTTTAAAATTCCAGGCCCTACGAGTGAAATAGAATTTAAATATACTGTTAAATATTGTAATTCGTAAAAATTTATTTATATGAAAATTACTCTCATACATTAAGCTAGTGGTGTTGTTTTCGATTGATTACATCGAAAACAATACCCCTAGCTATCGAAAACAACCCTTCTAGCTATTGAACACCTTCTTTTCTTCTGCTAGCTATTGAACACCTTCTCTTCTCTGCTTCTAGCTATTGTAACCTTCTTACAACGACAGTATTGGAATAATATGTCAGTCTGCCATTCGCATTGTTCCGAGTTTAGTTTTAAAAATGTCACGTTTTAGAAAGGAATCAATCGAAATAATTCAAGAAAAGATCGCACTAAAAATAGCAAGCAATACGTCTGGTGTCAATTTATGATGTTTTGTGAAGAGAGAAGGTATGTTTTTAGCAAAGCTTATAACATGAAAAAACAAAACGGTGACGATACAAAGATTTTACAATAAAAACAATATAGATTTTAACAGCGAAGATACTTCAGCAAATGTGTTATAACGAGTATCAAATCAAGTTTGATCCATTTACGAATATTGAGTTTAAAATGGCTCATGAGGCGAAGGCAGAAAAGAGAAATGTAAGTTCAGCATTTTTAAAATATGATGAATTTAAAAGAATTGTTGATAGTTGCGATGAAAGTACTCCCGATTCGTGATTCGAATACAAAATCAATTTCGTCATATCTAGAAATGGATGAGGAATACCATAAGTTTGTTATTCAACAAATGAGAACGAATGAAATAGATGCCCAACCTAGTTGCTCGAAAATGTCAAAACCAACCTCAAGAGATTCTAGAAATTCCGAGTCAAATTGTAATATTAATTATTAAAGCTGCGTTGTTAATACTTATTAAAGTAAAATATATAATACATTATTGCATTTAACTTTTGTTAATTCGAGTAATTTTCTCCATAAATTACACTCCTGCATAAATATTTTCGGAAAATTTTTAAGCAAATCGTCTAAATACCCTCGAAAATTTTATACCTATCAATTGTAGCCAATCAGATGCTCACATTTTGACATATTGCTATGGAAACAACTTAATTTTTTCGAATATGCACCTAGCTGTAAGATTAATAAGTTGAAATCTCCCTGGGTTGATAGCTTAAATAAAATCATTGACGTAACATATTTTTAATATATACAGTGAGGACGTAAAGTAAGGAATAAATTCATTATCTCGCAAACTACAATTTTTTTAAAAAATCGCTCGGACCCTTCGATTTTGTTTTTCGAACTCGCATATTCTGACATAAAATGTAGATATACAGGGTGTTGCAAATAAGAGTGACACAAAAAAATTTTTTTTCTTAAATAGAACCCACTGTATATTATTGCATGTACGGATTCTTCGGAAAATCCTAAACATTTTTCATGTAGCATGTGCTATACCTTAGCCCAAGCGTTTTGGAGTTATTCTCATTCAAAATTTGAAAATCAGATATTTCGCAATCAATCAAGGCTTGCATTGATTCATGCACGCTGAGGAAAACCTGTAGTCAGCATGCGTGAAGCGCAAGAAAAGTCAAGTAGGCTTTGGAGTTATGATGCAAGAACCAAAAGAATTAATGTCAATTGTTACTGTTATTGTCAGTTTTATGTGTATTTTCCTAACGTTTTACTAGTTTTCAAAAGACTCATTTCGTTTTTTCATAACTAAATTAAATTAAAATGCGGCGCACTGAGAAACAGCGCATAGAGGTTTTGATGATGATGGGCTACGGTGATAGGGTTAGAACACAGCAAGAAACTTGTGAGTTGTTTCATCAAAAATACCCCAATCGTCCGCCAATATCACAATCAACAGTAAGCAAAATTGAGTACAAGTTTAGGCAATTCGGTCATGTAAGAGATGTCCCTAGATTTGGTCGTCCTCAAGTTGATGAAAATCAACAATTAGAAGTCTTACTGGCAGTTCAAGATAACCAGCATGTGGTGTCTAGGCAGGTAGCAAGTGACGTGGATATTGGAAAAACAACAGTTCTTAAAATACTGCATACAAATAAATACCATCCTTATAAAATGCAAGTTCTCCAAGAACTTTTGGAAAGGGACTTTGAGAAGCGCCTTGAATTTTGTGAGCGTTTCGTTTCGTAAACAGAAATTTTGTAAAAAATATAATTTTTTCCGAGGAGTCCACATTTTGCTTGAATGGTGACGTAAATACCCAAAATTATCGATATTGGTCCGATGTAAATCCACACTGGATGAGGGAAGGACACACACAATTTAATCAAAAGATCAATGTGTGGGCTGGCGTTGTCGATGACATTGTTATAGGGCCTTTCTTTTTTGACGGAAATTTAACAGGCGAGAGATACTTGAGTTTTTTAGAACAAGAAGTTGTTCCAGCCCTGGCCACCCATTTTCCTCAGTCCCGTCCCGATTTGCCACATCATAATATCTGGTTGCAACAAGATGGTGCTCCCCCACATTTTGCTGTGGGAGTTCGTACATATTTGGACGATACTTTTCCAAACAGGTGGATTGGAAGAGGTGGTTTTATTGAATGGCCGCCAAGGTCACCCGATTTAACACCACCCGACCTTTTTTTATGGGGATACCTTAAGGGAAAAGTATTCAAAAGCCAGCCTGCAAATTTAGATGATTTAAAAGATCGCATCCGGCAAGAAATTCGGCAAATTACACCCCAAATGGTTCGAAATGTTCAGCGAGAATTTGTAGATCGGTTAGGCTATTGTCAGTTGACCAACGGAAGACACTTCGAACATTTACTTTAGAAAAATTATTTTTAAGTTCACTTAACTGTTTTTTCGATAAATAAGACATTTTTAAAATAATTTTATTCTTTGTTTCCTCCATGACTTTTTCCACGTTTCAAATTTTGAATGAGAATAACTCCTAAACGCTTGGGCTAAGGTATAGCACATGCTACATGAAAAATGTTTAGGATTTTCCGAAGAATTCGTACATGCAATAATATACAGTTGGTTCTATTTAAGAAAAAAAATTTTTTTGTGTCACTCTTATTTGCAACTTTGATTGATTGATTTGAAACTTATCAGGCAAAACATCAAGATAGCCATAGTGGCCATATTAATTTACTATTCCTATGCAACACTAACACCATAGTCTGATGTCCCTCACATAAGTTTGGCCGGGTTTGTGCTAATTTAATTCTATTTTCAATAACAGCATAAAATTGGCTTGCCGAATCTCCCTCGAGCTTAAATTAATATTTCGGAAAATTTTCAAAATATTCGCACCTCTAAAAAATTTCCGAAAATAATTCATGCTCTATGGAGATTAAGAAGTGAAACAATTTCCATTGTCCTGAGAACAATTTTTTCTTTTATAAAATTGTATGTGATATATTGTATGTGTTGTGTTATATTTTGCTTACATTTTTTGTAGGTAAAAGAAAAGGCCGGATTTTATCCATCCATATAAATATAGGGTGTTATAGAAATTACTTATTATATTTAAACCGGCAAATCCTGAGATGAAAATAAATTGAAGAAAAATGACTTTAAATGGCGCTTTGAATTATTGTACGAAATATACACTTTATAAGAAATCAGAAAATTTACGTGGCCGCTACTGAGCACGTTCGCAATCAATAGATTATTGAGGCGGTGTTGTCATATATTGCAATAGAGAATTGTAAATGCACGTGTTCCGTTTTTGCCAACAAGATGTCTTTGACCCACGTTATCATCTTTTTCAAATTTTTTTGAAAAAAAATACTACAATTTTAAGGTACATGCTCTCTTGCCTTCGATGTTATAATCCGTTAATTAAATTCCATAAAAAAATAAAACACAAAAAGTATGTTTTGCAACAGAATGAACAATAGGTAATATCACACAAATTTGAAATCACATCACAATAATCGGGTAATGCTACAACTAACAAAACGTTTAAAATTCGTATACATCAAGCACGTGGAACCCTCGACAGCGTCATTCACTTCCTAGTCTCGAAACATACTGAGGTAACAATAGTCGCCCGCGGCAGTTATCCAAGCAAGGGCGAAACATGCGGTGTGATCTGACAACACTGTTAGTATACTATTATTGCTAACTGAATCCAGAATGAATGGCGCGACAGTATGTGGGTAAAAAGGGTTTCTAACTTAAAGTATGTAGTCATTTCCATAACACCCTGTATAATATAAAATATTGCACTACGTTTAAAATGTGCCATGTCCATGGATTTTCCCATCAAGCTTTTGTGATATGTTTTCTATACAATATCATCCGACCCTGATGAAACAGACATCGAGAACACTGGAGAACATTTTACAAAGTCGGGCGTGATTATTTACTTTCCCCCAAGTCAGTACAAAATGAAACAATGTGGGCAAACAATTTAGTCGGATTAACTTTCTTATCACAACATTCCCCAACTCTAATAAAAGTGCACACTATTAAACAAAAAAACAATACTAGACATTCAACATCGATTTCATCGAGGACGCACAAAGAAATTTAATTCCGTTTGGAATGTCTGAAGAAAAGGGATAAACGTTGCCAGCAGGGGCGCAATCCTGAAGGGCTACGTATGCTGTAGCATCTTCCCCAAGATCAACTGGTCCATTGATAAAAGATTTGTGTGGTGGCAGCTCGTGGCCAATCTCATGGGGGGGTCATTACGAAAAGCGCAACAGGGAATTTTTCTGTGGCCACGCCCTAATTTTGGCTTATTTCTAAATACGATAAAAGAAAATTCTTTTTTAAACTGTTTTAAATTTTAGATTAACCTTTCGGTCTTTAACATTTGAAAAATGAGTTATAACACGCTCATTAAAATTAGAAATACTGTTTATAAACGGCTTTTCTATACCAAGACTGTCATTATTATTAATAATTAATTCGAGCATTGAAAATTTCTGAAGTTTCAGGAAGTAACAAGTTGTTAATCAAAGATTGCCGTTCTTTCTTTTGTAAAAACCGTGACGATAGTTTCGATCTGTGGGTCGTAACTCTATCTTTATTTTTTCAGAAAACCTTGGTACTACTTTTGGCTTAAGTCTGATTTTTCCGTTCCCATTTTCGACACTTTTGTAGGGTATCTAGGTAATTGTTAGTGCTATCAAAAAAGTTATGTAAGTGTCATATGCTCTTTTTGGGCCAAACTTAATATGGTAAATCACAATTTGAAAATTTTCGCTCGCTTAAGATATACGGAGGAAAACAAAGAAATTGACAATTTCAAAATTACCCTATATTTTCTTCGTTAAAAGAGATATGGAAAAATGTTTTATACAGAAGTTTTTTTATATTGATCGTTGAATAATCTGCCGTTTTCACAATAAGTATACGGGTTCAGGTAAAAAAGTTCTCGGACCTAACCTAATGTTTTTTAAAACCCTGTATATTTTAATCTAAAAAGATAGCAATTTAAATTCTCTTCTAAAATATATAACACACCATGAATGATATTGGTTTTATAGGTGATTTATTTAAACTTTATTACTTTTCAAAATGTTGATAAGTAATTTTCACAAATGAATATGTAAAAATGAAATTGACGTTAAATGTTAATAGTCAACATAGTTGTTTCTAGACTATTAGCCTTTGTTTCATGGTCTACTGTGGTTTAAAGTAATAAAGTTTAATAAATCGCCTAGGAAACCAATATCATCCATGGTGTGTTATATATTTGAAAGAAGAAAATAGTATCTTTTTAGATTAAAATATACAGGGTATTCCATTTTAAAAAATTAGGTTCGGTCTGATAACTTTTTTATCTGAGCAATCATCATAAAGAAACTTCTGTATAAAACATTTTTCTGTATCTCTTTTAACTAAGAAAATATAGGGTAATTTTAAAATTGTAACCATTTCTTGATATTCCCCCGTATCTCTTAAGCGAGCGAAAATTTTCAAATTTTGATTTTACCATCTTAAGTTTGACCCAAAAATAGCACAAGATACCTACATTACTTTTTTGATAACACCAACAATTAGGGAGATAGATAAACCCGAACAAACCTTATAAAAGTGTCGAAAATGGGACACCCTGTATGTACATATAATTTTCTATGTCTTCTTGTATCAAAAATAAATATATGAATATCATATATTTTGTAGTCTGCTTTCACGTTGGCATATTTAAACTTACGTTAAAGCATAGTTTTTTCTAATATTTACTATAAATTAGCAAATTTCGCAATATTTGGGCGTATTCATAACAAAAATTCAGCCTCCGCCTGTTTCTCCTACCCACCTCTCAACTAAATCGTGTATCCGCGCTTGTATGGCACGCTTATAAACTTTTTTTCTGGGGATTTCTGGAAGTGTTAATGCACTCAGGAACCACACAATATTTATTACAAGCTTTCTTATCGCTCATTTTAATCCAGCAAGAAGATACAAAATTTAACAATCAAACGACGAGCATATAAGATGTGACGTCACGCGATGCTCCGCCCCGTTTTCACGAGGTCCAACTTTGATAATTTATTTAAGGGCTTAAAAAAATTTTTTTGGAAATTGCCTTAAAAAGTGTTCTACTTTTTCTAAAATAAATTAAAAAATGCTGAATGGGCCCATTATCTCTTTATCACATTAAATGTTTTTGATTGATGCGTAGCAGACTGATACTCTTCAATTCCTTATTATACGTAAGATTGAAATGCGTATATCTGAAAACAGACGCGACCAGCGCGAATGACTTGAAGTCCTAAATTCGTAATCGCATTTCAGTGAAGGACTATTCGTGGTTTCCTTATTTATTGTGTTTTTTAACGGACCTTTAGTGTTGTGTTTTTTATTTGTTGGAAGTGGGGTGTGGCATGGTGATGAACACCATGTTCATAGAACAAATTTTATAGTCGTGGGGGTATATCTGAAAATGCTATTAAAGTATTCGAAGGTAACTTTGATTTTAAACAGAACTATAAATATTAATCGTATGAATTATTTGTTGTAGGTATATTATCTATAAATTTTCATTAAATTATTTAAGCGGGGTTGACGTGTTGTCACTTTACGTTTATTAATCCTTTTCCGATCATTTTCTTATTTTTATTTCTAATAGGTAATATAGACTTTATACACGTGCGGAACAGAAACCGAAGCAACAGTACCTATACAAAATCTATTAACGATTACCTAATATACTAGAAAATGGAAAGAAATAACTTCTAAGTATAAAAAATACTATCATCAATCAAAATTGATGTGCTTCCTCTCAAACAAAGAATTCGCATAACAACAAAACATATCTTTGTTTAAGATGTAGCAGCACATGCTTATTCTAATACTGTGCAATTTTAAAAGGATAATATATGTTTCTCGCCATAAAAAAATTAACAATAGGCTCAAAACAAAAATATACAGGGTGTTTATTCATAACATGCTAATATTTAAGGAGGTTATACTTGGATTCATTTTCAGAAAAAAACTTCATATGATCATATGTCCTAAACGTCTTAACTTTTGAGATACAGGGTGTTAAAGATTTTCATGTAATTAGGTTAATGACGTAAATACGTGACAACTAGACTAGGTACACAACTGTCAAAACTGTTTATGTTTTCGAAATAAAATCTGCTTCTTACGTACTAGATCCTTTTTAATCTTAATTTCATAACATAGTGCAAATGAATGAATTTACTTTTTTTATACGAAAACTGTACGTTTAATGATAAAAAGTTAAGAAACGATATTTCCTCAACAAAGAATGAGAATTTCAAAAATATTTTTTATATATCACAAAATGCCTCTTGATGAATAGAAAGTGAGTACCAAATTTCACAAAAATATCTAGAGCAGTATCACAGATATTAATAAAAAAGTAGATTTTTTTAATATATTTAACATCCTGTATCTCAAAAATTAATGTTATTAAGAAACACCCTGTATATTCTCAAAATGTGAAAAAAATTGGTATGTTGACTTTAATATTTTTCATTCTCAAAACGAAATTATTTCTTTGCTTATTTGCAATGTTCAACTGCATGCGTGAAAAAGATAATTTCTTGATTTTTAAAGTGTTAATGTATTAATTTGAATCTTTCGGTCTCCTACTGTAATAATTTAATGTTTGATCTTTTATCGATCGTTGCAGTTCAGGAATTTTTCAATGTTAAATATAAAGATCAGGGAACTTATTTTAATAAACAAATAAAAGTGGCAATTTTATAATTACAATAAATTACCAACATTAATACAATTCGATTATCCACAATTGTCGAGAGTGAAGAGCGCAGTGTGTAGGTGTTTCATTAACTCAATAAACATAAAATCTAATTATAAAGCTGAAGTGACTCTGTTATTTGGCAATAATCACAAACTAATAAAGTTAGAAATTAGTTACTTTGTATATGTATGTATAATATATATTCTGGATTGGTATTGTACAAAATAATTTGAATGCTCAGAGTTCAACGAATAAATTGGAATAAGAAAACAAATATTGGTGTGAGGCCGTAAAAGAGTTTCATTCTCACTTTCGCCAATTGTGTAAGTAAGTATTATTATAGTACAGATTTTATTGTAAAATTTGAGTTTAATTCATTTGTCATGTTTGGAAATGAATACATTTTTCTTAAACAAGTTTATTTCTTTAAACAACTCGCATCTACTACAAACATTAAAGTATTGAAATGAACCGAAAATGTTAAAAGATGCGACTTGATAATTAAATGACAAAATAAAAAATTCAACACCTCCATCACTCTACAGATTGTTTTAAAGTTTAAGTCAAAAACAGTTCTTGTTTCAACTCGTATATTATTATTATCGACATATTCTTAACTTTCTGAAAATTACAAACATGTGCGAGATTTTTAATAATAAATTTACCTACAATATAAAAAATTAATAATAAAAATAAAACAATTATCAAGATCCATTAAAAATAGAGTAGATCGATTATTTTAGCTGTTAGTGTATTTAAAAAAGATTTATTAGCAAACACCTGCAAGGTACGGTGGTCTGATATAATCCAAATCAGGCAATCTGCAAAGTACAGATTTGAAATAATTCATTAATATTATTTTAACGAGAGTCAATGCTGAATAAAGCGTGAAGGGAAAAATATTGTTGATAAAGTTATTAAATATTTACTTCACTTTTATCAGTAACAATCGTTTAAAGCCCATAGACTGATCTGATCAAAGACGTATAATGGCCTACTGAAACAAGGCGTAATGGTCGGCTTCATTCTGAACAGAAAATTACCAAAATTTTTTGAGGAACTAAGAAATCATTCTTATTTTACTACATTCCTGGAAAAAAAATTTTGATAAATATTTCACTGTGTATTTAGCCGTAGATATGTACATATCCTGAAAGCAACCTATATTTATAATCCCACAAAGAACAGAGTAGTAAACAACCTATGTAAGTTAACTAAAAATTATTTAATGCTGCTGTCGGCGACTATAAACAGGCGTATTATAAGAAAAAAGGCGCATGTTGTTTTGTTGTATGTGGGTGTAGTTAGAGAAATCTTTAGGTACGTATAAGGATTAGTTAGCGTGTTTGTAGAACCTATCTTATATATTAAAGAGCTCAAATTAAAATATTTTTAATTTATTTTAAAATATGTTCGGTTTGCTGTAAGATTAAAAGGAGAAAACCTGTTAATATGCAGATACTTAATCCCAAAAAGATAAAACACATATTTTATTAACTTATTCGAAGCGCTGTGACGTTCAAATTTATGCATGTGGGACATCATGCGAAAATGGTTTATACTTGAAATTTCGTTTGAAATACGTTTACCCGTTAATATTTCAAATTATTTTTTTTTAATTAGTGGAAGTTTTCAAACCTAGGTTTTAATCTTGATTCTTCTTAAAATGATTAGTTTTTCTTTAAAATTTATAGTTAGTATGATAGTATGATAAACCCGAAAACTACAATTAAAAATAATAATTAATTTTATTTGAATTTTTGATCTTTCATTTGAAGCACCCTACCCTTCAAAAAAAATAGTAAAACTTTTTAATGGAATATATATGGGATAAGAGAACATTCTGAGTCTTAAAGACGTTAAGCATTAGGCCATTAATATGAAGGTATATATCCAGCTGATCAACGAACACCTATCAACAACAGCTCTGCGTCTTACTCACAAAAGAACAATGTAGATTGCATACATGACCGTATATTCTCCCCTGACACCTGGAATCTCATTAATATATAGTGTGTACAGAGGACCCGAGAATAGATCCCTGGGGAACACCTCTAATCACTAAAGCCTTATTCAATTTAATAATTCCATTCCATTACCTGATGAATTATTTAGGTATGATTATTTTAGATGTTACTTATATTTTTATATACATTTGTTATTAAGTAATTAAAAGTACAATAAAAATAATAACTTTTTATATAAACAAATTCCAGAGGAACATAATTTTTTTCATGATCAAACACAAGCACTATAGGAAAAATCCTTTAGGGCACTCTGGGAGTAGTGCGTGTGCGCAAAGAGCGATTCACGTTGGTTTTGAATCGTTGAAGGTTATATTCGTTGGGAAAAACGACCTCGGGAAGGTCGTTCCACAAGGATGAAGTCCTCCAGATGAAAGAATTCTTAAATAATGAAGTTCGAGGAGTACTAAGCTTAACCACATATGGATGGGCGGCAGTGGTTCGTCTTGTATTTCTGCTATTCGTCGCTCTGGGCGGAATTAAGAGGGCAAGGTGAGCCGAGCACCTTCCATGAAAATATCTCGAAAAGAGAGTCAAATCCCCAACCTGTCTTCGATGTTCTAGGCTGTCGAGGTTCTTCGTCAGCTCGTGGTCTCCGATCAGACCAATAGCCCTCCTTTCAATGGAATCCAGTAGCCGAAGAGTATGTATAGTGTCAAAAGCTGTTGAGGTGTGTACAACTTTCTGGTTCGGAAGAGTACCCCAAGCTTCTGAGAAGCTATCTTGGCGATTGCCACACCGTGGTTATGCCAAGACATATTTCCTCCCAGATTGACGCCCAGCAAATTAATAGACGAAGCCAGTGAGATTGCATGTCCGGCCATGACTATATCCGGTTCTGTAATGTTAACCTTTTTAGAGAAAACTGCTGCCTGGGTTTTTTTAGCGTTAAATTCGACTTGGTTACCGTCACCCCAAGCCAAAATTTCTTTCAGGCCTTTGTTGATGCGTGATACTTCATGCTGTCTGCGAAGATGTACGTCGGCAGCCGATGTTTGCGCATTCAAAGAGAAAGATGAGATAAGTGTGCTATCGTCAGCAAAACTAAATATCGGAATTTTAGTTTTCACTAGAAGGTCGTTAATGTAGAGAAGAGAGTGGGAGATAATATGGACCCTTGAGGAACACCGGCATTGATGGTGAAGGTGTCTGAGAGACATCCGTTAATCGCCACTTGCAGAGAGCGGTCCTTAAGAAAGCTAGACAACCATGCACAGAATCGACTGGGCATACCATAGGATCAGCCCGAGACTCCCCATGATGTTCGATTACGTTGTTCCAAATATGGGTGACATAGGCTAGAAGATCTCCAGTTGAACTGGACTTCAACACCTCCATCACTTACGAACAAACCCGAACAAACCCGAAAACCATATTGATGATCGCTGATAATGTTGAAACATTCCAGGTACTTTAGAAGATGTTGGTTACTAGCTTTCTCCATTACTTTTTATATAACTGAAAGCCATGCGACTGGTCGATAGTTATTAAGCAGGGTTCTCTTACCTTTCTTTGGAATAGGCTGGACTCGCGCCGTCTTCCAGCAAGATGGAAATATTCCTTTTTTGTAGGATAAGTTGAAAAGTCTACAAAATACGGTGTTAGTTCATCGGCGCATCTCTTGAGAACTATAATAGGAGTTTCGTCTGAACCAGTAGCTTTTATGACGCCGAGTCCTTTCAGGATTCGTTTGACGAGACACTGTCGGAACACGATTTCGGTCATTTCGGATTGAACTGCAGGAATGTCGGGTGGTGTTCTTCCCTGAAAATCTACAGTGGAATGTGAAGAAAATCGTTTAGCAAGTACTTTCTCTCCGGCTGTGGATGCTATTGTACCATCGGGACGTGTTAGAGGTGGAATAGTTGATTTGGTGAAATTTTGGCTGACGGCCTTAGCGACTGACCAAAAGGACCTTGATCCGTTTGGACTGTCAAGAAGTTTGTTTTTGATCCTCACGTTACGGGCTTCTTCGCTTTGATCTATTGTTAGCTTACATTGATTTCGAGCGGTAACAAATATGGTACGATTCTCAGTGGTAGGGTTTTTACGCCACTGTCGGTAAGCCAGATTTTTTAATCTGATAGCACACTCACAATCCTTACTAAACCAGGGCTTGCCATTGGGAGGAGGGGATAAATGCTTCCATGCTCGTTAGAATGACGTCGGAGACCTCCCCAGCACAGACGGATGGATCATCAGTCGAGAAGCATACGCTCATCCAAAATGGTCTTTCAGGTCTTCCCACTTGGCCGATCTGTAATGCCATATCTTGCAAGGTTTAGGGGGTTGTTCAGAATTAATTGGTAGTTCGCTCAGAGTTGAAATAAGTTTGTGATCAGAAGATCTTAACGGAGGCTGTACGGTGACTGCATATAGATCAGGATTTGACGTTAAGAAAAGATCCAAAATACTAGCAAAATCTCCAGCTCGGTCTGGAATCCGCGTTGGTTCTTCTATGAGTTGAGTTAGACCAGAACTGATCGCGAAGGATTTGGCCTCGCGGTCTTGCTCATCGTCTGTATTTGAGTATTTAAGCCAGTTGACATCGTGGACGTTAAAGTCGCCAAGGATAGCAATCTCGGCATTTGGATAGTTGGTTTGCACGAAGTCGATTGTATTGGCTAGTGATGAGAAAAGGTCTCTGTAATGGGTATCACGGACGGTAAAGGCAGCAGATAAACTTGGTGATTTTCGGCGTTGATATTTTAAACAACTTTACATCAAAGTCTTTCGGTTCAAGTGTAAGTTATCGTTGGCAGCAGAGATCCTCTCGACTAAAAACATATACGCCGAAGTTGCGTCGGACTTGGAAATGAAAATCGTATCCAGGGTATAAATAGTTGACGGTGTTTGTTGACGATCTGACCTTTGTCTCGGTCAGTGCGAGCACGTTAGACTTGGAAGATTGTAAGTGCTGGTGGACTGAATTTATGTTCGTGTTAAGCCCTCTAATATTGCAGAAATCAATTTTGAAGTTGCTAGTTCTGGGTTGGTTAGCAACTGCAGGTGCCACACCATTTCTTCGTTGAGTATTGTTAGATCCCAGTAAATTGTCGGAAATGGTTGTTGTTTGATGAACATCGCTTGATGGGGCCCCAAGTCCAGCCCCCGCCCGAAGATCCGAATGGGGGGCGAGTTTACCTCCTGAGTATTTTAGGCCCGGAGCTTCCATCATGCTATTTTTGTGGGTCCCACCCTGGTAACCGGAAACATCGGCACAGCGACGAAACGTCAACTCAATGAGCAAAAGTTAACTCAAGGAGCAAACGTCACGCCGCATAAACCGATGCAATGGTATCTCACCGGGCGATGCCGGGTGGACCAACATCTTCCATTTGTAAATGGAGTGTTAGCAAATTAATATCAGTCCCTCTAGCGGTCGTCCTACAAGCTTGTAAATAATTTCCAGTCTTTTGGCAACATTTCTATAATTATTTTTCTCCGAAAGATGTACGATGAACTGTTTCCGAGACACAGTCGCGTACCTCGCTGAATTGGTCACCCTGTACATTATATTAATGAGACGTCACTTCAATTAAATTAAAGAAATATATAATTAAATTTCCAGGATATTAAATACGTTTTCATTTAACCATTTGCTACTCGAAACGAAAGGATGGTAATAAATTAATCTACGTAAAAGCGACAACAAAATATATTTGAATCATCACGCCCAACAGAGTATAATGAAGGAATATCATTAGCACGAAAAACCTAATTTTTCATTTCGTTTTTAGCTAAAATTATTTATGGTGTTTCAAGAAGAAAATACATTTTTAATTTTATTTACAGCATTTAGAATTGATCAAAATAAACTTTAGAAGGAAATGTAATATTCACAGTCCGACGTTGTTTAATAATAAAAAAAAAATTGCATAAGGGTCCTACTATATCAGGATACCTACGTCGACATGTGGATCTGTGTCTCCGACGTATCGGGGACAGCAATATCGTTTAAAACATGGTCGAGTCATGGGCGTGCTATTACTTTAAATAATGTAATAAAAATAAGAAATTCTTCAGTAATTGCAGTTTATGTCGTTATTTTTATCAAGGTTTACAAAAGTACTTTTTACAAGATGTAAGTTTATTAACACATTACATACATTATTAATTGCTTAATGACGATTTTTCAATTTAAATATATTAATATACAATGTGTCCACGGATAGAGTTCGGAAGAGGAAAAACATTTTTTATTTGTAGATTTAGAAGAAAAAGTCATTCTTCATAAAAATGTCTGCTTGTGTCGAAACTACAATTTCTAATACCAAATTTACGATTACTATACAGGGCTGGTCAGAAATAACATTTTTAATTTTTTGGATTTTGTTTAAAACAGATTTACGTAAAAACAAACAACTATTGTTGCTTTCCTATTAAAATATAATTTTATATCTGGCCGAATAACGATTTTGTTCTAAGAAAACTATTTTTTATTTGTATTTTTATTATTACATGTCATATTTCTTTAATTCATTTAATTATAAATTATAAAATATTAAAATAAATAAAGTTCTATTCAAACGTGGTACCACCGAGTTCAGAGCATAGTTCAACTCGAGATCTGAATTCCTAATTTACTGTATTGGGATATTTACAATTACTTCTCTTATTTTTTCTTTCAAGAGATCCAAGTTATTATTCAAATTGGTTTTATACACATGTTGCTTCAGATATATCCCCACAAATGAAAGTCAATAATTGTGAGATCGGGACTAATAGGTGGCCACTCATTTGGAACATACCTTCCAATCCATTTATTCCCAAACTGATTTAGCCAATCACGAACAATTATCGTGGAATGAGCGGGACAGCCGTCTTGTTGAAAGTGTAATTTTATTCGATCAGCTAAAGGTATATCTTGCAAGTGATCATAAAAATAGTGTTCAGAAGATGCAAATAAGTGTGTTGATTTAAATTGTTTTCAATAAAATATGGTCCAATTGTTCCATTGTAAGAAATAGCACACCACACGTTAACTTTTTTTGAATACTGTCTGCTAGAACGAATACGAAAATTAGGGTTGTCACGGCTCCAATAGCGACAGTTTTGCGAACTGACTACCCCGTTTACGTTAAAAGTGGGCTCGTCCGAGAAAATAATATTATTAACAAAACTTCTTTGTCTAAGGATATTTTCCCCTATCTACAAACAAAAATCCAAACGCTCCATGTCTTCATGTTCTTCCAGAAAATTAATAAATTAAGGTTTGTACGGACGTATTTTATTGAATTTTAATATCTCTTCTACTAGAGATTTACTAACATTACCAATTTGAGAAGATCTTTTTCTTAAAGACAGTTTGGGAAAATTTCTAACCGAATCCATAATCATTACAGTTACAGCATCATCTTCATCATACTTTTTCTTATCCCTTTTTTTATTCAAAACACTACAAGTTCTCATGAATTTCATTACAATTTTTTTTTAATCCCACATCCGTGAGAGGAACATCAGGCCATATCTCATGGAATTGTCCATAAATCATAACTTCGGACAATATAAATTCTTTGTTCTAACGTAAGCATTTTTTGTTTTCACTATTATGCAGATTTATGAGAAAAGTATGACACAACTGTCAATAATTTGAAACATACGAAGAAACTAAACATTTCATTTATTTAGAACAGGCTATTTGATATTTTATTATTTTAGTATTAGCTGTGAAATTAACCACTTTGAAAAAATGTTTATTAGGTTTTTGCACAATTGGTGAAATAAATCACGGGTTTGAAAATATTTTCACAAAATTTAAAAAAAAAATCGAAATCGAAAAAACTGAAAATGTTATTTCTGACTAACCCTGTATAATAATCGTAAATTTGATATAAGAAATTGGAGTTCCGACACAAGCAGACATTTTTATGAAGAATGACTTTTTCTTCTAAATCTACAAATAAAAATGTTTTTCCTCTTCCGAACTCTATCCGTGGACACATTGTATATTGTATATTATATTATACCGGGTCCTGCATTAGTGCGTCGGGGTTCCATAGCGTCCTCATTTACAACAGTAGAAAAAAAAGTTTAATACAATAGTTGTAGGATGTGGGTTGATGCATATTTTAAAAATATTTGTAAATATACAGGGTGGTCCAAAAAACTGTGACGTCATAAAATATATTTATTTTTTTAATAACACACCCTGCATTTTTGGCACATTTAGGTTCCTTTTGGTGTTCTCTCTTATGTGCAAAAATATTTTTTTATTTGTTCCGATATTTTAGGAGCAATAATTAAAAAAAGATAAAAAGATCGTGTTGCACGCTTGGAAAAATTAGAATAAAAATCTTGTTAGATCTGTTTTGTTCCAGCTAAATAGTGTGAACAGTAATGCTACAGGTCTAATAATACTCTGACAATAAACAGGTTTTCCTTATTTTATACAGGGTGTTCAAAATTTGGTTACAGAAATGGCAACTTTCAAATCAATTTTTCTTAGTATTTTTAAATGGCATACCCTGTATTTTATTCCATAATTTATTGCAGAATTTAATTACAAGCATATTTTGTTATAACGAATGTATAAAAATTGTCAATGGTTTTAGAGATATTTACCAAAAACCATAAATATCGTCATTAAACTAAAAAAGTATATGAAAATATCATAGACAGCCATACAAAAAAAATATGTAGATGTTTATTTATCACTTTACAGACTTTAACAGGAACTATTGGCAATTCATTTTAACAAATGTTCAAAATGTCATTTTGCTGCAAACATTTGTTTATTCTTACTTGTAAGCTCCTATCCACATCGCCCAGCATCGCTGGTGTAATTGTTGCAAATGCGTTAATTATTCTCTGCCCGAACAAACCCGAACAAACCCGAACAAACCCCACAGAAAAAAATCTAATTTCACCAGTAAATAACACCGACATAAAAAAACGTTGATTTTCTTGAAGACGTGTTCGAACAAACCCGAACAAACCCGAACAAACCCTGAATATGATATGCATGATAACGATGCACTTTTAAAATTCGCTGAACTAACCTTCCACTAATTTCAACCTCCTCTCCCACGCGTGCCTGACTTATGTTTGGATTTCAGTAACTCTTAACAAAACTGCTAGTTGATTTTCCTCATTTGTACGGTTGTGTTCTTTCTTCCTTTTTATAGTCAACACTCCCTGTCTCCATAAAACGCTCGAACAATCTAGTAAAGCTTAGGGGATCTGGATGACGCCTTTCCGGAAAGTTAGTCGCGTAAACTCTACTGGCCAATATACAATTTTTGTCACAATTCCCCAACACAAATACCATATCAATTAACTCTTCCCTTGAAAACTTCATTTTTAGAAAGTAATACTCCAGAAAGAACTAAATGAGATTAAAAAATTATTACAAGGAACTAGAAATGTCAAAATCATTTGTCGAAAAGTACCAATTGTTTTTCCATTGCTTGCTAGGATAATATTTCAATTCTGGGGCATTCATGGCTATTTATGATAATTTTCCAATACACTGCACTAGTTTACTGAGGATATTTATGGTTTTTGGTAAATATCTCTAAAACAATTGAGAATTTTAATACATTTCTTATAATAAAATAAGCTTGTAATTAAATTCTGCATTAAATAATGAAATAAAATACAGGGTGTGCCATTTAAAAGTACTGAGAGAAACTGATTTGAAAGTTGCCATTTTTGTAACAAAATTTTGAACACCCCGTATAAAATAAGAGAAACCTGTTTATAGTCAGAGTATTATTAGACCTCTAGCATTACTGTTCACACTATTTAACTGGAACAAAACAGATCTAACAAGATTTTTATTCTAATTCTAAAGATCTTTTTATCTTTTTTTATTTATTGCTCCTAAAATATCGAAGCAAATAAAAAAATATTTTTGCACATAAGAGAGAACACCAAAAGGAACCTAAGTGTTGTACATTCATCAAATAGCGGATATCACCGACCAAGCCCGATGGCCCATCGGGTATCTCACGGGACGCATGCGCTATCAACTGTTTGGGATATAACCTATCAAAAACGCAACAAGATGTGGCAGTCCGTCTATCCCATAGACAAAGGAAGAGGATGCTATTTTGTTACCGCCTGGCTCCTTATCGGATTTAGCAGTGGCGTTACATGAATATTTTCTTAGTATTATCCCAGTACAAAATGGAATATGGAAGTAATATTTTTATTGAATTGAATTTGTATATTGTGTCCCTTACTGAGTACAAATGTTCTTCTGCTTCTCAATAATTTATGAATGCTTAGTAAATATTAATTTTATTAGACAAAAATATAATTTCATATAGGAAAGGTTGTGAAATTTAAATATCTTTCAACATTAGGGAAAATGTAAGATAAAAACAAAATTGGTAGATTCAAAATTTATTACAAAGAAGCAACAAAATGTAATTACTGGTAGTTTTGAAAATATTGTTGGCACAGCACCTCCAAGTAATCGTACTCTTTCCTCAACTTTATAAAAAAGGACTTCTCAAAATGCTCTGAACAAATCCTGTAGGCAGGAGAAGGTGTCCAATCTCTAAGTCCCATGTTCTGCACCCAAATGTTTGCTTTTTGTGGATTTTTCGGAAATCTAAAAACAATACAACAATGTGTGAGCTTAGTGGTTTTAGCAGGACGCCATCCTTGCGCCTGAAGTCGTGTTTCTCAAAGACTATGCTCTTCAACGATTCAAGACAAACGTTAATCGCTTTCTTTAAAAAAATAACACTGGTATGCATTCGAAATAATATAATGCTTTCGCTAATAATTAACCAAAATTAAATAAGAAATAATTTAATTTTGTCAAAATATACAAATCATGCAGGTACGCCATTGAGTGACACACCCTCTTCAAGGGCAATTACCTGGTTCTTATTAGAAATCTTGAATGAAAAGTGCAACAAATCTAGTACAAATTACAAAGGAAGGTAGCTTTAACTATGGAGTTAATCATAGTTTCAAATAATATATACTGCTAAACTTACAAGGGAGATATCTAATATAAAATAAATGCATGCAAAAAATACAATTTGAATATTTACCGATGGGAAGTAATTCCAAGCTTCTTTCGTTCATTACGGCTTTTACAGCTATAGGCACAACAATTCACCATTTTTCTGTAAATAAACTGAATTCTTATAATAGCTCTTCTCACCACAAATCACCAAAATACATGGGGTGCCACCTCGATTGTCTGGCTCCCTATCAATGGCGGCCGATCAATTTTAGGTAACACTTTCTGCGACGGCCCGTAAACCGGAATTATTCGTCCCCTCTCTTCCTTTGTCTATGGTCTATCCTCTGCCTTGTAGCGCTGTTGAAGCAGTGTATCATTTTACTAGTAACTTGGTTCAAGTTCAAAGTATAAGCGATTCTTTATCTTATACTAATTTTATAGGTTTGTATATGCTTTAGTGAAGTTTTATTTAACTTATTTCTTAAATGTGGTGTCCTCTCTTTACCCTACTAATAATACTATAACTATAGCTGAACTATGCATATTATGCAGTTACCTACCTAATCATAATATGGGCTACTTTTATCAGATTGTTTTTATATTTGACTTATGTAGCCTACACAGACCTAAAAATGATGCATACAGAATTTGTTTGCTATGACACGATACACTTATACGTTAACCTCTCTAACAAGGTTTGCAAGTTCACACAATGTTAATTTGTAATTCCCATTATATCAGTTTTTTCGCTTATATAGTCTACATAGTCCCAAAGTTGGTGCATATAGAATTTGTTGGCTATGATACTATACGGTTACCTCTCTAACCAGGTTTGTAGGTTCACATAATGTTAAATGCTTTAATTTAGGCATATATTTAATTTTACTGTAGAAGAAATACCCATTTTGTTTATTTCCTTAGGTTCCTATAATGTTTTACTACTTTACATTACTAATTATACTTTAATGGGGCATTTATATTATCAAAAAGTATATATTTAAAAAAAAAAAACATTATAAATTTCTAAGTCCGTTATCGGAAGTTATGTCAAATTCATACCAACCTATGAACTTAAAATAATCAGGCATGACATTAATGTAATATGACTTGACCACGGTCTGGAGAGTTCTCTCAAAATTTCAACTATACAAACATTAGAAATATAGCAGGATTTAAAACTAAAAATAAAGAAATAAATTGTATTAATGATCAGATTATCTTTCCTAGCATCTAACTTTCATTCTCTGTGTTGTTTGTTCTAAATCAAATTTAAAATGTACTAAATCGAAAAGCAAAATGCAGCGGTAACGTGACATAGAAACAAAATGGCTTACCTTTTGTTGATTTAATTGCTTCCTAGGTGGCAACACAAGCACTATAGGAAAAATCCTTTAGTACACTCTGGGAGTGGTGCGTGTGTGCAAAAAGCGATTCACGTTGGTTTTGAATCGTTGGAGGTTATATTCGTTGAGAAAAACGACCTCGGGAAGGTCGTTCCACAAGGATGCAGTAATCCAGATGAAAGAATTCTTAAATAATGAAGTTCGATAAGTACTAAGCTTAACCACATATGGATGGGCGGCAGTGGTTCGTCGTGTATTTCTGCTATTCGTCGCTCTGGGCGGAATTAAGAGGACAAGGTCAGCCGAGCACCTTCCATGAAATATCTGTAAAAGAGAGTCAAATCCCCAACCTGTCTTCGATGTTCCAGACAGTGCAGGTTATTCGTCAGCTCGTGGGCTCCGATCAGACGAATAGCCCTCCTTTCGATGGAATCCAGTAGCCGAAGAGTATGTTTGGGTGCAGAGCTCCAGATATGAGAGCAGTACTCGAGTGATGGTCGAATCAGGGCTTTGTATAGCGTCAAAAGTTGTTGAGGTGTGTACAACTTTCTGGTGCGGAAGAGTACTCCAAGCTTCTGAGAAGCTATCTTGGCGATTGCAACAACGTGGTTATGCCAAGACATATTTCCTCCCAGATTGACGCCCAGCAAATTAATAGATGAAGCCAGTGGGTTTGTTCGGGTTTGTTCGTGTCCGGTCGTGACTATATCCGGTTGCTGTACCTTGGAGGGTAGTTTTTTTATATTAAAGGGTTGTAGATTCGCACTGAACTGGGAGGTCGAACGGGTTCTTGTTAGCGCCCGTTCTCGGGAGAGTAATATAGAGTATCTCGTCTGAGAATATATTTGAGAGTGTCCTTTGCGTACTGCCGGTAGCCGGTCAAAGGGTTAGGCGTGCTATATCGCGATAAAAGCGGGACCATTTTCTGGCAAACCTCAACAATTATTTTAAAACACTTATAATTCCGTACTCCAATAAGTTAACTAAAATGTTAAGCAATAGAAAAGTGCGCCCTAGGATGATAAATCCACATCAGAATTCAAAGCAATCAATTCATAAACATCGAAAATATAAGCTTGTTTCCATTATAAGTGGGACACCCTGTATAAATTATTTGCAAAGTGCAAATAAGTTAAATAAATGTAAAATATTCCCTATTTTTAACGTTATAAACTAGATTTCTCATTATATGCAATTAAAGCAAGAGGTATAATTATTCAGTCGCTTTAAATCCATAAATCAGATATAAACTGGCAAATAAAAATAAATTTGCAATTTATAAGCATTAATCACAATAAAATGGATTTTTTTTATTCTGACTATCTCTATACCTAAAAGGATTTTTCTCAAAATCTCCTACGCAAAAGAATTAAACTCATTAATAACAGTTCAGTTTTATTTTACCTCAGCTACACGTGTCCTCCCACATCTCTTCTTATTATAAACTTTTAAATCTACACGTTTTTCTGTATAAAATTCGGGTGAAATCTTTTTGTGTACAGTTATTTACCAAAATATAACAAGCATTCTATTATTTTGAACCCTAGATACAACCAAGCTGAATGGCCTAATAATAACCTTTGTTTTTATCGGCTCAATACATCAGCTTTAATTTCACAAACTAAACTAATATAAATAGAATTAGTACGTCTTTAATAAAATTATACAAGATGGTTATTAAATAAGGTCTGACAGTATTGTTAACCAAGTTTCATTGATACAGATCGGACAGTGTCTTCAAGATTTAGTGTCGAACACACTCGTGAAGTGATTGCAAATGTTTATAAGGTATGTGAAGAGGAATCACAAATCAATATATTTAAATTGCCACTTAAGCGATAGTGTCAAACTTTTCGAAATTAAAGCAATTTATTTTTCTTACCTTCTATTGGAGCCTATATATTTTTATGTCATTCGATCTGTGTACAATTCGAATCAATCAACCTTACTTAACAAGACTACTACTTTAGTATCTTCTATAATTTTATTAACGAGATAATATATTTATTTTTCATTAATTTTTTAAGCCAGTGGTGCAAAACTAATTTTGTTTCAGTTATTATTCTCGCTGATATCACCCAACCGACTGACTGCAATAAAATTCTAGGAGTATATAAGTAACCATAAGACACCCAAATAAGTATCGATATATGGCATGTCATTCAAAAAAAATATACTATCTTGACATCACATTTTTTTTTGAGACTCGGTATATTCAAAAATATTTTTCTGAAACGCGCTCTAGGATACGTTTTGCTCAAAAATTATGTAGGTACAGGTCGACAAGTTTATCTCTAGCCACGAAAGGAATGAGGGCAAAAAAATTTGTGGGGTTAACAATGTTATCACATAAAAAATTAAATTTTAATTTAATAATATCTTACCGAAAGAACCCTAAAATTACATTTACTCATTTAAAATAAATTGTAGAAGGAACCAATATTTTATTATAGTTTCAATATTATTAAAACTTTCTTTTCATATTGTTTATTTTTGATATCCAATATATTTAAATTGCCACTTAAGCGATAGCTGGAAAGGGACATTAATATGACCAAAACTGAAAAATCATCATTAATCAATTAATCATGTAGCTGTTTTTTTCCATGTTGAAAAAATTACATCTGGCAGAAAGTAATTTTCTAAACCTTTATAAAAAAATAGTTACCCAGCTTCAAACATAAAATGCAATTACTGAATAATTTTCTATTTTCATTTCATTACTTAAAATAATAATCGCACGCCCATGAACTTAACGATATTGCTACCTCTTACCGATACGTCAGAGACACATATCCACTTGCCGACCTGTAGGACTTGGACCTTTTATACATTCTTGTTCTTTTTGAGAACCCTGTATAATATAATACAATGTTTTCTTCATAAATCTTAGTTTCTTGCCAAGCAGAGCATTTTAGGAAGAGGCACTTCCTTTCATAAAAAGCATAATGAAAAATTTTGCCATTTGTGTGGAACTTCTTTGGACACGTTGTATACAGTATGTCCACGGATGGGGTTTGCAAGAGGACAAATGGACTAAAAATTAAAAGATACGAAAAAAAGTCACTCTTAATAAACGTTTTTGCTTGTCTTGAAAATACAATTCATCATAAGAAACTTCAATTTTTTTATACAGGGTGGGTAAAAACTGCAAAAATGTTATTTTGCTTAAGAGTAAACATACTTTATTTTGAAAGATACGAAAAAAAGTCACTCTTAATGAATGTGTTTTCTACACAACAAACCGAAGTAGAACAATTCATTAAAAGGTTTACCTATGTAAAAATTATTTCCCAAAAAGTATTCTCTGGCACACCTCTGACTGGTGAACCTAGTTAAAATAATAATAAAGAGTCTTAAGGTGATAGGTACTTGTTGTCAATGTATTTATTTAATGAAGTTATTATTTAAGTAGAAATGCTATCAACTGAACAAAGAGTTTTTATAATACAATGTTATGGGGATGGGGTCAAGTTTCATACCGCTACGTCATGGAATAATTTACCGAGAAATTTGTAGGAATCCCAATAACTAGGATGGCAATCTGCAAGTTAATAAAAAAGTTCAAGAGAACTGGTTCGGTTTTGGACCTCAAAAAAAAAAGAAGAAATACGACCATGATGATGCTGCTACAGTCTTAGTTCTTCATTCTGTTGAAGAAAATCCTATGACGTCCCTTAGAAATCGTGTTACTCAGTTGGAAGTTGTGAAAAAAAGTCAAATTCAGAAGATCCTTAAAGCAAATAAATTGTATCCGTACTTTAATCAAAGATTGGAAGAGGAAGACGACGCGAAACGACTTGATTTTTGCTTGTGGATAGGAGACAAAATTTTAAGTGAAAATGTTGATTTTTATAAATGTATCATGTTTTCTGATGAAAGTACATTTTCAACAAATCGAACCGTTGCAACCCAGCACGTTAGGTACTAAGACAATATTTTACAAAAATGAACGTGTGGTGTGCGATATCCATCCATGGCAATATAGGGCCATCTTTTTTTTTGATAACACGTGCAATAGATTATCATATTTAGAAATGATGGATGCATTTTTCAATGATAAACTCGAAAATCTACCATTAAATCTTCGACAAAATATGTATTTTCAGCAAGATGGCTGTCCAGCCCATTTCGCTCGTGAGGTTAGAGAATGACTTGACCGCAGATTTGGTCCAAGGTGGATCGGCAGGAATGGCCCAGTTTTGTGGCCCCCAAGAAGTCCCGACTTAACCTTGGCCGATATGTTTTTATGGGGCCGTTTAAAACAAATTGTTTTTGCAACCGCAATATCAAATGATATTGAAGTGCTGAAGGGCAGAATTATCCAGGCTGTCCAATCGATATCTCAGGAAGAAATCAGAAATTCTTTCACTTATTTGAGAAAGCAATTAGAAAAATGTGTCGAGTATGGGGGTGGAGTTTTTGAATTATGAAATCGTTATCTTATTCTTTTTCATGTTAATAAAAATGTTCGTATTATTATATTATTATTATAATTACTTCATTAAATAAAGACATTGACAATAAGTATCACCTATTCATTATTCAAGTAAAAACGTTTATTAAGAGTGACTTTTTTTTTCTTTCAAAATAAAGTATATTTACTCTTAAGCAAAATAACATTTTTGCAGTTTTTACCCACCCTGTATAAAAAAATTGAAGTTTCTTATGATGAATCGTATTTTCTAGACAAGCAAAATCGTTTATTAAGAGTGACTTTTTTTCGTATCTTTCAATTTTTAGTCCATTTGTCCTCTTGTAAACCCCATCCGTGGACATACTGTATATTTGTGTTGTAACAATTAATCAAGGGCTTTGTTTGCTTTTAGCTGGGCTAATTATATTTTTTCAATTTACAGATTAATAAGATCGGATATGACTAGAGTCATCGAAACCAAACAATTAATAACATCATATGTTTGAAAGAAAAACTGAAGTTTAATTTAGGAAAATTTCCCCTATATTGACATTTGATATGTTTTGTGGTCAGTTGATTTATTAAATATTTTGATATGAACAAACAAACATTGAGCAAAAAATAACGAGGTGGAAAGACAAATTTTTTGAAGAATTGTAATAAAAAGGTATATCGGGGCGGGTTAGCGCCCGGGGGGCATTTTTTAAATTTCTCTGTAAGAAACAAATTTTGTGCACAATGTGGCAACGTAGTCTCCATCTATAAATTTTTTAATGAATTGTAATAAAAAGATATATCGGGGCGGGCTTGCGCCTTGTTCCCCAGGAGGGATTTTTTTATTTTAATATTTCTAGAAAACAAATTTAGTGCACAATGCGTCAAAGTAGTCCCCATCTATAAAATTTTCACTGAATTGTAATAAAAATATATATCGGGGCAGGCTTGCTGCAAGCCTTGCCGCTTGCACCTGGTTCTCCAGGAGGGATTTTTTTTAAATTTTTAAATTTCTGAAAAAAACAAATTTTGTGCACAATGTGGCAACATGTTTCTCCAGTTTTGCCTACATTTCATTGCTGAACCTTCATTTCACGAAGGGAAGTTATGCTATCGATCCACCAGTGGCGTCCTGGCCCTGCAAGTATTTCCTCTGATATTTTTTACAATTATTGACAATTTTGCCATGTGAATATTTTTCTGATTAGCTTGGTCCATTCTACATGAAAACGGTCTTTGGCGTTTTTCTCGTGAGAGATTGAAACAATTATCTTAAGTTAAAACTCAATTAAACTAAAACAATTAACATTGATAATGATGAATTTTGTTTCATAAAAATTGTTGAAAATGGTAATTTTACTTTATAGGCAATAGGCATTTTAAATGATGTAATTTGAATTGAATTGTTTTAATCAACTGATGAGGAAGATAAAATTCACTAGGCTAATCAAAAAAAATATCCGCATGGTTAAATGTCAGTGGAGTATCAATTTTTTGTAAAAATATCAATGGATATGTTTGCAACGACCCCTTTTATGAATCTATAGACTAAAATATGTGGTTTTGAAACAGTAGCTCGTCATAAAGGAATACCCTGACTGCTGTTGCTCTGGAGGTTGTATGATATTGTCACGAAAACAGGGCATTTTGCTAAATTTTTTCTGATTTCATAATTATTATTTTATAGTGGTTGCAGCGAATCCTCGCGCCAGATATGTCAAGTGTCACGTGACATTAATGACTTGCCTGCTTATTTGTGGTTATTTATTTTGCCTAGGTTTGTATGACATTCCAGGACCTTCCAGGACCGTACTACAATAGTACGTACGTTTATTTTAAAAATGAAACGAGTCTATTTATATTTTTAAATACATCTTTTATTATTTATTATAGGGAATAAAACACAACACATTGTATTTTTTGTTATTTATTTATTCAAATATATAAAATAAAGTCATTATTTTATAATTACATGTCTAGTAGGTACCTCTATCTTCACAAAAAGATAGGAAGTACGCATCTACATGCATGTCCATCTTTACCTACTGTAAACTGTATACAGTGTGTCTACACATGGACTTAACTATACCTGTAAAAAATTGTATCTTCAATTTTTCGAAAAAGTCATCCTTGATCATTTCTATTCCCTGTTATGTAAATACAAATCACTTGGAAAAATTTCCATGTTTTTGTACCGGATGCACAAAAAAACATTTTTGAAAATAACTATGGACCTTTTCTAAGGAAAGGTTATTGTATTAAAAAACTAAATATACGGTTTGCTTAAAGGTTGTTCACTCTTGTTACCTCTGTTTTAACTTTAATGTTCAATAGTAACTTATAAGCGTATAGTATCATAACAAGCAAATTCTATATGCACCCTTCTTGTGTATGTATACGTAGGCTACGTATACTGCAAATATGTAGGTTATGTAAGTCATATATGCAAAAAACTAATAAAATGGGTATTTCGGCCTTCCCCATTGGGATTTCGGGAAAGGTAAGAGTAAAGAGATACGAAGTCGGTTAAATTGGGATAATTTTGCGATTCGGTTTTTAGTTTTTCCTGACTTCTGTCGACTGTTCGAAGAGATGTCCAAAAATAAATTTCACTTTCTCATTGCTACTTTTTATTCTCCACAAGATGGCATTTTATGAAGGAATGAACAATATGAGCAATGAGCATGGTCGTTATTACCCATTATAATTAAACGATCCACTGCCGTTTTAATAAAATTAAAACGTGATACAAATTTGAAACAAATCTCAACTCGATCAGAAGGAAATGAAACATCTAGAAATTTTTTTATTAATATTAAAATTCACCTTAGTTTCTCTAACGGTGGCATTAGCTGAGGTAGAAGGCAGACAATAATTATGCTCCATAATTATTATTTTCGCCTAAAAACAGATAAATGAAAATATTAACCTATAAATTTTTCATAACGTAACAAGTACTTACTGTGGTTTATCAGATACACAAACAACTCAATATGTAATTAATAAAAGTTTTCAACACAAAATAAACACTTCTAAAACGACGAAAATACACTTTTAAACGTGTTAGCACTAATCAAACTCGAAAAATATAAAAACAAAACACGCTCAATACGGTTCCTATAAAACTGGGGTATTTGGTTAAGTCCCCAAACAGCTGATCGATGACATATTAATGATGTCAACTGTCAAAAAAGCTTGAGGATTCGCTGCAAATACTATATATACCTTAAATCTAGTCCAATGTTCTTCTGCAAATTGCGTATAAACATAGGCTTGTTTATTTATACTGGTCTAATTAAACAAAGGATGAACAGTATAAATAGCAAGTCGACAAGCTTGGAAGATACCCATTCTCTTACTAAGATCGACAATCTGTGTCCACAACGGCGAAACGATCATTGCACCGCACCTCGCACCGCCCATAGCCTTGCTTAGGTGAAGTAAATAAATCAATTACTTTAAATGAACGCGGCCACAACAGCGCACCGCCCCTCGCACTGCCCTTAGCCAGGTACCTTAGCCTTGCTCCCATCAATTTTGTGACCACAACGGCGCACCGACCATCGCACCGCCCATAGCCTTGCTTAGGCCAAGTAAATCAATCCATTGATTTAAATGCACGCCGCCACAACGGCGCACCGACCCTCGCATCGTCCATACCATGGTACCTTCGCCTTACTAGTAGTAATGGAGCTCAGCACTTCTCGAGCCTCGTCCCTGGCACAGTGACATCCCCGCGAGAGTGATATTTAAATCGGTCACGTTGCTTTTTTTAAATTCAAGCTGATGCATTTAATGTCGCGGCGAAAATAGTTATAACACTTAATGAAATTTATAAAGAAAATTTAATTTTTCAATTTTCAGGTTACGGAAAGTCGCAATAATATTTTTACATTGACATATTCAGAATGATATATCCGGCCTTCTCACATTTAAATTCAAATTGGTTCTGATTTATTTTTAGAACGTTTTGTTCGGGTTGTAAAATTAATAACCCCTAAAGCACTTAAGAACCATAGAGGTGCAAGCACGAACGCATTAAAAAACAATAATTTTTACGTTAGGCTCAGGATTCGGCCTGGGATCCGGTCAAAATGTTACCAATGGTTCCTATATCCGGCATTTTGAAAAAGTGAGTCCGGCGGCATCACTATCTATTTTAACAGGAACATGAAAGTAACTGTGTAACTATAGCTAATACTAAAAAAATATGTTAATAAAAAATCTTGTTGCTTTATTTAAAAAAATAATATTATCTTCACCAATTATATACACGATGTCCCAACGGGAACCGCTTCGATATGCAGGGTGTTTCATTTAGCCCGGCCACCGGCCACATGTCTGTAACTAATGAGGAAAAAATTTTAGAAAAAAAAAATCCTCATTAAGCTATGAAAAATCCCTATAAATTATTTTTAAGAATTCTAAATTTCTCAGTTTGACTAATTAATAATTATTAGAAAAAAATAAGGTATACTAGAATAATTTTAAACATTTTAATTGTTATTTTAAATAGAATTATTGTCCTACATAAAAATTCAAGTAACGATATAATCAAAAGTATCTATATGCATTCTCATATACTCAAAAAATCATTGGGAATCCCCTTAGATCATTCTGAAGGTGGTAAAATTCTCCATAGAATCTTCGCTTTACGTTAATGGGATGAACTGGTAATTTTTATTTTTATTTAAATATACAGTGTCACCATTAAAGTCCGCACCATATGGAACTTTTTTTTATTAATGAGGTTAGTTAAAATTAAATTTCGGCAATCGTTTTTGCTTCAAATTAGACTAAAAATTATATAATCAAATGTCACCATCTGTCATTCGGTATCTGTCAAAAATTACATTCTAATCAAAAAATGCTGAAAAATGGCATTGTTTTACCGAATTTCAAAAAATTTTATTAGAAAAAGTTGTTTCTATTACAATTCTTGGCCTAAATACAAAGTTTCAGTTTTCTAGCTCAAAGTTGATTTTTTTGCCATTTTTTCTAATTAACTTTTTTTTTATTTAATGTAAGTTCGCTTAATGGATATTAAACTATTTGCTTATACCATACTCAATATTTTATTTAGTTTGTATGAGCTTTTTTTTACTAGAATGCCATTTTTTTTCGAAATTTAAAATTAGAGGCAAAAAAATTTGACACAGGTGGTGCAAAGTTATCCTAATTTAAAAATTTTAACAGATAGACGTCAGATGTTTCGTTTTTCAAATGACAAATACATCTAAATATTTGATAAAAATTTTATTTTATACTTAAAACTATCATTATTATTAAAAGGAACAAAAAGGAACTTTAATCATTTTAAATAGGTAACACAAAAGCAATATAAATTTCACATTTCAGTGTGACGTCCTTCTTGCTCTATACAAACACCCATCCGTCTATAAACGTCTTTGACAGCATTTTGTAAAAAGCTTGGTCTTATATCGGCACAACACTGTCCTATCGTTTGTTCCAAATGCTCGATATTTCTAAACGGTCGATTCTTATAAACTTTCTGCTTAAGATAACCCCACAGAAAAAAGTCTAGTGGGGTTATGTCAGGCGACCTAGGTGGCCAGTGACATTCTCTTTCACGCCCTATAACTCTGTTTTGAAATAATTGGTTTATGCGTTCTTTCACTGCTACAGTTTGATGTATGGGTGCACCATCAAGCTGATACCATAAGTTATGTCTATGGTGTAAGGGCATGTTATCCAAAACTTCGGTAATCTCGTTATCAAGAAAATTCAGGTACCTTTCACCAGTTAAGTTTGCTCTAAAGAAGTATGGTCCAATAAGCTCATCTTTCAAAATTCCACACCAAACATTGGTTTTAAAATGATACTGGTCGCGACATTCAATAATTGTGAAGTTAGGATTTTCTTGGGACCACCATCGGCAATTTTGTGAGCTCACGGTACCATTCGAAGAGAAAGTGGCTTCATCTGTCCATAATATCTTGTATGGAAAAAGAATATTCTCCTCATATTGTCCCTGATACCAAAACGAAAAATCAAGTCGGATATCAAAATCGCGTTCTTTTAATGTGTTTATAAACTTGGGTTTATATGCCCGAAATCGATTTTTCTGAAGAATTTTTCTAACGCTTTCCCTGTTGCATCACTTATCTTGGTTACACTAGTTTGACCGTGGTCAATAACAGTTAAACAAACATCAAGTTGTGCTGCTTCATCGTATTTACTTGCCGCGTGAGGTTTCTTAAAATTATTTCGAACAGATCCAGTTTCTCTAAATTTTGACATTATTCTTGAAACAGTGCTATGCTGCAAATTTTTTTCTGGATGCCTCTCATTAAAAATGGCAGATACTTGCCGGTGAGGCATATTCTCTCCACAAATTAAGACAATTTCTATTTTTTCTTGAATGGACAACATTGGTGATAACACTGAAAACTATAACTTGCGAAAATATTCACATTTATGACATTTCTTTTATTTATTCGGCACTCTAATTCGTTTTTTTCCATAGCCTACTTATAAAATTCAAAATTGCCTTGATATTTTATTGTGGATAAAAAGAAAATGTGTCTAAATTTTGAACTAATCTGATATCTGGGAATTTTATTATAAGTTTTTTAAACGTCTTAGGTGTATGTACTATCAAAAAAATGGAATATCTGACGTCTATCTGTTAAAATTTTTAAATTAGGATAACTTTGCACCACCTGTGTCAAATTTTTTTGCCTCTAATTTTAAATTTCGAAAAAAAATGGCATTCTAGTAAAAAAAAGCTCATACAAACTAAATAAAATATTGAGTATGGTATAAGCAAATAGTTTAATATCCATTAAGCGAACTTACATTAAATAAAAAAAAAGTTAATTAGAAAAAATGGCAAAAAAATCAACTTTGAGCTAGAAAACTGAAACTTTGTATTTAGGCCAAGAATTGTACTAGAAACAACTTTTTCTAATAAAATTTTTTGAAATTCGGTAAAACAATGCCATTTTTCAGCATTTTTTGATTAGAATGTAATTTTTGACAGATACCGAATGACAGATGGTGACATTTGATTATATAATTTTTAGTCTAATTTGAAGCAAAAACGATTGCCGAAATTTAATTTTAACTAACCTCATTAATAAAAAAAAGTTCCATATGGTGCGGACTTTAATGGTGACACTGTATAGGGTGTTGAATAAAGGTCGGTACCCCGGAATAACTCCGGTGCATCGCATTGCAGCGGAAAATGTCTGGGAAAAAAGTTGTTTGGTTTTGAAGGAGGAATAGTTTGCAATTTAAACCACCCCCCCCCCCCCCCTCAACCCCCGGGCGCGGGTGGGAGTAAGTTAAGGTTTTCAAATGGAACTCCATATTTTTTATTGGCGTATCGAGTTCTCCAACCAAAAATAAACATCTTTTGTCCGAAAAAATTTTTTATTCGACAAAATCAGAACCTTGCGAAAATCAGGTTTTTTTCCCGGAAATACTATTTTTCTCTGCCTTGTACTAAAAAATGCCCGTGGAATACAAACAACTTTTTCCATGGTTCTGATTTTGTCTTTCTCATGGTGATTATTGGTGAAGGATGGGCCCGAATAAAAAAAATTTTCGGACAAAAGATTTATTTTGGATCGCAGAACACGATACGCTAATAAAAAATATGGAGTTCCATTTGAAAATCTTAACTTACCCCCACCCGCGCCCGGGGGTTGAGGGGGTGGAGGTGGTTAAAATTGCAAACTATTCCTCCTTCAAAACCAAACAAGTTTTTCCCTAGACATTTTCCGCTGAAATGTGATGAACCGGAGTTATTCCGGGTTTGTTCGGGTACCGACCTTTTTTCATCACGGTGTATACCACTTTGTTATAATAATATTTGAGTCTAAAACAATATATTCTTCATCGGAAGAAGATAACAATGCACAGTCCATGTTTATATGTCGATGTCGAGAGACAAACTGATCCGACAGGCAAGGCAATGGGCAAGGTGCGGTGCGCCGATGTGGCCACTACGTGGGACGCTCAAGCGAGGCTGTGCGGTGCCATGGTACCATGTTATGTGCGAGGATCGGTGCGGTGCGATGGGTGGTGCGCCATTGTAGACATACACTTAGTTGGGTCCTATAAACGCCCTGAGACGCTAACATTAAGCCCCTACGCCCGCCACACTAGACGACAGCCCGAAACCTACGCCCTGAGAAATTTATTGGATCCATATAGATTTTTATACGTTATGTAAGTATAATAAGTATAAGGTTGCAAACTACTGATATTTATTGATGTACGAATTGTCCCCGTTTTTATTAATAAAAGTGTTACATTTGGAGACTTGTCTAGCTTCCATTCTGCACGCAACGTGCAGTGACATTATCAAGACATAAAAAGCAGTAAAACTTTATAATACCTTTTTTTAACATAAACAAAAACATACTTTTAAATTTACGTAATTTCGAAACTCGTCGCACAAACAATAATTATATTCCGAGCTTTTAAAATTCCCGGAAACAGGAACGATGAACGAAATTTAAAAGACAAAGAGTTAAACTTTTTACATTAAAATAATCTTAAATTATCGGCGCTGTACATTTAACTGTCTTCGCGAACAAACGATCCTTAACAGTTGGTAAGAAACAATAACTCTGGTTAATAAACGGTTATTGAAGTTCTAAAACTTTTGTCTTTTACTTATAGCCGCGAGCGCGAAATTTACTGCAAATTAATTATTTTTAGGAAGGAAAATTTATATTTATTTATAAGTTTGTAAATGACTCTATTTGTAGAATTAACAAACACTTCTTACAAATAAAGTAAGAACAGAACTACTTAATAAATAATAAAACATTTTCAGTTTACCTTATTAGTAATATGGCAGTTGCTTGTCACGGAATTAATCAATTCAGGCATCGTTCCTCGACCTGAGGGTTGCGACCCTCTTGTTGTTTGCGATCAGGTGCAATGGCCACAATCGGTCAAAAAAATAAGGTACGTTCAGGAAAAATCCTTTTATTAAGTAAAATTTTAATCAATTAGGGTGGTATATTGGCGTTAATTTTGTAACATCGTAAGGCAGTTTGCGATTCACGTTGGTTTGTTGGAAGTTATATTCGTTGAGAAACACGACATCAGGAAAGTTGTGCTACAAGGAGGGGGCTCCAGATTAAAGAATTTTTAAACAATTAAGTTCAAGTAATACTAAACTGAACCACATAGGCAAGGACGGAAGTGATTTGTCGTGCATTTCTGCACTGGTCTCCGACCAGACGAATGACTTTCCTTTCGATGGAGTAAAGTAGCCGAAAAGTATGTTTTGGTGCAGAGCTCAAGACATGAGAGCAGTACTCTAGTGATTGTCGAATCTGGGATTCGTATAGAGTCAAAAGTTGTTGAGGTGTGTACAACTTTTCGGTTCGGAAGAGTACGCCAAGTTTCTGAGAAGCTATCTTGGCAATTGCCACAACGTGGTTATACCTAGACATATTTCCTCCCAGATGGATGCCCAGCAAATTAAAAGATGAAGCCAGTGGGATTGAGTGTCCTGCCATGACTATATCCGGTTCTGTAATCTTAGCCTTTTTAGAGAAAACTGCTGCCTGGGTTTTTTAGCGTTAAATTCAACTTGGTTACTGTCACCCCAAGCCAAAATTTCTTCCAGGTCTTTGTTAAGGCGTGATACTTCATGCTATCTGCGAAGATGTGCGTCGGCAGCTGATGTGTGTGCATTCAAAGAGAAAGATGAGATAAGTGGGCTATCGTCAGCAAAGCTAAATATCAGATTTTTAGTTTTCACTAGAAGGCCGTTAATGTAGAGTAAGAAGAGAGTGGGAGACAATATGGACCCTTGAAGAACACCGATATTGATGGTGAAGGTGTCTGAGAGAAATCCGTCAATCGCCACTTGCAGAGAGTGGTCCTTAAGAAAACTAGACAACCATGCACAGAATCGACTGAGCCCTTTCAGGATTCGTTTGACGGGACGCTGACGGAACACGATTTCGGTCATTTCGGATTGAACTGCAAGAATATTGGGTGGTGTTCTTTCCTGGAAATCTACAGTGGAATGCGAAGAAAATAGTTCTTCAAGTAAGTTGGCTTTATCTCCTATTGCGTGAAATGGTATAGGTTTAATTTTTGTTGCTTCTTCAGGGCCTATCTTCACATTGATCATATCAATAGTGGCGGGTAGAATGGGATTTTTCGCATCCCTATGGCGCTTTTACTACGTGGCCACTGTTAATGTTACTAAATAGGAGGTTTGAAGTATTTGCTTGACCTATTAATAGAAGATTATTGGTTTTTCACGATGAGTGGTTTACGTTCGAAGAATTCTAATAATTTGTTTTCTGAAGATGGTTTTGTTATATATGCCAAAATAATTTTGTAGGTTTCGTAATTTCTGCGGACATAACTTTATAACAAACAACACACTAAGCGTTGTAAATAGTGAAATCAATACATTTTCTAAATATCTGTTGTTTCACCATATATATACAGTGTCACCATTAAAGTTGGAACCATATGGGGAAAAATGTATTGTTCGATTTAGGTAAAATTTCACTTCATTATAAGTTTTTGCTGCAATAAAGACCAAGAATGACATAATTAAATGGGACCATATGGCTTTTGTTAACTGTCAAATCTGATATTTTCTCCACAAAATGTCGAAAAATGGCATTTATTGATCGAATTTTAAAAATCTTTATATTTAGAAAAGGTGCTTGTATTGTAATTTAATGCCCACGTACCAAATTTCAATCACTACGATAATTTTTGTTTCCTATCTATTTCTGGCCAATATTTATTATCATTGAAAACTATGGACCCTACAACCGTAAAACTATTTATTTATACAATACTCATCGTCTAAATTCATTCTTTATACCAAAAATTCTACCAAAATATTAATTTTTCTCAAAAATTTCAGTTTAAAAATGTTGCTGTGGAGCAAACTTCTATAACTTTAAAGATCTAACCAATTGTGAGATGAAAATAAATTGAAGAAAAATACCCATAAATAAAAGAATTAATGACCGGATTATATCACCTTATGTCAAATCAGACAAACACATGTGGGGCACTGGCGTAATATGTAAACAATCAACACTGAGGTCTGCAGGGACGTCAGCGCATTTCGGCCGGTGTTGTCATATCTACATGGCAAACTCTTTAGAAGAAAATTTATAATTTTAACAATTTTATATTCTATCATTTATGAACAAATATGATTCCAGAAAACCGACGGCGAAAGATATTTTGCAAAACAAATAATGGTAATATCATACAAAAATTTCAAATTCGTTACAAGCACAGGAAAGTAAGTAGGTCAAACGTCATTGACCTTTTAAATAATAATTATCTTTCAAACTCTTTAAAAAAAATGCAATTTTATTTAAGACACATGCTTTCTTACCTATACTTTTAAAATTGTTAGTTTCATAATTTCACACAAACCCCACAGAATCTAAGTTTTAGGAAAAATCCTCTCACATAACCTCAAAAATAGCAGCTATTCACATGGAAAGAATACACGCGAACGCTGTTTTAATTTTGGCCATTTTCTTCTCGCGTAGATTTATTTATTTGACTAATTTAAAACACACACATTTTAAATACACACAATGCAATCTTTCAATTTAAAAATGACATTTTTATCTACGAACCATAAAACAGTTAACCTACGAATGAACGAAATAGATACCTTCAAAACTCGTAATGGAGATGGGCAATATTTGACAGTTTGATATTTCACGAGATTCTTCTCTATTACTCGGCTATTTACCGCGAGATCTCTTGCGAGGCGTTTAATTGATATGGCGTTAATGGAATTTCGACCAAATTGAATAAAATGGTAGTGGTAGCTGATAATACTGCCACTGTACTTTTTCTCTGAAGAAGCTTAAAAAATTAAATTAGCTCAGCTCTACTCCAAATGACAAGACCGACGAAGATTTTATTTTTTTTTCTCACGCGACCATCTCTCCATCTCTTTCACACAATCCACTGGAATGTCGCCGACGAATAAGTCAAATTTCATCGCGTCGCGTGTAATAGAATCTAATAATCTTATCTGAGTGTATTTTTAAAAAACTTGTGCCTGGAGGTATAAAGATAAATACAAGCAGGTAGATAAATAATTTATTTTTATAATTTTATATGGAATTTCAGTTTTGCATTAAGTTTGGCAACATTGCACGTAACACCTGTTTCCTGATATGCCACCACAGGGTGACATGACAAACAAACGCCGGATGAGGTGTGGGTTTATGGGGCTGGACCCCACTTTTAAAACGGTCGATTTGAAAAAAAAATATGTAGCGTTTCTCTAGGACACCCAAGGAGTCACCCATTTAAATATAATACGTCATTTCCATAACACCATGTATATAAAGAGGAAATCGTTATACTTGTTTCTAAGAACATGCAATTTACATTGGCGCTCTTCTTCTCTTATTCGTAATTTACAATTAGGGCGAGACGACTTGCACAAACCTCTAGGTCTATTAAACTGAAATAAGTGCAAGCGCGGTAATAGCTACGCTCTCAAACTGGTGAAAATACTTTATATGAAAAATAAGGGTTGTTTATACGCTACAAAAATTTAATGTAAAGCAAAATTATATATTAAAAATAATATTCAGGATATGATTCCTTAGGTCATTTTATATAGAAAAGTTTATATGAACATATGTCCGCGACGACTTAAATTTTATGCTACAGGGTGTTAAATTTTTATTTTGTAAATGGTTATTTTTTAATATCTCCGAAAGTACTTTAGATATTATTTTCAATTTTGGTATTGGTAGGATATAGAACCACAAATTTTAGTTAGAAAAGTTATTCAATTGTTCCACCAGTGGCGTCCCTGCAAACATGTCCTCTGATATTTTTTACAAAAAAGATGGTACTTTAATAGCATATGCATATACTCCTTCAAAAACAAAACCATTCAAAATTATACATCTTTCGAATACAACCCACGTAGTAATAATCTTAGACTTCTGTTCGCTGCCAGATTCTACCGAAACATCAGCCACAGGTTTCTAACTTATACTTCTCATATTGTATAATAAATAAAGAATTTAAAATTATTCTCCAAAGTAACAAAACAATTTATCTGCCAAAACTACTTAGAATTTACAAATATATTAGAAATTTAAGTCTCGTTAGTCGCTACTAGATATGGTAGATACATATTAAGTTATAATTAAGAACTTAAATATTTTAGTTATATTTTATTAAGGTTAAATTTTAATTTTAATTTAGGATAGTGTATATTTTTTCCTGACAGCACAATACAAGTGTTCAATCACTTAGTTGCTTATACAGGGTGTTTCCTAACCTCTCTGAAAAAATTAAGGAGGTGAATCCTCGCCTTATTTTAAGACGGGAATGTAGTATAAAAGTTTTTCGCATGTCGCTTTGTTTTCGAAATAAAGGGTGATTAATAATAACGAAAATATTTTGATTTAATGTAATTATCCATTCCCTATCGCAGGCGACTGTAAACGCTACTGACAGAAGAACGTGAACCAATTTTATGGACTCTACGTTCACCAGGCATTATTCCTCTCGATTTTTAATTTTGGAAATTTTAAAAAGATAAAGTTTATGAAAATCAGTACAATAATGCTGATGAACTACAAGAATCTATTATTAATATTATCAATAACATCGACGGGAGATCCGTTCTGAAGAATATAAGCAAAGTTTTGAAATGTGCACAAGAAATATGTAGAAGTACAAGGAGATGTGTTTGATCAGTTGATTTGAGTTTATAATACGGATTTTAAGTCTTGTTATCGGTTCACTGCCCACTGCGATAGGAAATGGATAAAATTAAATCAAAATATTTCCGTTATTATCAATTTTAGCGACATGTAGTAAAAGTTAAATTTTGTTTAACTATCAAACGGTTATAGACGTTTTTGTTAATGACGTGATTCTGACGTTAAATTGCTTTGACATAATAATTAGCATAAAAAACTACATAGTGGAGTCGTTCTGGCGTAATCAACGGCTCGAAAATCCCTTGACGAAATCGAGTAATTTTTTTCCCCCAATCGATACAGTAGGATCCCCTCGACATTCTGACATGATTTGTAGGGGGCGCCGCATGCAGGGGGGAGGGGGGCACGCCACGTAATTCTAACCTACAACGGGAAATGAAAAATAACTCAGCCAGTTTTGATGCTACATTGAAGAGCTTGACAGAGCGCGTAAGCTCGAATAAACCTGATCCCGATATCTCAATGAGTTCGCGAATTATCGCGATTTTCAACTGCAAGAAACAATAGAATTTAATTAACTATATCTCGAGAAGGGGTGGAGTTAACGCATCAATTTCTCGCGAATCAATGGGTGACACCGAATACTTTGATGGGCCGGAGGCTGGGGTTGGTGGGGTAATTAAGAGGGGAGTAATGGGGGGGGGGGATATTAAATAAATGCTAATAAGTAGTTTATTAATCGAGCTACGGGGATCAATTTGTTCACTTTTTCATCAGCTACGAGGGGAGATATTATTTATAAAGTTAGGAGATATACAGGACCGTATCCCAGAATTTCCTGATGTTGTTCAAAAATTCCTAGAAACGTCGTTAAACTACAATGTGTCATACATCGTTGCATTCGGGAGAAAAAGGTCTCAATTTCCAATATCAGAAAACAGGACCGTATTTAAAAAAAGAAATTGATAATGGCCCTTCGCAGACGACTCGTCTGATTACAAAACCATTAACCCTGTTAGATAGAGCGGAAAAAGTGGCAATGCAAAAGTGCAATTTACTTTAGAATTCGATCTCAAAAAAACCCAATAAAACAATAAAACGATTTTACAGCATTTCGTTCGAACAAACCCGATATCTCCGGAACTACTCGGAATTTTAAAACTTTCTAAACGGCATATTATTTGTCACGTAAATGCGCAACTTTACCTCAATTTAACGTACTGGCCTTCCTTATCTTGGACAAGTTGTAGACGTTTTTGTTAATGATGTGATTCTGACGTTAAATTGTTATTTGGCATAATAATTAGCATGAAAAACTACACTACTTTGTCAATTTAAACAAATTTTGAACAGGCTGTATAGTCAGTAGGTCGTCAGGTTTCTTAATTTATTTTTTGGCATTTTAGGGGGTCGCGACACAAAAAATTTTTTAGAAACGATTATTGAGGGTAGTTCGTGTAATGGAATACGGTCGATGCAGCATAGATGGGCAAGTGCGTTGAAGTCCATTTACTAATGGAGTACCTACTAATGAAGATAATGTTTGACAAATAAAAGTCTCAATCAATTCTTAACCGTTTGGCTTAGTCGTTAAGGAAACCCATTCTATTGCTCCGGCAATTTAATTACGACATTCATACCCCCCTCTTATTATTTATTTAAATTTTCCTACTAAACTCGTAGTTATAATACCTACTAGAATATTCACATAAAATATACGTGTGCGTTCTTTCCAAAATGGTAAATTATTTAATATGCCGTTATACGACCGTGTAGAATGTGTAATAAAAACTTTACTGGTAGCTACAGTAAGCTACGCGAAAGCTGATATTCACCTAAAGTAATAAAACTGCTAATTAAGCTTAAAACAGCTGAAATAGTTTAAAGAATAATAGAGTAGGTATATAGTGCAGGCTAATAGCGGCACCGTTTTTTTAACGAAATTGTTCGGATTTTTTTGTTTCCGTCTCGAATATCAAAATATACGGTCCATAGTCAAATATAGTTTAAATTGTACCAGAAAAATAAAATTTTCTCGAAACAATTTATTTTTCTGGTACACGGAAAGAGAAACTTATTTAAATTTACTATAAAAATTATAAAACTAACTATAATTTATGTGTCTACAGGTCTACAAGTGAGTTATGTCTCCGACGTATATGTAAGGGTAAGCAATATCTGTTAAAACATGGCCGACTCATGGGCGTGCTATTATTGTTTTAACAATGAAATAAAAATAGCAAATTGTTCAATAATTGTATTTTATGTTTGAAGGTAGGCAATTATTTTTATCAAGGTTTAAATAATTACGTTTTACAAGATGGCATTCTTTCAGCATGGAAAAAACAGCACATCAAAGTTTCACCGGAAAACGGAAAGTTTATGTCACTTCTTAGCTTTGTTGCAATTTTTTTAAGGTTTGAACCACTTTTGTATTATTCTCCAAACAATGCCAAAGTCCAAGACGGGTCCATCTTTTGTCAGGAGATGACAACAATTGAGCCGTATTATTTTCTTTCCTTTCAGTATCTTGTTTATGAATGTTTTTACTGCGCCCATGCTTACTCCCGTATAAATTGCAAGTCCTTTCTGGCCCTTTTGCTTAAGTGGCAATTTAAATGCTTTAATCTCTTCGCATACCCTGTACACATTGGCAATCACTTCACGGGTTTGACTATGAAGGGTTTTACCATGAGTATATTTATTCATTATCACAGTTTTCAAACAAGGAACACTTTTTAAAAAACGCAATTTAACACAATATTATAACTCTTGCCCTTCCTATCACTACGCAACTGGATGAAGCATATCGGACATCGCCGAACAACCACGCCGGCACAATGGGCGTGTCGTTATCCTCTCTCTGGGATATAACCTATCAAATTAGCCCTAGCCACCTGTTACCCATGGTTACCGTTGATATTGTACTATGTTGCCTTTTTTAGATTAGAATTAGAATTAGTTTAACAAAAAATAGTACATTTTGCATTTAACTATTAAAATAAGTAGTACGAAAAGAAAGTTTTAAGAACATTGAAACAATAATAGAATATTAGTTTCTTATATACTTATGACAATTTATTTTAAATGGGTAAATTTAATTTTAGGGTTTCCTTGGTAACATATTGTTAAATTAAAATTTAATATATGTGAAATATTGTTAACCAAAGAAATTCACTCACCCACACTATCATCATGTGTCCTGATGATAGTGTGGGAGTGCACAATACGCTTATCACTAAACCCCAACACTATATACTGCTTAAATTTACAGTTAAATACTGCGGGACTGGGAGCAGTCTTCACCTCAATGGGCAGACGGTTGTAAGTTATGGCGGCATTATATCTAAACGATCTTTGAAATAAAGACGATTGATGTCTTGTAATATTAAAAAGTTCTCTATGCCGAGTGTCCCTGTTATGCACATTAGAGCCCTTTATTAAATGATCGCTTAAATAATCTGGAATACCCGATCAGACAATACGAATAATCAATCTAGCTAAGTGCATTTCAAAGCGTTCACTGATATTAAGCCAACCAGAATTCAGAAGACTTGGAGTAATGTGATCAAATTCAAAGTTATAACTAAATCTTAGACAAGCATTCTGCATTTTTTGTTAACTGATTTCTGCACTAAGGCGGGCCAATAAACCACTTTACAGTAAGTCAGATAAGATAACACAAGAGAGTCAGCCAATGTAAGTTTCAGTTTAGTATCAAAAATATCTCGGTATATGTAGAGAAGTTGCAATTTTAAATTGACTTTTTAATTAAATTAGAAACTTGACTGCTAAATCGAAGATCAGAATCAATGACTATCCCAAGGTTTTTACACTCGTTAATGGGTTTCAGAATGCAATTGTTAATCTTAATATGAAAAAGGGGATCATTAATTAGAAGTTGTCTGTTCGTACCAAATACAATTAACTGCGTTTTTAACTCATTAAGTACCAACCCGTGCGCCTTCGACACTTGAACCATAGTTTTAAGGTCATTATTAATTTGAACAACAGCCAATATTTTATTTTTTAAATGTAGCTGTTTGTATTTATGCAGTTGTTTATATTGTAGTGTTGATTTCATTTTTAAAATCTTAGGTCTGATGATGACCAGTTGGGCGAAACATTTAACCTTTTTAGCACATCGTTAATATATACAGGGTGGCCAATTAGTGCGACAAAGCTCAATATCTCTTTTACCGCTAGGGATAGAGGGAAAACTTTTTTCACGAAAGTTATTAAGCGTTAAGAGATGCAGCTTTTAAAATTATTTTCGACCATACAGGGTGCTCCAAAAGGGCGGAGTGATAAAAATTTCATATTTTTTAAATGGGACACTATGTATATTTTTACATATTTGAATTCACCGTAAAATTCTGTACATAGCACCGTAATTATTTGTACACATGTTTGCAACGTTGCCAAATAGATTGGAAAATTCCTAAAATTTGTGCAAAAACATGGTTCAATGAAATGTGTAATATTTCTTAACTTATAATAAGTTACAATAAAATATTTTTATGTCGGAAAGAGGAATGGTGACAGAAGTTCCCTATGATAACACATATAAATATTTTTATACAGGGTATTTTCTATGAATATGCCAACATTACGAACTTGAAACCTGAGTTTCGTAAGTTTTTTAAATGAAACACCCTGTATATGATTACTTTATCTTGTAGATATTTTAATCCTCTCTAATTTTTATTAAGGTCTTTCTATGCCTATCTCTACCAATCGTGGTGGTATTTCAATTTTTATTTAAACTCGAGCAAAAAAAAGTGGATGTATTTTACCATTGCCCTTTTTCTAGTCACCTATGACAAAATAAAAACAAAATGTTGTAATTTAAAAAAAAATTATTTATTCATACTGGAAGATACGACACAAAAATATTTTAGCGATTCAAGCTTGTGGACAATTTCTAAAGTAAATTATTACCTAATTTTTTGTTCATATAGTAACCCCCAATACCTTGAACACGTTTTGAAAAAGAATGAGTCATGTCTCTACACATTTTCAACTGTTTTCAAAGTATTACTTGGCAAATATCTAGAAACATTCTTTTGAAAAACGTATTGAATATGTGTTCAAGTTAGTGGGGGTATATACACTATATGAACAAATAATTAGGTAATAATTTACTTTAGAAATTGTCCACCAGTTTGAATCGTTAAAATATTTTTGTGTCGTATCCTCCCGTATGAATAAATATTTTTTTTTAAATTACAACATTTTGTTTTTATTTTGTCATAGGTGACTAGAAAAAGGACAATGGTAAAATGGATCCACTTTTTTTGCTCGAGTTTAAATAAAAATTAAATACCACCAATATTGGTAAAGATAGGCATAGAAAGATCTTAATAAAAATTAGAGCGGATTAAAATATCTACAAGATAAAGTAATCATATACAGGGTGTTCCATTTAAAAAACTTACGAAACTCAGGTTTCAAGTTTGGCATATCCATAGAAAATACCCTGTATAATAATATTGATATGTGTTATCATAGGGGACTTCTGTCAATATTCCTCTTTCCGACATAAATATATTTTATTTCAAATTATTATAAGTTAAGAAATATTACACATTTCATTGAACCATGTTTTTGCACAAATTTTAGGAATTTTCCAATCTATTTGGCAACGTTGCAAAAATGTGTACACATAATTACGGTGCTATGTACAGAATTTTATGGTGAATTCAAATATGTAAAAATATACTTAGTGTCCCATTTAAAAAATATGAAATTTTTATCACACCGCCCCTTTGGAGCACCCTGTATAGTCGAAAATAATTTTAAAATCTGCACCTCTTAACGCTTAATAACTTTCGTGAAAAAAGTTTTCCGCTATCCCTAGCGGTAAAAGAGATATTGAGCTTTGTCGCACTAATTGGCCACCCTGTATTTAATTCGTGAGACCTTGACTTTGAGTTTACTTCTTAATAGTTTATAATAACAGGTTCTCAAAACAAGTTATTTTATCTGTAAAACGCATTTTAGGAAATGTTATGTAACATGTCGTTTCTAACTGAAAATACCATATCCCGGAAAATAGTTTATCCCCTGGGACACAGAATTATTGTAGACATAGTAATAATTCAAGCAGAAATAAATTTATTCCCTTATGAAAATAAGGGGCCTTCCGATTTCGGTTTTATGGGTATCTTGAGGGTATTACCAATTAATCACCGTAACAAATTACTTTAATACCCCGATTTAACTATTTTAGAATACTGGGTGTCCTATAAATTTTAATCGCTTATTCCTATGATAATATTGCTGATAAATGATGTGTATTATCTCTTTAACAATTTCAGTAAATAGTTATTTTAAAGATTCCATCTGATGGTAATACTGATGACGTAATTGCACCAGGGATAAATCCATTCAAGTTAAGGAACTTTAATTTAATAATGGTTTAAATTTAATTTAATAAATAAAATATAATTCGTATAACTATATCGTTTATTTCTTAATAGAAACTATATCACAGTTTCGATAATATCACTTAATATATATCATATACAGGGTCCGCAAACGAAGCGTGGACGGAAGATTAAATCGTTATCGAAGAACTTATCAACAATACTGAAACAGCTTGAGATATTGGATTAAAAGCGGCATGTTTTAAAAATATTTTACATTATACAGGGTGGCCCAAAAAAGTGTGACAGCAAAAGTTATATTTTTTTAAATGGGACACACAGTATTTTATTGCATATTTAGGTTCGTATGACTATCGTTTATAAGTGCCTCAAATTTTATTTAATTTGGTTTCGTAGTTTCGGAGAAATAAATTAAACAACTAAAAAAAAAAGTTTTGTAGTCCTGAATAAAAAAATTAAAAAAAAATCCCGAACCATTTTTTTAACCTCGGCATTGAGTGAAATTTATGACAAGAGGTCTAGAGATGCTATGAATGTAATTGCGTTTATTTATTTTATACAGGTTGTTCATGATAAGCTTTCAAAAACGCCACATTTTAAAATAATTGTTTTCAAGTTTTTCAAATGGAACACCCTGTATATTATTTGGCTATTTGACGAAGAATTCATAGACAATTTTTTTTTGTAATACAAGCATATAAGTTATATCCAGCCGTTTTCGAAATAATTGTAAATATCATAAATTATGTTGTTTAAATAGAGTTTTTATTGGGAAATTTCGTTATAGGCGACTAGACTAATAATTTAATTGTAAACTAAAGTAAATGTTTAAAATAGCTTCCTTTTTCTTAATTTAATGATTTTCCTCTACTGCCAACAGAACTCTTAAATCATTTTCTTCATTAATAACGGGTTTATTGATTATCATCCTTTTTATGTACGCAGTGCTTCCTGTTGCTACAAATCTTTGCAACAACTTCTCGAAGGTTTTTGGTCTCGGCCTTCTCTCAATATCTGGATATCTTTCAGTATACACTCGGCTCGCGATTAGGCAATTTCTTGCACATTTACCCAGTATAAAAATTATATTTACCATTTCTAAAGTTGTAAAATTCGACATTTTGGATAAGTTAGTACTTAATTTCGACGACTGAACAAATGTAAATAATTTTATTTGGCTGTCATAGTGACAATCTAAACAAAAAGAAATGGCAACTCGATTAAGAATAAAAAATAAAATTAAATAATAAAAGTAGCGAAAATGTATGCTTTTAAAATTTATATCGAAATAACTAAAATACGGTAAACTCTAAGAGTAAAAGGAAGCTATTTTGAACTTTTGCTTTAGTTTACAATTATTAGTCTAGTCGCCTATAACAAAATTTCCCAATAAAAACTCTATTTAAACACCATAATTTATGATATTTATAATTATTTCGAAAACGGTTGGATATAACTTATATGCTTGTATTACAAAAAAGAATTGTCTATGAATTCTACGTCAAATAATTAAATAATATACAGGGTGTTCCATTTGAAAAACTTGAGAAAAATTATTTTAAAATGTGGTGTTTTTGAAAGCTTATTATGAACACCCTGTACAAAATAAATATACGCAATTACATTCATAGTATCTCTAGACCTCTTGTCATAAATTTCACTCAATGCCGAGGTTAAAAGAATAGTTCTGGATTGTTTTTTTAAATTTTTTTATTCAGGACTGCAAAACTTTTTTTTTTAGTTTTTAATTTATTTCTCCGAAACTACAAAACCAAATTAAATAAAATTTAAGGCACTTATAAACGATAGTAATACGAACCTAAATATGTAATAAAATACTGGGTGTCCCATTTAAAAAATTATACCTTTATGCTGTCACACTTTTTTGGCCCACCCTGTATAATGTACAATATTTTTGAAACACGCTGCTTTTAATCCCATATCTCATGCTGTTTCAGTATTGTTGATAAGTTCTTCGATAACGATTTAATCTTCCGTCCACGCTTCGTTTGCGGACCCTGTAGATTTTCCCAAAAATCGACAATATCTTGATCGGGATTTGAAACCTTGCGGAACCCAGAATTTCCCATATCCAAGTAATTCAGTTGCTTTGGAGTTGCTGGTTCCTCTGTGGTCTTTATTAGCTCATCAATCGACGGAATTGGATTCCCATACTTGGAAAAATTTGACCATAAATTTGTAATTTTTTGAATAATTAAATCTACCAAACTGTTTGGTTGTGGACTTGAATAAATTACGTTATTAAATAAGTAGGCTACATCGTCGGCATGTGCAGCGCCTAAAAGAGAATAACTATTACAGGATGTCAATATTTGAAAACTTCCCGCCCTTAATATCTCGCTTCCCGTAAATAACATCAAAAATCGGAAAGACAGATCAATTTTATGGTGAAAGAAGTATATGTTTACCTATAAAAACCTTAAATGGGTATGGGATCACGTGGCACATCATTTTAAATCTATTTCCAACAATTCTTTAATTTATTATTTTTTGAGTACCTACTTAGTAAACTTTCTAAGAAATCCCTCATCATTGCATAACGAAGTTGTAAATTAATGCTGTTCAGCTGATATGTTTATAATTGTCATTATTCATTAGTTTTGGTTTTCCTTCAAATTTATGAAGAGGTGAGCCGAGGAGGTGGTCATCATTAATAGTACCAATTTAACGAATTTCACAGGGGCGGTAAAGAAGTTATTTTTAAACTCTCCTGTAAAGATACCGATTATAATGTCGACTTAAATCCTTAACCAACTATTTCATAGACAAAATGTATTATTAAAACTTTAGTCAACATTAATGGTTAAAAATATGTCTCTTCTGTAGTTTTATGTGTATAGTGACGTCCACAAAAGCAGAACATCCTACAAAATAATTAGCATACTCGCACTAATGTGCTCAGTAGAAAGTGCATTTTCTTTTGTGGGATCAAAAATAGAAATTCAAGAAAATAGGAATTCAAGAGTTTTAGGAGATTGACTATAGATAAAGAATAATAATTTTCATAAGTACATTCGACCCCGCTATACTTAACTAAATCAACAGGGCACTAATTATTATAACAAACGAATATAAAAGACAGTTTTTTTTTCTCACCTAGTATTTATTGTGTATATAATAGGTTCAACAAATACAACTAAGTTTATTTGATATTAAGTGGTTTTAACAATTAATCAACAATACCTCTTACACACTACACAATACATACTCGATGCGAAATAAAAAACTGTCTTATATATTCCTTTGGTACAACACATGTGCGATAGGGCTCGTAGTGTCTTCTTTGCATTTAAAAAGAATTCTTTAACTTCATATGTAAGTCGGTTGGGCAGGTGAAAAAATGAACATCTTTACAATAAAAGGTATACTGTATTTTTCAGGAATCTTAAATTATGGAGGATACGGCTTTGGTTCATAGTCTTTGAAGAATAAACAATTCTTTTTTAGTGTTTGTGTGTTAAATTTAAGTCTTGTTTGTGAAAAAATTCGAACAAACCTGAACAAACACTGTCCGAATATTAACGCATTACAAGGTACCCTTTTATAGTTGTTAAAATGAACGTTTTCTGTGGATACTGGAAAAACAATTAAAATTATATTAATAAGATTATTAAAAATAACTATTAAACTTAATAATCTTATGTTTAAATTATTTAAATAGCAGTAAATTGCGTTAAATATATTGACGTGTACTTTTATTTTTAACACTGTAACATGAGATTTGGTAATATAAATTCAATTTTCTCTGTAAATCAATTTTGCGACATCGTTTGTTTTGTTCCCTTATACCCTTCATTTGACTTTATTGATATTTATTTTTGTATTTGGTTCACCAATTTTTGAAGTTTCTAAACGAAAGTACTTTGCAAAATAGAATGTAATCATCAAGATCAGTTTGTTTCCGTTTGTGTAAGTACTGTTTGTATATTATATAATGTCTAAGAGATTAGTTTTAACCAAAATATTTTGAAAATCGCAATGGTATTCAAACCCGAAACATGAAATTATTTTTCAAGATGAAACGTGGATCTACTCCAAAGACAATGGAACATTTGTGGCATGGCATATTTTTCGAACAATTGGTTACCTTTATAAAGAAATATTATTATATTTTAAACAATAAACCATATTTGAAATTATACAATTAAATAAAATTTCAAATACATACTACTATTTTAAAATTCAATTTTTTACTTTAGTATACAGGCTGTTATGGAAATGACTTAATATATTTATACCGGCACATCCTGAGATGAAAATAAATACATTGAAGAAAAATAACCTTAAATGGTGCTTTGAATTATTGTACGAAATATACACTTTATATTAAATCTGAAAATTTACGTGGCCGCTACTGAGGACGTTCGCAATCAATAGTTTATTGAGGCGGTGTTGTCATATAACGTGTCCAAGATAAGGAGGGCCAGTACAGGCCGGAAACCGTAAGAGATACGAAGTCGGTTAAATGGAGGTAAAGTTGCGCATTTACGTGCCTAATAATATGCCGTTTAGAAAGTTTTAAAATTCTGAGTAGTCACGGAGATATCCGGAAAAAGCCGAAATTCTGAAAAATCGTTTTATTGTTTTCCTGGGTTTTTTTGAGATCGAATTCTAAAGTAAATTGGACTTTTGGATTTGCCAATTTTTTCCTCTCTATCTAACAGCGTTAATTGTTTTGTAATCCGACGAGTCATTTTCGAAGGGCAATTATCAACTTAATTTTTTTAAATACGGTCCTGTTTTTCTGATATTGGAATTTGATAGCTTTTTTTCTTCCGAATGCAACGGCACATTGTAGTTTAATGACGTTTCGAGGGTTTTTTGAACAACATCAGGAAATTTTAGGATACGGTCCTGTATTTCTGTATTAAATAAAAAAAAAGACTGACATTGACATGTGTGCGGTTTGTCAAAGAATAATCCAGATTTTAATTTACTAGATAAATAAAATAAAAACTTATTGGGCAAAATTTAAAACACTATATTATCATTTTGCATTTATATTTTGAGATTCACAAAATGCTTTTTCGCCATCATTGTCATGTCAATGGAACTGCCCTTATTACAAAAATCTGATCTTTGATTTTTGTAATTTCTTTTAAAAACATCGCCAAATTCTATCATTATCGAATACCTTAAAATGGAAAAATACCTATATAAATCGTTCTCAATTGTCGCTAATTTATATTACCCTGGCGTGTGTAAAAGTGTTATTCAGTGAAAAATAGCTTTCCGCTTGTCACCCTGACGGGTAAAAACGGGCGTAATTTTAGAAGTTTTTTCCGTGAATTAAAAAAGATTTATTTTCTACTATGCATGATTAAATGGAAAATGGTTTTTAAGGCCTCATCTAAACGGAACCCCCTATCTATATATTTTAATAGTTAGCAGTAATATGATTTATTTAGCAACCGCTATAAACAAATTTTATTTACAACCATGCATGTAATAATGATATTTTATCTATCTTTGAAAGGTGGAAAGTTGACGTTTTTTTACTTTTACTTTCCACCCGGGTGGAAAGTAAATTATTTTTTTGTAATAGCTTTGCGTGTTTAGATATGTCTACTTTTTCCCTAATTGATAGCGTGGTCCTCAGCATTGATAATTGTGACCAAATCGTTGATATCTTCTTTGTCTTGGCATTTTCACTGAAATAAGCTAGTAGCGCCGACTCAGAACAAGGAATTTGAACTTTGTTTCCCGTACACCATTCTTTGAAATAGTTATATGCCTTGTCATATCTCGGGCGGCTTTTAGTTGGCAGAAGATCTTCTTCTACTATTTTTGCTGCCTCTCGAATTTCTGGTGGAGTCGCATTTTTCTATTGTTATAATAATATATTGTTTAGTGACATGGAAACTATTCAAAAAATGATATTTGACATCTTGATGTGTATTATTACCTACGTTATTTTACCACCTGCGGTTATTTGAAATTCCTATCTAACGTTTCAATGGAAAAGTCAAAATGACATTTATCTTTTATTAATAATTTTAATTCAAAATAATAAGAAGTGAATGTTAGATGTGGTTGTAAATAAAATAGTATACAAACCTCGGTGAAAAGTTTCATTACCAATCGATGATAGCCGAAGCTGCTCGAACACCCCTGCTTGTTGCCACCATTTTTGTCAGTCTTTTACAATTGTAATATATCCATTACTATTTTAACAATTTAGATATTCATTCTTGTGGCGCTCCCCATATGAAATTTATATTCAATCTGGAGGTAGCCCCCATTTCATAGAAAAGTAACAACATTTTTTTTCGTACTCTTCTTACTCTGATACCGTTTTTTACTATTCTATTAGGTTTCGAACCGTCAATCTATTACTGTTGATCAAAGATTTCTGTAAAGAACTGTTCCTTATTTAGTCGTGTGTGTTTATTAAAATAAATATCTGAATTTTTATAATATGACGTGCGCTGTGTTCGGTTGTGATATGGATAACCAGGAAAAGAGATTTGATAGAAATATAAGGTGTTTCCGCTTTTCTAATTATAAAAACAAAGAATTAGAATGGATACGTGAGCAACTTAAACTTTATTAAACTCTTACAAAAAATGTATTTATAAGCTACATTTTTCGTTTAATACAAAAAAAAACATGACAATCGTTCCTGGTAAATATCATTGATGGCATGTGGTGGTAATTGTTCAAAAATATAAATTTTTTAAGCCCTATTAGGGTAAATTTTCGTTGTTGTAGTAGTCGTAATATGGATTTTTAGTAATCGCTATACAAATACATTTTTAATAAACTTTTAATTTTATTTTAAACAATTTCAAGTTTGGAATAATGAAATAACTAACATTATTTTAAAATATTTTAATACTTTTTGTATCTTTAATTGAATACTGTAACTTAAAATTTATTAAACCATGAGCTACATTTTTCCTTTAATAAAAAAATATATCAATCGTGCTTTCATTGACTTGAAACAAAAATGAACCCAGTATTCCTATCTGCTTTGTACCCATCAATGTGACTCCTGTTATTACGAGAATAAACACAACCTGAAACATATGGGGATTGTATCTGTAGAATCCCCATCTATGTATGTTTCTGTTTTCATTCAGCGACCGGATGTTTTGGTTAATAAAAACAAACAATCGACGGACGTGACTCAAAGTCTATATTTTTATCGAGTTTAAGGCAGACGTGGCATAGTCTTGTCATATTGAGTCTTATCATATTGACTGAATTACTATTTTTCCACAAATAATACTTAAATTTAACACACAAACACTGAAAAGCAACCAAGAACTTTATTTAATAATAACGACAAATATGACAGTTGTTAATCCGGTAGTGTCGATCGTGAAAGTAGGTATGTAAGACGTCAGTTCCGATAAGGACATTATAAAAAGTACGTCCCGACCGCTCGAAGGAGACGTAATGTCCTTGTCTAATTAACAGGAAACAACACAGGAAAAATTATAAAGTCTGTCCGTTTTATGAAGTCCGATATCGGATTAAATCATTAAAGGTTGTTAAACAGTAAGACGGTTAAGTTAACAATACCTTCGCTAAACTTGATCGTACCGAACATTCCACTGGTTCACTGTAGTCGGCTTGGCAAAATCAGCGGTTCCAAAACAAAATTATTTTTGAATTATGTACCGCGATAAATATTTTTATCTTGTTTATTTTTCACTCATAGTTTTTTTTTATTTATCAAATGAAAAACATTTTGGGTCAATAAGTTAAAGATTTTCTCGGGTACTTTTTCCTAGAATTTAGTTATTTTGGGATCATTATAGTTTAATATATATAATAATCACTATTTTCCAAGAAATAATTAAAATTTGCTGAAGTGCAGGATGATATGTTCCATTTTAAATAAGTAGTTATGCTTTTTGCTAAATTATTTAATTTAGAAAATACCTAAAATATAATTTATTGTTTGAGAGCCACCGACTATCCTGTTCGAGAGGTTTTATTGCTTAGCGGACTTCATACACCGTACCGACTTTACTAATTTCCAGAGCTCCCCGATTGTTTTTCTGGGAAGTTTTTACAACCTACCTAAGAATGTGAATTGTTTATTTTTCAAAGACTTTGAACCAATGCAGTATCCTCCTTGATTTAATTCCCTTGTTACTGGTAAAGGTCATTGATGACAGGTGTTTGTAATTATTTAAAAATATAAATTTTTCAAAAATATTCTGTTAATAAAAATAATATTGAGTTTTATATACAAAAATACAAACTAAGAAAGTACTTGAATTTTTAGGTAAGCAATGTGATTATTGCATGCTTGATCAATGACCAGTATAATTTACAACCACTATTTGAATCAATGACACATATTTTATAAAAAATAAAAACATAAAAACGCTTTTAAAACATTTTTAATTTGCAGTAAATTTAATGGCTTCAGCGGCAGGAATGCACAAGTTCCGCAACTGCAATAACCGTTAATTAACCGGTATCATTGCTTTAAACAAACTGTTGAAAACGATTTGTCAGCGAGGACGTTGAACGTGCTTCCTAGGCAATTTGAAACAATTTCTGGCAATACATATTTTTTTATAGGTTTGTACATTCAGGGTACTTTATAATTTTTGAATTATCAATCATTCGTGGATTTTATTTAGTAACAAGGGAAATGTTAAAGAACGAAAATAATCTTTCATGATCAAACACAAGCACTATAGGAGTGATGCGTATGCGAATAAAGTGATTCACGTTGGTTTAGAATCGTTGAAGGTTATATTCGGGAAGGTCGTTCCATAAAGATGAAGTCCTCCAGATTAAATAATTCTTAAATTATGAAGTTCGAGGAGTACTAAGCTTAACCACATATGGATGGGCGGCAGTGGTTCATCGTGTGTTTCTGCTATTCGCCGCTCTGGGCGGAATTAAGAGGACAAGGTCAGCCGAGCACTTTCCATGAAAATATCTGTAAAAGAGAGTCAAATCCCCAACCTGTCTTCGACATTCTAGGCTGTCGAGGCTCTTCGTCAGCTCGTGGTCTTCGATCAGACTAATGGCCCTCCTTTCGATGGAATCTAGTAGCCGAAGAGTATGTTTGAGTGCAGAGCTCCAGACATGAGAGCAATACTCTAGTAATGACGAATCTGGGCTTTGCACAGTGTGAAAAGTTGCGATTGTCACAACATGGTTATGCTAAGACATATTTCCACCGAGATTGACGGCATAGCAAATTAATAGGTGAAGCCATTGGAATTGCGTCTCCTGCCATGACTAAATCCGGTTCTGTAATGTTAACCCTTTTAGAGAAAACTGCTGCCTGGGCTTTCCTAGCGTTAAGTTCGACTTGGTCACTGTCATATATCGACTCATACAACGAAGAGTATAGTAATTCATTATTTAGAGTTTTGAGAAAAACAAGTTTCAAATATTTGCTTGATAACTGTCCATCGTTATTTTTTAAATCAGACTAGATATCGCAATTTTGTTGTTCTGTGTCTTCTAGACTTAGTTGAACTTTAATAAAGAACCGCAAATAATTTTCTCTTTTGTTTTTTTGTTTTTTTTTTCAACGAGTTACTATAGTATTCGTTGTATTATACCTAAAAAATTCAAATTAGTTTGTTCAACATACTATATTTTAAGCTGTTTTACATGGTGAAAAAATGAAGGCATCCAACTTACAACTAAACAAATACTTTTATTATAAAAATAAAACCTGATTATTCTGAATCTGTCAAATTTTCATTTTCATCGTCACTTTTTGCAGTGTTCTGAGCGCTTCTATTACTTCTTTTAGTCTCCTTGTCTTTTGCTTTTAAAGAATAATAGAAATTATGGTAGACGGAAGGAATGGCTTTGCTTTTACACAGCTCTAGCAAACCCGTTAGCTTCTTAGTTTCAATTGGGAGTGGTTCTGTGTAAAGAATGGGAATATTTTCGATCACGTTATCTTTTCTAAGAAGTATTTTTTGTAAGCATATGGATTGCGGTTCCTCCGTGTAATGGTATTTTAATTCAGCAACGTCTGGTTGGCTTGTCAAAAATTCAATTTGCTTGACTTTGCTTATCATAAATTTTTGCCCGCTCTTATCTTTCGCCCAGTTTTCAGTTAAAACAATATTGCTAAAACTGTAAAAATCACTTTGGGACATTTCCTTTACGTCGTAGGGTTGTCCAGTTACCTTGGCCATTTTAATTAACATTATCCATTGTGCTGGAGTAAATATACTGGACTGACGTTTTTTGGCACTTTCTATAACAGCGTGCATGCTGTCGCCTTCATTTTGAGTGTGGCCCCTTTCTAGAAAACGATGTAAAATTTGTACCTTAAAAGTTTTCGATGCGTTAGCAATTTGTTTTTTTATAAAATTAAGCAAACAACTTGATATTTCATTAGTTCCTCTTCTTGCTATGGATTCGTTCCAAACATAACAATGACCTTTGTTATTTTCCAGATCATAAATGGTGAAATTGTACGTGGCTAATTTACTTTTGTAGTAAAAACTACTTATTTCACATGTAGGGGTTTGTTCGGGTTTGTTCGGGTTTGTTCGAACAATCCAATTGTTGTATTTATTATTCCCAATTACCATTACTAGAACATTAATTATCATGTAAAAGTTAATTGGTAAGAAGTAACAAAATATTATTTGCTTGCCTGAGCTAACGCATTAAACAATTTTAATGCAAATATCTCCGAAACGGTAACTCTGGGCGACCTGAACTTAGTATTCCTTTTTTACGTAATAAATGTGAGAAAAGCATTGTATTCATTAAAAACTTAAATATACTGAGGCACAAAAAAGTTATGACCAAATAAATGTGAAAATAATGCCCCTACATTGTACATTGTACATTAAAATTTCAACAAATCAATTTTTCGCCCTTAAAAAAATATCCCAAAATTTTGTACAAAAAATGTTAGTTTCTCGCAAAGTTATTAGAGGAAAACCAAAATGAAGTTTTAACTTTAACACCCTGTATCTCAGTTAATATCAACTTTTGGATATAGGTAAGTATAATTAAACAATAATATTTTTACGTAAGGAGTCTGTGATTTTTCCATGTACCATTAATTAGCGGACACCTGTATATCTGAATGAATAAAAAATGTGCAATAATAGTAGTAGATAGATACACGAAACGAAAAATAGTCAATTTAACTATAAAAACAGTAAAACTAACCATAATAATTTATGGCTCTATATGTGACTGGAATAACTTTAATTTAAAGTATTTTTTAAAATTTACTAAAATTTTGTAAAAATTTTGACTTCTCGATCAACAGTGCTTGTTCCCTGTTAAGTTAACCACTGTTAGTTGTTGTGAACAATGACATCCTGGGACCACGTTACATCTTATTTATGCCTATTATTCTTATTAAAATATTTTTACAACACTTCATTTAAACTTTGTTATTTTCATAATAAAAATAACTTAAATAATAGCCAATGAAATATAGTTAAAATATTTAACTACTGGAGTTATAAATAAATTATTTTCACTTCAAATCGTTCACATTCACAATATATTTTACTTGATTGATTTGAACCTTCCAGAGATCGTTTTTCCCAGCGAATATAGGTAACCTCCAACGATTTAAATGTGAATCTTACACTCCTAGAGTGCCTTAAAGAATTTTTGCTATAGTGCTTGTGTTTGATCATAATAAAAAAAATCTTGACTATAATTGTTTTACTCTAATGTTTATTCCGTGTACATATATTTGTGGTAAAATTTATAATATATTATAGTATATATTATAGTTTTATTAAATTTCTTAGAATCCTAACTATAATTTTTTGTAAATTATGTCTTCAATACAGTGGCGGAACTTCAAAATTTGAGCCCCCGCAAAATTATTTATTGGGCCCCCTATAAAATGATTTAAAAAGTGACCACACTATTCTTTTCTGAATAACTTTATTGTTTAAAATTACTTTTAAACCAAATTTCCAGGAAATATTTATAAAAGTATAAGTTCTCGTAAAATTAATTTAAAAATACATAATAAGATCGAATTTAGAATATTATATAGGGCAGGTTAAAATTAGAAGTTACTTTAAACAAGTCGCAAAAAAAGTTTTTTCTTTCCTCTAATAATTTAGACTCACATCTTGTCTTCTTAATTCTGCCCAGAGCATATGAAGGACTTCATCCTTATGGAACGACCTTCTCGAGCTCGTTTTCCCCAACGAATATAACCTCCAACGTTTCAAAACCAACGTGAATCGCTGTATTCGCACACTCGCCACTTCCAGAGTGCCTTAAAGGATTTTTCCTATAGTGCTTGTGTTTGATCATAAAAAAAAATGTATAATTGTAATATAATCTCCAATATAATATAACTGTTCATGCTCTAAGTATATTATAAGTAAAGATTCCTTGGAATTAAATGTACAATTGAAATAAAAGAAAAATATAAGCTGTTTTTCTGTTAAAATAATAAAGTTGATACCTGGTAAGAAGTAATTAAATACCATGCGAAATATGTAAAAACATAATAAAAAAATATAAGTCAATCCAAAAAAGTTTTCTTGGCAGGTCTGAGACCGGATAGTGGGTCAACTTACTTGAATCATCCTGTACAACGAACTTAAATTATTAAAATATGCACCGTAATGCCATATCAAACAGGCAAGAATCCACAGATATGATAATTTTATTACTATAATAAATTATTTCGTAAAGGCAGCCATACTGACACAGAACCAGTTAAATTAAATGGCAAATATTATTACAGCTATAATCCTGTTCTATAACTAAAATAGTCCTGAAATACAGTAACGGTTCCTGGAATATAAACATTTAGCCATCGTGTCACTTTCTGGCATTGCTACTTTTTATTCTCCACAAGATAGCATCATCGGATTTTTAATGCAACGTTTCTACTTTGGCTCACCATCATCAACTTTTTTTTAATTCCGGCCTGGATTTTTTAATTTAAATTATGAAAGAACTCAATCTACTGTATACAACACTGCTTTTCCGATGTTTTAAGTAATTTATTCTATTAATACAAATAAAAATTGACTCTTAAAGCAGCACATTTTTAAGACTTTTAAAAAGGGCATTGAGTTTTATAGTTTCGAAATAAACCGATTTTTTTGGAAGAGAAGTAAATTACAGGAACGTACTATGGGCATTTTAATGATAATGGTTAATTTAATTTAAACAAAAAAATTCAGGACCATGTTTAAAAAAATTAAGCTGATGATGGTGACCCAAAGACGAAACGTATCATTAAAGATCTATTGATGCCATCCTATGGAGAATAAAATGTAGCAATGAAGTAGTGAAATTTATTTTTTAACATCTCTTCGAACAAAGTCAGGAAAAAACTAGTGTTGTGATCGCTCGAGCGAAAAACCGCTTGATCACTCGATTATTGAAATAATCGGCATCTCTCGATTATTAAAAAAACCGCTCGAGTTATCTATTCAGGCGAAAACCGTCACTCGTCACTTATTATCTTTCACTCGATGCCCGAGCTTCGCTTGACGCCGGCGGAAATGTACCGCTGTAGTGGGATCGAGTTAAAAAACTGTTCGTATATTCGAACAGATTTTCGCTCGATAGGAAATACTGTAGTTATAAATTCAGGCGAAAAAACGAAAAATATCGCCTGTTACTTGATACGCGGCCTTCGGTCTACGCGCCTCGCCGTTTGGCGACGTTCGAGTTTGACGCTGAACAGGTAACACGACATACGTCATTCTTAAAGGCACATAAACGAGAAGGTGCATATAAACAAGTATGCCAAACTGGCTAGCCGGTGGCGTAGTTTAGGTCTCCGATTTTAAATATTAAAAAATTAAAGGATATAATTTTAAAATTTTGATTTACTATAAACTCGAGAAACCTTCTCAAAAATAACATAATAATAGAAATTGTTAATGAAAAATTACAAAACAAATAAAATGGTTAACAAAATATATAAAAGAATTTGTTGGTAATCTTATAGTAAACATTTTTAAATCTAAACAGGAATTTTTTATTATTAAACTCAAGAAGACTTCTTAAAAATGACATACATTATAGAAAATGTTAATGGAAAATAAGAAAACGAGCAAAATTGTTTATAAAACATAGGTATCGACAAATTTTTTGGTAACCAAAACTAAACATTCTTAAATTTAAACAAGAACTTTTAGGTAACTATAAAAATGAATTTAAAAAAATAATCACCTATTTTCTTATTTTGCCAGTCGCGTAACTAATTCTACATTCTACAGGGCACACAGTGGGCACCTGATAATTTAAAGTCGAAGAATTTGACAAGCCATTTTAAATATCTGCTTATTTTATGCTCGTAGATTGAGAAAGATGTGAAGAAAAATAACTCTTGGTAATACTTTTTGTTTTAAAAAAGCACAAGAATAAACCCGAACAATAAATACATATTTGGGTGATTTTTGCAGTATATTTGTTTGATATCGAGACACGTGGTAAAAATTCATTATTCACAATTAAATAAATTTCTGGAATTTTTTTGGTGGCTACTATAATTTTTTAGCTAAACCTGTGCCCACCCGTAGTTACGTGCCTGCTAAATACCCTACCTGATCACATGTAAACGGCTAGGCTGCCGATCGAGCAGTCGGTGACGTCATCGCATGGTGAATTGTAATTTCAAGCGATTCACTCGAGCGATTTACTCGATTATTAAAATCGCTCGAGTATCAAGTACTCGATTATTAAAATCATCGGTTTTTCCCAACACTAGAAAAATCAGAACCGAAATGCAAAATTTTAGATTTTCCCAGTATCTTGAAAGCCCCTGTATTTATTTTTGGTTTTTTGGGCCTTTAATTACGCAACTTTGTCCCAATTTAACCGACTTCGTATCTCTTACCGTTTCCGAAATCCCAATGGTGACGTTTAATACACCATGTAACATGAATAGATGAGATCATACCTCTCAGATAGAATGCAGAGAGTTGTAATAGAAGATCAAAGAAATAGATCAATTAAGTCTGAGTTTAGGTTAGAATACTATGGGAATTGCTCAAGGTAGCATTTTGGGTCCATTTTTATTCATAATTTATATAAACGATCTCTATGCAACAAATGAAACTGTTTCAATAACAAAATATGCGGATGATACGGACCTACTAGTACTGGGTACCGTGTTTCAGGAAATTAATAATAATGCAGAAATGGCTCTAATAGATATTAACTGGTTTAGTCAGAACAATCTAGTACTAAATGAAGAAGAAACAAACATAATTGTGTTCAGAACCAAAAACAGTAAAGTAAAGTTACCTGCCAGCCTTCATATTGAAGAATCTATCTTCAATAGGGAAACATAAACAAAGTTTTTGGCTCTTAATATAAATGAATTTTTATCTTGGGAATCACATACAAACGTATTATGTGTTGGAAAACCAGTTCAAACAATAGTGTCGCCATTACCTGATAATTTTAATCATTACCTTTTCTTTTCTTGGTAAAATTAACCTATATCATTAACCGAATCATCTTAAAATTTCCTTATTTTTCCTGACCAATCATAATAAAACACATGTCGTTTTGTTTTTCTCTCGGGACACGATACAAAAACAGTTTCTTGTTTTTTTTTTGAATCATCTGCATTTTTAAAAGTAAAGAAAAGTCCTTTTTTACTTTAAAAAGAGGTTGCCCATTCTCACCCAACGGCGAAGTCGTCACAAGTAAATAAGTATTCAACACAGTCAAGTTCAGTTAAAAATTACGCTGATCAATTTTCTCCACGAATAAGTCGTACCTTCATGAAGCTGTTTATGTCCAATAATCCCCATTATTAGATCCCAAAGGTCATCCCTGATCATTTCTTTGATGATAAATTGAGACGTCCCGAAGTATTACAAAAATAATTAATAATAAATTAAAGCCGGCAAATTAAAACAGATAAGTTGAGTCCTTGAGAGAACTGAGAGAAATTTATATCTTTTTTATCTACAAAATTAAGGTAATCCGTATTGTTGATAACTGATGATTCTAATTGATATTGTATTGTTCTTTTGAAAAACCATCCTGTGCTTATACATTATATTTTGTGTACTTATGCAAAACAGGACATACAAGAGTTTATCTAATTTTAGTAAATTTTTATAATTGTGTATTATCTGCTATTTAGAATGTCAAAACTGTCATAAAATGTCAAAACTGTCATAAATACACAACTACACATTTTTCTGTTTGTAAAATAAAATAAAACCAGTTTACACAGATTAAATAATATTTAAATGAACAACTAATCTTTTTTATTTACCGCAATAACCACCCTTTTGAACAAACAGTCTAAATTACCTGACCAACAATTAAATAAGTTGGCCACCAACGAATACTTATAACCAGGAAGAAGACAAACTGCCGTGTTAAATAATCGAAGCAGGCATGATACGGCGACATCCATTATGCCTGGCGCGCACGTGCTTTTCAAATGTCACTTTTGTAAAATTTTTATTACTGTCAATATTTTGAAGTGACATTCAAGCAAAGAAAACATCAAAACCCTTTTATTTGGTTTACTAGGTAGAGAAAATTAAATATCAGGATTTTGACATAGGTTTTCAGCTGAAAATATTGCTTTAAAATTGTCCTTACATACTTTTATATTATTATTGAACTAGTAACGAAACTAGAAATAAAGAATTCAGAGATGGAAGGTTGTAATTAGTTTTATTAAAAAATAGGAAAAAATCATAATTTACATATAATATTTTACCATCTTCAACTTCAAACAAATCAAGGTAAATACAATACTATATGTACAGCTACTAACCAAATATATGCACCATCATTATGATTATGGGCTTCCAATTTGTTTGTTTCGTAGCATACTCCTGGCAACATTTGTGATCGAAGTCCTCTTTAATGTTCAGTCATTATGGGATTCTCAATTAAACTATGAAAAGAAAGAATTATTATAATAATATATTACCGGACTTATCAAAATTCTGGCTACGGGTTAATATAACTAAGCTGTAATTATTATGTTGTAGCTTTTGACTTCTAGATTGTAAAATTTAAGTAAAAGTCTTTAAAAATGTGTTTGCGTGACAAGTTTGGGACATAATGGGACAATTTTATAATGTAAAATAACAATAACGAATAAAAATTAGTAAAAAAATATTTCAATCATAAATTACTTACCTGCAACAAAACGAGAAGGTCCGTTTTCGTGAAAAGAATAGAAAATTAAAAATTATTTTCGAATTTAATGACGCTTCCTCCACCATTTTCAATCACATTATAAATCATATGTTACTTGATTTTATCCCCTTCCAGACGAAGGATGTTCGGTTGTGAAATAATTTAAGAACGTGTGCTACTCGCATTCTATGTCTGTCTCTGTCTGCATCAACCTTCTCCGATTCAATAAAGGGAGACGAATATGGCCTAGATTAAATCGAACAAACCCAAAGTCTGATATTGACACAGAACGATCGACACAAAAGGATAAACGTATGGAGTAACCTGCCTGGCTGTGACGTCACTTGCACGGCCTACTTATATGCTTCGATCCCCGCCATAAGCGGTCTCACCGGGCTGTTGGCCACCCTGTTTTTAGTTGTCTAGAATTAATAATTTTTTCTACATTATGTTTGGTACGTATGGCTTGGTACTGTGGGCTCTGGCATGAGGGTAGTGTCAACATACATGAATAGTGAAACTATTAGGATTCTGTATCACCCAAATTTCGAAGCTATGATGAAATACGGCATTATATTTTGGGTTAGTAGTGCGGATTTGTTCGAGTGCGGAATGTATTTGTAATTCAGAAAAGGATAGTGAGAATGATGCGGAAATTAAGTTTTTTAGAAACGTGTAGAGGTGCTTTTAAGGAACTAAATATAATGACTGTTTATGCTCTGTACATATATGAGTGTTTAATGTTTGTGCTTAAAAGCAAAGAACAATTTATGGGTCTAAATGACCACGATTATCATACGGGAACATTAAAGCTTTTGTATCCACCTCACCGCTTAACCATAACGGAAAATAGCCCGTACTATATGGGTATAAAATTTTACAATAAGTTACCAAATTCGATTAAATGTATAAACCATATAACGGCTTGGAAAAAAACAATTAAAAAATTATTAATCCGGCTTGAACCATATACTGTGAAAGAGTAGAGTTTTTTTAACAGGATATGTAGATTGTTTTTTTTGGAATTTGGTTTCCTGATTACGTCATTTTATTTGTATATTGCTTGCTGTATATAAGGATGTCATTTGAACTAAAGAAGTATTATTATTATTATAGATTGATATATTTAAATTTTTACTATTTTTTTTTGTTCCAGGTAAGTTCATTGTCGAGATAAACCTACTAAAATGTAAGTAATTTGAACTGTATCTCTTGTTTGTAAGTATTTATTGTGTATGTGGACATTCTTGTACCCTATAATAAACTAGTACATGCACGACGTCACATGGTGTTATGAAAATTGTTTTTCCATTTAAATATTAGAAATACTGTATAATGTTTTAATCCTCTGTTTTTTACCTATTATTAAATTTAAATATGCAACACTTTATATGTTTCATGCAATTTTCTTTTCTTTTGACACTATTTTATTGTATGCTTGCACACACAAAAATAAATACTCACTTTATGAATTTTGTTCCTCTCAGAATTTATTACTAAATTTGAAAATGTGTATACATGCTTCTATAGAAAACATTATATGTTTTAACAATAATATTTAAATTCCTTATATTTTTGTTTTAAGTTGAATAACTTATTTTGAGTAACATAAAACCTTTGTCAAAGGTATAAGCTATTTGCGATTTGAGACCAAATCATAAATTTACATTTAAATTGTAGTATTTCGTTGAACGATAGCTAATGTTTAAAATGAGATTATTATTTTTAAAACAAAGATGTTGGTGAGTTTTAAACAATATGCAATATTTTCCTTAAAATAAAATCATATTAGGTTTTATTTGGAAATAAAATATCGAATATTAAATGACTTTATCCCTACCGATCTAACATTCCAAATATTTGCGATTTATTTTAAATACCTATCAGTATTATAAGCAAGATTTGAATAGGTACATTGGGTGTCAGACGGCAAGGTCGAAATCTGTTAAAGGAAATAATTTCATTTCCGAGAAGAGCAACCAAACTCTTCGCGGGTTATTTTTATTTGGTTTCCTTATACTAGTTTCATATATTATTATGTATCGCGATTTCCTGCAGTCGCTATGCAGTTGGCTATGCAGATGATGCTGTATTTTTCATGACACGATGTGGCAAAGGACACGAAAGCGTCTGAAATCTGGTTTTACTATTTTACTAGCTATATAGCTATATACATTTAGATTAAATTTAAATATTAAAAAATCAAATTATATAGCATTCTCAATGACACATCAGCCAACAGGCAACATTTTAATCAAATAAAATGTGAAAATGTCAAGGAACCTCTTTATGAAGTTTCGTTTGTAAATTCCTTGGGAATAATAATAGATAAACATCTAAAATTGGATCAACATAATATGCTTTATTTGTGTAAGTAAATTCGATGTCTTATCCATAAATTCTATATCCTCCGAGGAATACTAAATAAGAAATTAAATGTTACGGCACTAGTTGAGCCCTTCTTGAGGCATGGAATCATAGTTGCGAAAGAAATGAATGTACAGTAGACATTTAGAGCAGCTTAATATTGCGCAAAACCTATTGTGAAGGTTGATATTAAAAAGACCAAGGCTGTTCTCTATTTTTTTTTTTTTTTTTTTTTTATGGTCAAACACAAGCACTGAATGAAGTTCGAGGAGTACTAAGCTTAACCACATATGGATGGGCGGCAGTGGTTCGTCGTGTATTTCTGATATTCGCTGCTCTGGGCGGAATTAAGAGTGCAAGGTCAGCTGAGCACTTTCCATGAAAATATCTGTAAAAGAGAGTCAAATCACCAACTTGCCTTCGATGTTCTAGGCTGTCGAGATTCTTGGTCAGCTCGTGGTCTCCAATCAGACGAATGGCCCTCCTTTCGATGGAACAGTAGCCGAAGAGTATGTTTGGGTGCAGAGCTCCAGACATGAGAGCAGTACTCCAGTGATGGTCGAATCTGGGCCTTGTACAGTGTCAAAAGTTGTTGAGGTGTGTACAACTTCCTGGTTCGGAACAGTACGCCAAGTTTCTGAGAAGCTATCTTGGCGATTGCCACAACGTGGTTATGCCAAGACATATTTCCTCCCAGATTGACGCCCAGCAAACTAATAGATGAAGCCAGTGGGATTGCGTGTCCATCCATGACTATATCCGGTTCTGTAATGTTAACCTTTTTAGAGAAAACTGCTGCCTGGGTTTTTTTAGCGTTAAATTCGACTTGGTTACTGTCACCCCAAGACAAAATTTCTTCCAGGTCTTTGTTGAGGCGTGATACTTCATGTTGTCTGCGAAGATGTGCGTCGGCAGCCGATGTTTGTGCATTCAAAGAGAACGATGATAACAGTGTGCTATCATCAGCAAAACTAACTATCGGGTTTTTCGTTTTCTCTAGAAGGTCGTTAATATAGAGTAAGAAGAGAGTGGGAGACAATATGGACCCTTGAGGAACACCGGCATTGATGGTGAAGGTGTCTGAGAGAAATCCGTCAATCGCCACTTGCAGAGAGCGGTCCTTAAGAAAGCTAGACAACCATGCACAGAATCGACTGGGCATACCATAGGATCGCAGTTTACTTAGAAGCCCCTCATGCCAAACACGATCAAAAGCTTTAGAAATATCCAGTGCAACAGCCCGAGACTCCCCATGATGTTCGATTGCGTTGTTCCAAATATGGGTGACATAGGCTAGAAGATCTCCAGTTGATCTGGACTTCCGAAAACCATATTGATGATCGCTGATAATGTTGAAGCCTTCCAGGTACTTTAGAAGATGTTGGTTAATAGCTTTCTCCATTACTTTTGATATTACTGAAAGCAATGCGACTGGTCGATAGTTGTTAGGCAGGGTTCTCTTACCTTTCTTTGGAATAGGCTGGACTATGGAAATATTCCTTGTTTGTAGGATAAGTTGAAAAGTCTACAAAATACTGGTGTTAGTTCATCGGCGCATCTCTTGAGAACTATAACAGGAATTTCGTCGGGACCAGAAGCTTTTTTGACGTCGAGTCCTTTCAGGATTCGTTTGACGGAACGCTGACGGAACACGATTTCGGTCATTTCTGATTGAACTGCAGGAATGTCGGGTGGTGTTCTTCCCTGGAAATCTACAGTGGAATGCGAAGAAAATAGTTCAGCAAGTAAGTTTGCTTTGTCTCCTGCTGTGGATGCTATTGTACCATCGGGACGTGTTAAAGGTGGAATAGTTGATTTTGTGAAATTTTGGGTTTGTTCGACGGCCTTAGCGACTGACCAAAAGGACCTTGATCCGTTTGGACTGTCGAGAAGGTTGTTTTTGATCCTCACGTTATGGGCTTCTTTGCTTTGATCTATTGTTAGCTTACATTGGTTTCGAGCGGTAACAAAGATGGTACGATTCTCAGTGGTAGGCTTTTTACGCCACTGTCGGTAAGCCAGATTTTTTGATCTGACAGCACACTCACAATCCTTGCTAAACCAGGGCTTGCCGTTGGAAGGGCGTTTTTGGGAGGAGGGGATAAATGCTTCTATGCTCGTTAGAATGACGTCGGAAACCTCCCCAGCACAGAGGGATGGATCATCAGAAGAGAAACATACGCTCATCCAAGGAAAAGTGCGAAAATTGTCTTTCAGGTCTTCCCATTTGGCCGATCTGTAATGCCATATCCTGCGAGGTTTAGGAGGTTGTTCAGAATTAATTGGTAGTTCGCTTAGAGTTGAAATAAGTTTGTGAACGGAAGATCCTAACGGGGGATGTACGGTGACTGTATATAGATCAGGATTTGACGTCAAGAAAAGATCCAAAAGACTAGCAAAATCTCCAGCTCGGTCTGGAATCCGCGTTGGTTCTTCTACGAGTTGAGTTAGACCAGAACTGATCGCAAAGGATTCGGCTTCGCGGCCTTGCTCATCGTCTGTATTTGAGTATTTAAGCCAGCTGACATTGTGGACGTTAAAGTCGCCAAAGATAGCAATCTCGGTATTTGGATGGTTGGTTTGTAAGAAGTCGATTGTATTGGCTAGTGATGAGAAAAGGTCTCTGTAATGGGTATCACTTAGAGGACGGTAAAGGCAGCAGATAAACTTGGTGATTTTCGGCGTTGATATTTTAAACCACATTACATCAAAGTTTTTCGGTTCAAGTGTAGGTTCTCGTTGGCAGCAGAGATCATATCGAATAAATATACTATACTCAGATCTATGCAATATTAAAACATTGTACGCCCTGGGGGTTTGCAGTTACGTATATTCAAACGATAATCTTAAAATGAATTATATCAATCATAATTATATGACCAGAGGTAATGCTACATATATGCTGAACATTCCTTCCTCTAAAAGAGATATAATAATAATAATATAATAATAAGTAAATTTAGTTACAAAAAGCAAAATTTTCTACATGTACCTGAAAAAAATAAATAAATATAGTGTTTCTACTCGCCCCTGTAAATAAATTAAGAAAATGTTAAGTCCCTAGGACTTGTACGCAGTTTTAATCCATTATCATAAGCAGAGAACATTTTTAAAAAAGAAAATGAAGAAGAAAAAAAATGTGAATAAAAGTTAATTTCCTATATCACCTAGAAGTACAATCCAATGTTCGACATTATACAAACCTATATAAATTACTAAAAGTTCCCTATCAAGAAGGTATTTGCTTCCATAATTCCATATATTACGGTATTAATACCTAATATACAGTGTGTACATAAAGTAAGGAACAAATTCATTATCTAGGAATCTAAAAATATTTCGGAAAAATCCTCGGACACGTGTATAATAATTTTTAATGGCGCATTTTTTTCCCATACAAACTTAATATACAAGGTGGCTCATGTAGTAGATATGACATTATCGACGATTTTTTTAAATGGGAACCCCTATATTTTAGTTCAGATCTGTAATCTCCAAGAACAGCTGATTTCAAAAACATAATACACTTAGGGCCTAAAATTCATAGTTTCGTTACTACAGGGTAAAACAAATAATTTTATTTAAGATATTTTTAATTTAAAAAAATGTAAAAAAATTAATTAAGCTATTTAATTAAGTGTTGAAATTGTCCTCCTTCTGCTGCCTGACAGTACCCCAAGCGATCAATAAATTCTTGTTGGACTTTTCTTATGGTTTCTTCTGAAATGTTCCTGCATTCTGTTGTTATTCGATTTTTTAAATCTTCAATATTGGCAGGTCTGACTTTATAAACAACATTTTTCAGGTGACCCCACAAGAAAAAGTCCAGTGGTGTAAGGTCTGGAGACATAGGCGGCCATTCAACAGGCCCACGTCTTCCAATCCACTTGTTCGGAAAAACTTGGTTTATGTAATGGCGCACTACTGCTGCATAATGTGGAGGTGCGCCGTCTTGTTGGTACCACAAATTTTCATCTAGAATTCCTGGATTATTTCTACTAGGGTATAAGTTAACTAGCGTAGGGATAAGAAAGTTCTGAAGAAAATGAAGATAATTTAGCCCGTTTACATTCTTGTCAAAAAAATATGGCCCAATAATTTTGTTTTTCACAATACCAGCCCAAACATTAATTTTTTGAGGATATTGAGTATGGTGCTCACGCATCCACCTGGGATTTTCTTTTGCCCAGTATCTACAGTTTTGCCGGTTCACTTCTCCATTTAATTTAAAGGTAGATTCATCCGAAAATAGGATATTTTCAACACACAAAGGATCTAAGTTACATCTTTCCATTAATATTTGACAAAACTCCATCCTACGATCTGGATCATCTTCATTCAACTCATGAACCAATCGGATTTTAAACGGGTGCCATTTTTCTACCGTAAATAGGTTATGAACGGTCATAGCAGCCGCCCCATGATCAATGCTAATCTGGCGGACGCTGTTGTGGGGATCTTCTTCCATAGCCAATAAAATATCTAATTTCTTATCATCCGGAATAGTTGGACGGCCTTTTCTGGGAATATCTTTCACTGAACCCGTTTCCCGAAATTTTATTTCAAGTTTACTCACAGTTGATCTAGTAATTGGTCTTGCTGGATACTTAGTGTTAAACAAAATGCAAACTTCTTGTTGAGTACGGATCCTATCACCATATCCAATCATCATAAGAATTTCTATTCTTTGTAAGATAAATGCATAGTAACTCAATATGTTTTAAAATAAAATTTATTACTTCTAATAAACTTACTAGAAAAATACAATGTAATGACAATGACATTATCTAAATACCATAGTTACATAACAGCAAATAAGCCTACTTGAGAAAAAACATAAGTAACAGCAAATGATGGTGCGTCCATTAATTACGTAAGGCTCTCAGGTAAAATTGGGTGATGGCGGAAGGGATTGAGCCAAATGTCACGAAATCTTTTATTGGGGGAAGGGGGGTTGAAAAATCTCTAAAAACGCCTCACGTAATTAATTGATGCCTCCCAAGCCAAAAAAAAATATCTTAAATAAAATTATTTGTTTTACCCTGTAGTAACGAAACTATGAATTTTAGGCCCTAAGTGTGTTATGTTTTTGAAATCAGCTGTTCTTGTAGATTACAGATCTGAACTAAAATATAGGGGTTCCCATTTAAAAAAATCGCCGATAATGTCATATCTACTACATGAGCCACCTTGTATATTAAGTTTGTATGGGAAAAAATGCGCCAATAAAAATTATTATACACGTGTCCGAGGATTTTTCCGAAATATTTTTAGATTCCTAGATAATGAATTTGTTCCTTACTTTATGTAAACACTGTATTTATATTTCACAAAGTCATCCAGAGTTATAGTCATTTTTGAAGTCCACTAGGCTATGAATTTCCAGCCTGGGTTTAGTATTTATCCATAGTTTAAGTTTTTTCTTAAATACAGCTGAGGAATTTAGAATTTTTTGTTATCAGGAAGACTGTTATATAATTTGGGGCCGGCCTAGGAAATGATAACTACGTTGTGTTATTTTCTTTTCTATCCAAGGAATACGTACCTGAACATCCCTTTGACAAGTCGCGTGTTTATGATCTATGATCACCAATTCATGTTTACTTAAAAATTGTCGGATAAGTACTGCCGAACAAAAAAGCTGTCGTAAATCAAATATTTCCGAAAACAATAAATCGCTGGAGTAAGTATAATTCTTCTTATAGATAAGTTTTAAAATCCTTTTCTGGACCGTTTGTAGCTGATAAATATGGTTGTTAGTGGCCCCACCCCAAGCAACAATTCCATAGGAAAGGTGCGGCTGAACTAGAGAATTATAGAGGATCGTAAGTTCCCTCTCCTTGAAAACCTGCCTAAACTTTTTAAACCTTCCCAAAAGTTACCTTACCTTTTTAGTTACGTAATTTATATGAACATCCCATCTCATATGGGAGTCCAGAAAATCCCCAAAATACTTCATATTACTACAACCGCTTATCTCCAATTTTTCACAGTTGCAGGGATTGTTAATATTTAGCTTAGTAAAAGTCGGCAAATTTGAGTACAATGAAGTAAAGGGAACATTGTTAGTTCTTGCGACATTTAAGGTTAATAGTTTACTCTTAAAATAATGAATAACTTTACTCATGTCAGTTTCTACTTTATATTTTAACTCATTCCAAGTTTTACCCTCAAAAAATAAGACTGTATCGTCAGCAAAACTAACTACATCTCCACTTATCTCAAAATCTCTTAAATCAAACAAGTCAATCAAATATATTAAAAAAAGTAATGGACCTAATACCGTTCCCTGTGGTACCCCATATTCTACAAGTTTTGTATCACCAATCAATCAAATCAACAATCCATGAAGTATCATGCACTAAAATTATTTAACTTAATTCCAGTTAATATAAGAAATTTGAGAAGATTATAGAAAGTTTCAATGCTCATGTAGGAAATTTTTATTTTCAAATATGGAACTGTTTATGAAGCAGTTTTAGTGTTCACACTTTGAACTCTTTTACCGCTAAGAATATTTTTTTTGGAATTTTAGTATATAATTGAGCTTAATATAAAAATTAATTACATATGCACATACAGGTGGTAAAACATAAGTGCGCTATATTACAACATAATCGATGAATATTATTATTCTTAGTTAAGAACGTATGTATATATTGTACAGCGTGTCTTCGGAAGTTCTTACCAAATGGGAAACTTTTTAATTATTAACTCTACGAGAAAAAGTGTCTCTTCCTAAAAAGTCCTGCTTGGTGAGAACATAAATTTGCACAAGAATATTTGTATGTTGGACATACAGGGTGGCTTCAAAAAGTACCGGGTTTAAAATTTATAAAAGACGTCGGCTATATTTACAAAACTAAAAACTTGAAGAGTGCATGTTTAAAGGCTAACAGACTATAACAATTACACAATAAAAACTCTACTTAAGAGAACTACTTTTATGACGGATAAAAATTAGTTCACTAATTTCTATGAGGTGGCCAATTTCTAATTTCCCAATAACCAATAAAACTAAATGACTCCAAAAATAATCTAGGTCTTCACATGGCCTCCGTCTTTTTTCATACAAATGATTGTCCTTCTAGAAAACTCCGACACAGCGTTTCTGATCATATGAGGAGTAACTAGCCGGATACACTGCCTTATAGTTTTTTCTAGGTGATCAATATCACGGAATGGTCTGTGCTTGTACACCAATTGCTTCAAATGACCCCACAAGAAAAAATCTAGGGGTGTACTGTCCTGTGACCTAGGTAGCCAGGGTACTTCTGAATGGCGTCCTATCCATCTTTGTGGAAAAGTTCTATCCAAATATTCGTTGACCCTGGCTGCGCTGTGACAAGGAACTCCACATGCTGATACCAAACAGCCTGTCGCGCGTTTAATGGCAGGCTGTTAATAAATATAAAAATTTCGGTTCTTAGGAAATTTAAGTAAATCTCACAACCGCTTGCAATACTTGTAATTGATTTTCTTCAGTAAATGTTCGAACTGCATGTTTCTTCTTGAAATTATTTTCGACAGGGCCAGTATTTTTAAATTTATTGACGACATTGCCGACAGTAAGGTGGCTAATATGTTTATTTGGGTGTCTAGTATTAAAAATGTCGGCAGCCTCGCGATGCGTCTTATAATTATCGTCAACAATAAGAACTATTTCATTTTTTTCATTAACAGTCAGTTTAATCATCACTATTATTGTTTAAAGTAACTAAGAAACGGAAATACCTTTTTTTAACAAGAAGTTCACGTTTTAAAACAGAAATTATAATTGCCAAACTGTCACTGCTAAAACGCCTATTCTGTTACCAACAACAATCAATTGTTCAAAGCCTACTTATCCAAAAATACTTATTACCAAATCTTTACGACTATTAGTTTTGTAAATATAGCCGACGTCTTTTATAAATTTTATATCCGGTACTTTTTGAAGCCACCCTGTATGTCAACATACAAATATTCTTGTGCAAATTTATTTTCTCACCAAGTAGGAGTTTTTAGGAAGAGGCACTTTTTTTCGTAGAGTTAATAATTAAAAAGTTTCCCATTTGGTAAGAACTTCCGAAGACACGCTGTATAATATAATTGCATGAATAAATAAACCAATAGATACAAATGTGTGGAAAAATTGTTTCCTAACCACCCGAAGAACCTTATATTATAAGGGCATATTTTTGTCTACTCTGTAGCATTTGGAAGACTATTTCAGATTGAATGGTACCAAGAAAGGAAAGCCTTCTCCATTGCAGACCGTATTCGACCTCTTTTGGGCTCGCTATAGGGATGGTGCATGGTATAAATAACTAAAAGGTATAATTCCACGCCGATGGAGGGGTGGCTTGTGACGTTACCGGGTGAGTGATTTTTACATGTCTAATGGAGATTTATATTGCTGTTAACTCTCTTTCAAAGGTATTAAAAGGTTTTACGCATTTATTAGTATGGGAAAAAGAATAATATCATGGTAATCTTATAGTATAAGGTTCTTTGTGTGGTTAGGAAATACTTTTTCTACGCATTAGTATTTAATAAAATAGGATGGATGATGGCAAATATTTATGGTAGTTCTCTTCAATCAATTAAGCAATTAAATCCCGTAGAACTACTGTTAGGCCGTTTAATATATTCGACACGTTTCTAATTTTGATATACGTCGTATTATATTACGTGACTTGGAAAATTCAAGGAACAAATTAGCTTTATTAAAGGCTGTTTAAATGCCGCCGTTTTAACTAGAAAATTATTTTTTGTACTTAACATTAACCTATACTTTAATGGACGGAAATTAATGTCGTGTCAGGTTACTATTATTTATTATTAGTTTTTCTCAATTAAGTATATAATATCACAAATTTAAATGTGGTGATTTTTATCCTAAAAAAACAGGCCGCCCTTTTCAAATATCTATCATTATATAGGGTGTACCACCGGGACTCAATTCGAACTATACAGGTTGTTACAAATTCGGCCTTTACCATTGGGATTTTGGAAACGGTAAGAGATACAAAGTTGGTTAAATTAGGGCAACGTTGCGTAATGTATTAATATGCCATAAAAAATCAAAAATAAATACAGAAGCATTCAAAATATTTTGAAAAATTTAAAGTCTTGCGTTGCGGTTTTCATTTTTTCCTGACTTTGTTCGAAGAGAAGTCTAAAAGTTTATTTCACTTTCTCATTGCTACTTTTTATTTTACACAAGATGGCATCATCAGATATTTCATGCTGCGTTTCGTTTTTAGGTCACAATCATCAACTTAATTTTTTTAAATACGGGCTTGAATTTTTTTGTTTATTTATGAAAGAGGACCGAAATCCACATTCATTGGTGTACGACATTTTCTAGTTTTCCGACGTATTGTTCCTCAAATTGACCATTTTCATTAAAATACCCCTAGTACGTTCCTGTAATTTACTTTTGTTTCGAATAAACTAAAGATTTTTAAATTATTATTGCTATTTCTGTCTTTATAATTGTTATTGTTATTATGTTACTACCGTTTTTTATTTCATATGTATCAAATTTCTACTTAGCATAAGTATGTACAATTAATTTATTTTATTAGTATGAATAAAATTTGACTCTTACAGGCCAGCACTTTCCTAATACTTTTAAAAGAGACCTTGAGTTTTACATTTTCCAATTATTCAATTTAAAGAAGAAGTAAATTACAGGACTACGGATGTTTTAATGATGATGGTAAAGTTCAAAACATCAGAAAACCTGTAAATGTTGTATACCACTGAAAGTACACTTCGGTCCATCCAAAAAATCCAGGTCCATATTAAAAAACATTAAGTTTAATGATGGTGACCTAAAGACGAAACGTCGCATGAAAGATCTGATGATGCCATATTATGGAGAATAAAAAGTAACAATGAGAAAGGGAAATTTAGTTTTGGACATCTCTGCGAACAAAGTCAGGAAAAACTAAAAACCGAAACCATTATTCCAAATATTTTGAAACCCCCTGTACTTATTTTTAATTTATGGCATATTATTGGGCCCATGATTACGTAACTTTGCCCCAATTCAATCGACTTCGTATCTCTTACCTTTTCCGAAATCTCAATGTTGAAAGCTGAATTTGTAACGCACTGTATAGATCGATTTGATTCAGGGTGGAACACCCTGTATTTAAGTACAATAACGTATCGATTCATCGTGCACACGTCTACTCCAGGTAATCGCTGAACGAAAACGGTGGTTATTCATTTTTTACAGGAATGAAAATGTTTCCTGTAAGAAACGTCCAGTATATTGCCGTGTGAAGCGCAAGTTAAACAAATTTTGTATAATTGGTAATTTTTTTTCGAATTAATGAAAAGTCTTTCAGGATATGGTGGCATCTCTTCCAGTTTTATCTTACATAAAAAATATGTCGTTGGCATTAAATTTCAATCAACTTACCGATTGTTTTTTCTAACTTTCCTGAGAAACTAACGAATTCAATTTAATTAAAATTTGTCAAAATACACCCGAAACCGTCTAAATTTCTTGTTAGAAGTACAAATTAAGTCCTAGATAAATTAATTTCAACTTTGCTAGTAATTTTAATTCACTTTTGAATATAATTGTGTCAAACAATTATCTAGTTGTTTCACGGCGACGGTAAAGCAATGGAAAATTTTAATCTATGAGCAGAAATTCATCATAGTGGGTGTACCTTCCATATTATTAAAATACCCCGGAACAAACCCAGTCACTAGAGGTGTATCAATCGTAAATAATAATTCAAACACAAACATTGTATCAGTAGAAGTAATGAATGACCCAAGCCTTAACGGCTAATATCAATCAATCATTTAGTTCAATCGTAATATCCATAACTAGGCTGACGATTGCCAATGACTAGAGAGTTAGTGCCGACCGAGCGCCACAAACCAATTTTATTGATTAACGGAAAACGAAAGATAACAAATATTGAAATGAAATAATAGAGAATTATGGCATTTTCCAAATACTGACCGGAATTATTACTGATCGACCTTACACGTCCACCATTATTTCTCCGACGTCGCCGAGGTAGGCTGTTTCGGATTGTTTCTAACCTCAGATTTCTTTGTTCTGATATTTTCAAATATGTTACTTATAGAAAGGGTTCTTAAAGCATATTAAAATAATAATGGAAGGATTAGAAGCTGCCTTTCTTGGGGGTGCAAATGACAACGATATAAAGTTTGTGATAGTGGAAAATGTCTTAATTAATAGAGACGATATTCAAAACCCAAACAACCAAGGTGTTAATAATTTTACATTAGATAATTTTTCTGATGAAAAAATCAATAAATTATTTCGTTTTGAAAGGCAATATATACCACGATTTTAGCGTTACTTCTTTGTCAATTTCATATATTTTTTAGTCAATTTTAATTTCTTTTCCTTTAAATAAATATTTCTTTCTCGAAGTTGATAAATGACAGTAAGATGACGTTGTACAGTCCTATGAGCATGCCACAAAAAATAAGGTCATGAATACTGCCTTCCACTAACCAGGCACAAATAAGGGCAGGTTATATTACTGACTGTCGCTATTTATAGACCGCTACGCATGTGTAGCTGTCAACAACGTCAAAATAAGGACGCTTTTATTAGTGACTGTCACTATTTGAATGTGCCATAATTATCTATTAGCATCTAAGCTAAAAGCAACAGAAACAAACTCTCCCCTCCCACTCGGAACACTCGGCTTCGTTCGTTAGGTAAACGGAACCGATGAACAGACCAGACCGATAAGTATTAAGACTGGTGTGCGTGCTATGCATGAAAGATTCGAACATTTTTGAAATCGGTCAGTGACTGATCCGAATGCCTCTAAATGATTTATTAACACACCACTACTCGTCACCTCTTTATCTTCGCACGAGATATCAAACACTGCTGGCTATTTTTATTCCCGAGGCATGTGACTGATTTGTTCCTTAGTAGTAAATCATGAAATATTGCAAAAAAATCACAATAAATGGCTTCTTGCGTTCAAAAGTAAGAAAAATATCCTTATGTATTTTTACAGAGATCCTCGTGTACTACTGTAAATTTGTAAACAAACCTATGTGATTAGTCACCGTCGATCATCAGCGATGTTGTCAATTTTATTCGTCATTTTTCCTCTTAATTCAAACTTTAGAAAAAATTCTATGCTGCAATTTTTACCTCAGTTCTTACTTCCACAATTTCCATAAAATTACAGCGAAAATATATACAGGATGTAACAAATTTGTCCTTCACCATTGGGATTTCGGAAACGGCAAGAGATACGAAGTCGGTTAAATTGCTGCAAAGTTGCGTAATTATGAGTTCAATAATATGCCGCAAGAAAATCAAAAATAAATACATGGGCTTTCAAAATATTTGGGAAAATCTAAAATTTTGCCTTCTGGTTTTTTTTTCCTGACTTTATTCCAAGAGATCTTCAAAATTAAATTTCACGTTCTCATTGCTGCTCTTTATTCTCCCTAAGATGGCATCGTCGGATATTTACTGCGACGTTTCGTCTTTGGGTCACCATCATCAGCTTAATTTTTTAAATACGATCCTGGATTTTTTTGTTTAAATTATGAAAGATGCCCTAAATCTACGTTCAGCTGTATACAAGAATTACTGGTTTTCCGACGTTTCGTTCTTTAAATTAACCATCTTCATTAAAATACCACTAGTACGTTCCTGTCAATTAATTTTGTTTCGAAGGAAGTGAAAATTTAAAATTTATTATTGTTATTTCTGTCCCTAATTATTATTATTACGTACTATTGCTGTTCTTTTATTTCAAACAAATTTCTACTTAGTGTAAGTTAGTGGAGTCGTCCTGACGAAATAAACGGTTCGAAAATTCCTTGACGAAATCGAGTAATTTCTTTTTCCCAATCGATAGAGTAGGATCCCCTCGACATTCCGAAATGATTTGTGCAGGGCGCCGCATGAGGGGGGAGGGGGGCACGCCCTGTAAATCTAACCTACAACGGGAAATTGAAAATAACTCAGCCGGTTTTGATGCTACAAAAAAAAATGTAAGAAGCAAAATTGAAGAGCTTGACAGAGCGCGTAGGCTCGAATAAACCCGATCCCGATATCTCAATAAGTTCACGAATTAACGCGATTTTTAACTGCACAAACAGTAAAATTTAATTAATTATATCTCGAGTAGGGGCGGAGTTGGGGCATCATTCTTTCGCGAATTAACGGATGATACCGAGTACTTTGATGGGCCGGAGGCTGGTGTTGGTGGGGCAATTAGTAGGGGAGTAAGGGGGATTGGAATTTTTTTACATAAATGCTAATAAGTAGTTTATTAATCGAGCTACGGGGATCGGGCCGGATTAAATTTGTTCATTTTTTTATCATCTACGAGGTGGGATTGGCGCGCGGCATACAAGAAATGGCGATCTCTGAAATACTTTAGATATTATGTTTAATTTTGGTATGTGTTAATATGATATAGAACCTCAAATTTTAGTTAGAAAAGTTATTCAATTGTTCCACCAGTGGCGTCGCTGCAAACATATCCTTTGATATTTTTTACAAAAAAGATGGTACGCCACTGATATTTTTCCATGCGGATATTTTTCCTGATTGGCCTGTTCAATTCTCCATGAAAACGGTCTCTTGAGTTTTTCTCGTCAGACGCACCGTTCTTGATTAAAACCACTAAATTCATATTGAAACTCATTATTTTTAACATTGATAAAATAATTAATGATTTTTCGCCAATCCCAATGATAAAGAAATGAACAAATTGAATTCGGCCTGATCTCCGTAGCTCGATTAATAAACTACTTATTAGCATTTATGTAAAAAATTTCCAAACCCCCTTACTCCCCTCCTAATTGCCCCACCAACCTTAGCCTCCGGCCCATCAACGTACTCGGTATAACCCGTTAATTCGCGAAAAACGATGCCCCAACTCCGCCCCTTCTCGAGATATAATTAATTAAATTTTATTTTTTTTGCAGTTGAAAATCGCGTTAATTCGCGAACTCATTAAGATATCGGGATCGGGTTTGTTCGAGCTTACGCGCTCTGTCAAGCCTTCAATTCTGCTTTTTACATTTTTTTTGTAGCATCAAAACCGTTATTTTCAATTTCCCGTTGTAGGTTAGATTTACGGGGCGTGCCCCCCTCCCCCCTCATGCGGCGCCCTGTACAACTCATTTCAGAATGTCGAGGGGATCCCACTGTATCGATTGTGAAAAAAAAATTACTCGATTTCGTCAAGGGATTTTCGAATACCGGAACGACTCCACAAAGTACAGAAGTATAATTTATTCTATTAATACCAATAAAATTTGAGTCTTAAATCCAGCACTTTCTTAAGCCTTTTAAAAAGGGCATAGAGTTTTCCATTTTCATTTTGATACCGAATTAAAAAAAAGTAAATAACAGGAACGTACAAGGGGTATTTTAATGAATATTGTCAATTTAAGGAACAAAACGTCGGAAAACCAGTAAGTGTTGTATACCGCTGCTGAACGTAGATTTAGTTCACTTCCATAATATAAACAAAAAAATCCAGGAACGTATTTAAAAAAATGAGGTTGATAAAAAATAAAGATAAAAAGAGAAATGATTGAAAGTATCAAAGAGTGACGTATGGGGTGTCGTTAAATTTGGAATGGCATAGTAAATCGATATAGCCAAAAATATACTGGATGTTCCATTTAAAAATCCACAGTTGAGGTCATTTCTGTTTAAACTGGAAGTGGCAAAATGGAGTCCGTCATGTAATAAAATTCAAATTAATATCATATATAGCCCTACCAAATTTTATTTCTGTAATTTAAACAATAAAAAAGTTTTATGGGTGAGCGTTCCTCCTGAAACACCAGGTTGGGAATAAAAAAATTGAAAAAGAAAATTTCCCCATTTGCCCTAGTTCTTCCCTATATTCGATATGAAAATTAATTTTATGCTGCCGATATGTCTTTTCAAAAAAATTTTAGACGTTTCTCTTGTAAAATTCTTAAAAATTCATTTTTCTCTTTTCGGAAAGAGCCAGCATAGGAGTATAAAGATAAAACGGCATCAGCGAATGTTAAAACATTTATATATTTTCTGTAGGCTGAAAAAGTGCGATATAGAACATAAAAATAGATTGCGTTTGAAGTTTTCGACTTCACAACAAAAAATAATCTGAAAGATATTCGAGGTGTATACATGATATTAAATCGAAGTAGATATACAATGTGTCCAAGGAAGTTATACACACATAATAAACTACAATTACTAAGATTTATGAAGAAAAAAATGTACTATAATATGCGGGGTTCTCAAAAAGTACAAAAATGTAAAAAAGGCTCAAGGGAGAATTCTTCCAATTTTTAATTATTTAGCAAAATGATAAATACAAAAATTGTTTAAAATTTTGTTGGGAGTACAAATAATGCAAACTTTGAATTAAGTATTATTATTTTAAAATCATCTTCACGATTTGATCAAGCACAATTTTGCGCCCCTACAGAGAAAATGAACCCAATGAAATTATAAAGAGAAAGGAAAAAAAAAATAAATAAATTTACAATTTTTGACACTTTCACACCCTTACAAAACACACTAAATTCTAAACCAAAGAGATCAAGATGAGTATCTTTCCTTTCCCCCCTTTATTTCCTTTTCCCTCCTTCCCCTCCCTTCCTCCCTACAAACTACATGAATCTATCTATCGAGGCTTTTATTAGCCTCCTAAATCTAAAATCTGAACACAATTTTAATTCTGAATCAACTTTATTATATAATTTCGATATGTTAAATGAGAAAGATCTTTGGAAATAACTTGTACGATAAACTGGTGGGGTAACAATGAGTTTATGACGTACATCCAAATTATGCCAGTTATATCGAAATTTAATTTTGTTATAGAGATAGTCTGGGCACTTTCTACAAATAATTTTATTATTGTATAAAGTGAGTGCATGCAACATCCGTATTTCATCCATTCTTAGCCATCCAAGTTCACGTAACTTAGCAAAAACACCACGACCATACTTTCTAATGCCACTATGTCTAAAAATTTCTGAGGGATTGAATAATTGAATAATATACAGGATGTTGCATTTAAAATAAGAAAGTTGGTATTGGCCACTGTCACATGACACACCCTGTATGAAAAGTTTTTATTAAAAAATGCGCAACTAGGAATACTAATCGACTTGTCTGGGCGTTTTTTCGCACACGGTCCCATTTATTTATTATATAATTCATTCCATTTGGCTGATACCCGTTGTATAGGTACTAATACCCTAGGACACAAGCCAAGTTAACGAATTAAGTTATGAGGCTTACGGCATACAATTTAATTCTATTTTATTGCCTTCTAATATAAATTGTGTGCTAATTTCAAATACGAAAATAAGAAATCTGCAGGTGCAAAAAAATTCCAGGAAAAATTATTTCTTATCTGTAATAATTATATGGCATTTTGCAAATATACTGCCGTCGTAACAAAGACTGGCGTATCTGCAAAATTGTCATTTTGAGAAAACGATACAAACGTGTATTGATCTCTGTTGTTTTATATAATATACTAAAAAGTTTGAAAATATTTTATATCTATGAAATTTGACATTCAAAAAGCGATGGAAATAATTTGATGAAGGTGAAGCCACTCATGGGCAAATTAGCTACTGTTTTACAATGTACAAGAATCAAACGAAACTTTTTTTTTTTAGAACATATTTATTAGGAACCAAAATTTTTTAATATGGGAAAAATAAGTTATCCAAAAGCTCATACTTTTTTAAACCATAAACAAGTAATTAAGTATTTAGTACTTAAAAAATAATAAATAAAAATAAAATAAAATTAGTTATACTAGGCCACAGATTATTTTCTACAGACCTAGTCGGAACTTTCAAATAAATCGTTAGACGTATCTGAAACTTTAATGTTTTCCCAAAATCTAAGTCTATCTGGAGGCATAATTGCAGATAAATTTTTTAAAATATTATCTCGTTTTACTACTGGTATCCCCCTACTTTCAAAGTATCTCTCTGGATCTGTCATTTGATGTTTATTTTTGGTAATTGCAACTTTTAGAAAACTTAAAAATCGTTTTTATATTCCAACTGAAGGGAACCTCGCTTTGCTACAACTTCCACAAGATTAGAGACATAGACTTTAGGTCTTAATTTGTTTAAAATAGCTTTGGAAGGAAGATCTTTTCAGTTATAAAAATCAGAAAATTCCATTTGTTTAATTACTACTTTTGCACGGTATACCTGATTTTCAAAATCTTGAAAGTCACATGTCTTCTTCTGTTTTTTTTTTAACGAGGTTTCTACCACCTGATGGTGGAACCTATCCGCAGAAATGAAGGTATGACCGGGTTCAAAATATTTCAAAGAAATTGGGTCCGTGCTAACATGCTTCGAGTTTATTAAATATACACGAAATGAAAATAATACCCAATTCTTGTTCTGACCAGTGCAATTGTCAAGCCAAAGTACAATATTCTTCTGATCACGATGGTGAATAAAAAACTGGAAGACAGCACTATGGGACGTCCCATATAGGTCCAAACGTCCCAGAAATGGGATGAATTGAACCGGTGGTTTCTGGGATGTCGATGGGACACAAGGAACGTCCTTATTAGATCCGCTCAGGACGTCCTACGGATGTTATAATTTACATCCTTAGGACATCTCCAATGGGATGAATATTACATTTTTTCATAACACAAAAAGTCAGTGACTTTACGAGGTCTCAACGACCTACGTAATTATATCCAGAAAAGTAGTAGAATGAAATAAAATAGTAAAGTTAAATTTATATGTTATACACTAAATATCATGCACATAATATACATAAGATGTTATTCTCTCGGTGGTTAAATCGTAACTAACCAAATAATTGTAAAAATGCTAGATCGAGAATATAGTTGTAGGTTAAAAACCGTAACTACACGATTACGTGTTTTTAAGCTATGAATTGCTTTAGAAAAATTTAATAAAATTTAAAGTAAATTTCGGAAGATGACAGATACGTTAATATAAGAAACATTTGTTGGTTAAGGTTTTTTATCTAAACTTAATATAATGCGTCATTTCGTAAAAAACGTATGTGGATTTCAGTAGACTTAGAATGTAGATACGGCATTTTAACATAAAAAAATCGATTTAGGACACGCCTCATACCTAGAAATTGAACTTAAGTCAATTTTTGAAAAAATGCAGATACGGCACTCTTTATTACGACGGCAGTATAAGATCAAGTATTTCCAGGATTTATGGGTAAATAGGTACATAATTAAAAAGGCATTAGTCTTGGAATTAGTTCAATTTTTTTTTAAATTTATGACCATTATAATTGTCAAATATACTAATATTAAAATTTATCTCTATCTCAAAAACTAGAGCTGATACGAAGAAAAGCTAATTGTTTTGGAATCACTGCATTCAAAATAACTAGCATCAGCACTCTGCGGCAGCAAGACAAAAAATGTTTTTTTGTTGGGCTGTGTTATTAATATTGCTAAACAAATTGCCACCGAATGATTATTCTACTAGGACAAATATTATTTCCCGCTAACAGTTGTATAAAAACATATATGGCCGATATTTGGTAAAATTAATGATTTACAGTATATTCCCATTGTTATCCTTATCCGCCATTTATATAACCTTTGCAAGAACTAGGCAATAATTTATGGCAAAAGGTAGGTTACGTCCCACGAGACACCCAATATACATTAAGATTAAGAGATTCCTGTACTAGACGGGTATAATATAAATTACTGATTTTTGTCTTATTTGGGTTTCGACCGTTTGTGTCCAGAATATAGCTTCCTATACAGGGTGGTCCAGCAAAAATTTAACACCTTGATTTTCCTACTTTAAAATCAAAATATAGAAAATCGTTCGGACCCGTCGATTTCTTATTCGAGGGGGAATAACTTCTCCGCTTTTTCATCTCCGTAACTTCAACCCCCTAACGGGGGTGAACACAACCCCCTGATTTTGAATAGGGATGAGGGGTGTTGCGATACCTCATTTTGAAGATCTTATCGAGTACTATCTGACCCTAAAATTTCGCTTCAAAATTTTCATCTTTAACGAAATGACAGCTAAAATAGTGGAATACTACTTACTTTTGTGATTAGTTTATTAAATGCTGAAAGTGGCCACCATTCACTTCCATGCAGTAAAGAACGCTGGTGTATGAGTAGAGAATGTGGAATTTACCTCGAGGATATTACTCTTATCAGACGCAGTTGAATTTATTTATTTATTTGTTAATTTTTTGTCCAAAAAAGTAGACGGACCATGTTTTTGATTTACCTTAGTCTATCGTGAATTTTTAAGAACGTTAAAACTGCGTCAATTCGATTGTACCTTTGTAGTCGAATTAAAATGGTGTATTCCGTAGATGAAAGGGTGGAAATTATAAAATTATTTCTTAGAAATAACGACTCTGCGGTAGCAGCGGCTTTATTAAACGAACGGCATCCTGAAAAAAATGTATCCGCTACTTACGTTGTGCAACTGGTTGCCAAATTTGACTCTACTGGTTCAGTCGGAAACAAAAAGAGGGTATATGACAGAGACGAGGCGAGGGAAGTGGCTGTCTTAGGTCAAGTAGCAATGAATCCGACCCTTAGTACTACGAAATTGTCCGATGTATCTGGTGTTTCACGCACAACAATCATGAGAATCCTTAAACAACATAAGTTCCATCCTTTTAAGATACGACTGGTTCAGGAACTGAATGAGAATGATTTCGATCGCCGACTCCAGTTCTGTGAAGTAGTCAGCGGAATTATTAACAATAATCCTAACTACATGTTCAATCTCGGACGAGTGTTCATTTTACCTTAATGGCATTGTAAACAGGCATAACTGTCGGTATTGGTCAGATGAAAATCCAAGATTATTTCGTGAAGTGCATACTCAGCATCCCCAAAAGTTAAATGTTTGGGCGGGTATTTATGGAAATCACATAATCGGCCCTTTTTTTATATCCGGTAATCTTACTGGCCAAATGTATTTAGAACTATTAGAGGACGCTATTTATCCAGCCCTCGTTCAAGTATTGGAGAATGAAGAAGACCATGTAACGGTTATTTTTCAACAAGATGGCGCACCACTTCATTTCGCTCAACCTGTGCGTCAGTTCTTAGATGAAAATTTTTCACAGGCCTGGATTGGAAGAAGGGGACATATTGGGTGGCCACCCAGATCACTTGATCTGGCTCCACTATACTTTTTTCTATGGGGTCACCTGAAATCTAAGATTTACACTACCCAGCCTGAGTCACTGGAGGATTTGCGCATGTGGATCATTAATGCATGCCGTCAAATTACACCACAAATGTTGAGTAATGTCCGTGAACGTTTTGAGCAAAATTTATTTTACTGCATGGAAGTGAATGGTGGCCATTTTCAGCATTTAATAAACTAATCACAAAAGTAAGTAGTCTTCCACTATTTTAGCTGTCATTTCGTTAAAGATGAAAATTTTGAAGCGAAATTTTAGGGTCAGATAGTGCTCGATAAGATCTTCAAAATGAGGTATCGCAACACCCCTCATCCCGATTCAAAATCAGGGGGGTGTGTTCACCCCCGTTAGGGGGTTGAAGTTACGGAGATGAAAAAAGCGGAAAAGTTATTCCCCCTCGAATCAGAAATCGACGGGTCCGAGCGATTTTCTACATTTTCATTTTAAAGCACGAAAATCGAGGTGTTAAGTTTTCGTTGGACCACCCTGTATATTCATACTAAGAAGAATAATAGCCCACTTGCATAAGTGCTTTTCTTCGGAAAAATTAAAACTAGCTAAGTTTATGCACGTTCCTTAAATTTTACATTATATACACTTACGTGCAAAGGAAACGGCCATTACAAGCTGTGGGCTTAATAAATTTTATTTTTAGTCCAATTAATGATTATTTTAGAGAATCGAAGGTACAGGGTGTCCCATTTTCGACACTTTTATAAGGAATCTCCGTAATTGTTGGTGCTATCAAAAAAGTAATGTAGGTGTCATGTGCTCTTTTTGGGTCCAACTTAAAATGATAAAATCAAAATTTGAAAATTTTCGCTCCCTTGAGAGATACGGGGGAAAATCAAAAAAATTCACAATTTCTAAATTACCCTATATTTTCTTGGTTAAAAGAGATCCAGAAGAATGTTTTATACAGAAGTTTCTTTATATTGATTGTTGCAGTTTTCTGAATAAGTATCAGGTTTAAAAATGCGGACCTATCCTCATTTTTTTAAATGGAACACCCTGTATATTTTAATCTGAAAATATACTATATTAAATTCTCCTTTCGAATATATAACATACCATGAATGATATTGGTTTCCTAGGCGACTTATTTAAACTTTATTACTTTGAAACGAAATAAAAGATTCAGATTAAGGTAAAAAAATAACGGAAATCATCGCAAATGTTCGGATAGCGAGCAAAATATGCATTTTGCGCCATTTCATCGTTCTTTCCACTTTCAATATGAACTGATATCATATCAAATTTTTCAAAATGTTGATAGGTCACTTTCGCAAATGAATATATAAAAATGAAACTGACGTTAAATGTTAATAGTCAACATAGTTGTTTCTAGGATATTAGCTTTCGTTTCATGCTCTACTGTGGTTTAAAGTAATAAAGTTTAATACATCGCATAGGAAACCAATATCATCCACGGTGTGTTATATATTTGAAAGGAGAATTTAAAATAATATCTTTTTAGATTAAAATATACAGGGTGTTCCATTTAAAAAAATGAGATTATTTCGGTTAACTTTTTTACCTCTTAAGCGAGCGAAAATTTTCAAATTTTGATTTTATCATTTTAAGTTGGACCCAAAAAGAGCAAATGACACTTACATTACTTTTTTGATAGCACTAACAATTACGGAGATACCTTATAAAAGGGTTTGTTCGGGTTTGTTCGAAAATGGGACAACCTGTACAACTATCAGTTTAAGCGTGTATTTTACAAATTTTAAGTAGCATTGGTTATTCGACATATTATACAAGGATAATTGATATGTTGTTTTTGTTTTTATCTAATTTATAAACACCCTGTGAAATAATCAAATATCAAAATTAGTTCAAAATACCTTCATTTAGAGTCATTCTATACACTTTATTTTTGGTTCATGTCAATGCATGCATTTATTGTCACACACAAAATGATCTTGGTTATCAATAATTCTAGTTTATCCATAATTACAGTTTTGTTTTCTTGACCGTTTTTTTAAATTATAGGTAGTTCGTTTTTGGGTTTCGGTCACTTTGAAATGAAAATCCAGTATTTGGTTAACGTTTTGACTTATTATACTAAGCCATAAATAGAAATTGCGTTTTAAAAAATGTAATTTTATTGAGTAATACTTACATGTTATCTTATTAAATGTTGAAAATATCCGCCATTCACCTCCATACAATAGTACAACAACTGTTTAAAGTATTCTCGGACATTGTGAAGAACATCTGGTGTAATTTGTTGACATTCAAAATTGTTTACGCACAACCTGTTTACTTGATAAGAGGTGCAGTGAAATGTTTCAAATTCCGTTGCTCGGCGGCGCGTAGCTCAAATTTACAAAACGAAGCGCCATTTTAAAGAGAATTTAATGCCCTTTAAAAAGATGTATCACAACATACCCATTCCCATTTGAAAAAACAAGGGCAGTAGCTGCCCCCGCTAGGGGGGTTGAGGTTACAGGGATGAAATTAGTAGTGAAACGTGTCCTCCTGAAAACACAAGTTTACGGGTCCGAGTTTTTTTTTTAATTTTCACGTACACAGCTGTAAACCTTGCTGGAATGTTTTCGATGGGCCACCCTGTATAATACAGTCTATTACGCAATTATCTATTCATTTAATGCATTTACTTAACAAAATAAAAACTAGGGATTTTGTATTTATAATTATACAGCCTGTTCAAAATGCGCTACTGCTAACTTTCTCATTATACAAGCTACGAATTCGATTAAATTAGTAAAGTAATATAGTTTTTAAAGCTGTTTTACATTATCCCATTTCTTGTCCAAGAAATTGTACAATTTATTGTACAATAAATGTCCTAGGATTCTGCGCTTTAAGTCAGTGATTTTAGAGTAATGTTTGTTTTTATGTTGGTAACAACAAAAATGTTGGTAAGACTTATAACCTAAATAAATGTGTTTTTAGTTTTAACTAAGGTTTCTAAGGTTTGTATTATTTATCTATTTTTATTGAGATAATCTGTAATTTAAGAACTTTGTTTTAAAACGTGGAAATGGCGACTGGCGATAAATACGACAAGTGTCAAATTGGCGCAAGCGCAATTGAAAATTGTATGAAAAATAGGACCTGTTCTATTTTTGATACAATTTATAACCCAGTACAATTTATGACGCAATTTGAGGTATGAATCTATACAATTTAAATTGTACAAGAAATTGTACAATTTCTTGGACAAGAAATGGGATAGTGTAAAACAGTTTTTACGGTAATTGTTATGATGATGTTAAAAAAACCATTGAACGCCAGAATCACGTGATATTAACAAAAATGGTAATATTAACAAAAATGGTAATATTAACAAAAATGTATTTTTTTAAATAAAATGTCCTTTCTAAAGAAAATTTATCCTTTACTACATGTCGCTAAAATGAATAATAAGTGAAATATTTTGAGTTAATGAAATTATTACAAAAATGAGTTTTTTTCAATGAAATGTCCTATATCTGCTATAACCGTTTGATAGAGAGTAAAATTCTAAACGAAATTTATCCTTTACTACATGTCGCTAAAATTAATAATAACTGAAATATTTTGAGTTAATGAAATTATCTATTTCCTATCGCGGGCGACTGTGAACTAATAACAAGACTTAAAATACGTATTATAAACTCAACAACTGTTCTATGTCTATAAATTTCTGAGCAAATTTCATATCCTTGCTTGTAGCCTTCAGAACGGTTCGTCGATCGATGTTATTGATAATATCAAACTTGTAGTCCATCAACATTATTGTACTCTTTTTCGTATACCTTATTTCTTAAAAGTCCCAAACATGGAAATCGAGAAGAGTACTGTCTGCTGAACGCGATGGCCATAAAATTGGCCCGCTTATTTCTGTCAGTGCGGTTCACAACCGCCTGTGATAGGAAATGGATAAATTCATTATATCAAAATATTTCAGTTATTATTAATTTTAGCGATATGTAGCGAAGGATATATTTTGTTTAAAATTTTATTCTCTACTAAACGGTTAGAGCAGATAAGAACCCGAACAAAAATACATTTTTGTATATTACGTGATTCTGACGTTCAATTGTTTTTCTTGACATCATCATAATAACCAGCGTACCACACCATTTTGCCATTTTAATCGAATTTTATAATAAGAAAGTTGGCAGTAGTGCCGACTTCATTTTGAACAGGCTGTATAGCTATAATTAGTATAAATTATTTTAGAATATAGTCCATATTTAATAGACAAAAGTAAGCATAATATTTTATTTTCTTCGAGAGTGCCGAGCGTTTCGACGCCTACAGCATGGCAAAAGTGGGGGGGGGGGGCTGAATTGTTTGTCTCTGTTGCATTTAATCTAGCAATTATTCTTTATTTCATTTCAATATTTCCTATGGTTCGTTCTCCGTTAAACATAACACATCTCTAGTTATGATAACTTATTTAAATAAACTGAACACTTTTGCAGCTCCTCTGGCCCTTCTTTAGTTTTCACATAACGCAGCCTATAGACAAATGTAAGGAAGATTAAAGCAAAATCGCATTTCGAAATTAACTTGTCTATTGTGGTTTGGCATGCTCTAGACATCAATTGCCGAGGCTAAAACTAGTCCATTAAGCCAGTATTACGTAGTTACAAGAGCTTTTAGTAATTTACATACTGGAAACGTAAATAGTCTGATTGGTTTGTCCCTTACATTTTATCTATTTGTACATTTTATTGATTGTACTAGCCACATGTTTAAACTTTTTGTTTGTTTTCTTAACAAATCCTATTGTTCTTAATCAACCACGCACAAGTAACTGAACAATTCCTATTAAAGATTTTACTTGGCTGGCAAAAAATATAATTATTGGTTACAAAATTTTAATGTATAGGCATAGTCGATGAACATACAAAATACAGATCACAGTATATTGTTGGTTCCACAGAAGCAATTAATTATCACTTTTTTATCATTGAATTTCAAGTTTAGACACTAATTTTGCACTTCTTAGTTTGTCTTTTAAAAGCAGCCACTGGGGCATATCTCGTAATAAGCAAGCAGTAGTTGGTTCACATCTCACAGTTTCATTTTCCCGGATTCCTTTTTTCTATCTTTGGAATATCCTGTTGGAACCTCTCACCATGTTCGTCACTTACAGCACTACAATTTTTCGGATAGTAATCGAGATGGAGAATCCTGGAAATGAATTTTCAACGACATATTACACCCTCGGTTTTGGTAACACAAAAGAAGTTGTGCAACCAGGTCTTGCATACCTTTTTTCTCCCAAAAGCCTTTTTTGATGGAAGGTGCCAATCGAAAGTAGCAGTCAGTATCCTGGCCTTTCGGTTCCCACCAGATCAAGGGGGTCTTACAAGGAAACGTAATACGATGCCGAATTAGTCAGAACAGTATAATATATTTTTGTAGGATTATTTCTCGTGTTCCATTGTTTGTTTGGGGAGGGACATGACCCCTATGACCCCCATGATGCACATTTATAGCATCACGTATGGGAGCCCAATTTTTATCCTGGTCTCCAACCTTTCAGCCAAAATACAAGTGGTAAGCATTTTTTTATTAAGGGGCTAAGAGTGGGTTTTTGTTTCACAAAGTCACCAAATATATAACAAAAATGATCAGGCTTATTTAAACAATGGTCGAATTTTCACATACATTAATGGCAGGTAATTATCATAATTAGCATAGATTTATAATACTAGAGCCAACTGAGACTTTTACACGATAGATTGTTAATTAGTATGACAAAATAAGTAAGATTTTGCTATTTTGCCCTCATAAACATTTTTGCTGTTTCCTAGTGTTATAAGAGTTAAACAGTTTATTAAAGTGCTAAATTTTGCCAATTTTATACTTCGTAGACTATGTTAGAATAGTACATTACGTATCAAGGGCCGAAAAGAGGCCTTTACGGACGAGATGCGGATAGTCCGTAAAAGTCTCCGACGGTCCGAGATATGTACCGTCCTTTTTTTACAAGTGCTCCGAGGCTTTGATGCCAAATAATTAAAGAAATTCTTCATACAGTTTTCCTGTCTACATGACATGAAAATACACTCGCATGAAGAATGTAAATATCTATTTATTATCGTTGATATGTATGGCTCGGTGGCCTAGTGGCATAGTGTACGCCTGGCGATCTGAGAGTCGCGGGTTCAAATCCCGCACCGACATCTCTGGTCTTATTTATTTATCAGTTAAAAAACTATTGAGGAGAACATGGTGACTAGAAGCGGGCGGGAGAAATCTTTTCCGGCCGCTCTCTCTGAAGAGAACATGCATGAAAAGAGACACTTTCGGGGCACATGTAAAAAAAATATATATTGTTACTTTTTATTATATTTTTGGAAAACCGAGAGTGAGAGACTAAGACATAATATTTCTCTTTTTCGTGCACTTATTGAATCTTAAAGATCTTAGAAAAATGTAATAGTAATAATTATTACACAAAAACCCAAAACCAAATCACGAATTTTCAGGGAAAAATGAACATTTTTAAAATAAGTTTATACAACAAAAGAAACCTTTCATCTTACCTGTATTGTACATTGTAATAATAATAATAATAATAATAATAAAGACTTTTATTAGTATAGTTAACAGCGTTACAAATATGAAACAAGATTAATTAATAAAAACTGTAGAGAATAGTTTAACTGAGGATGAGATAAACCCATAAGTGGCGAAGTCTAGCCAAAAAGGCTACTCTTACTCAACCACATTCTGAGTTTGATCTGCCTCATATATTAATCAACATAAAATAAATACAAAACAACATCAGTAAACAAAAGCAACATCTACCAGCAGCTTCACTGGTGGGAAACTTGTGCTTGAACGTGTGAATATTATATGTCTTAAATTCGTCAGGAATAGAGTTATATAATTTTATAGCATTATAAGTAAAACTTCTTTGAAACAAAGCGGTTTTATAATGAGGCCATTTAAACCTGTTCCTATATCTAATATTCCTTTAATGAATATCAGCCCTAGGAACCAATTTATTTTTAAGCTTCTTAGAGCTATTTGGCAAAGTGAGAAGTTTATGAACAAAATTTCCCAAGTGGTGGTTACATCTGTTCCTCATATTAAGCCATCTACACTCAATTATTTTGGGAGATATATGATCACGCCTCCTTACTCACTCCATATATCAACCTACAACAGGAGTTTTGCATTTTCTGAATCCTATTTTTTTCAGTTTCATGAAGACAGGGCATATAAACGAAATCACAATAGGAGTAATGCGAGAGGACCAAGCTATCACAAAGCATTCTCTTAAGTCTTAGGTCAAGAATATCTGGCAAACTGAAGCTCGACAATATTTCCGCAACAGCATAGCATAGCCCATACCATTTATCTGTAAATGGGCTATTCAGTTGGGCAATAATGACCTATGAACCTGTTGGAGTACCAGCGGCATTTATAGTCATAAATAAAAATTGCAAGAATATGGATGCGACTTTACTTCAATAAGCAAAACAATACAATATTAAACATGTTTTGCTATATTGCTGAACCATCCGAAATATTTTGCAATATAATTTTTTACAAGTGCCTCGAAAGTGCCTCTTTTCATGCATGTTCACTTCGCCGAAAGTGGCGCTTTCCAGACCTCTCCGAGAGGGCGGGCGGGGAAGGTTTTTCCCGCCTGCTTCGAGTCACCATTTACTACCCGCTCGTCATAGTTTTTTAACTGATAAATAAAACCAGAGATGTCAAGTGCGGGGTTTGAACTCGCGTCTCTCAGATCGCCAGGCGTAAGTACGGTACATATCTCGGGCCGTCGGAGGCTTTACGGACTCGTACAGCATCTCGTTCGTAAAAGCCTCTTTTCGGCCCTTGTTACGTTAATGTACTATTTACATATGGCTGGCAATATTTCCATCCACTTCCAGCTATGAGTATATTTTCTTCGCCTCAAAACAATTTCACCTTTTTCTATTAATATTTTGGTTATGCTTTAAATACCGAATATTTATTTCTGGTAAAGTCCTTTTCATTACTCTATAGGATATTTTGGGTAAATAATCATCTGTTTATTACCAACATATATTTTTTTTAAGTTCGAAATTCATTTTTAAAATAAATAACGTGAATTTTGCTAGGATAGGGATAGGGATAGCATATTCCGTGTCGTTCTCAAGAACATTTTGTTGCGTTGTCTTTGGACCTTCCTGTTTTCTATCCTTGTCACCATCTTGAATTTTATTTTCAATTTAACTTCATTACATCAGTAATAAAATGAATACATTCAAAAGCCCACTGCGACGCCGCATCCAACAACTTTAAACAGTCGATACGTCACCGCGTTGTCAAGCATTGACTTCTTTATACTAAACCGGTGGCCAAGCCTCTTGTAAATGACTTGTGATCAAGACAATAATTAACACGGTTCGGCAACGCGGCGAATTTTAGCTTCCTTCGTAGCAAGCATGCGGTAAACTACCTAATTGTGCTTTAGAAGTAATACGATTGTGTACGAAATATTACGAGCCACTTCCATAGACCTGTAAGCTGTACTAGAAGTCTGCGAGAGGAGAGTACGAAATTCCCCTACCATGATAGAAAGGAAAAACAAGCGAATTAGGCTACGACAAGGAGATCTATTTCCTCTTTATTTAATTTATAGCTGGTATCAAACAAGGAGAATATGGCTTTGATTCACAGTCTTTGAGGAATAAACAATTCACATTCTTAGGTAGGTTCTAAACAACTTTCCAGAGACTTTTCTTTCTCGTTTTGTATTAATTAGACAAGGACATTACCTCGCCTTCGAACATTCGGAATATGCTTCTTATAAGGCCCTTATTGGAATGGTTCTTTTTCATACATGTCTTCTGGTGTGACAGTACCAGATTAACTGTCGCATTTGGCATTATTAGTGAATTCTGTTCTTTTTAGATTTTCAGTATTAAATTTAAGTATTGTCTGTGGAAACAAATAGTAATTCTTAGCTCAATATGGTAAGACCAAGACCAGTGTCAAGTCTGCCACAAACTGTATAAAAATATAGACTTTTGAGAGTCACATCCATCGATTGTTTGTTTTGCCTAATAACAGAAATTGAAGATAAAAAGAAAGGCAATTGCAATACTCCCGTTTATATTCCGAAATATTAACAAATAATTGTAGAGAAGTGTAAAGCCATTAAAATAAATTGGTTTCCTGGTTAGAGTGAATTTAATAACGCTTCTCTATATAAGGTATGTCAGACTTGTCAATATGATACTTAAAAATTTCTTTGAGTTAAAATAATAAGTGTGTCCGGTTTTGAGCAAGGTTGTAAATGTGTAATCCCCATACAAAATGTCGTCGGTCCCCCCCAGAGAGCGACTGATCGACGGATATAGTAATAGTATATTACGTACCGAGGTGGATAGTGTTTCATTACAGGAAAGGGAGATTCTAGCAATATAATTTTGTTGTGTATATTCTCGTAATAATAGGCGTCCGGTTGACGTGTACAAAGCAGAGATAAATACCAGGGTTCACGTTTATTTCCAGTCCATGGCTGGCATATTACATTCTCTTGTCTATCCGTTGGGCACCTAACAGTTCCTTGCCAATTGTGTATATCAATGACAAGCATACTCTCAAAAAAATATTCAAATAAAATATACAGCAATAGTATTTTATTTGCTCAAATAATACCTACTATTAACTGCTAAATAATATCGAAGGAAAATTTATTGCGAAAAGTAAGAAAGGAACATGTGTAAGTGTAAACTTATATTTATTGAGAAAACTTTGTGGTAAATAGGTACATCATAAATCATTACTTTTTACTTTTTTCGACTTTGCTTTTATGTTCCTTCTATTTATCACTTTTGCATTTTTATAGTAGAAATTCTTGCGATAAAATATAAAAGGTGTTTATAAAATATATTACAGATATGGAATATATACTCGATTATCTAAACTCCTGGACAAAATTAACGAAACATCATAAATTTGCCATATTTTTTATCCTAATTTTTTTCTGGATTTATGACCGATTTGAATGATTTTTTTTTTGAATTGTAGGTTGGTACCTTGACAATGTCATAGTTTTCGCTGTTTATGATAAAAATTTAATTTTCGATTTATACTGAGTGTACTAAAAATGCTATGTTTTTTTCCCAAAATTTGCATTACCCTGTGGAGCAACCGAAACACATTGCAGTTGACATTAAACGGTAGGTCCATCTTTACCCAACATTTTCTTTATTGGTCTACTTCATTATCTCTGTTATTAAAGGAGATACACCGTTTTATAGCGTAACATGTTTTTATCGACATATTCAACACATTCAATGTTAAATGTTTTCAAGTAGACTACGGACTTTTTCTGACATTGCAAGCGATGTGTCAGCAGATGTTGTGTTTTAAAGTTACAAAGGTCAAATAAAATTCGCCATACTGATAAAAACTGTTCGGAAACTGCTTATTAAACGTTCGTTTCGTATGCCCAGTTGCCCGATGAGCATTTTAATCTTGAAACCTACTTGAAAACATTTAACAATGAATGTGTTGAATATTAAAGTCTATAAAAATATGTTACGCTATAAAACGGTGTATCTCCTTTAATAACAGAAATAATGAAGTAAACCAAAAAAGAAAATGTTGGGGAAAGATGGACCTACCGTCCAATGTCAACTGCAATATGCTTCGGTTGCTAATATACTCCACAGGGTGATACGAATTTTCGGAAAAAAACATAGCATTTTTAGTAAACCCAGTATAAATTGAAAATTAAATTTTTATCATAAACAGCGGAAACAATGACATTGTCAAGGAACCAACCTACAATGCAAAAAAAAAATTATTCAAATCCGATCATAAATTCAGAGAAAAAAACAGCTTAAAAAATATGGAAAATTTATGATGTTGCGTTAATTTTGTCCAGGAGTTTATATAAATTGTGGCGTGCTGCGGCATCTTTTAAGATAAATGTAAAATGCCTAGGTCTAACATGTATCAAAAATTACTTGAGAAAATTGTCATCAAAGCTCGAAAAAAGTGGTGTGTAACTCAGTCATTTAGAGCAGATTAAATCAGTCACTGACCGATTTAAAAAATGATAGATTCCTTTTAATCAATAATTCGATCGATCTTTTGTATTATGAATACATTGCACATCAGTCTTAATAATTATCGGTCTGTTCATATTTCATCTGTAAGGACAAACACTTCAGCTCTAAGAGTTTGGCTTCTACAAAAATATTTCGAAATGGTATATAGTCGCAATAGTATTTATGAACGTGACATTATTTTTCTAGATGCATCGCGAATCTATTCCGAAGGTAACGAAACATTTTGTTGCCATGTCTGGTCAACAATTGGTTATCTTTGTTAGAAATATTATATAAAGTATGGAAATTCGATTCATTGATCTATAAAATATAAAACAAGTATTCTTTCTGAATTCTCAACTTTGCTAAATTTCCCGAAACCCTTTTACTTTGAATTATGGGCGAATTATAAGAACGGGTATCATATAGAAATAAATTTTAACTAACAACGGGGCCTGTTAATCATATCCTAATAGAATATTAAAAGTTTATTTGCTTCTCAGGTGGTATTAATATTAAATACCAATGTGTGTCCCAACCACCCGAATCTTCGGGTTGGAAAATTATTTCTCTATGGATGCTATGGAATGTTCCACTTCTCTCATCGCTTCTATACGTCCAAAACGGATAATTTCTCACGCAGTGAGAAATATCCACCATTGTAGTGAGAAATAGTTTCTCACTGTTATTATGATAACCCAAGGCAGCCATTAATTGTTACATCGCAAATTGATACGGCACCTTTTCCATGTTGACGATGCAACATCGACGATTAGCGCGCAATATCTCCTTAGGCCATGAAAATATTTTCCGGCGTTTCCATAACAACACAACCTAAACACTGTACAATTATTATTGCTGTCAACTTACCAAACGGGTGTTGTACTTGTTGGACAATATACTATATTGTTGATTTTTATACTAAATCAGGTCAGATTTGTTAAATATTGATTATAATGGAATACGAAGATTTATAGTTTGAAAGTACACCTTCGGATATTGTTCAAAAAGCATCCGATGTTTGTAATAATTTGCTACCAAGCACATCAATGCAAAAATATGCATCGCTTACAGTAACTTTATGGACTGAAGAATGCAAGCCAAAGTGAATTCTTTTCCTCAAAATACTTTGTTAGTTTATTTTGAGGAATTATCAAGAAAATTAAAGCCATCCACATTATGGTCTCAATACTCGATGCTGAAGAGTATCATAATTATTAAAAACTGTGTTGATATATCGAAATACTTAAAACTACGCGCATTTTTTAAACGAAAATCGGAAAGATATGTTCCAAAACAGTAAAAACTCCTGAAGAAATTCAACAATTTCGAAAAGATGCACCGGATGAAAAGTATTTGCTGGTAAAGGTATGTTTTAAAAAAAAATCTTATGGAAGATTGCATCTTTGGTTTTAATTTCAGGCTGCTTTAGCTATTGGCCTTACAGGGCCATGCCGTTGTGATGAACTTCGAAAATTAAAAATTGTTGGCATGGAAGATTTCAATTCGACTCTTTTAATAAAATTACCCGATACTAAAACCAAAGTTCCTAAAAATTTCACAGTCACAGGAGAATTCTACCAATTTTACAAAAAATATGCAAAGCTTCGACCATTCACAGAAGAGACACCCTTTTTTTAAATTAGCAAGATTGCAAGTGTACAAAACAGCCCGTGGGAATAAATAAATTTGGCACCATGGCGATAGATATAGCAAAATTTTTGCAATTACCAAATCCGGAATTATATACTGGCCACTGTTTCCGAAGATCATCTGCGACTATTTTAGTTAATGCAGGAGCAGATCTTTTAACTCTAAAATGCCATGTGGGTTGGAAATCCAGCAATGTTGCTGAATCGTATATCGATAACTCCATGGCTAACAAAATGATAATATCAAAACTTATAGTAGAATCGATTCAGCCTCCAACGCTACTAGAACCTGAATACAACAATGCTGTGGAAGCTCAGTACGTTTCCCCATCAACTTCGACCTCAGCTAATATTTCAATTACCGAAAATGTATTGAAGCGAAACGACCTAACAGGAATTACTTTCCAAAATTGTTCAAATATAACTGTGAATTACAATTTTAAGTAAAATATAGAAATTAGTTAATGTAATATGTATTAATGCTGAACCTCGTTCTAAACACGTAAAAAGAACGCATATTTGTCCCTCGCTCAACAAACTTCTGCGCTCGGGAGAAATAATAATATGTCATTTTTCTCACTTGTTGTACAATATACTATTCAAAACCACAAAAATATTCGGATGGTTGGGAAATCGAACATAATTTTTCCACACATTGGTATTTAATATCCTAATAGAATATATATAAATTAGTACATGTGTATATATAAACATATATTGTAAAAGTCGTTCATTCAATTTCAAAAGAATAACCATTGAGGAAGTAAAATAATAATATGTTTATGTAATCATAAAACGGGTATCATCTAGAAATAATTTTTTTAACTAAAAAAGGGACATGTTAATCATCTGTTAATAGATTGTATATAAATTAGTACATGTGTGATATATAATCATATATTGTTAAAGTCGTTCATGCAAAAATTTCAAAAATATAACATTGAGGAAATAAAATAATATATATCACTTGCTAAGAACTGCAATGATCTTCAATATGTTTATTTAATCATAAGAACAGGTATCATATAGAAATAAATTTAACTAACATAGGGACATGTTAATCATCTGTTAATAGATTGTATATAAATTAGTACATGTGTGATATATAATCATATATTGTAAAAGTCGTTCATGCAAAAATTTCAAAAAAATAACATTGAGGAAATAAAATAATATATATATATATATATATATATCACTTGCTAAGAACTGCAATGATCTTCGATATGTTTATTTAATCATAAAACAGGTATCATATAGAAATAAATTTAACTAACATAGGGACATGTTAATCATATCTTAATAGATTGTATATAAATTAGTACATGTGTGATATCGTATAAACATATATTGTAGAAGCAGTTCATGCAAGAATTTAAAAAAAAAACCATTAAGGAAATAAACAATATATATAACTTACTAAGAACTGCAATGGCCATCATTATGTTTTTTTAAGATATTTGTAATTTGGGAGATACCCACGTGATTGAGTCCAAATAACTAACGATTTCGGATTTTCTGACATACAGTATTTTAAAAGGAAGTAATATGCCCAATTAATTATATATATATATTATAATTCTCTATAGCATATTATATAACGAAAATCACTTTCACACAAATAATGTATACAATTTTTCCTACGACCACAATTATAATCTCCAATTATTTGAACATTTAAACTTATTTAGCGGGTTTTAAATAAAAATAATAACTGTTCTCTTATTATGTACTGTCTATAACGTTTTTCAGTTTCTGATTCATTAATTAGATTAATATTGTCACACTCGATAGTTTTGCGTACTCAAACTGTCACACTCGATAGGTGGTGAGTACTCGACAATATATATAAATCCTCACGCCTTTGTCCTGTCACGCGGCAGGATTCGCCCTGTGCTGAGGGGTACAGGATCCCCGCGCTAGCTCGCCCTGTGGAACTAGTTCCACAGTAACGTGCAACAGTTTGCCACCATTAAATATTTTCTAACCTGAAAAGGGGGTGGGGTGTATTTTTAAATAAAAGAGGGAGATTTTAACAGGAACACCAGACACAAAGTACAATAAGGGAGTACTATACGTACACAGAGGGGCGAGTTGGCCGCTGCCAAACTCACTTAACCTTTACTAAAAATTACAATGGTTGGTACTTACATAACAGCCCACATGACTGGGGCGAGGACTCTTCTTCAGGAGTTGGCTACCACTAACTTCACCAAGAAAAAACTGATTGAACCTCCAAACAAAATGACGAAAATAAAACACAGCCCTGGTACCTCACTAGCGGGCCTCGACCGCCTCGCCTCGTGACCAACGCAAAAAGCCCCAACCTTTTTCTTTTTTGGTTGAACGTCCCCATACGTCCTACTTTATTTCTATTTTTCGAAACTGCTGACTACATTTAATTAACGGATATTATAATTATACTTCGATGTCGCCATCGTAAAATGCTGATGCTTATTCAATGTAAAACGAATTTAAACAATTTTGCCCTAATTGAAACGAAAATCAAAATGCTTCCCCTTGTTCATGTAGCGCCCTTGACAATATCTAAAAGAAATTAAATTACATTAATCTTAACTTTGAATAAATATATCGTTCCAAGAAACTAATAAAATGAATAACATAACCTCAATATGCCGTTAGATATCGTTAATTTGTTAATTATAAAATTTTTATATGGAATTGTTAAAAGTGAAGTTAAATCGGCCCTTATACCATTTCTACAAACCCGAACAAACCCAAGCAACTATTATGTTTAACGAGTTGTCTAAGAATTATCTGTTACTTATTTTTTACATTTATCCTAAAAAACACTAAAATGATTCCCACAATTGAAAAAGAAGATAAATATATATATAATTATTTTAATATGCAGTATTGCTCTGGTACCCTTTACCCCATCCAGTACCCCAATTCATTTTACGGGTCCCGAAAGTTTTTTATTTTCTAAATAAACCGTTTTACTGTCAAATCGGCACGATCTGTCATTTGTTCAAATATAGTTGTTGAAAAGTGTTTGTCAACACTCGTGTGCAAACTTTTTTCCAACACGCGTTTGATTTAAAATACTTTTTCGTAGGTGGTTATTTATTTCACTTCTCCTAACATCAATAGCTACACTTCTCTATTTTAAATTTTGATATACAGTGTGTTCGCTACTTAATGATACAGGGTGTTAAATTTAAAACTTCATTTTTGTATTTCTCTAATAACTTTGAGAGAAAGCAACGTTTTTTTACAAAACTTGGCAATTATGTTTTTTTTAGGACGAGAAATTGATTTTTTTTATAAAATGTTAAGGTACATGTAGGGGGCGCTATCTGCAGTATTATTTGCACATTTATTAGGTCATAAGTTTTTTTGTGCCTCAGCCTATTTAAATTTTTAATGAAAATAATACTTTTCTCATATTTATTACTTAAAAAGGTATACTAAGTTGAGGTCGCCCAGAGTTATCATTTCGGAGATATTTGCATTTAAATTGTTTAGTGCACCCTGCAAAATTAATATAAATTTGCAAACAAAATTTGTTCTTAAAGTAACCTAAGAGAAAACAAATAAAATTTAGAAATGCAGTTGCTATGGAACAGAAAATGTTTAATTTTTGGGTTTATCGTAAGTTTGTGTTTTCATTGCTGTTGGTTTCTTTCGACACGATATTTCCTAGGGTCAAAGTTATCTTAATTAAAGTAAGTCAAAGAACAATCCAATTGTTGTATTTATTATTCCCAATTACCATTACTCTACGGTAACTCTGGGCGACTTGAACATAGTATACCTTTTTTACGTAATAAATATGAGAAAAGTATTATTTTTATTAAAAGCTTAAATACACTGAGGCACAAAAAGTTATGACCTTATGAATGTTCGAAAATGTTTAAAATTTCACAAATAAATGAACTTCTCATCCTAAAAAACCATAATTGCCAAATTTTGTAAAAAAACGTTAGTTTCTCTCAAAGTTATTAGAGAAAAACAAAAATAAAGTTTTAACTTTAACATTCTGTATCTTAGTTAATATCAACTTTCGGATATAGGTAAGTATAATTAAATCCTAATATTTTTATGTAAGGAGTCTGTGGTTTATCCATGTACCATTAATTAGCGGACACCCTGTATAAGGATTACCTATGTAGTTACTGTTTTCAATTCAAATAAGAATAATCTTTGTAACCAAAATTATTATGCCTACGAAAGCATTTTTCGATATAATGTTGATAGAGCTCGGTATAATAACGTCACTGATTTTTAGTACATATTAAATAAAGTTATATACGTAAATATCAATTAATTAAGAACACATACATGTTAACCAAACTTTATGATGAAATATTAAGCTTTATAACACATAAAATATGGATCTACGCTTGACGCCACACTGCTTACTAAATTATGTTTTCCACGTCTTCTCGATTATTATCGATTCGTCTTTTCCTTAGAAAGATTTAATAGGGAAAAATTACCTCCCGCATTAACGGATTTTTTTAATAATTGAATTTCATTCTGTAAGAGCAACAATCACTTCCTAAGTTAATGGGGAGTTACTTCTTTTATCTTCCTCATAAGAAGAAAGGTATTGTAATCGCGGTCAAATCAATCAATCACTTCACGATGTAGAGTTACTGGATGATGACCAAGATGTTCCTTATTTCAGTGTGTCTGTTGTTGTGTCGCTGTTATTAGGAATAAGTTATTTTGAATGTTTAATGTCTTTAAAGAATCCAGACAGATTTTGGGGACAAGGATCCGGAGTGAACAAAGTTAAAGTTGTAAGTTTTGTTATATTAGAAATATACAGGATGTTCCTAGATGTTGTTACAATATCACAAATTAACTTAATTTTTAATTGTCATTAGAAAGTTAAATTTTTGTATACTAAAATAATATTGATTTTACCTAAGAGTAAACATACATTAATTTTTTGGCTTTAAGAAAAATGCCATTAGGAAATGTTCTTTAGAATTGCTTTTTCAACATAATTTATGATTTAAAAACAATATATTTTTTGTCCATTAAATCATCAGATGGTTTATCTGTTTATAGTGAGTTTAATATACGACTAGAAAAGTGTGTAGGAGTGGGGTGCTTTCATGTTGAATAAAAACTTTTTAAATAAAATGTTAGTTTAGTTAATATTACTTAGAATTCATATTTAAAAACAAATTATATGGACTCCACTGTCCACCACCACCACCACCGCCACTAAGGTCGGCGAGGAACGATATTATGGAAGCATAAACGTCTTGAGAAAAAATTTCATTGGCTAAATCGGTCCAGAAAAATTGATGTTATACAACGTGTCCAAGATAAGGAGGGCCAGTACAGGGATCTCGGAAACCGTAAGAGATATGAAGTCGGTTAAATCGAGGTAAAGTTGCGCATTTACGTGCCTAATAATATGCCGTTTTAAAGTTTAAAGTTTTAAAATTCTCTATCTAACAGCGTTAATGGTTTTGTAATCCGACGAGTCGTCTTCGGAGGGCCATTATCAACTTTCTTGTTTTAAATACGGTCCTATTTTTCTGATATTGGAATTTGGGAGCTTTTTTCTTCCGAATGCAACGATTTACAACATATTGTGGTTTAATGACGTTTCGAGGGTTTTTTTGAACATCAGGGAATTTTTGGATACGGTCCTGTATTTCTCCTAATTTTATAAATAATATCTCATAAGTAAGCTCTAAATTTTTACTTATGTTGGACTAGTTCAATAAATAACAAATAATTTAATAATAAACCACAAATAAGTGAACAAAATACAGAAAGATTATTTCAAACTTCTGTTGATTCGGGATTTAAAAGAAAAGTAGGCGCTTGAAACAAAAAAATTAAGATGGTGACGCGTGATTTGTTTCACTTCATATTCCCATTGTGATCGTTTGAGAGCGTTTTAAGAGGCTTCCTATTTTCCAGAAAATATGGAACATAAATTTACAAATGCTGAAAAGTTTGATATTCTATCGCATGTTTTATTTTATCTCAAAAAAACTGTTATGTGGCAGTTAGAGATGTTATTTGTGCTTAGAGAATAACAGAAATCATTTTGAACACCTGATTATGTAGTTCCTTACTTTTTTCGTTGCTCGTTTTATTACTGTTTTGGGATGATTTTTGTTCACTTATTTGTGGTTTATTATTAAATTATTTGTTATTTATTGAACTAGTCCAACATAATTTTAAAATTTAGAGCTTACTTATGAGATATTATTTATAAAATTAGAGAAATACCGGACCGTATCTCAAAATTTCCTGATGTTGTTCAAAAAACCCTTGAAACATCATTACACCACAATGTGTCATACATCGTTGCATTCGGGAGAAAAAAGCTCTCAAATTCCAATATCAGGAAAACAGGACCGTATTTAAAAAAAGAAAGTTGATAATGGCCCTACGTAGACGACTCGTCGGATTACAAAACAATTAACCGTGTTAGATAGAGCGGAAAAAGTGGCATTGAAAAGTGTAATTTATTTCGATTCGAATTCGATCTCACAAAAACCCAGGAAAACAATAAAACGATTTTTCAGAATTTCGGTTTTTTCCGGATATCTCCAGAATTTTAAAACTTTCTGGACGGCATATTATTAGGCACGTAAATGCGCAACTTTACCTCCATTTAACCGAATTCGTATCTCTTACGGTTTCCCAGATCCCTGTACTGGCCCTCCTGATCTTGGATACGTTGTATAACTGAAAATTCAAATTCCTTCGAATTATCACTGTTAAGGTTTTCATTCAATAACGGATATAGAAAGATCATTAATTTTTGTGAAGGTTTGCTCGTAAAAACGTTTTCGTATCGCCGAGAATAAAGATGTAGGAAGCGTGTAAAAACATATTTTTAAAATTGCTGTATCTTCCATACCTTTCATCCAAATTTAATCAACAAACTCATTTCAAAGATAATTTCACTCTTCGCTAGTATTCACACTGCATCTTCTGGAGGGTGCTATTTATCCATGATTCTGTTTTTTAAATTTTAATAAATTTAAATAGCATGATATATTATTTTATTACTTTGCTTAAAGAGCACAAAAATAGCTTTTTTTTGGCGAAAGCCGTAATTGGATATCTTTATTCCTTCTCGAGACATTTACAAATGACCATTTTATTCAAAAATACATGTTAGGTACCTGCTTATCATGATATCCACGGAAATAACATTTTGGCAACCCTGCTAGATGGTTGGCAACTTTCATATTAAGTTAACTTGACATTATTTGTATGTTTAAAAGTTCGTTTATTATTTAAAATATCACAAAGTTAGTTTGATTGTTTACCAAAATTTTCAATTTAATTTTTTTTAGATTAGTTGTTATAATAAGCTTTAGGCACTTTTTGCTTCTGATGTACCAATGTATTTCTATTTTGGACAAAGTGTGAGAATAGACCAGCACAAATGCAAACATAAATATGTTAATAATATACATTTTCTTATTATTGGATATTGTTACTAAATAGATAAAAAAAAAGTATGATAAAAGTATGAATAAAATAATATAATGAAACAATAATAATAAAAAAATAATACATTTAGCCTAACGGGTAAAAAATAATTGAAAATCTCAAAAGCAATCAAACTAACTTCGTTATTTTTTAAATAATAAATGAAGTTTTAAATATACAAATATCCTATTAACTTAATATCAAAGTTGCCAGAGCATCTAGCAGAGTTGGCAACATTTTGTTTCTATGAATATCATGATAAGTAGGAACCTAACATTAATTTTTTTAAATAAAATTGTTATTCTTAAATAACTCGAGACGGAATAAAAATATTATATTACGGTTTGCGCCAAAATATAGCTACTTTTATGCTCTTTCAACATAGTAATACAATAATGTACCATGCTATTTATTTCTATTAAGAAAACTTAAAAAAGCGAAATTATGGGTAAATAGCATCCTCTAGAAGACGTAGTGTAGTGTAAACTAGCGATTATAACCAACATCGAATATTTAATAGGTGGAAAATGATCTTTACAACGAATTTTATTCAAAAGATTCATTAAATCAGTTTTCGCTTGCGCCCACACCATAGATCATGATAAACAGTTCCTCTTTTGATAAATTAATATTCTTTTATCTCGATAAAGTTAACTGAAGGAATTTCAACTCAAAGCAGCAATAAAGAAGAAAACTTTAGGAAACTAATTAAATAACGAAAATTATTTCTTTTGTGTTTTCGCTGAGTTGTCCAAGTTCTAACGAACGCTTTGTATAAGATATTTAAAAAATAATAGCATATTACGTACTTTAGGATAGCCACAATATAAATTGTATTTGTTCAGGTTGTATCAACAGGTTGCTATGATTTTTAAATCGTATCCTTAAAAATTACTAGAATTTCCGAAAAAAATTAATTACTTGAGAATGCTGCATTTCAGTGCAAAAAATTAAATACGGTTATAAAACTCTTGTTCCGCTAAATCAAATTCTGGAAAATTATACCGGGTGTTTTATTTAAAAATAATAATTTTTAATCACCCTGTAGGGTGTAAAATATTTGTAGGCTATCAATTTTAGGACCCTTTAACTTTTGTATTGAACTCTTTCTTAATATTCATTAATTGCTTTTTAGAGCGTAGCTGAATTTGCACGAGGAACATGAAAGTACTTATGGAAATATTTATATTATTTTTAATTATCTCTATATTGACTTAATTTGCGAGTTTAATTTTGAAGATTATGCATATTAGACAAGGTCCTAACTATTTCTAAATATGAAAAAATAATTAAATTAGTATTACTCTTGTTTAGTACTAATTATTTTATTCGGACCACAATATGACGCTTTCATAAACCTTTTCAGCCTTAGTTTTAAGTGTTATCCAAATCCATCTAATCGCCATTAATTTGTTCGTGTCATCCGCATATGTGTCCGTGAAAATAAGTTGAAAGTCATTATCAAGAAGAAGTATCAAAACGTTTGCAAAAATAATAAAGAACAGGGGTCCAAAACTAGATCCCTGTGGGACACCTTGCATTATGAGCATAGAACCACTATTGCTATTGTCTAATTCCACATATCGAAACCTACCCTCTAAATAAGATTTAATTAGTTTAAGTACTCCGTCTCTAACGCCATAACGATATACTTTCGCCAAAAGTCCGAGAAAAATGAATAAAAAATCTTAAAGCATGCAGCTTGTTCTCTAGCGTAGACACAATTTTATTCTGAAAACAACTAAGGGCAGTTTCCGTGCTCCTAGACCTAGTGAAGACATGTTGTGCCGGAGACAAGAGATTGCATTTAGTAAAGAATGGCGTACTTTGATCTTTTAAGTTCATTTCATAAATCTTTGAGAATGTCGACAGCAAACTGAGTCTGACACGTTAGGATCGTCCGTCTTATAGACCGGGATCACTGTTGCCAGTTTCAGTCGGCTAGGAAGTATAACCTCCTCAATTGACAAGTTTATAAAATAAGCCAAAACATCAAAAAAATAATATTTACCCTTCTTTAACATATTGTTGGACACACCATCATAACCACCCGTATTAGAATTCTTTAACCTATCTATCAAAGATACAACTTCTGGGGGTACCACCGGAGATATAAAAAGAGTATTAACACTAGTTGGGACATTACTCTCCAAAAATTCATAATCTGAAATGCCATCAGTACCCTGAAGTGTAACTTGGTTATTTAAAAGAACCGATACAACATCACTATCCATCTTTTTACCATCTTCAAAAATTTCCACTTGCATTTTCTTCATGTTCTTTTTCTGAAGATTGTTGATAATTTGCCACATGACTTTTTGTTTATTGGCATTTTAGTTAGGTCTTTATATTTTCTATCAAACTTAGAAAGTTCTTTGTATATACTAGTTTTATCTTTTAATATAATGCAGATTTTATTGACTTTCATGATTTTAAATAACATTTCTTAAGAGGAAACACACAATTTATAATAATAGACCACTATGTCCAAAAATATATTGAAACCACTTTCCACCACATACACGTTGGTCCAGTTTCATCTTTAATATAGCTTAAAAATTAATTTGTATTTTGTGAGATGTAAAACCTCTTGTACACAAATGCTGATAGCTTGCTTTCACAGTTTTTACCTAGATCAATGCAAATAAAGTGTAAAAAATGATCAGAAAGGCTCAAGTTCACAACAGAGGCAGAAAATGGTTTATCTGTATCTATTAAAAAGTTATCGATGCAGGTACTTGATTTATTCGAAATCCTAGTAGGTGTCATAATTACATGATATACACCAAACGAAGGCAAAATATCACACGCAATTATTGATATATACCTAACAAATGATTATAATTCTAATACCTTATCAGCTGAACACTGAATATTTTGGTGGCAGACTATAAGTGGGTTAACATGGTCCTCCTATTTCCGCTGAAAAATTGCTAGATACAAAATTATTTATATTTGAATTTGCAGAAGTATGATTTGTTGATGGATTACTGAATCATCAAGCAGCACTGTGATCGAATTCTCATGATTATCAGTTACGTTATTTGTATGTAAAGTCGTTGGAACCAAAATTAAGTTAGATCTGTTTATAAACGGATTATGTATTGCTATATTTCTCTATTTTTACGGTATGGAGTTCCCAACTAATACATTATTTGTGTTATTTAATAGTGGTAATAGCATTGTGGAATATTTAAGGGAACATTTATCATGTTTGAAAGTATATTATGTGTATCAACTATGGCTTTGTGCGATTGGCTGCTTCATCACAAATATGACATTAAGTTGACAGAATATTCATTAAATCCATAATAATTTAATTTAGAAATATGACACATGTGTTCCAGCGTATCAAATGCTTTAGAAAATTCTAATAGAACCAACAAGTTTCAAGTTCAACAAGGTCTTTATCGTAGGCAGTCATAATCTCTTCTATGAGGGTGTTATTGCTATACAGGGTGTCCAAAATACTGTGGGCCTCTATTGATATATCCGAAACGGTAATAGTTACGAAGTCGTATTTATTAGGGGAAAGTTTCCTTTTTTTAGTGATCCTTTTAAATGTGCTTAGAGTGTTGCCAAATAGTTTTGAGTCTTAGAGATATTAAAGATAATGTGAAAATTATTTAACACAAAAAAGTTATGGATTTTCATTCACTAACAAACCCGAAATACCATTATCAAAAATTTGCTGTATACTTGTTAGGGAGAACATTTTTAATAACCATCGTATGTCAATTGAAGAGTTATGTATAGTGTAGTTCAAAATATTTCATTGATATTTTCTGAATATAATCCTAATTAGCTTTGTGATCATAAAGTTTTCATCTTTTCGGGCAGAGCGGGACTATACATTTTATTTACCTCAATCCATAATTATTATTGTAGTATTTTAATTATAGGTATAAATACTTAATATTATTTCTTTATCTTCGGTAAAGGATATAGTACTGAAACCTGTCATTCCGAGAAAGAAGCGAAGTGACTCTTCCAAATTTGGAAGAATTGACGAGAATCGAGACATTGTACATTTTAATGACGACTGTATAGAAAAACCTAATTTTTATTGAAACGAACAAAAATCTGTATTTCTATATTTCATTAATTTTTATTTTTATTATACTTACTATCTGAAAATATTATTATAATTGATTTTTATTTTCATTTGGGTTAAAATGTCTCTTCAATTCAAAATAAAAATAAATCAATATGTAGATTTTCAAGCCGGCCTTGCACCTATTTTTTGCAGTTTAAAGATTAAGGTGTATACACAATGGGGATTAATCAGGTAATTGATTTATTGCAGTAAAGGTTAACGGTATATTTTGCACACAATTATAGTTGTGGGCTAGTAACTAATAAAATTTCTATTAACCCTAGAATGCCCAACCTACGTAAATTGTACGTGTAGTTTTAACTGAACCCGCCACTATTATATAACTGAACGTCGGCGGGCCTCCCCCACACTCTTATAGCTATTAGATGCGGAATAATTTGGTTCGATTCCAGTTCTGTCCAGTCTGCTTTTTAGTAAATAGCAAAAGTCGACAAGTAAATATTACGTTGATTGGCCATACCGTGTATATTTTAAATAGAGTTAAACCTTTATTGTATAGTGTTTTTTAATAAATTTTATGTTTTTGGATAGACAATGACTGCTCGAAAGACATTAGCTTATAAAAATATGTTTACTGATGATGATTTGGATCTTATTATTAACGCAAAAAAAGAATGACAACTACGTATTGCTTTATGTGCCCGAAGGCTTGATGTGAAGTGCATCAAGTTAAAGTTTGTCCGAAATGCATCAAAACTGCAGAAAATTAAGCTTTTTTTATTTGTTAATACAATTATTAAAGTTATAAAATCGAAATAAAATAATTTCACGAAAATCATTTGGTTTTTTTTATAAACACGTCATTATTACGTGGGTTTGTATTTATGTACTAAAATTTTGGGTTGGTATTCTAGAGTTAAATTCATACTAACTCTTTTACCATGGATTTTATGCTTCGGACCTTAAGGCCGTAGAATACTATTTAAGTAACAATATAGTTTTATACAATTTTCCTGACTTTGGTTAATAAAACGAGCTATTAACAACTTTTTATGAGTTTTGGCGAAAACTCTATGTCAGACTTTTCGTGATAACTGCTAATAATATTGTTATGTTTCGGATTAAAATATTTAACGGCACAATTGACTCTATATAAACAGTAGACATCTCCTTTTATATGGCAACAGCAAAACCCTTATAAAAAATTAACTATTCAAATTAGAAAAAACATAAATTATAAATAAAAAACTTTGCAATTATTTTCTCAGAACCCATTCTTTTTAATTCTTATATATTCTTATTATTATTTCATCGTTAATAATTTTTATATACAGTATATACATAGATGGACTTAACAATAGGACAAACGTACCAGAAAATTCATATTTCGAAAAAATTGGCTCCGCCTAACGTATTTGCTTTAAAAAAAATTTGTTATTCACGGTAAAACATTTTTTTGCCATATGTACAAAGAGTACAGAAAGTTCACAAGCGCTTTGGTCACCTAAGAGAAAAGTATTTTTATTTTTAATATTTGGCTAAATGCAAAATAACAAATAATTTCAAATTAAATTAGCATTCAAAATCTGAAATTCATTCGAATTAAAATAAACTACATTTCGGCGTTAAAAATCGTTTTAAACACTTCCCGATATCATTTGACAAACAGATAAGAGTGGGACATAATACGTAAAAATAGTTTGGTATGTTCAGGTGAAATACAGTACTTAAAGGATATCGAGAATTTCTTAATGCCAAAATGTAGTGGTTTTTTAATTCCATTGCATTGCTTGATTTTAGGTACAGGCGGCAACGCCGCATTGCTAAAAATATTTTAGAATGATGGATCATGGTCAACTATCTGGAAAACCTCATTTTCAAAACAAACGTATCACCCGTTTTTCAAAAACTCCTAAGAATGTGAATCACCCTGCATATACAAGGTTGTGATTTAATAACGGATAAATTCAATACAAATTAAATTGGGGGCATTTTCGGAACAACGCTCGAACATATTTTAGCAAATACTGTCCGCCATTAACAGCTCTGTAGTACCCCAGACGATCAATAAATTCCTGCAGTACTTTTTCTACGGTTTCTGGGGAAATATTCCTAATTTATTTCGTGAACAGTTGAAGCCACTCACGATTGATATTCTCAAAGAACGCATTCATAATGTAATTAGGAATATTTCTCCAGAAACCGTAGAAAAAGTACAGCAGGAATTTATTGATCGTCTGGGGTACTGCAGAGCTGTTAATGGCGGACATTTCCAGCATTTGCTAAAATAATTTTAGTTTTTAAAAAATTTAATTTAGGAATCAATTTATGTTGCAATAAAGTAATATTTCAATATTTGAACGTAATTGTTTCGTGAACAGTTGAAGATTGGTTTAGGACATTATACATGAAACCTGAGTAGAGTTTTCCGGAGAATCCGAAAATGCAATAATAAACAGGAGTTTCCATTTGAGGAAAAAATATTTTTTCTCTCAAACTTTTGTGGGATATCCTGTATACCTACATTTTATGTCAAGATATGCGCAATCCAAAAACAAAACCGACAGGTTCGAGCATTATCCTAAAATGCCCCCCATTTAATTTGTATTGAATTTATCCGTTATTAAATCACAGCCCTTTATATGAGTGGTTCTATCTGATTATTGCTGATCGATTTACTAAACTTTTACCTCATGTGTTTGATTTTAATTTAGCAAATTTTACCATAGGTATGACCAAATGGTTATTCATTAACGAGCCCCCATTCAGCAACTACTTATCATTTAGGAACTCACCGAAAACAGGCGCTTTGAAAAGCAATGATATCTCCATTTGTGTTTTTCATCGTTTCGTAAATCCGAAGCTAAATTTAAACATCCCATTTAATTATTAGCATAAGCAAGATATGGGGGCGTCCTCGTAATAATTGAGTTTTCTGTTTATGGTATGTAAATATTTTGTAGCAGATGAAATTTAATTATATCGATGTTAGGGCCACTTTGTAAAGCGATTTAATTAACCCTTAAGTTACTAAAGATTGCCACATCAAGTTACATTAAAATAGTGGAAGAAATAATATACCTATAGTCTATTCACTCTCCCAATACCAAAACAAATATAAGCGAGCAGTACGTGAACAGCACAAAGGGTCGCATTAAGGACAATGTAACAGTACAGTACAGAATTTTTATCGTCGTTTGACCAATAGCAATGAATTTATGTATCGAGCATTACGCGCTCAGGTCTATTGATGCGCCTGAAATGGTAAAATGAATAGAGTAAGTTTGTTGAACAAACATATTGGATATTATATTGCTACGAGAATGTACACTCACAGCCAAAATAATCAATCCACTTGATCGCGAATAAGTGCTTTATTTTAAGTCCGATTTTTCATATTATTGTTTTTCATATTGTAGGTAAATTTATCGAAAATCTCGCACTTGTATGAGATTTTAAGAAAGTTAAGAATATGTCCATAATATACAAGTTGAAACAAGACCTGTTTTTTGATTCAAACTTTAAAACACGCTGTAGAGTGGTTGAGATGTTAAACTTTTTATTTTGTCATTTAATTATTAAGTGAGATCTATTCTTAACATTTTCGTCGTTTTTGGTTCATCTCAATAGTTTTTGTAGCAAATGCGAATTATAATGATGTGATTTAAATGAAAACCAACTTATAAAAGAACATAGACCTCAGTAACGGGTGTTTCCCCGACGACCACGAAAAAGGTTCCGAATATAATGCTGGTCAATTTGCTGCCATTCTTCAACAAGAGCTGCACTCAGCAAAGCAGGAGCAGGTACCAAAGATAGTATTTTTTCCCAGTGTGTCCCAGGTATGTTCCATTTGGTTTAAGTCGGGACTGCATGAGAGCCAATTCATTTTTGGGATTTCGATTTCATCTAAATACTCGTTAATATTTCTCGAAATGGAGCTTTATCCTGCATCAGCATAAAATTTGCTCCGATATAAGGCTATCCATCCGCTGCCGTAGCTCCTCCATTGATCATTAACAAGTCCGTTCATGGAAATTGTAATTTTTTCTTTAAAAAATGGTATGTGATACAAAAATTAAAGTATTGAAATGAACCGGAAACGAAAATGTTAAGAATATATGTCACTTGATAACTAAATGACAAAATAAAAATTTTCACATCTCCATCACTCTATAGAGTGTTTTAAAGTTTTAATAAAATAGCAGTTCTTGATTCAACCTATATATATTATGCACATTCTTAACTTCCTCAATACAATATAAGAAAATAATAATAAAACTAAAGATTTTTTAAAGATTGAATGATCTGTCAAGGGGGTACGTGAAACTACGGGTCAGCCCGCATATGGTATGGGCGAAGTGGTAATTTTCCAATTTTCCCAAAAATATACAGTGAGGACGTAAAGTAAGGAATAAATTCATTATGTCGCAAACTACAATTTTTTAAAAAAATCGCTCGGACCCTTCGATTTTGTTTTTCGAACGCGCATATTCTGACATAAAATGTAGATATACAGAAGAGTGACACAGAAATATTTTTTTTTCTTAAATAGAACCCACTGTATATTATTGCATGTACGGATTCTTCGGAAAATCCTAAACATTTTTCATGTAGCATGTGCTATACCTTAGCCCAAGCGTTTTGGAGTTATTCTCATTCAAAATTTGAAAATCAGATATTTCGCAATCAATCAAGACTTGCATTGATTCATGCACGCTGAGGTAAACCTGTAGTCAGCATGCGTGAAGCGCAAGAAAAGTCAAGTAGGCTTTGGAGTTATGATGCAAGAACCAAAAGAATTAATGTCAATAGTTACTGTTATTGTCAGTTTTATGTGTATTTTCCTAACGTTTTACTAGTTTTCAAAAGACTCATTTCGTTTTTTCATAACTAAATTAAATTAAAATGCGGCTCACTGAGAAACAGCGCATAGAGGTTTTGATGATGATGGGCTACGGTGATAGGGTTAGAACACAGCAAGAAACTTGTGACTTATTTAATCAAAAATACCCCAATCGTCCGCCAATATCACAATCAACAGTAAGCAAAATTGAGTACAAGTTTAGGCAATTCGGTCATGTAAGAGATGTCCCTAGATTTGATCGTCCTCAAGTTGATGAAAATCAACAATTAGAAGTCTTACTGGCAGTTCAAGATAACCAGCATGTGGTGTCTAGGCAGGTAGCAAGTGACGTGGATATTGGAAAAACAACAGTTCTTAAAATACTGCATACAAATAAATACCATCCTTATAAAATGCAAGTTCTCCAAGAACTTTTGGAAAGGGACTTTGAGAGGCGCCTTGAATTTTGTGAGCGTTTACAGGATATGTATTTCGTAAACAGAAATTTTGTAAAAAATATAATTTTTTCCGATGAGTCCACATTTTGCTTGAATGGTGACGTAAATACCCAAAATTATCGATATTGGTCCGATGTAAATCCACACTGGATGAGGGAAGGACACACACAATTTAATCAAAAGATCAATGTGTGGGCTGGCGTTGTCGATGACATTGTTATAGGCCCTTTCTTTTTTGATGGAAATTTAACAGGCGAGAGATACTTGAGTATTTTAGAACAAGAACTTGTTCCAGCCCTGGCCACCCTTTTTACTGAGTTAGAACGTCCCGATTTGCCACATCATAATATCTGGTTGCAACAAGATGGTGCTCCCCCACATTTCGCTGTGGGAGTTCGTACATATTTGGACGATACTTTTCCAAACAGGTGGATTGGAAGAGGTGGTTTTATTGAGTGGCCGCCAAGGTCACCCGATTTAACACCACTCGACTTTTTTTTATGGGGATACCTTAAGGGAAAAGTATTCAAAAGCCAGCCTGCAAATTTAGATGATTTAAAAGATCGCATCCGGCAAGAAATTCGGCAAATTACACTCCAAATGGTTCGAAATGTTCAGCGAGAATTTGTAGATCGGTTAGGCTATTGTCAGTTGACCAACGGAAGACACTTCGAATATTTACTTTAGAAAAATTATTTTTAAGTTCACCTAACTGTTTTTTCGATAAATAAGACATTTTTAAAATAATTTTATTCTTTGTTTTCTCCATGACTTTTTCCACTTTTCAAATTTTGAATGAGAATAACTCCAAAACGCTTGGGCTAAGGTATAGCACATGCTACATGAAAAATGTTTAGGATTTTCCGAAGAATCCGTACATGCAATAATATACAGTGGGTTCTATTTAAGAAAAAAATTTTTTTTGCGTCACTCTTATTTGCAACACCCTGTATATCTACATTATATGTCAGAATATGCGCGTTCGAAAAACAAAATCGAAGGGTCCGAGCGATTTTTTAAAAAAATTGTAGTTTGGAAGAGATAATGAATTTATTCCTTACTTTACGTCCTCACTGTATGTAGGCTTGTTCTAGGATACAATATAGGAAGTCATTTCCGTAACACCATAATATATACTTTCTAACTGATATATGTAACTAACTGAAAATTGTAGATATTTATTTATATCGTGTACAAATTAAGTTCGCAATTATAAAAGAATTATCTCTACCCAACAATTTGGTAATTTTACACTTGAGTAATAATAATAGTTGCTGTAACAAGTGATTTAGCGTCAACACATCGCGAGACAATACATCGAACGACAATTCATCGCCGACAATTCATCGCAGAGACAATTCATCGTTGCAATTTATTACAATAATACAAATAAATGCTATACCGTTTGTAGCCGATTTCCTTCTGTATTCGGAAAAAGAAAACATAAGAAAGTCACATAAATTGACAGTGCCCTGTGAAAACAAGTGAGAACCCGCCCCCGCTACACCTTTTGTAGACGATTTCCTATTCGGAAACAGGAAACATAAGAATGTTACATAAATTGACAGTGCCCTGGGAAAACAAGTGAAAACCCGCCCCCGCTACACCTTTTGTAGTCGATTTGTTTGTGTATTCGATTAAAGAAAACACAAGAAAGTTACAAAAATTGACAGTGCCCTGGGAAAACAAGTGAAAACCCGCCCCCGAACAAACCCGAACAAACCCCTTAAGAGGATTAGGTAATTATAGTATTAACTAATTACAGTATTAAGTAATTATAGTACTCAACCTAACCCAAAATGAATATATAATTTTGGTATTTCAAGGAAGAGGATTAAGTCATGAAAAATATAGAAGAATTTTCGACGAATTGATGCCCGATGAAGTGTCGTAGCGATGAATTGTCGCACGCTGAATTGTCGGCGATGAAAAGTCGTGCGGTGAAATGTCGTACAATGAATTGACGGGACACCGTAACAAGTAATGATTTAAAAGTTCTGCATTTTTCGTGTAATTTTTAAATAACTTAGAGCAAGGTTGCCTATTGCTGATCGTAAATTGTGTGTAATTATTACACGGAAAAAGACTATAGAAAAATTATTATAGTAAAGATTTTATTGTAAAATTTCCTATAAAACATTAGAAATTATATTATATTATAAGTAATCCGTACCAAAATAATATTGTAAACATAATTTACAGAAAACTATACTTATGATTTCTAATAAATTTAGTAAAATCAAGTAATTACTAAAATAAAGTGTAAATTTTACAACAAATTTATGTGCTTGGAACAAACATTACAGTAAAATTATTATAGTAAAGGTTTTGTTGTATGAATTATTGTCAAATTTAATTACAAAATAATATTGTAGATACTCATGATTGAGAAAAAAGTATGATTAATATTTTTAATAAATTTAGTAAAATCAAGTAAAATTTGTTGTCAATTTTACAACGAATTTATTTATACTCCAGTAGTTAAATATTTTAAAATGTATGCTACATTTTACTGGCGACTATTATTTAATTTTTTTCTTTGCAAAAATGACCAAGTTTAAATGAAGTGTTGAAAAAATATTTTAAAAGGCATAAATCAGATGCAACGGGTGTCGTTCCTCAGAACGAATAACAGTGGCGAACAAATACTATCGATTGAGAAGTCAAGCGACGTTGGGTACGGTTAGTACGTTATGGGTGACCGTTTGGCAATGCCATGTGTCAAAATTTTTACAAAGTATTTTCGAAAATTTTACAAAAATATAAATGGTTTCTAAATATGTTGGTAATTTTTAAAAAATTGGTTTTTGTTAAAATTTTGCTATAAATTCTTAATAAAAGTTATTCCAGTCACATATAGAGCCATAAACTAGCGAGAGCCGGATCCGCCCAATATCTCAGGGGCCCCGAACCGGCCTTTGGGATATCAAAACAGGCAACGAAAACAACATTAGATAGATGGTCGAAAAAACAACACCTATCTCGATGGCAAGAGTTACCTGGTCAAATACACGCACGGGCCGAAAATTGGAAAACCATCGAGGATACTATCGAATGGGATGCTAGCCCTAACACGGCCCAAGTTGAAACAAGTGATGGGTGTGCCAACAGGCCACTGCCACTTGCGAAAACACCTTCAACGGATGGGTATAAACAACGGATCCATTGAATGCAGACTCCGCGGCGAAGAAGATGAAACCGCCTCACACATAATATACCGCTGCGCAGCACTGTCTCGTAGAAGACAAAATATCTTCGAGAACATACAATGTGGTGACAACCTCCCACATGACAAACTTGGTAGAAAACCTCATAGAAGGAACAAACATCATCTAACAAGATCGGGGTACACAATAAGCCGGAAGGCTGCAGTGATAGAAGTTCGGGCCTTTAAACCGACCCCCGCCTTTAACCAACCAACCAACCAACCATGCATGTTTAGTTAGTTGTACTATTTTTATAGTAAAGTAATAATATAGTAATATATATAGTAATATTATAGTAAAGTAATAATAATAATAATAATAATAATAATAATAATAATAATAATAATAATAATAATCTAATAGAAATCACCTACCTTATAGATATATCCATACCTAATGACCATAACATCCGAGAAAAATATAGGAACAAGATAGCAAAGTATACTGAATTGGCAATAGAAGTCCAGAGACTTTGGAAACAGAAAAAAGTAGTCATCATGCCATTCATCATTTCTGTTACTGGCATCACCCCACACATTTTCATTACTCATCTTGAACAACTCAATCTAAACGCAAATATCCACACAAATATACAAAAGTCTGTCATCCTAAAAACATGTAATATAGTACGATCATTCCTCAATTCAACCAATAGAATATGAGATGACTTGGTTAGCCCGTCACCTCAGAAACGAAACACCACTTGATTAAAAGTGAGAAAAAAAGAAATAATAATAATAATAATAATAAAGTGAACTAAGTTTTTCGCTCCGTATACGACAAAGTTATTGCAATATCCCCTGACGGGTTAACATTACGTTCTTCCCCTTTGCGCATGCTTATGGTAGCATTTTTAAAATTACATGTGCATAAAAGATGATTAATGATGTATCTTTTATATCTAGATTACCCCTCATATTCACATTATTTTAAGAACATTTAGGGCAACACCGCATGTAATAAATATGGAAATTACCAGGCATATCCTAACCGAAACACAATTTACCTACTACCGTTTTCCCTAATAGAATATTCTCAGTATACAAACATGCTTTTACGGTATAGAGGTAGCCAACAAACAATTGAAACCCGACTTTAGCCAAATTAAAATTAATTCTACCTGGGGGCCTTTGCACGACCGCAGACAATTAAAGGGCCATCTCTCTCTCCGCGTGCATTAGCATTTTCAATTAAAAAATTATTAATGTTAGCTAACTAATTTAACCGGGACAATACAGAAGATCTATATACAATTAACTGTATAAGAGGACAGCAGTATCCTCGAATAATACTAACTCAGTATTGTGTTAGGTTTTATTTTCTAAGAATTTTTATTGACTTGCAGCTAGACTGCACTGAGCTAAATCTCGAGTTGATATAACTAAAATATGAGTTGTCCTAGACTGAAGCGTGTTGCTAATAGGCGACAGCCCAAACCCCTGAATTATGGCAACCAAATCGAAGAACTTGCATCAACTCACTATTCATAAGTTATGATAGCACAGAAGATGGGTTATTTTATGCGTTGGAATAGCTCACGCCCCACCGTCTTAAATGATTGATAGGCTACCGTAGCTACCAGTATGTGAATTGTGATGCGTTACTAGTCGGGCCAGATTAATTCATGATTCGAGGTATCAAAGCTTGACATTTAAGTTGTTCTAGCTTACGATGATGGCTGGAATTACTCACTCTTTGGGCTACAAGAGTCTAAATTTTGGACTACCGGTACCTAAATTGTGGACTATCGGAACTCAAAATATTTCTTTAATTTAACGCCTACATATTGTGGACTTCAATTGCCTTTTGTTTTTTCAATATATGACATTTTTGTTGTATATTTAAAAAAAATAATCAATTGAATTATAGACAGGAGAGCATACTATGGCTAAGAAACCATGCGGACGAAGTGATGATGATTGCTTATAAATAATAAGGCTCCATTCCAATAATAGCAATTTGTATGCATCTCCCTCCATTTTACGCCAACTGACCAAAATTATGCAAAACACAAATTTTCACGCACAGAGAACAAAGATGAAAAATCCCGCAAACGGCGCAACGGCCAACAGGTGTCTATACGCGCGATCGAAGGGAAATTGACGAATAACAATGGAATGAACCGCGCCAAACCTGCACAAGCACGAATTCGGAACTTTCCGTGACATTACGATCTTGCGATTTACCCTCGATATGGGCTTTTGGAGCACGTCTCCTGAATTATTCCAACTCAAAATAATTTACACATGGTAATGAGTTAAAATAATACACGCCCGGGTTAAAACGACACTTTATAATCAATTAGTAAGTTTTCCCAACCCAGGAACTGAATTCAGATAACTCATAAAATAGTTACAAGATGAGGAATTGTGGTTATCCCAAATATGTTTAAAATGCTGATAAAAATCTCTTTCTGGGTTGAAGCGAACGAAAAGAACCTGAATTACTGTAGCGTTTTTGAATAATTTGTGATAATTCGTAGGCTTAGTTAGAATAACAAAGAGAGGTGTGTTGAGGTAGCTCCAATGTTGTTACCCACGACATTGGTAAATGCATTTTTGTCAGCGTGGAGCTAGATTTCTAGGTCTAGGGTATTAAAATAATTCGAACAAAAATAAATTAAATCTATCATATTATACATATTTCTTATTATTATTTTTATAGTTAATTAAGATAAAGTTGAACCGGAGAAAGGATAAACATTCTTCATCACATATAAAAATATGATTCAAATCGAGATTATGTAGACCAAATAAGACGAAACCACGTCAGCAACGAATGGACGTGATTAACATTATGAAGGTCGTATATATAAAAAAGTTTATTGTATTTAATTGAATTTTAAAATGATAGTAGATTTATTATACGTATTTTAAATTTTATTTAATTATATCAATTCAAATGTGATTTATTGTTTAAAATGTAATAATATGTCTTGACAATGGAAACTCATTTGCTTACAAAACATGCCAAAAAATGTTTTATTTCCCGTGAAATATATCCACGTGTCATCTAGAAACATAATTTAACGTTATAAATACTACTGCAATTTTAAAGATATTTTCGTAGGAACCAAGCTCTAATAAAGCTGCGGACACAGTGCAAGCAAGCGGTTTACCTCGAGGGTAGTAAATAGCGACCCATCAAGCACCCCGCAAGGTATATTTCCGTCACACATGATCAAGTTAAGCCAGCCTCATTGCAATTCGCCTCAATCCAACCAAGCGCGATGAATATCTGCCAATGTTAAATTCGGCATGACGGACTGTCACGATCACCGATGAACCGATGAAAAATCACCAGGTTGGTGGGTTTATTTTCCCATCGAGCAGTGCGGCCAGGGTATATCCTCCCTCTACCCATTAACCTTCACGCTTTACTCAACAAGCTATCAGCAGTGCGGCATCCAGTTAAAATTGGTGTACCTCAAGTGTAGTGAGTAGCGACCCACCAACTAACCCGCGTGGTATATTTCCATCACACATGATCAAGTTAAGCTACACACCACACCAACCTGCAGTGCGGTATCAGGTTTAGAGATAAAATGTTTGTCCTTAAGATTAACATTTATACATTATTCAAGATTGAATTCATTAAATATAAATATAGAGTAACACTGTATCAATTATATTTCTCTACAATTCCACATCTAACACATCCCGATGGTACATTAGCATCCACAGCCGGAGATAAAGCGAACTTACTTACTGCACTATTTTCTTCGCATTCAACAGTAGATGTCTATGGAAGAACACCAGCCTGAAGTTCAATTGGAAATGACCGAAATCGTCAAACGAATCCTAAAAGGGCTCGACGACAAAAAAGCTTCTGGTCCAGACAAAATTCCTGTTATTGTTCTCAAGAGATGCGCCGATGAAGTAACACCAGTATTTTGTAGACTATTCAACTTATCTTACAAGAGAGGAATATTTCCATCGTGCTGGAAGATCGCGCGAGTCCAGCCTATGCCAAAGAAAGGTAAGAGAACCTTTTCTAACAACTATCGACCAGTCCCATTGCTTTCAGTTATATCGAAAGTACTGCAGAAAGCTATTAACCATCAACTACTAAAGTACCTGGAAGGCCTCAACATTATCAGCGATCGTCATACGGTTTTCGGAAGTTCAGATCAACGGGAGACCTTCTAGCCTATGTCACCCATCCTTGGACTAACGCAATCGAACATCATGGAGAGTTTCGGAATATTGCACTGGATATTTGACCTTCTAGCCTATGTCACCCATCTTTGGACCAACGCAATGGAATATCATGAAGAGTCTCGGGCTATAGCACTAGATATTTCTAAAGCCTTTGATCGTGTTTGACCTCTTCTTATTCTACATTAACGACCTTCTAGTAACAACTAAAAATCCGATATTTAGATAGTACACATGTCTCATGTTTCTCTTTGAATGCACAACCATCGGCTGCCGACGCAGATCTTCGCAAATAGGATGAAGTATCACGGCTCAACAAAGACCTGGAAGAAATTTTGTCTTGGGGTGACAGTGATCAAGTCGAATTTAACGTTAAGAAAACCCAAGCTGCAGTTTTCTCTAAAAAGGTTAATATTACAGAACCGGATATAGTCATGGCACTAGTTTCATCAATTAATTTGCTGGGCGTCAATCTAGGAGGAGATATGTCTTGCATAACCACATTGTGACAATTAACATTTATACATTATTCAAGATTGAATTCATTAAATATAAATATAGAGTAACACTGTATCAATTATATTTCTCTACAATTCCACATCTAACACATCCCGATGGTACATTAGCATCCACAGCCGGAGATAAAGCGAACTTACTTACTGCACTATTTTCTTCGCATTCAACAGTAGATGTCTATGGAAGAACACCAGCCTGAAGTTCAATTGGAAATGACCGAAATCGTCAAACGAATCCTAAAAGGGCTCGACGACAAAAAAGCTTCTGGTCCAGACAAAATTCCTGTTATTGTTCTCAAGAGATGCGCCGATGAAGTAACACCAGTATTTTGTAGACTATTCAACTTATCTTACAAGAGAGGAATGTTTCCATCGTGCTGGAAGATCGCGCGAGTCCAGCCTATGCCAAAGAAAGGTAAGAGAACCTTTTCTAACAACTATCGACCAGTCCCATTGCTTTCAGTTATATCGAAAGTACTGCAGAAAGCTATTAACCATCAACTACTAAAGTACCTGGAAGGCCTCAACATTATCAGCGATCGTCATACGGTTTTCGGAAGTTCAGATCAACGGGAGACCTTCTAGCCTATGTCACCCATCCTTGGACTAACGCAATCGAACATCATGGAGAGTTTCGGAATATTGCACTGGATATTTGACCTTCTAGCCTATGTCACCCATCTTTGGACCAACGCAATGGAATATCATGAAGAGTCTCGGGCTATAGCACTAGATATTTCTAAAGCCTTTGATCGTGTTTGACCTCTTCTTATTCTACATTAACGACCTTCTAGTAACAACTAAAAATCCGATATTTAGATAGTACACATGTCTCATGTTTCTCTTTGAATGCACAACCATCGGCTGCCGACGCAGATCTTCGCAAATAGGATGAAGTATCACGGCTCAACAAAGACCTGGAAGAAATTTTGTCTTGGGGTGACAGTGATCAAGTCGAATTTAACGTTAAGAAAACCCAAGCTGCAGTTTTCTCTAAAAAGGTTAATATTACAGAACCGGATATAGTCATGGCACTAGTTTCATCAATTAATTTGCTGGGCGTCAATCTAGGAGGAGATATGTCTTGCATAACCACATTGTGACAATTGCCAAGGGAGCTTCGAAGAAACTTGGTGTACTCTTCCGGACCAAAAGTTGTATATACCTCAACAACTTTTGACACTATACCAGGCCCAGATTCGACCATCACTAGAGTACTGCTCTCATGTCTGGAACTCTATAGCCAAACATACTCTTCGGCTACTGGATTCCATCGAAAGGAGAGCCATTCGTCTGATCGAAGACCACGAGCTAACAAAGAGCCTCGACAGCCAAGAACATCGAAGACCGGTTGGTGATGTGACTCTCTTTTACAGATATTTCCATGAAAAATGCTCGGCTGACCTTGCCCTCATAATTCCGCCCAGAACGGTGAATAGCAGAAATACATGACGAACCACTGCAGCCTATCCATATGTTGTTAAGCTTAGTACTCCTGGTACTTCATTATTTTAGAATTATTTCATCTGGAGGAACGACCTTCCCGAGGTAGTATTTCCCAACGAGTATAACCTCCAAGGATTCGAAACCAACGTGAATCGCTTTTTGCGCACACGCACCACTCTCAGAGTGCCTTAAAGGAATTTCCTATAGTGCTTGTGTTTCATATAAAAAAAGGTTTCGATTCCAAAGAGAAAGTCTCTTTTATTCATTTTCATTAACCGATAAAACGGCATTATAAATAACAGGTTTATGATATTACTGTAAAGTTAAGACGCCCGTTCATTCTTTCTCCTACCAAACTGTATTTATGTTTGACGTCATATCACTTGCTGTCTATAAGTAATTAAAATATTATTTATAAAATCTAAAATGATCACTTAACTTTTTACACGAACCGAGCATAAAAGCGTAAGGAAAATTTCTGGAAGGGAGATTATCCCTTAGGTCATTTTAATTTTTCTTCGTGCCAGTTAAATATCACTGGTTGTAAGTAAAAATTTGAAATGAAGCGGTTTGGTTGTTTTATTAATAATAAATGTAAGATCGTGCCTTGTCCTGTTCAACTGAAATAAAAATAAAACCTTAAAACACATTTCCGAACTGGCCCGGGTAGAACATTACAAACGCCGTAATTGTCAGGTTTAGTACAAAGCCAACACGTGCAATGAATTTTATTCGTTTAAAACGTTAAGTTTCGACTAACTTAACTTTAGGAGTTAGTACTAGATTTATATGCCCAGTGGTTTATGAACGTCGAAAGGAATGTGAGAAAAATTAGGTTATTCCGATTATACGAAGATTACATATATTTTTTCTTCTCTTTTAATTGTTGGGTTTGTTCGGGGTTGTTCCTTTTAGGGTTTTTATGATAAATATAAAATAAAGTAACAGATAATTGTTAGGCAACCCTAATAAGTACTTGGGTAAAGGGGTAATGAGATTTTACAATTATCAAGGATAGAATACCGAATCAGGGCAAGTATAAAAGTAATATATGTAATTATATTTGTTTTAATAATAATTTGAATATTGTTTCAACTCAATATGTCAAACCTTTTTATCATTGATAAAATAACAACATCTAATTCCATATTTCTTTATAAATATTGACCATAGATTATGAGTTTTATGATTTTCTTTAATTATTTTGATAAAGTTATGATATTAGATGCTTCGGCGCTCTATGAACTTTAATAGTAAAGAATAGTTTTTGGATGACGAGAAACGGTAGCGCGCCTAGCAGAAAGGAGAAGAAAAAGTACTGTCAGTACTTTTTCCACAGCAGATTAACAGGAAGCATATATACATAAATTTTGTTTGTTTTTAGTAATAAATAAAAGCTTTTAAAAAGTAAAAAAGTGCTATAATGATATAGTCCACTACGTTGCAGAGGTGAAACAACGCCTGAACGTTATTAATCTAATTAGAAAATTAGAAATAATACAGGATGTTATGGAAATTACGTATTATATTTAAATGGGTGACTCCTTGGGTGTCCTAGAGAAGCGCTACATATTTTTTTCAAATCGACCGTTCTAAAAGTGGGGTAACAAATCCTATTACTCGCATGTGACTCTGCAGTAATGAATCACATCACCCTGTGGCAGTGTATCACAAGCACCTGTTACGCGCAATGTTGCCAAACTGTGTAAAAATATAAAACTTTAGTTTCTTATAAAACTAAATATTTAGCTTACTTAGAAAGTAAATCCAGGACGCTGTAAGGAATCCAGGATGCAGACACCTTCAGTTTTTTTTCTATGGGAAAAGCTTTATGCTCATCACGTGCCCTGATGATAGTGTGGGACTGATATCAGAATATAACCGGCATATCGTCGAGAGAAAAAAAACACATATAACAAATGACACTAAATCACTTAAAGAAACAAATAGACACCCACGAGTTTCAAATCATTTTTTTTGAAAATATGCACCTATTATTAGATTACACAAAAGCACTAAATACTAACGCATAATTAATAACACTACCGTACACAGCACTATAAGATACAAATTATTTCGCAATAGAAATTCAGAAATAATAATTTCTAATGGGCTAATCAAATTTATCAATCCTTTACTGAAGAAGAATGATGAAATAATTATGTTGATAGACCCTTCCTTCCCATCCTTCCATCCCTTTAAAATAATAGTCTCATTTAACTAGCTCGGTTGCCGAAGACTATCATTATACAGAAAAGTATAACAGAAGGAAATTCCGCAATTTATGAATATAATCTTATAAAACATCGAAAGTGGCAACGCTGTATTTTCAGCACAAATAGCTAAATTTCGATCGACCTAGTAAACTCGAATATGTCAAACGTGTTTAGTTACTTTCAAAAATTTTAGATGTCAAATACCAATATATGGAAATTTACATTATTTCCCAGAACAATAAGGGCGTATTTTTGTCTATACAGTAGCACTTTAAAATACTGAAAACTTAGATGTGTTCATGAGATGCATACCTACGCGAAAACTAATGTGAATTTATGTGGCTTTGTTTTGATGTTTTGTGAGGTTACTGTGCCGGTTTTTGTTCCAGATATTTACTTGGTGTTTTTTTATAAAGTTGGTTTTAAATAAGGCCGAAAAGGTAAATAAAATTGCAATTTTTTTCTAAAGGGTAAAGTGGCATTTAAGTTGTTCAGATTCGACGGGGTCGTTCGAATTGAACAAATGAGAACATACCTGACCGTTTGTAAACTCCGCGGCGGTTCGTTCGAGTCACTTCAAGTTTATAAATCAGAGATTGTTTCCCAGCGAACTAAACTGAACGTAAAAGTTTTGAAATGTACCTTGAATAAACTTCTTCTTCTGTCAACCGGTTATTGGCCTTATAAAGAGTTTAACCGTCAACACCGCTCAAAATTCACCATAACCTATCTCAATATTGCTTTGTTTACATAATTTACATCTGTCACAAGTTTGTTTATCTTTTTCCCAGTGCTTTGTTTGACATAAGGTGATAATTCGGTTACTAAGTAAAAGCGCCAATTATGGTTATTTTTATTCAATTTGTTTTCATCTCAGGAATTGCCGGTTTAAATATAATACGTCATTTCCATAACACCCTGTATAATAATTAGCGTAGGCAACTATGAGAATATCTATTATTTTTATTTAGAAGCAGGTAACCAGTTAAAATGTTCAAATATTTGGGAATTGTATTTGTGGTCGTAGAGAAAATTGTGTACATTACTTTTGTTAAAGACACTTTCTCAAAAATATACCATTCTCAATACTCGTTATGTAATACATACAGGGTTTTCATTTCAAAAGTAGCCACCCCGGTTTTAGGTAGAAATAACTACTTTGAAACGAAATGTCAACTTTTGTTTTAAGGGGGTAAATTTTTCATAATAATTTTATTTATACAGGGTGCGTCAAAAAACCTGGACGTATGTCATTTTGTATTTTTTCAATGGAAACCCATAATTTTTTTCGTAGTTCTGGATTCCCCTACAAATAATAAACACTTTTTGTATTACACATCCTATTGCCAAATCAGTTTTTCAAATATCGACGACTTTATATTCAGAATTCGCTTTATTACATTTTCAAACTTTAAATGCATTACGGTCGTAGGCGGCTTATACCCGTCCTCATAGAAACAAAACAATCACAATTTAATTTATAAATGTGACTTTTCACGCTGAAAATCGTTGTGCTCGCAGAACATCTCGAAGATTTAACGACATACACCCTAACAAACATGTAGGTCACAGGTATGATAGAGCTGGTAAGGAAGTTTGAAGAAACCGGCTCCATATGCAACCGAGTTAATAAGCAAGCAAGGGTTCTAGATGAAGGTACGCAAATTGAAATACTAGGTCATTTCGCTATGAATCCATCTACGTCAATTCCAAAAGTATCGCAATTGACACACGTTTCAGTAGGTTCCATTCACAAAACTTTAAAACTATTTTCCTTATAAAATACAAATCCTTCAACAACTCAGCGAAGACGATTATGACAGAAGAATTGAATTTTGCGAAACAATGATTCAGATGATTCAAGCCGACCGGAATTTTGTTAAAAATGTATGTTTCAGTGATGAATCAACTTTCTTCTTGAATGAATTCGTGAATAAACATAATTGCAGATATTGGGATAATGAAAATCCGCATTTATTTAGGGAAGATCATACCCAATATCCTCAAAAGATAAATGTGTGGGCAGGTATTCTTGGAAATGAGATCATTGGGCCAATTTTTATGGAAGAAAACTTGACAGGTGAACTATACGTAAATCTGTTGGAAAATGTCATAGATCTTCTTATTACCCAATCTTTGGAAAATCAAGCTGATCAAGAGGGGGATATGGAACTTGATGAACAAAATTTGTATTTCCAGCAAGATGGAGCCCCGCCGCATTATGCGCTACCTGTTAGGGCATGGTTGAATGAACGATATCCCGGAAAATGGATAGGTAGGAGAGGTCCTGTGGAATGGCCGGCAAGGTCCCCAGACCTCACACCTCTAGATTTTTTTCTGTGGGGATATTTGAAGTCCATAGTTTACAAAACTGTGCCCGAGAGTATTCCCGAATTGAGAAACAGAATTACTGAAGGATGTAGGCAAATTAACCGGCAGACTTTTCAAAATGTTCGCGAAGAATTCGAGAATAGGCTCTATTATTGTTTAGCCAATAACGGAGCACATTTTGAAAACTTAATAAAATGAATTCTGAACATAAAGTCGTATTATTACCACACATAGTAAAACATTTAAATGTGTCGATATTTGAAAAACTGTAAGATTTGGCAATAGGATGTGTAATACAAAAAGTGTTTATTATTTGTAGGGAAATCCAGAAATACGAAAAAAATTATGGGTTTCCATTGAAAAAATACAAAATGACATACGTCCAGCTTTTTTGACGCACCCTGTATAAATAAAATTATTATGAAAAATTTACCCCCTTGAAACAAAAGTTGACATGTTTTGACATTTCGTTTCAAAGTAGTTATTTCTACCTAAAACCGGGGTGGCTACTTTTGAAATGAAAACCCTGTATATAATTTCAGGTCCAGTATGATTTCCATTATTTTGCTCTCGTTGGTTAGTTTAATTGCCGCACGACTCTGAAACATCACTTCACTGCACATACGAAACCCGTTGGATCGCTAAGTCTTAATCTCATTATCTGAAATCTAGACCATTCACACTCCAATCGATTCCCCAATTTTCGCAAAGTGATTATTTAAATTATTGCCAATATTAACTGTATGTCGTCTATTGGAGTCGGCAACATACATTTTATTGAAGGGAATATAAACCAATACATGTATTTGAATATATTAAGACAGAATCTAGCAGCTAGTGCCAAAGAGTTGGATATTAATGACAGTTACCGGTTTTATCAAGACGGCGACCCAAAATACATGCCATATCGTGTTGGTTCCCAGCCACCAGATCCGAATGTTATTGAAAATTTGTGGTTAATATTTAAAAAAGAAGTTAACAGTGGCCCAGTGTCCAACAGAAGTCAAAATTATGGAGGAATGAAATACAGTGTCCCCGGAATATGTAAGGAAGCGAGTCGAATCAACGCCTAGACGCTTACAACATGTAATTGAGAATGATTGAGGACCGACAATATACTAGCTGTTGATGTTTAATTATTTGTTTATTACTTCCATACCCTGCATCAATTAAGCTGTGACATAACATTCATCCATATTTTAAATTTTAGCTCCTAATTATTAAATAAACTAATAATATTAATAAGAAGCCGCCAAATGTATATTTATGATACTTAAAGAGCGTTATTTATATAGTAAAGATTTTATTGTAAAATTTCCTATAAAATATAGTATTAATTACATTTTTTATTAGTAATCGGTACCAAAATAATATTGTACAGGGTTATCAATTTAGTTTGCCCCACTTTTAAGAGCCTGTAACTTTTTTGTATTTTGAGTTAGCGCGTTCATTCAAAAAACAAGATGTACCATATTTAGCCAAGATTTTATGAATGTTGTCAAAAATGACAGTAGATGTCATATGTCACACCGAAAAGCAATTATTAGTTTTTTTAAATGGTATACTCTATATATCAGAAGGGTATTAGATGGCGTCTTTTCTTCCGATCTCAAAAAATTAATACACATATGCATGCTTTTCTTCAAGTGAGTAGTAGAAAAACAATTTTATTAATATTGGCATAACTAGAAAATAACAAAATTTTATAACATTAATTTAATAACTATAATTATATAATAATTATTTCATAATCTATATTGCTCTACATAACCACCTCCATTTTCGATACATTTAGGAAGCACTTTTACAATGTGACCATTAATTTTTAATAAAACTTCTCTATTAGTTTCAATCTGATGGATGGCGTTTCCAATTCTAATATACAGTTCATTCAACGAATAACACGGTGTATTATAAACAGTATTTTTAATATAACCCCAAAAGAAAAAATCACAGCGTGTTAGGTCTGGGCTGCTCGACGGTCAATTTATAGTACCCGATTTTCTAATCCATTGGACATATTTTGCGTTTAAATATCCAGTTACTGGAGCGACACTGTGTGGCGGCGCTCTATCTTGCTGCCAAATATCAAACGTAAACACTTTCCCCCCACTGAATAATAATATCTCATATTAGTTGGTTTTTACATACAAAATAACTTTTCTATAAATTTCAAAACGATTAATAATGCTGAGAATAACCGACTGAAATATAAATAAAGAGAAAATCCATAGCAACCAAAACAGTTGCATAGCTATCTTGATGCTTTTTAACAATAATGTATTTTGACATATTTTTGTCACTGTTTGATGGAATGAAGAAAAGAATGCATATGTGTGTTATATTTTTGAGATCGGAACAAAGGGCGCCATCTAATTCGCTTCTGATATATAGTGTCCCATTAAAAAAAAATAATAATTGCTTTTTGGTGTGACATATGACACCTACTGTCATTTTTGACAACACTCATAAACTCTTGGCTAAAAATGCTACATCTTGTTTTTTGAAAGTGGGACAAACTAAATTGATAACCCTGTACATATAATTTCTAAGAAATATAGTTATTTAATAGAATTTCTAATAAATTTAGTAAAATCAAGTAAAATATATTGTAAATTTTACAACGAATGTAAGTGGAAATGTCAACCAAACACTTGAATTTCATTTCAAAGTGACCGAAAGCGTCTTCAGGCCTCAGGGTTCCCCACTCGAAGGGCCGTAGTTCCCTTAGCAAGCATTTTGGCACTTATACCCTTATATGAAAAAATTATTTTATTTTTAGCGGGAGAATATGATGGTAAAGTATTGCTCCTTAATATCGGGATACCCTGTATATTATTATTAATTTTAAGTGAATGTATTTGTATTGTTGTAATATTTACTAAACATTTGCCTAAAAATAAAATGATGAAATAATCGCCATTTATTACCTTACTTAAATTAAACTCTCTTAACTTGAACATGAATTAATTTGACAGTAAAATTAAAGTCATTTAATCTGGGAATAATAATTATGGAGCATATACACTCCCCAACAATAAATCTCGGACAAAGAAAATGTTAGCCTTTTTTATAGTCCTCTAACTTTTTTAATTGTTGTCCGTGAAATTTTTAGCAAAGAGGTGTCCCATTTTCGACACTTTTATATCTCCGTAATTGTTAGTGCTATCAAAAAACTAATGTAGGTGTCATGTTCTCTTTTTGGTCAAACTTAAAATGGTAAAATCAAAATTAGAAAATTTTCGCTCGCTTAAGAGATACGGGGGAAAATAAAAAAATTGACAATTTCAAAATTACCCTATATTTTCTTAGTTAAAAGAGATACAGAAAAACGTTTTATACAGTAGTTTCTTTATATTGATTGTTGAATAATCTGCCGGTTTCAGAATGATTATACGGGGCCAAGTAAAAAAGTTATCGGACCTAACCTCATTTTTTTAAATGGAACACCCTGTATATTTTAATCTGAAAAGATAGCATGTTAAATTCTTTTTTGAAATATATAACACACCAAGGACGATATTGGTTTCCTATGCGATTTATTTAAACTTTATTACTTTAAACCACAGTAGGCCATGAAATAAAAGCTAATATCCTAGAAACAACTATGTTGACGTTCTAGTTGTTTTTTGTTGTTTTTTTTTTCCATTTATTTATTAAGAAAAATATCTACATAACACAAATAAATACATACAGGGTCCGCAAACGAAGCGTGGACGGAAGATTAAATCGTTATCGAAGAACTTATCAACAATACTAAAACAGTTTGGGATATTGGATGAAAAGCGGCATGTTTTAAAAATATTTTACATTATACAGGGTGGCCCAAAAAAGTGTGACAGCATAAAATTATATTTTTTTAAATGGGACACCCAGTATTTTATTGCATATTTAGGTTCGTATTACTATCGTTTATAAGTGCCTCAAATTTTATTTAATTTGGTTCTGTAGTTTCGGAGAAATAAATTAAAAACTAAAAAAAAAAGTTTTGCAGTCCTGAATAAAAAAATCAAAAAAAACAATCCAGAACCATTTTTCTAACCTCGGCATTGAGTGAAATTTATGACAAGAGGTCTAGAGATACTATGAATGTAATTGCGTTTATTTATTTTATACAGGGTGTTCATAATAAGCTTTCAAAAACACCACATTTTAAAACAATTTTTCTCAAGTTTTTCAAATGGAACACCCTGTATATTATTTGGCTATTTGACGTAGAAATCATAGACAATTTTTTTTTGTAATACAAGCATATAAGTTATATCCAGCCGTTTTCGAAATAATTGTAAATATTATAAATTATGTTGTTTAAATAGAGTTTTTATTGGGAAATTTTGTTATAGGCGACTAGACTAATAATTGTAAACTAAAGTAAAAGTTCAAAATAGCTTCCTTTTACTCTTAGAGTTTACCGTATTTTAGTTATTTCGATATAAATTTTAAAAGCATACATTTTTGCTACTTTTATTATTTAATTTTATTTTTTATTCTTAATCGAGTTGCCATGATTTCTTTTTGTTTAGATTGTCACTATGACAGTTAAATGAAATTATTTACATTTGTTCAGTCGTCGAAATTAAGTACTAACTTACACAAAATGTCGAATTTTAGAAATGGTAAATATGATTTTTATACTGGGTGAATGTGCACGAAATTGCCTCCTCGCGAGCCGAGTGTATGCTGAAAGATATCCAGATATTGAGAGAAAGCCGAGACCAAAAACCTTCGAGAAGTTGTTGCAATGATTTGTAGCAACAGGAAGCACTGCGTACACAAAAAGGATGATAATCAATAAACCCGTTATTAATGAAGAAAATGAATTAAGAGTTCTGTTTGCAGTAGAGGAAAATCATTAAATTAAGTAAAAGGAAGCTATTTTGAACATGTACTTTAGTTTACAATTATTAGTCTAGTCGCCTATAACAATATTTCCCAATTAAAACTCTATTTAAACAACAATATTTATGATATTTACAATTATTTCAAAAGCAGCTGGATATAACTTATATGCTTGTTTTACAAAAAAAAATTGTCTATGAATTCTACGTCAAATAGCCAAATAATATACAGGGTGCTTCATTTGAAAAACTTGAGAAAAATTATTTTAAAATGTGGGGTTTTTGAAAGCTTATTATGAACACCCTGTATAAAATAAATAAACGCAATTACATTCATAGTATCTCTAGACCTCTTGTCATAAATTTCACTCAATACCGAGGTTAAAAAAATAGTTCTGGATTGTTTTTTTTGATTTTTTTATTCAGGACTGCAAAACTATGTGCTGCCAAGTTAAAAAAACCACCTAGGTGCCAGATTAGAGGAGGCAATTTCTTGCACATTCACCCAGTATAAAAATCATATTTACCATTTCTAAAGTTGTAAAATTCGACATTTTGTGTAAGTTAGTACTTAATTTCGACGACTGAATAAATGTAAATAATTTTATTTGGCTGTCATAGTGACAATCTAAACAAAAAGAAATCATGGCAACTTGATTAAGAATAAAAAATAAAATTAAATAATAAAAGTAGCAAAAATGTTTGCTTTTAAAATTTATATCGAAATAACTAAAATACGGTAAACTCAAAGAGTAGAAGGAAGCTATTTTGAATATTTACTTTAGTTTACAACTATTAGTCTAGTCACCTATAACAAAATTTACCAATAAAAACTCTATTTAAACAACATAATTTATGATATTTATAATTATTTCGAAAACGGCTGGATATAACTTATATGCTTGTATTACAAAAAAAAATTGTCTATGAATTCTACGTCAAATAGCCAAATAATATACAGGGTGTTCCATTTGAAAAACTTGACAAAAATTATTTTAAAATGTGGGGTTTTTGAAAGCGTATTATGAACACCCTGTATAAAATAAATAAACGCAATTACATTCATAGTATCTCTAGACCTCTTGTAATAAATTTCACGCAATGCCGAGGTTAAATAGTTCTGGATTGTTTTTTTTCATTTTTTTATAGGACTGCAAAACTTTTTTTTTAGTTTTTAATTTATTTCTCCGAAACTACAAAACCAAATTAAATAAAATTTGAGGCACTTATAAACGATAGTAATACGAACCTAAATATGCAATAAAATACTAGGTGTCCCATTTAAAAAAATATAACTTTATGCTGTCACACTTTTTTGGGCCACCCTTTAGAATGTAAAATATTTTTAAAACATGCCGCTTTTAATCCAATATCTCAAGCTGTTTCAGTATTGTTGATAAGTTTTTCGATAACGATTTAATCTTCCGTCCACGCTTGATACAACAATTTTATATTTTGGCGAGTCTTTTTCCAATATTCAAACTGATATTACTAATGATTTGAAAATTATACTTTCATGGCTGCAATCCTATAAACTTTCTTTAAACTTTGAAAAATCATCGTTCAGGTTTATTTCTAAATGTGCAATTGGGAACAATATTTTACCAATAATTTTTAATGGAAACGAAATTAAGTATGCAAAATCCGTAAAGTTTTTAGGCTTATATATAGACGAAAATTTAAATTGGGGAAAACATGTTGAAAACCTTCGAAAAACCGTACCAGCACTCATTGGAATATTATTTAAAATTAGAGATTATATACCTTTAATACATTTTAAAAAAACATTTATTATTCATTAGTTTATTCAAAATTTCAATATTTAATATCAGTTTGGGGATCTGTATGTGCCAGAATATTAAACCCTTTAAAAAGACTACAAAACAAAATTATAAAATGTATTCATAAACTGAATTTTTTGGAACCGACAACAAATTTATATAAACCAAGAGGATATCTAGATCTGAATAGTTTATATAAATTAAAAATCAGTATACTATTCATGCAATTAATAATCAAAATAAAAAATCTTGTATAAAATTTGTAAAATTAACTGATATACACAATCATAATACCAGAAATAGTGACCATTTAAAAAAAAAAACCAAGTTAAAAGTAGAATTGGGATGAAATCTATTTTATTTGATGGAATAAATATTTATAATACATTACCTAAAGTATAAACAAAAAATTTTAATTTTAAATTGTTTAAAAAAATGCAAAGAAATTTTTTCTGGAAAACATAGATACAAATTACTTAAAAAAAACCATTTATAATAATTTTTATTTTGAATTTTTATATTGATTAATTACTTATTTAGGTTCTATGTTATAATATTCCCTGTAATGGACTAAAATAGCTCGTTGGGAATAAACATTATATAATTGCCATTGCTGGCGCAAGAGACAAAAATTGCCGCCTCTAATACGGTTTTAAGTAATTTGAAGAGTTCAAATATACTATTTAGACTCCTGTCGGTCGGCGTAAGAACATTACGGCGTCTTCTAAAATACGCGATCATTGAATAAAGGCGCACATTTAGAAGAATGTGTTTAGGAAACGCCGTGATTATTTAGGACGAGCGATAAGCGTAAAAAACATGTGAATAAAAACCTATTGGCACCTATATTACCTGGTATCTACACCCTTTGGGCCATCATAATGGTCGATGTACCAAACGAGAAGCCGAAAATGGATTAATTAATCCGGTGGTCCAAACAAGAATATAACAAATTTTTGACGTGCACGAAACCCGAGTGTACGAAACAAGAAAACACCCACTTTTAAAATATTAATTTTTCATCATTTGGATTATGAATTCATTTTTTATTCATCAAGAACTTCCACTCATTATTTTGACGTGCCTTAAATATTTTGACATATTTTGCATTTTGTTTAGCCTGTACGATCCATTCAGCCAGTTCCCGAAACTGAGTCGCAGAATTTTTTTGAATACATGAGAATTAAAACAACATATTTTAAGCAAAATATAAATTTCCCTCCAGCCTAATTTATTTTCGGAGCGTCCAGTTTTGCATTTATAAGGGCGGTCATCAAACGCACATTACAACCCAACTTTGGGCTAATTAAAATCATTTCTACCTGATGGCCTGGGATCCAGAGAATTAAGTGCCTCGTCCCATATATAAAATTCTGAGTAAGATATGTTTTAATTTCGTCCTTCCATAAAATTTTGCGATTAAAAGGGAACAAACCCGAACAAACTCTTAAGTATTTTTAATTAAATTACATCTACATTTTTGATCTACATTCTTTTAGTTAGAGAGACGGTGACAATAGGGAGTCCGTGAAGTGGAATATCAGTAATTAGATTTTTCGTAGAGGTTAGGTCCCCCTCTATAACTTTTATATCTGATGAAATGCCGGAGAGCGTTCCTGAGAGGCGCTGTACCGCTTTAGATAGGAAATTCTCAATAAATTCAAAATTATATCGAGCCATGTCTGAAAATGAATTTACAGCATCTGCGTGACCCCAGAGTCACGGGAAACACATTTTCTGACAAGTCAACCCTTGCATATACTTTTCCGAGCGTGTCAAAAAGAAAATGAATGGAAAAATTATAAAGTCTCAAATGACATGAGTCCAAGTGGGCTTAATCGATTTGTATTCACATGGAGATAACTCGTAAACAATTTTCTGATAAAAAGAATATTGCGAAAGTGCAGCATACTTTCAAGGATATCGTGAAAAGGAAGACTATGAAAGTCGATACGAAGGTGCACGAAGTAATACTGCAACGAGATCTCTTTGGACAATTGCTGACTGCATCGCTCTCTCAAAAAATATAGATTTAGAAAAAGTTCTGCAGTACCCGATTACTCCAGTCCCGCTTTCTCTCTGTCATACCTTCCGGTATCTCTGCGCAATATTGTCAGAATTCCGCTAGGTGCGATTCTTCTGACATTTTGTTTTTCACAATATTTTGTGTCAAGGAATGTTGTGTGACAACTTTCTGACATGACAATGAAATGGCGAGACCTGGAACCACAAAATTTTTTTCACATAATCTTTAACATATAATGTTCCATTCTAGAAAGTTCAACTTAAAATTCGCTTTTTTCTTTTTTTTTTAATTTTAATTTTTTTGACTCGCTCGGAAAAGTATATGCAAGGGTTGACTTGTCAGAAAATGTGTTTCACGTTACTTTGGGGTCACGCAGATGTTGTAAATTGATTTTCAGACATGGCTCGATATAATTTTGAATTTATTGAGAATTTCCTATATAAAGCGGTACAGCGCCTCTCAGCAACGCTCTACGGGATTTCATCAGATAGGGACCTAAACTCCACGAAAAACCAAATTACTGATATGCCACTTCATGGACCCAGTATTGTCACCGTCTCTCTAACTATTTGGTCTCGATTTGTTCGGTTTTTTTTCCTTGCATTGCTACTATCTACACTTCTGTGATAAAATTTAGACCACTCTTATGGAAATACTTTTAGTTTAAATTGAGCAACCGGCGATGTCTTAAATATACAGGGTGGCGCATTAGTGCGAGATAGTCCAATATCTTAGTTGCCCATGGAAATACAAAGAAATATTACATACAAAAGCGATCATATAGCTAGCGTAGAGGTGCATATTCTAAAAATGTTTTCTAGTATACAGGGTGTCCCAGAAAAGCAGACCGGCAAAAAAGTATGAATAGGCATTTAATTTTATTTATTTAAATATTCTGGAAAATTATCATTTTCATTTCACGTTTGTCTTGGTTGACTTGGTAACACCAAGCATAACATATTCAAATTTATAATATTACTTATAAGTTAAGGTAGTTGCTCTAATTGGAAATTACATAATTCTTTACTGGTTACGATTTTTACTGCTATACATATTAATTAATAAATTACGATTTATGCATTATCTATCTCTTTTTGTTCTAAATGGTATTGTTTATGTTTAAATTATGTGTAAACTTTATTCTTGAAATTTATGCGGTATTTAATTATAGTTTTTTTTATATTTCTGTGCTTTCTCGACCTATATACTATAATTACAATTCCACCGTCCCCCGTATCTTTTCCTGTACTTCCTGTTTTTTGAGATGTCGATTGTACATTTTATAAATAAATCACCTTTTGTAGGACTATCTACAAATAGTTTCAATTCTACTATAGTAAATTAGAAAACGCAATAGATTTTCGAAAAAACGTATCACCACTCATTGGAATATTATTTAACGATCGGAGATCGGAGACTTTTATTATATTTGAAAAAAACATTTATTATTCATTAATTTACTCAAAATTTCAATATTTAGTATCAGTTTGTGGATCTGCATGTGCCACAATATTAAACCCTTTAAAAAGACGCAATAAATTTTCGAAAAACGTATCACCACTCATTGGAATGTTATTTAAAATTCGGAGATTGTATACTTTTAATACATTTCAAAAAAACATTTATTATTCATTAGTTTACTTAAAATTTCAATATTTAGTATCAGTTTGTGAATCTGCAGTGCCACAATATTAAACCCTTTAAAACTACTACAAAACAAAAGTTTAAAATTTATTCATAAACTTAATTTTTTGGAACCAACAACAAATTTATATAAATCAAGAGGATATCTAGATCTGAATAGTTTATACAAATTAAAAATTAGTATGCAATTTTATTAATAATCGAAATAAAAAATCTTAATCATAATACCAGAAATATTGACCTTTCAAAAAGAAAATCAAATTGAAAGTAACATAGCGATAAAATCAATTTCATTTGATGGACTAAATATTTATAATACGTTAGGTACCTTACTAAGTATTGAAAAATGTTTTAATTGTTGCTAACTGAAACCGAATGGAGCGGCGCGACAGCATGTAGGCGAAAAGGGTTTTTATCTTAATATTTAGATATTCGATTAAAAAAAATAGTATATAATAGACTTTCTCTAGGACACCCATAACGTTTTCCAAATAGACGAGTTGCCGTGTTCGGAAACATTTAAAAGATTGCACTTCAGGTTAGAGGAAACAAAAAGCAAAATAGGCGGCCGACCACTTACAGTTAGAACCGTACAACTTGAGGAAGAAGTCTTAAAAATGGTGGAAGAATCTCAACTCACAAGTACAAGGAAAATCGGGAACGAGTTGAATTAGAGTTACGAAACAGTATAAAGGACTATTTACTTTATCCTTATCACGTACAAAGAGTGCAAGCTTTGTTGCCTAAAGGCTCCAGCTCAAGTTAATTTTCGTAACTGATTTCAAGAAAATTTTTTGCCCAAAATACTATTTACAGATGAAGCGAATTTTTCCAGACAAAGCATCATGAATTTTCAAAACGACCCTATTTGGGCGGAAGATAATCATCATGCTATCATCGAAGGGCATCAACAGTGTACATCGTTTAATATTTGGGCAGGGATTATTGGACCTTATTTTTTTAAGAATCGACTTAATTATACAACTTTCTTAGAGATGAATTGCCAGAATTGATGGAAGCAGTGCCATTAAGAACGAGAACTTTAATGTGGTTCATGCATGACGGCGCACTTTGCAGTACATGTTAGAAACTATTTAGATCAACAATATCCTGCTCGGCGGATAGGTAGAGGAGGACCTCTTCCATGGCCACCACGTTCGCCGGATCTGAATCCATTTGATTTTGATTTTTGAGATCACCTTAAACAACTCGTTTATACTACTCCTATTGAAACTGAAGAATACCTTCGACTGCGTATTATTGATGGTTTTAATACGATTCGCGCCGGTCCCTAAATTTTCCAATACGTAAGAGACCATTTGGCACGTCCTTACATGGGTATTTGCAGCAATTTATTTCACTTTTGCTCATATGAGTTAATTATTCAAAGTTTTTAAATCATATGCATTATCAAATCATTGGCATTAATTAATAAAATGAAAAATACAATATTTTTTTTAACACCGTGTATTTCGAAAACGAAGCGACATGCGAAAACCTTTTATACCACATTATCGTCTTAAAATAAGGTCATCTTTTCAGAGAGGTTAGGAAACACCCTGTATATATACAGGGTACACCTAGTAAAGTGACCTATTAGAAGAATCTCGAGAACTAAATGAGATTTTATTTTGAAAATTTGGCTGTGGCTATAAAAGATAGTTTTCTACGTTTACAAAATATTTTGAATGATGCGGTGTTGTCGGATCATACCGAAAGTGGTAGAAACTTCGGAATTTTAAATGAATTCCCCATATATTAAATTTTTTTTTGGAATCTAGGTAAAAATCTAGAACAGTTTTCTCTATAATATCATATACCTATCGTTAAGAGTTTTTGAATTATACCGAACAAACCCGAACATCCCCCCCCCCCCCCACCACACACACATTTTAATTAATTAATTAATAATCTTGTTATTTTTAACGCCGTTTTTACCGAACAAACCTGAAAAGAAAAGATCATATTATCTTTATAGCGGTTACAGCTAGAAAGCTGAAAGTTTAACAACAGTTTCACAAAACCATCGAAATTTTCTAATTTTGAACAGTATTTAATTAGTTTTATACAGGGCGTCTACATAACAATATTTCTGAGGGAGATGAATTATTGCAAAAATCTTTTTTTTAAATTGGACAATCTGTATTTGATATGTTTTGTTAATGGAGGATCGAATTTTCAATCTAATGATATTAAATATTCCTATACCAGGCGTCGGCAACCTGCGGCTCTTTCGATGTCAAGTTGTTGTGTAAATTATAACTTTTGGCTCTTCCGTCTCAAAAGGTTGCCGACCCCTGTCCTATACCTATCTTCAATATTTTATAGCGAAATTTAAAAATTATCTTAAAAAAATATAGTTTTTGGTAGTTGGCTGTGGAATGGATTCATAGAAACAAAATAATAAAACTGTTAAAGATAGGTATACAACGTGTCCAAGATAAGGAGGGCCAGTACAGGGATCTCGGAAATCGTAAGAGATACGAAGTTATTATTAAATTATTTGTTATTTATTGAACTAGTCCAACATAAGTAAAAAAATTTAGAGCAGACTTATGAGATATTATTTATAAAATTAGGAGAAATACAGGACCGTATCCCAAAATTTCCTGATGTTGATCAAAAACCCTCGAAACGTCATTAAACCACAATGTGTCATACGGCATTCGGGAGAAAAAAACTCTCAAATTCCAATATCAGGAAAACAGGACCGTATTTAAAAAAAGAAAATTGATAATGGCCACGACTCGTCGGATTACAAAACAATTCATGCTGTTAGATAGAGCGGATAAGTGGCAATGTAAAAGTGCAATTTACTTTAGAATTCGATCTCAAAAAAAACCAGGAAAACAATAAAACGATTTTTCGAATTTCGTTTTTTTCCGGATATCTCTGGAACTACTATGAAATTTAAACCTTTCTAAACGGCATATTATTAGGCACCTAAATGCGCAACTTTACCTCCATTTAACCGACTTCGTATCTCTTACGGTTTCCGAGATCCCGGTACTGGCCCTCCTTATCTTGGACACGTTGTATATAGGATAATTCATTTAAAATTCCGAAGTTGCTACAACTTTCGGTATGATCCGGCAACACCGCATCACCATCCAAAATATTTTTCATACGTAGAAAACCATCTCTTATAGCCAAGAACAAAGATTCGACAATTTTTCGGTAATATCGCAACGCTGATAAAATCTAGCGGGTACGTTCACATAAGAGTTCAAATTTTTCAAAACTATCATTTTACTCAATTTTCATATACGTCTAACCTGCCTTAGACCGTGAATCACCCTATACAATTAACTCAACATATTTCAACCAAAATTATCTTGTTTACGGTAATTTAATCTTGAATCGTTCAGATTTGCCATTTTTTGTGTTCATAATTAAAACCAAACTTTGGGCTAATTAAAATTATTTCTGCCTAATGGCCTGGGACGCGGAGAATTAAATTTCCTTCTCTTATATAATATCGTGAGTGAAAAAAAGTAATTCAGTGCTTCCATAAAATATTCTAATTAAGAGGAACTAATAACAAACTTTAATCTATTAAGTCTTTAAAGTTTTTCCCTACTTTCACACTTTGGTAATGTAAAAACTCTAGGAACCGTTAATGATTATCATTTTTCATTTTAGGAAGAAAATTACAAATGATTTATAATATAGAATTGTAAAATAGAGGGTGTTATGGAAATTACTTATTATATTTAAATGGGTAACTCGTTTGGTGTTCTAGAGAATCGCTATATACAGGGTGTTATAGAAATGACGTATTATATTGAAATGGGCGACTCCTTGGGTGTCCTAGAGAAGCGCTACATATTTTTTTTTCAAATCGACCGTTTTAAAAGTGGTGTAATAGACCCTCTTACTCACGGATGACTCCACGGTAATGAATCATAACACCCTGAGGCAGAACAAATACCTGTTACGCGCAATGTTGCCAAACAGTGTAAAAATGTAAAACTTTAGTTTCTTATAAAAATAAATATTTAACTTACTTAGAAATTAAATCCAGGCCGCTGACACGAGTAAGGAATCCAGGGCACACACACATTCAGTTATTTTTTCTATGGGAAGAGGTTTATGTTCATCACGTGCCCTGATGATAGTGTGGGACTGCATAATAAGCTTATACCCACTAAACCCCATTCGGCATCTTCTTTCCAATCTCGAAACATAACCGGCATGTTGTTGAGAGAGAAAAACACATAGTGAACAGAACAAATTACACTAAATCACTTAAAGAAACACACAGACACCCACGAATTTCGAATTAGTTTTTTTGAAGATATGCACCTATTATCAAATTACACAGAAGCACTAAACACTAACGCATAATTACACTTTACAATAATAACACTACCGTACACATAGAGCAACAGCACTTGATACAAATTATTTCGCAATAGAAAGTCAGAAATAATGAAGGATTGGCCTAAACATAAAATTTATTAATCCTTTTGTGAAGAATGATGAAATAATTTGACAGACAGGACCTCCCTTTCATATAGATTATAGACGCGACCAATGGTAGAATGCTTCGTGCATATTCGGAAAATAACTAACAAACTAGCGCGGTTTCCATTTCCTAGACTATATATACTATATAATTATACAGGAAATAATATTACAGAAGGAAATTCTCCAATTTATGAATATAATCTTATGAAACATCGAAAGTGGCAACGCTGTATTTTTAGATATTAACCCAAGGTAGCACAATATCGATCGACCAAGTAAACCCGAACATGTCAACCAGACTCAAACGTGTTACTTTACGTACTTTCAAAACTTTTAGATGTCAAATACGTACGTAAAAATTATATTATTTTCCAGACCACCCGATGAAGTCTTATACAATAAGGGCGTATTTTTGTCTACACAGTAGAACTTTAAAATACTAATTCAGATTGAATGGTACGGTATTTAGATGCGTTCATGAGACGCATGCAAATCTACGCGAAAACTAATGTGAGTTTATGTGTTTTTGTGAGGTTATTTTGCCGGTTTTTGTTAGGGTTAGTGTTAGTTTATAAATTAGGTTGGTTTTAAATAGTCCGAAAAGGTAAATAAAATTGCATTTTTTTTTCTAAAGGGTGGCATTTTTAAACTTTTAAGTTGTTCAGATTCGACGGGCGTCGTCCGAATTGGACAAATGAGAACATACCTGACCATTTATAAACTCCGAGGCGGTTCGATCGAGTCAGTTGAAGTTTATAAATCAGAGATTGTTTCCCAGCGAACTGAACTGAACGTAAAATTTTATAATAATGTATCCTGAAAAATAAACAACTTCGATTCTGTCAAACGGTTATTGACTTTCTAAATAGTTTACCATGAGAACATGCCAACACTGCTCAAAATTCACTGACGTTTTCCGCCATATGTTGCTTTGTTTACTTTTCCCCCAGTGTCACCACGTGCATATTTTTGGTCTGACAATAGGTCATGTACAGGGCATATTAAATTAAAGCGCCATTTTTGGATATTTTTCTTCAATTTGTTTTCATCTCAGGAATTTCCGGTTTAAATATAATACGTCATTTCCATAAGACCCTGTATATTTTTTAATCGACCGTTTTAAAAGTGGGGTCCAGTCCCATAAACTCACAGCTCATCCCACGTCACTGTAACATGTGACCCTGTGGTGGCATGTCACAAAATACGTATTACGTGCAATGTTGCCAAACTTAATGCAAAACTGAAATTCCATATAAAATTATGAAAATAAATTACTACCTACTTGTATTTTTATACCTAAAGAGCGAAGAATTCCAGGCACAAACACAATCAGTTCTTTCATGGGAACACAGAACACTCCCGGGAACACTTTATGCTCGAAACCTCTTACATCTTGACAAAACACACAACCAATCATTAGTATTTTGAAAATACACCAGATTATTGTATTTTATCACACGCGATGCGACAAAACTTCACTTGCTCGTCGGCGACATTCCATCTTTTCTGTCAAGTCAAACGTCAGCTGTTGCGTCCAGAAGAAACTACCCGTCTTAACTAAGCAACTTAGGTTCATCAATAAAAACAATGTCAAACAATACACACACACAATACAAGTTTATTTATGGACTGGCAAGGTAAACTGAAACACGTGAACCGAAAATCATTATTTATTTCAACTATTATACGAGTACCTGCTGAAAACAATAAAATACTAAACGGCGAATTTTCGATACAAAATTAAACTCGTCGATCGGAATCACAGGTTGTGATGGTGATTCCTAAAACACTAGAAAGAATTACCAAACTGTGAAATATTGTCAATTTCTAGTTCTGAAGTTTTGAACGTTTTCGTTTCAACCAATTAAATGAAATGTCATTTTTAAATTGAAGGAATCGTGTTTAAAATGTGTGTTTTGAATCAGTTAAACAAATAAATCTACTCGAGAAAAAAGAGACAGTAATCCGTGTATTCTTTTCATGCTATGTGTGAGGTTATATGCGGGTTTTTACTAAAACCTACATTCTGTGTATTTTTATAGAAAACATGAAACTAATAATGGTTTTTAAATAAGTGAAGGTAAGATGGCATGCGTTTTAAATAAAATTGCATCTTTTTTTAAAGAGTTTGAAAACTACTTAATCATTCAAAAGGTTAGTGACTTTTTACTTTTATATACTTGTGACGGATTTGAAACTTGTGATATTACCATTATTTGTGTTGCAAAACATATTTCGCGGTCGGTTTTCTGGAATAACATTTGTTCAAAAATTAAAAATTGTTAAAATTATAGAGTTTGCCGTGTAAATATGACAACACCGGTCGAAATGCGCTGACATCTTTTGACACTAGGTAGCACAGTGTTGATTGTTTACATGTTTCGTTAGTGCCCCACGTGCTTCTCTGATTTGACATAAGGTGATATAATCCGCTTATTAATTGAAAGCGCCATTTATGATTATTTTTATTTAATTTGTTTTCATCTCAGGATTGGCCAGTTTAAATATAATAAGGCAATTCCATAACACACCGTATTTAGTTAAATAAAGTTTGTACGTTATGTCTTCACACGTACGTTACGAACCTGGGGATCACGAGCCATGGTTCGTAAAACTCCACATCTTTATTTATTACAGACTTAAAAGTGAATAAAAACATAATAGAGCATTTGCGGAGTTCCGCAATACATTTCGAATTCAATAACATATTAGTCGAGAGTTAAAATGATAATAAGAATATTGTTATATTGAGTATTTATTAAATATTTTTCATTTGTTGTTTTGATCATTTTGATGTGTCAATCTTTTTGCCTCCAAGTTGAATTTAATCCGCACATAGGAGATAGGACATAAATTCTTTCAACACGAGATTTCATAATAATGAAAGCGCCGAAGGCCATTCTTTTAGGTAATTTTCTCTAACACCTGCGGAAATTTTCATTAAGGAAGAATCGTTTAAATAACATAATGAAACGAGATGCATAATCATAATTATTATCATGTTATTTTTTTCTAAACGATGCGATAAGGTCTAAGCGAAAGCTGAGAGAGGCCTTTCTTGTTTAAAATCAATAAAATATTAGATTGTCTTGAGGCATATAGCTATGCCACTGGCTTGAAGAAAAATCTATTTGGGATAATGTGTGGTCTTATATCGTAATAGTCTATACCAAAATTTAGTGTAATATCTCGAACAGTTTTCGAGCTGACCTTAAGGATTATAATTTTCATAAATTCAAATTTTGATAAAAACCCAAAAAATAAAAACTTTACATATGTATTTTATATTTATATCTATTATTTTATATCTAAAACAAGACATTTTATGACGTACGTGTATACAGTGTGGCCGTTTAAGTCTGCAACATATGGGAAAGTACTTTATTACCGATTTCTCAGAAAATTTTATTCTTGATAAAAGTTGGTGCATGTTCGATAATCGTATTTGGTGCACTTGGAATGGTTGCAAGTCAAATGACGTGCAGGGTACGACAAAAAATATAAAACTTGTACAAGAATAAAGTACCCCTACTTCAGAAAATTCAGCGAAATGTTATTAAGAAAAGGTGTTTAGAATTAAAAGTTATGCATAGGTTTGAAAACGTGGCCTCATAAAATAAAAAACAAAATTTTTTTAAAAATATTAATTATTTCCCAAAAAAAAATTTTTTTTTATTATCACCCTAAAAACCTTGATAAATTAAACAAAATCAAATCAATTTCACACATCTTTGTTCAAATTCAAGCATATTTGTAAAATTAACTTAGCTTCTTAATTTATTAAGGAATCACAAACTTCATGTTTGTTGCAAGGACATTAAACACAACTTTAAAATACTGTAAAAATTATTTTTAACAAGATAAAACATTAGTAATGAAAATTTTCAAATTAAAAACTCCCATTTAAAGTGCAAAAATTTTTATTTTAAATGTTTATTAGAAAATTGTACAAAATAATCGCAGATACTGGAAAAAAACAAATAAGGGTTAAAAAGTAAACATTATGACAGTTTGGTGGCATTATTGTTTCTTAAATAATTATTGTTATTAGCTGATCTCAAATGCCTCCTCCAGTACAGTTAACGTTAGCCGAAAAGGCAGAATTAGTGCTAATATGTGGAGATAACTATAAAACAGTGCGTGAAGCAGGAGTTATATTCAATGAACGACATCCAGATAAACAAGTCCATTATTCAACCATAAGCAGAATTTTAAATAATTTTAAACAGACAGGGTCTTTAGAGTATAAATATAAAAATGAACGTACCAAAACTGTATGTACTGAAGAAAATCAATTAGAAGTACTTCAAGCAGTTGTTGAAAACCCTAGAAGATCCACCCAAGAAGTGCATGCTTATACGGGTATAAAAAAACCTCTAGTAAGGAGATTCTTAAAAAACATAAATATCACGCCTATAAGCCAATGTTTATTTGCACGTTTCAAAGACGAGACTATGACTTGCGGTATGATTTCTGCATGTGGATTCAAGGAGAAATAGAAAATCAACGTGATTTCCATAGACACATACTTTTTGGGGATGAATCCACGTTCACTACAAATGGCGTTGTTTCTTCCCAAAATTGTAGGTGGTGGTCGGACGAAAATCAAAATTTTGTCATTGACAACAAAAAGCAGTATTACCAAAAAACAAACGTTTGGTGCGGTATTATTAACGACAAATTAATAGGGCCGTTCTTTTTTCGCCAAAACCTAACTGGTGCTACCTATTTACATTTTTTGGAAAACGAACTAACAGATTTTTTGGATAATATGAGTATACAAGAACGACGTAAATTATGGTTTGTACATGATGGTTGTCCGGCTCATTCTGCTAGAATTGTTTCTGAATGGTTAAATGGAGAATTTGGTGATAAATGGTTAGGACGAAATACCGATCCACGGTGGCCTCCTCGTTCGCCAGATCTCACTCCACTAGATTTTTTTTTTATGGGGATATTTAAAGCAAAAAGTGTACAAGGATCGACCCATTAATAATGTTGGGGAGCTTGAAATTTCGATACGATTTCATTGCAGAAATATTCCAGCAAGTGTTTTGCGATCCACGCTTAGTGAATTTTATGATCGGACAATTAAATGCATTGAACGTGAAGGTGGACATACGGAGACGCGTTGATAATTTGTTAATAATGCCACACAACGCCATTTTTTTAGTAGAATTTCATGTTTGTCGATTATTTTGTACAATTTTCTAATAAACATTAAAAATAAAAATTTTGCACTTTAAATGGGAGTTTTTAATTTTAAAATTATCATTACTAATGTTTTATCTTGTTAAAAATAATTTTTACGGTATATTAAAGTTGTGTTTAATGTCCTTGCAACAAACATGGAGTTTGTGATTCCTTAATAAATTAAAAAGCTAAGTTAATTTTGCAAATATGCTTGAATTTGAACAAAGATGTGTAAAATTGATTTGATTTTGTTTAATTTATCAAGGTTTTTAGGGTGATAATAAAAAAAAAATTTTTTTGGGGAAATAATTAATATTTTTAAAAATGTTTGTTTTTTATTTTATGAGGCCACGTTTTCAAACCTATGCATAATTTTTAATTCTAAACACCTTTTCTTAATAACATTTCGCTGAATTTTCTGAAATAGGGGTACTTTATTCTTGTACAAGTTTTATATTTTTTGTCGTACCCTGTACGTCATTTGACTTGCAACCATTCCAAGTGCACCAAATACGATTATCGAACATGCACCAACTGTTAACAAGAATAAAATTTTCTGAGAAATCGGTAATAAAAAACTTTCCCATATGTTGCACACTTAAACGGCCACACTGTATACAGTGTGTCCCGGGATTTTTTATACTTATAGGTGTAAATGACAAAAAAATTTCGAGTTTAAATTTGACCATTTATGGTCTAGGCCTAGCCAAATTTAACATATTTTGATTTCTAATGAATCAAACAAGTCTTGACTGGAGTATTGTTTTTATTTTCGGTGTAGGTAATTAAGTAAGTGCCTCTTCTTTACAAAATACCGAAAAATGTTATTAAGAAAAGTAGCTCAGAAGTCAACATGATGACAACGTCTCGAATTCACAAATCATCAGCCTACATTGTTTTTTTTAATTTTATACAAATTTTTAGTGTTGGTAAAAACCGATAATTTTAATAATCGAATACTTGATGCTCGAGCGATTTTCATAATCGAATGAATCGCTCAAGCGATTAATCACTTGAAATTTTTATGACTAAGAAGAATGTGTTGATAAAACACCAGGGGTTGTTTTTGTAACTTTTAGAAGTTTAGTCTACAGTTTTTATTAAGAAAAAAACAGTTATCCTGATTAAAAAAAAATTATATGCTTTAATTTTTTAAAACTTTACAATCGCCGCTGGCTAGCCAGATCCAGTCAAAACAAAACCCATGTCGCGATGAATCCACTAAGGGATTTGGCATACTTTTTTTTATGCACCCTCTTATGTTTATGTGCGTTGAACAAAGACGTATGTCGTGTCAACCTTCTAAGCATCAAACTTGAACTTCGCCATACAGCACATTTAACACTTAGGTAAATGTGTCTCCATAATTTCTTTGCCTGCGCATTTAATCTCCATTCCAAATTCATTTTATATACACAGTGTGTAAAAAGTCCCGGAACAGTCAATTATTTCAAAAATGGTGCACAATATAAAAAAACTTTCTGTATAAAAGTTGTTGGTCTTAAAGAAATTTATTAAACTTAGATCCCTGTAATTATACAGGGTTGCCCAAAAAGTCGTGGTAACCGACGGCCTGCTAGGTCGCCAGACTTAACGCCCCTTGATTATTTTCTTTGGGGACACCTAAAAAATAAAGTATTTGTGACAATACCTGCAGATCTGAATGAATTAAGAGGAAGAATTATTGAAGAATGTGCATCTATTAACCAAGAAATGTTACAAAACGTCATCGACAAATTTTATTATAACCTAGCCCATTGTCAAACTGTGGGAGGAGGACATTTTCAGCATTTAATTAAATAACGACTTACACTTAATTTTATTTTTGTTCTTTTCAAGTTATTGTTAATTTTACTGCTTGTATTTAATAATTTAGTTGTTATTAAAATTTTGACACAGCTTGAGTGAGGTTCATTTTACACGAGTTTAATGTTTTCCTTTTAATTTTAACGTAAAACATTTGAGCCGACTCGAAACAATGCAAAAGGTAATATCGTACCTATCGCATTTATGTCGTTCAACTCAAATTATTTCTAAAACTAATAGGTTTAGCCATATGAAATTTATTAAACTTAGATCCCTGTAATTATACAGGGTTGCCCAAAAAGTCGTGGTAACCGAAACTTCATTTTTTTTAAATGGAATGACCCTTTTTTGATCACATTTTCTGATTCCTCTAAACATTCTAAACAACAATTATAGAACATGTCATATGGCTAAACCTATTAGTTTTAGAAATAATTTGAGTTGAAGGACATAAATGCGATAGGTACGATATTACCTTTTGCATTGTTATAAGCTGGTACTAGAATTTTTTGCGTCACTGTCAAAGTAAATTCTCAAAATGTCGCTCAGCGAAAGGGAACGTATAACTTTACTAATAATAAGAGGTTTTGGAGACCGACAAAGATCAGTTATCGAGACAAAGGAATTATTTAATACAACTTTTCCAAACCGAGAGCCAATATCAAAATCTACAGTTGTGAGAACAGTTCAAAGGTTCGAGGTAACCGGTTGTTGCAGAGATAAACTTCGTTCCGGAAGACCAAAGTCGGCAAATAGTGATGAAAAAAAATTAGAGACATTACTTCATTTTGTTCAGAATCCACATTTGTCACTCAGAAAAGCTGCTACCCAAGTTGATGTTTGTTTTAAATCAATTGACAATATTTTAAAAACTAGTAATTTTCATCCCTATAAAATAACGCTTGTCCAGGAATTATCAGAAGACGATTTTGATCGTAGATTGGAATTTTGCGAAGTAATGATGCAAAAACATGAAGAAAATAACAATTTTTTTAATCAAATAGTTTTTACGGATGAGGCAACATTCATGTTGAACGGGTCTCTCAATCGCCATAATTGTCGTTACTGGGCTGATCAGAATCCACATTGGATGAGAGAAACACATACTCAACACCCCCAGAAAGTAAATGTGTGGGCTGGAATTATTGGCAACAGATTAGTGGGGCCTTTCTTTATAGAGGGGAATTTGAATGCCGAAATGTATCTCCACATGCTGCAAAATGAAATTGTGCCAGCAATAAACAATGAAGTAGGACCACTATTACGCAATACGTGGTTTCAGCAGGATGGAGCTCCTCCTCATTTTGGGCTAGCTGTTAGAAATTATTTAAACAACACTTTTCCTAACCGCTGGATAGGACGAAGAGGCCCCATAGAATGGCCTGCTAGGTCGCCAGACTTAACGCCCCTTGATTATTTTCTTTGGGGACACCTAAAAAATAAAGTATTTGTGACAATACCTGCAGATCTGAATGAATTAAGAGGAAGAATTATTGAAGAATGTGCATCTATTAACCAAGAAATGTTACAAAACGTCATCGACAAATTTTATTATAATCTAGCCCATTGTCAAACTGTGGGAGGAGGACATTTTCAGCATTTAATTAAATAACGACTTACACTTAATTTTATTTTTGTTCTTTTCAAGTTATTGTTAATTTTACTGCTTGTATTTAATAATTTAGTTGTTATTAAAATTTTGACACAACTTGAGTGAGGTTCATTTTACACGAGTTTAATGTTTTCCTTTTAATTTTAACGTAAAACATTTGAGCCGACTCGAAACAATGCAAAAGGTAATATCGTACCTATCGCATTTATGTCGTTCAACTCAAATTATTTCTAAAACTAATAGGTTTAGCCATATGACATGTTCTATAATTGTTGTTTAGAATGTTTAGAGGAATCAGAAAATGTGATCAAAAAAGGGTCATTCCATTTAAAAAAAATGAAGTTTCGGTTACCACGACTTTTTGGGCAACCCTGTATAATTACAGGGATCTAAGTTTAATAAATTTCTTTAAGACCAACAACTTTTATACAGAAATTTTTTTTATATTGTGCACCATTTTTGAAATAATTGACTGTTCCGGGACTTTTACACACTGTGTATATTCATATTGAAGACAATAATTGGCAAAGGTATTGTCGGTATTCACAATTAAATTCAACGCTGAAAACTGGCATTTTTTTGAAAAGACTAAAATATTGGGACAACTATAAGATTTACAAACATAAACGTTATATATAAGAAATATTCAGAATTTTATGCATAATCCAAAAATTGATATAAATGCAGGATATTCCATTTAAAAAACTTATAATCGCCGCGTGTTTGTGGGCCACCCTGTATATGCACCTTAATGATCTCTACAACTTATGTATTTCGAATTTTTATTTAAGTCTTAAGTCTTAACGTACAGGAGAAACTGAACTTTACTCTATCGTTAACTCACCCTGTACACAGGCATTGTTTGTATGTCGCATGGGACTACAAAAGGTAGTTTAGTGCCGAGGTATTTACAGGCGTCTGTACATTACATCTTGTCCATAACTGAGTATAGCTATGTCAAATTATTGATCCCCTTAAGTGATAAAAGTTTCTGACAGCCATTTTTACGGAGTATTAAAAAGTTATTTCGACAGAGCCCGCACAATAATACAATTTCACGCAAACTGGCCTGTATAAATTCCTTATAAAATTCCAAAAATATTTTTATTTAAGAGAGAAAGTTTTTATATTAAAATTTTTTAAATCTGACAGCTGAAATTTATATAATCAAGTAAGCTGGATATCAACCTGAAGTTTAGGTATTATATTCACGCATAAATTCAGACCGTTGCTGCGCTGAGGAGAAATCATTTTTAAATATTGTATGCCAATTTCTTGTAAACGTAAGAGCTATTAACCAAAATTATTACGAATTGTTATCGGATTATCGTAAAAAATGACCTTAATAAAGAAATAAATACTTCTTTATTAAACTATACAAATAGGTTCTGAATCTACATACGATAAAACATAACGTATTGTGTCAAAAATGTATACAGTTTGTCCGGTAAAATGTGGAAAATCTCCTGATTATGAAGAAAATAAGTGAAAAGAGTACTACTACGTTCATATAAACTTTTTTCGTTTAGGCTTACTCTTCGAGGATATGGGCTTTCAAATGGAATCAATAACGATTCATCGTAATAGAACGTAGCTAGTATATTTATTTATCATGCATTAATGTTACTAATCGACGTATGAGTTATTGTTTTTTATAGAGCCTGTATGGAGAAAATACGAATATAAAACATATATTTTTCTCCTCTAACGTTTTGACACAAGTGGGTATGGCCAGAAGAAGCTGGAAAACACCAGCTCGTGCTCACATTGCCAATCTTTTGACTTCCGCACAAAAGACTGAAGGTAGAGAAGCAATGTCGGTTCCATTGTATTGTTTACATACTCGCACGGTTCCACTGCCCTCTTATCTGCTGGCTGCCTGGGCTGAATGCAAACCCGGCATAAATATAATAGCTATTATTCTACTTTTCTGAAGCCTTTGATCGTGTTTGGCATGAGGGACTTCTAAGTAAACTGCGATCCTATGGTATGCCTAGTCGATTCTGTGCATAGTTACTTAAGGACCGCTCTCTGCAAGTGGGGATTGACGGATTTCTCTCAGACACCTTCACTATCAATGCCGGTGTTCCTCAAGGGTCCATATTGTCTCCCACTCTCTTCTTACTCTACATTAACGACCTTCTAGTGAAAGCGAAAAATCCGATATTTAATTTTGCGGATGATAGCACACTTATCTCATTTTTCTCTTTGAATGCACAAACATCGGCTGCCGACGCACATCTTCGCAGACAGCATGAAGTATCACGCCTCAACAAGGACCTGGAATAAATTTTGGCTTGAGGTGACAGTAACCAAGTCGAATTTAACGCTAAAAAAGCCCAGGCAGCAGTTTTCTCTAAAAAGGTTAACATTACAGAACCGGATATAGCCAGGGACGGACACGCAATCCCACTGGCTTCATCTATTAATTTGCTGGGCGTCAATCTGGGAGGAAATATGTCTTGACATAACCACGTTGTGGCAACCGCCAAGATAGCTTCTCAGAAACTTGGTGTACTCTTCCGAAGCAGAAAGTTGTACACATCTCAACAACTATTGACACTATACAAAGCCCAGATTCGACCATCACTAGAGTACTGCTCTCATGTCTGGAGCTCTGCACCCAAACATACTCTTCGGCTACTAGATTCCATCGAAAAGAGGGCCATTCGTCTGATTGGAGACCACGAGCTGACGAACAATCGTAGACAGGTTGGGGATTTGACTCTCTTTTACAGATATTTTCATGGTAAGTGCTCGGCTGACCTTGCCCTCTTAATTCCGCCCAGAGCGGCGAATAGCAGAAATACACGACGAACCACTGCCGCCCATCCATATGTGGTTAAGCTTAGTACTCCTCGAACTTCATTATTTTAGAATTATTTCATCTGGAGGACTTCATCCTTATGGAACGACCCTCCCGAGGTCGTTTTCCCCAACGAATATAACCTCCAACGATTCAAAACCAACGTGAATAGCTTTTTGCGCACACGCACCACTCCCAGAGTGCCCTAAAGAATTTTTCCTATAGTGCTTGTGTTTGATCATAATAAAAAAAAAACATTTAATTAAGAGTAAATCTGAGGTAGGGATGGGCAATACTATCAAAAGTACCGTTATTTGTGAATCGATATGTATCGATTTGGAAGTACCAGTCTATTACAATATCGTTAAGTAAAGTATCGGTACTCTGATTACCGGTACATTGTTTTATATTAAATGATATAGGATATTAAGAATGAACAAAAATATTTTTTTGCGATTTCTTTAAATTAACTTGTTATTTTAACCTCTGCTGTATGATATTCTGATTCGATCTTGTTAAAGATTGTTTCACGAAAAATGGATATAACTTAATGACTGCTGTAAAAGTACCTGGGCAATCCCATTATTTATGACCGTTTGTTATTATTATGTGGAAAGGACCGGATTGTAATAATTATAATTAAATATAGGCACATCAGGTAGGTTAGGTTGCTTAATTTATATTTAAATATCTTTTTCTGGTAAAATTTGTTAGTTTTTGAGGAATGGTTCAAGAATTGTCTTTTATCAAACATTCCTCAGAATAGCGTGATAGTAATGGACAATCGCCAATTACATAAGCTCAAATAATACAAAATTGGAGATTCAGAACTACATGGCGGCGAATGATATATATTTTGAAGAAAGTTATAAAAAAAGTGATCTTCTAGAAGTTTTAAAGACATTTTGTATAAAAAAAGTATATGTTTGTGACACATTGGCAGAAGTAATTGGACATAAAGTACGCACAGGGGATCTTTGCCCTAACGTCATCGCTAACAAATAGATATCCCGACATATTTCATATCTCTGCATCTTTGTTTGGTACAGACATAAAGCGAATAAAAATTGTATATTATACGTCGTCCGGAATTAAACGTGTTAGACAGAGAAAGAATTATAAAGAAGAGTTGCCAAATAATTATTTTGACTTACGCAGTACTACAAATTACAAAAACGTCATTGTGACAATTGATTCACAATTTTTTCGTTTTTATACATTTTTGTGCATTAAAACTTCATTTACTCCTGCAAACAGTTCTTTTCAGAGCTTTTGGTATCGCTTTTTTGTGTTAGTGGTAAGTATATATTGATATTTATTGTTATTTATTTATTGTAATAAAGTATTCCTAACCCTAAAAATTGTGGATAAGTTTCCGCTCCGCTATTTTGCCATCCCAAAAACATAAAAACACGTCTTTTTAGTTTCGAAAAAAATAAGTAAAATCGCCCGAATTTCCAAACGCTCTGTATATGTATCGAAACTAGAAGGTTCACAGAACGTATTTCGGGCAAAATCAAATCTGAAATCGCCAAATTAAGTTCACAATCTCGTCTCAAAATGTGGTAAAAATTGGTCGAAAAATACAAATATGACATGACAAATATTGTACCTATTCTTTGTTAATTTTGTCAACTCTAACTTTGATTTAAATAAATAAAATAAAAATTTAAGGGATTTTTGTACACAGATTAACCCGCCGGCGCATTGTAATTCTAATAATTGTACTGTGTCTTGTCCACGACAGTGCATATTGCTCATAGTATCTGCACGGTATATTTTCTAAGATGTGTTATTGTAAATCTAATTGCACGGTGTTGCACTTTTTAATAAATTAATTCAAATGATCTCTGTGTAATCAAAATGTCACATTCAAACCGAGTTTATCATTTTGTCAAATAAGAAGTAGGTACATAACTGCCAGTAAAAATTCAAGAATATCAGATTTATACCTACATATTCCTAACAATCTATTTTATGTAAGACCGACTCAAAATTTTGATTCTGAATTTTAATGAAATTTTTAAAAATCCGTATATGGGAATGTTATTTACGTCAATTAAAATATTATGAAATTAGTTTTTGTTTTGACAACTTTTCTTCCACGTAATTTTGATTTGATTCATACGATTTTTATGACGTGTAAGCGATGACGTCAGGGTAAAGATCCCCTGTGCGTACTGTACAGTGCTACGGCTCCCACCCTATTATTGCATTTTTAACCCCATAGAGCATATGTGGCACCAGTTAAAATCACTGGTTAGGTCTGAAAATATTTCTCCGACTTTAAGTTCTAGTGTGGTAGAAATAATACGAAAATGCTTTAATGATATTCTCCCAGGTAGTTGGAAAAATTCAGTCCGTCACGTAATAACTGTAGAAAATTCGTATATTAGTCTGGATCGTATAATTAATCGAATTATAATTAATTTTGATGAGGATAGCGATAGCGAAACAGAACTATCTATAGAATGACATTATAAATGTAAATAAATATGACTAGTAATATTTAAAAAAAATGTTATTTCATTTGATTACATTAATATAATCATATCATTACTTGTTTTCCTTAGTCCGTCCCTTCATTCTTCACTTGTTTATTGCCAAACTCTTGTCGACACAATGGGACCGACCCAGGAAATCATTAAGTCGTATCCATTTTTCGTGAAACAATCTTTACTTTTAAATTCATTTTACGAGAACTTTTGTAAATATTACCAGCCAATTTTGTTTAAAAATGATTTGAAACAATAACGTTATTCAGGAAACAATAATATGTTCACTTTTTAGTCCATCGTCTATTGATCATAACCCTATATAAATTTCCGGACACTGAAACGAGTTTTACCAATGTATAACATATTTTAAATTTTACATCTGCACACGACATTTTCAGGCAGGGGTTACAACTTTCCTAGAATTTTTATGTTTGGTCTTAAAATTAACAAGTTTCTCAATTTAACTTGGTTAAAACGTTCCAACCGATGAGAATTTTTATTAGAAAGCGGCAGGAAAACGTTCGCGATATATTATAGCAGACCTAAGACGTTGTTAAATTATCCAGATAAACTTTGTCTGGATTTAGAAACCGACTTTACGCTACTAAAATTTAAATAGGTTTGCTTGATTTACTTGTCGTTGCATGTCAAACAGTGGTGTATCCACATCCAAAGAATTTCTGTGGTGCATTAAAAGTTTTATTTATTAACGGTTAAATGAACGGTTGTCGGTTACCTTTAAAGTAATTCCTTGAAACATGAATCATTATGTACTTGTTGTTACAAATGTTTTAGAATTTGTCCCCTCCTCCCTGTTGGCGTCCTAAAATTTGCCGTTTTTCAGATTTTGTACTCTAACACTTTAAAATCTCCACCCTATATTTATATGTTTATACAGTGTGTGCATATAGTCTGGAAACGGCATAATAACTTTGACCTGCTAATTTTTTGTGACTTAAGGTAAATGTCCCAGTATTCGTCACGCTAAGACGATGTTCGCAATATAAAATTCATATATTAATGTTTTTGTGTAAAAGTCATTCTAATGATAAGTAAGTTAAGTTATCTTTTATGTTTTTTAGACAAATACACTTTATTTTAACTACAAATGTTATTTTATTCAAATTCAGAATTATTATTTTCATTTACCATTATTCGTCATGTCCCAGTTATCATCCTAGTATTCGTCATATAGTTTAATGCAAGATGACTCAAATTAATAATTACTCTTTTCATTTATTTGTTTAAGAACTTAGTAAAGTACATTACAAATTTGACAAACAAACTTGGCAAATAATTTTTTTTTTCCTTTTTTGAGGCAGACGCACACCTCTCATGCATCCATAGCAAACACTTCTGACATTTAATCATAGCTTCTTCACGCTCTTCCTCACATATAGTGCAAAACCAACTGCCTTTCTGTGTTTTCTCAGTTGCACAAATTCCACTCTTTAAATTGGAGGAGATAATTCCCCTTCTGCGTTTCCCATGACGAGGGTTGTAATATTTTCTTTTTCATCAGAATTGGTTACACTATGAACCATTTCTTGTCCTTTTCTAACTAGAACACGATTGTTGCATACATCTAACATATTATTATTTCTAAAGTATTCCGTGATCTCTTCAAACCACCGACGTATATTCGTTTCGGAGACAGACGCCTGACTTTTGGTTAAGTTTTGCGACACTCTTGTAACTATCTTAGGATGCCTTCTTTGAAAAGCTTCTAGCCAGTGTCGTCCTGGTCGACCGTTAACAAATGGGTTAGGCTAATTCTGAGATTTAAGTAATATTTGGACACTATCCAGAAGCTGATAAGTTGTTACCTGAAAACCCCTGCTACCTAAGTGACAAATCCATCTTACCAAATTTTGCTCTTCAATTTCAGAGCATTTGGAAGGAGGTCCCATTTTTCTGTCAATAGGAGTTTTTCCTTTAGATTTATCCGAAAGTGTCATTTTAGGAACTGTAAAAGTTTTGGCTGGTGTGGCAATTGGCAAACCTTTTTTAACTGCCTCTATAGCGTTTTTTATATCATCGTCAGTATAATTAGAACGATTCATTTATAACAATGATACTGAGTTATCGACCCAGTTTTCGTCACTACATTTTATAGCACCATATATATTATCCCTAGCCTATATTGATATGACGATTACTGGTACACAGATAGTTAAACAAATGTTTGAAGTCTTTGTTCCTCTACAATTGTGAAATAAACTTTAAAAAAGGACATATTATTATATAGAATTTTATTGAAATGATCGATGACCCAATGCTCGTCATACCTGACGAATATTGGGACAGACAACTATTTTCCTGTACTAGTATTCGTCACCACAAAAATTACTTTATAACCTAAACTTATTTGCCAGTTACTAAGTTTACATGTATCTAGTTTATTAAAAATAATTCCTTGTCAATAAGACAACCTAGTTACATGCTAGAGAGAGTTTATAAGAACAACTTACCTTAACATTTATCTTATCAACTGTACCAACCCCCAAAAGTGTACCAACACCGGCAGTTTTAACACATCACTCCCACCCGCCCACATCACAAATGTCATTCGATTGCAAATAATTTTTACCAGTTGTTCCGTCACATGTCGCCACTATTATTAAAATTATATTATGATGAAACTTTGCTATTGGGTGCTTAATTTTTAATGATATATCATCGCACTGACGATAACTGGGTCTGTGACGATCACTGGGACATTTACCTTATAGTCTTTAGTCTTAGTGCTTAATTTTTAAGAATGTATCATCGAGCACTTTACGATAACAGAATATTACTTCTCTTTTCGCAACGAAAAGCAAATGGCGTTATTCTAAAAATTGCATAGTTATTTTTTTATAATTATTTCATTTACCGTCTTAGAAAAATAAATACAACATGGCATAGCGTAGTAGGAATCAGACAGCTAGACTTATTGCATATTTCATGATGTTCAAATTCAAACTGGCGGTTGGGAGCCTTCTTGATAAAAAAGAAATTGAATAGAAAGTGAGATCTTGCGATACATCATTTTAAAGGTCCTATCGAGTACTTTATGATCTCAGAATAGTGTGCCCCTATTCGTACCCAAAATAAAATGGCGGCATTAAAAAAATTATATTAACTTTTTCCAAATATTTTAGAAGCCACTGTATTTATTTGTGATTTTTTTGGGGCATATTATTGGGCCCATAATTATGCCCAACTTTAACCGACTACGTAACTTTTATCGTTCCAGAAATCCCAATGGTAAATTACAAATTTGTTACACCCTGTATAAATTTATATATGGCAAAAAATTACTTTCGCATATTTATTGTCTGGTTTTAAAACGATACCGTATATCCTTTATTTAAAAACGGAATTTTTATTTTAACAGTTCATAACTTACTAATTAATAGATAAATTAGTAAAAATTACTAGAGCGAATTTCGTATTAATATCGAAATAAATGTTCTAAATTCTAACAGTTTTTGAATTCATACAACCGTATGGGGGTTATTATTCTTGAAACTTGAAACTATTGATCTCATTTCATGTTTTTTCTGCGTATTTTGAATATTTCCTGGCATATATGCTGAAAAGCTGTCTATTAAACTGAGAAAATTGTTTGCCGCAAATCATTTTTACCTGTCAACCAAGATGCTGAAATAAATAAAACAAAAGAAGATAATAAATTTCTCCAGTAAAACACTTTACAGCATTTTGTCCTAAATAAAGGGTTTCCTAAAGTCAACATTTTCCGCCTTAAAGATTTTTATATAAGCGCGGTTTGGAATGAGGGTGTTTTATTGGATTTTTTTCCATTAAATTGTATGTTTTCATCTTATCTGATATTAAACAAAAGAAAAAGTTAGCATTTCAATCACTGATTTTGCTACTTTAATTACCATACAAAAAATTTGAATAAATTTCTAGTTTGAATTATTCATCACCGAAAATTTGTGATTTGTAAATATTTTTTAATATTATAATTTATGCATTTTTATTTGACATAGTAAGCATCTTCGTTCAATATAGTTTTTTTTAATAATTTTTAATTTTTTCACGGTGTCCCATAATGTCTCTCGCTCTGGAAATGCAGGGTGTTGAAATTGAAAATTGAAGTGGGTGGTATGATGTTTTTATGAGTAAGAATTAGTAGAAATTTTGAAGTTTCGCATTAGAGGGCGCTAGTTATATACACTGGGTTTAATAAATCTGAGAGTCTCAATAATGAAATGGCTAGATTTTCGATAGTTGACATCCAGATCGAGCAGCTAATCAACAATTTCCGAAATTCCCCAGATTTGTAAAGAAAAGCACTCGACCAATTTAATCCTCTTTTTTTATAGATTTCAACTGTTTTTTGAGGTTTCTAATGCTAGCTAACCTCTAATTTTGAACTTTTATTATTGTCTATTATGGTATTCTTATTAAATTGGAGGTAGTAAAATTTATTTTCCCAATATATTTGAGGTTATAAATTTTTGCTACTCTATTTTTTAAATGACTTTAATCATGAATAATAATTATTATTTGGTCAATATTTCAGCTGAAACCAATACTGTAGTGCAACGTTTCTCAACCGGTGGTCCTTGACCAACTTCCAGGTGGTCCACAAGAAGACACTGGGTATACATCCAGATTGCATCGTTCGAAATTTGAAAACTGATTGCAGAATCAAAAAAAAATCAAAAAAACCGAACAAACCCGAATAAACCTATGTTTGCTAAAAGCTGTGGGAGGCCTTCTAGGAGAGGAAACCAGAAATAAGGTTCAGGAAATATTATTGTCAAACAGCACAGTTAAGAATCGAATTCAGAAAATGTCGCAGGATATTGAATTGGATAAAACTAAAAAATCACCATTTCTTGGTCTACAATGCGATGAGATTACTGATGTGGCACAATGTTCCCAGCTACTTGTTTTGGTCCGATTTTTAGACGAAGATAATAATATTCGCGAGGAGATGTTACTGTCCCGAGAACTTGAAGCCACTTGGAGAGGACAGGATGTCATCAAAAGAATCGATGACTATTTTGAGAAGCACGACATCATGTGGGAAAAAGTTTCTGGTTTTTGCACAGATGGCGCTCCAGCAATGTTGAGATCACATTCAGGTTTAGCAACACTCATAAAACAAAAGAGCCCCCTCATACTAACAACACATTGCATTATCCATCGCCATTGGCTTCCTAAACTTCACCATAAAACTTATCAATTATTATAAAACTGTCCATAAAAATTGTAGACATTGTCAAAAGTAGTGCTTTAAACATCCGTGTTTTTAAAAAACTCTTCTGATTTTTTTCATACAGGAAGAAGTTCGCTGACTCTCTAAGGGAAATATGTTGGAACGATTGTACGAGAAAAAAATGTTACAATAGTTTTGCGACCTGAGATTTGAAACGAGCCTGGATTATCTTATAGACATTTTTTCACATATTAAATAAGTTGAATTTGCAGCTTTAAGGTTCGGGAAATATCACCGCACCGCAAATATTTTTGTATTTGAAGATAAACTCAACGCCTTTATTGATAAACTTGACTTGTGGATTAATAAGATCCAAAACTCTTGAAGAGGCATTTTCACGCTACTTTCCTGACTTCAATGGGGCCGAATCTGATGTTATCCGGAGAGTTATTAGAAATCCATTCAACGTTAAAGCTAGAGAGCTACCTGATGATATGCAGGAAGAGGTCGTTGAATTGTAGAATGATGAGATATGCAAAGACACCTTTAGTTCAGATATAAGCCTGCAGAAGTTTCGGTCCAAGACAGCTATTTCTTATCCGAAGATTATTGCTTTAAGATGTATTGTCCAGAACTTTCTTTGTGAATAAGGATTCTCGACGTTACTTGAAATAAAAAGTAAAAACACTAACCGATTTGATGCAGGCAACGATATGCGCGTGGCATTAAGCAGCAACATCAGCCCCAAAATTTATCTGATAATCAAGCAAATGCATGCTCAGAAGTCTCATTAGAAAATGCAAACCTAATAATGGTTTTGGTTTTGTTTTTATGTCGTTTGGTTTCTCAACAAACGTTTTATACAAAATTAGTTTTTTTTATAATAACATAACACATTTGAGCATGGTCCCGCGAGCGTTCGTTCTCTTTTCCACCACGCAATCCCTTCATTCGTGGTCCCTAAATAGTCCAAGTTTTGCTGTAATGGTCCGCCATCACTTAAAGGTTGAGAAACGCTGGTCTGGTGTGACAACAGTCACGAAGAATAAGTATACTACCTTTAATAGGTACTATAGCTAAACTGCACAGATTATGCAGATACCTACCTAAACTTGTAATATGGGCTACTTTTATCAGTTTGTTTGTTTTCATATTTGACTTATGTAGCCTACATACACCTAAAAATCGTCCATTTAGAGATTTTCCACTATGATTCACTTATACGGTTACCTCTAACCAGGTTTGTAGGTTCACATAATGTTAAATTCAGCGAGAGTTTTAATTTTTCTGTAGTAGAAATACCCATTTAATCAGTTTTTTGCTTATTTGACTTAGGTGGACATAAAAATGGTTGATATAGAATTTGATCGTTATGATACTATACACTTATGGGTCATTCTTTTACAAACCGCACACTTTTAACCTTGACATTTTCGAATCGTACGAAATTTTATTATATACATAAAATTAGTTGACACGTATTTCAGTTTGCTGAAAAAAGTTTTGTTTCGAAAATATCAACACATAAATTTTTCATAATTTTCTGGATTTTCTCCAATCTTCCCATATTTTAAATTTAATATCTCCAGTTGTACTGATCGGATCAATGTCGATCTTTTTTATTTTACACTTTGTTACGTTGGCTTTTGAAATGTATTAAGGGGGTTGTCTACCCAGTAGGTCGCGTTTCAAGCGCTATATTCTACAGTTCGTTGTGTGGAGAGAAAGCGAGATACAGAGTTGCCGTTTGGTACACGTCTTTATTCATATATCATAAGTATGAGTGTCTTTTTTTTTCAATTTTGAAATTTGCGGAAGTTTTGGTCCATAGATGGTGGATACGAAAAATCGGCAACGCTGCAAAACTCCGGTGATTGTAGGCGACTCAGGTGTCTGAAAGGAAGCAACAACAAAAATCAGTATCTGCACACTGTTAGCTATGTCCCCTACCAGAATCAAAAGAAAAGAATAAAAACATTAGACTTTGGCGTAATTTAAAAAAAAAATGTATTTCTTCGTTTTTTTGGTTGAAACAAAACATTTTTTTTACGACCGAGGTACCGGTTATAGCGATGTATGCACTAAAGGTCTACGCCAAATATCAGCGGAATCCGTTGGGAACTTTCGGAGATATCGGCGGAGTTTCCCGGAAAAACATTTTTTCGAAAAAAAACGAGATTGAAAATCCAAGGATCGAAAATTTATTATCAATTTTTTATATAAATAAATTGGAGCACGTGGAGGGAAAGATGGAGAATAGTCGACTGGCGAGAAGAAACTAACCGGTTACAATACAGGAATCTCCGTCAGTCGGTCAGGTCAATCGGACAATAGAAGTGGGCGGAGAAGAAGCAGCCGGCCGCGCGGTAGGTACCTGAGAGCGCTCGCTCGCTCGGGACCACGGCAGCGCTTTCCTTTTCATCTGTATCTCCGTTAATTATGGAAGAAAAAAAATCCTTTGGCACAAATGTTCTTATGTAAAAAAAACCGAAATTTTCAAATTTCTGGGTAGACGACCCCCTTAAAATAAATTGTAATTGTGAACAAATGAAAAATACTAACAATTTAATTGTTTAAATAGTGTGAACATATGCTCTTAACGCATCTTAAATTAATTTTAAAAAATATCATTTTATTCTTAATCCTCTTATCTACAAGACGAATTTTACGAAAAAGTGGTACGTCTTTTAGATCGCAAGTTATTAAATATATTCGATCGCAGGTAACTCGGCGCGCGACCGGTCAAAGAGTGGCAAAACTACGCCGTTCAACGACGCGAAAGATGGAAATATTAATGATTCACACTTCACCAAGCTCGATTGTAGACGCCTCCACTCATCGCATTGGTGCATTCCCTGCGCTCTGCGTGACTTGCGATTGAAAATAACTTCCGAACTAAAAGAGGTACCTCTATTTCGTAAAATTGGTTTTATAAGTTTTATAGGAAAGAGAAGGAAGAACAAAATAGTAATTTTTAATGTTAATTTAAGATGGGTTAAGAGCATGTTAAAACTATTTAAACAATTAAATTGTTATTATTTTTCATTTGTTCACAATGACATCTTTTTTTTAATACACTTCGAAAGCTAACGTAGCAAAGTGTAAAATAAGAAGGCCGATATTGATCCGACCAGTACAACTGCAGATATTAAATTTCAAATATGAGAAGATTGGAGAAAATACAGCAAGTTGCAAAAAAATTTCGTACCATTCTAAAGTTTCAAGGTTAAAAAGCGTGCGGTTTGTAAAAGAATGACCCTTATACGGATACCTCTCTAACCAGGTTTGTACGTTTAGTAGAGTTTGTACATAATGTTAAATTCAACCAAAGATTTAATTTTTATGTAGAAGAAATACCCATTTTATCAGTCCTTTCCTTATTTGACTTATATATAAATATATATAATAAATATTATAAATTTAAAATGAGTAATTATTAAGTCCAGTCCTGGAATTTATGTCAAACTCATGCCAACATGTAGTACACTTAAAATAATTTGGATGACATTAATATGACATGACTTGGCCACGATCTTGCGTGTTGAAAATTCAGACTACAAAAATCCCCAGACGGAAAAATTAACATTAACATATAAATAAAATAACGTTTGTGTGCGGCAAAAACAAATTAAATTTAATTTTCCCAACTGTTTTTATTATTAGCATTATCTGTGTACTTAATTTTAAAACTTGTAATAAAACCGGTTTTATCCTCTGATGTAAGTTAATTAAAACATACACATAATATTTTCATAATTTAATATCGTATACCTACATCCGAATGAGGGAGGAGGATTACCGACGATAAATAGGGTAAAAGGAGGAAGCATAACCATTAGGATAATACGGCTACATGTTTCTTATCTATCTTTGTTTGTTCGTTATAATATGGACAAGAAAGTGCTTCCGTCTGTAGTGGGAGTGTAGGTGTGAAATATGTATATGATATATCCTCAAAAAATGAGATTTCAAGGATGTTATCAGGCGTACCATCTGGATCTCGCATTTTCATACAGAAACTAAAGACCCCGACAATGAATCATAAGTAAACCTTTGCTGCAGGAAGTTTAGCTATCATCAGAACCCGTGCAGAGTTGCCAGTTCTATGTAAATACAACCAAATAATATATAAACGTAAATTTATATTTTGTTAGTTGGTTAATAAAGAATAAGTTAATCGAAAACTGTTTTTGCGTCTTAATGCCAGCGCGGACCATAAGGTGTACTTTATTCCCTGCACGGGCATAAAGTAATCCATTATGTAGATGGTATCTAAGATATAAAAACACAATAATGGACTGGTATGACATAAAAATATTTTCAGTCTTGCAATGCTGCCGTTTCTACTAGAAATTATTAGCAAGTTGGATAATTTAAATGGAACACCCTGTGTATTATTTATTTTTAGATTCCCTGTAAATTTCTTAATAACTTACCTTAACATTTCCCCATATCTATCTGGTATTGTTCTCGAGATTAATATTATAATTAATTTACCTTTTTTTTTTTGGAAAACATGTCCTTCAAAAAGTGCTGATATTTTTGAACTCTGACAAATTAATGCACTTGGTTGCGAGTCAGGTAATACCTAGAGGCATTTCACTCTCTTCCAACATATGGTACAGGGTGTTTCAAAGTACAAATATTTTGATTTGTTGACAAAATTATAAATAAAACACCCTATATTTCGTCTGCGGTTTAAAAGTTCTTAAAAGTGTCTATCTTCGTATGTGCAATATTTCTATTCTTGAACAATTTTTGACTTATGAACATTTATTTAGAAAAAAGTAATGATTACACAATTAGATATTTTTGCTTATTTTTTTACGAACTTTGAATAATTTTGTAAAACATAAAAAAATATTATTTGTTTGTCGGCTTATATGCTACAACTTAGATTTGGTTGTAACATTACGAGTTTATGAATTGATTTGTGATTGGTAGCGCTGTATAATTAATTTTGCAAAATACAGCAAGAAACTGTTCGAGATAGGTATAGCAACATTACATATAGAAAGGAAGGCAATTTCAAGAGCTTTTAGGACCACATATTGTATATTGTTTCATTATAAAAAAATTTCCAAACAATCAAAGTATGTATTTAAACACCCTGTACTATTATAAATAATATTTGGTAACAGAGTGAAAAGTCTCTACACAAGGTGTTAATTTTAAGAGACGATTCTTTGTGTGATTCTAAGATAAAATGAAAAGTTCATATAAGCAAGTGCTTCGTTTTCAAGATACAGGGTGTTAAAAATAATTTTTTTAATCGGGTTTTCGAAAATATCTTAAATATCCTTTTGTCGATATTGTTGAAATTTGGCAGTTTTATTTGCAGTGTTAAGGGGCTAATTTAGCCCTAAGTAGGTCAAATTTATTGAGTCCAGTGGCGTCCCGGGCGGCAATTTAACGAATATTATTGGAAATAAAAAGTAAGCCACTGGCTTTTTTGGAATTTTTATATTTTTTTCGGATTAAGCAACTACAAATACAATACTTTTGTCTCTTGAATTTTTTTCGTATCTTACTTTGTTTTCGAAAAAAAAAACACTTTGATGCATGCCCCTGGAGATGCATGGACGTTTTCTTTTTAATCAAGGTGTGCTTTGGAAAATAATTGCAGCATTTAACTTGACAGTTGTCAGCTTATTTATAAGGCATTAATTTGTTTTGTTTAGAAAGTATCTTTGTTGATTAATTTTTTGTCCCATATGGTTCAGTTTACTAATAGTGAAATGGCAGATATGCATTTCTGTTATGGAGTGGCTTATGGAAACTCTTATGCTGCAAGACATATTTATCATGAAAGATTTCCTCAACGTGTAGTGCCCAACGCAAGAATTGTAAGTCTCCATGCACGACTGTCTGAAACAGGCAGTTTTAAAAGATCGACGGTTGTCATCGGAAGGCCTGCAACTGTTAGAGCAGTTCAAATTGAAATCTAGTGTTTATTTGTTGTAGTTGCTATTATTCTTTTTTTGCATATTAATAGTTTATTCCAGTTATGAAAGATAAAATCTGCTGTTACTGATGTCTCATTGACCTACAACATCGATAACTTTGCCTGTTTGGCTCAGACAATAATGAGGTATCATCACTGAATCATAAGATCTACTCGGTTCAGAAACTGACGACTTGGCAAGATAAAATAATTTTCACAATAAGACTAGAAATTACTTTGAATATCACTTTATTTTTATCTTATTTACTGCAGTTTCGTAGTACTACTACATATTTAAACTGAATGACTAGAAAACTACGGGGTATGGCTTTATATAATTTTTAACAAACCTATAAATTATTGTCTAATTCCCTGGGAAAATTATTTTATTATTATTTGCAAAGGATCGTAAAGAGACAAGTACTTAACAGATCTATGTATGCGTCAAGAAGGTTCATGTTTGGGTGTTTATTACACTTATCAATTACTATTGACTCGAAGATGTTAAGCTTTTTTCATTTCGGTGAGTTATATAAAATATTTAAATTATCAATCTCTGGGAACGAATGACCTGTCTCTAAACAATAGTTTGCAAAATTAGAATTTTATTTGTTTAACTAATAAGATGTTTTGTGTTCCTTAAATCTAATATCAAAGTTTCTGCCTGTTTGACCTATGTATGAGCTATTGCATTCTTTATAATTTAGCCTACAAACTTCTGATTTTTCGTGAAGTGGTATTTAATATAACCGACGTAGGTTTCTACGTGGATTCGCATTTTAAAATAGCCACATTAACATCATCCTATATTAAATTTCAACCCAAACAAACCTCCACCAACCGAATTTTGTTCTTAAATTATAGAAGGAGGATATATTCTAAAATAAAGTTTTGTTAACTTAAATCTGTAATTTAATACTAATTATAAAAGTGTAAATCTGGACTTAATTATTTCTGCTTGAACGCCAACGAAATATAGTATACAGGTTTGGCAAACATCTATGACAATTAGACGCCTAGCGGATAGGAAAGAGAACGGAATATATAATTACGCTACTCCTGGCTGGTTAAATCATGCTTATCGACGCAATGTTGCTAGATTACAACTAGCACAAGATAGTGCTTCAAGAATTCACTAAAATGTCACTAGTTTTAAAACTAAATTGTTAATTAATAATAATCTTATTAAATAACATAAAATTGTATTGCCATAATAAACAAGTACAAAAACTAAAGATTAAAATTCAAATATAAGAACCTACTTAGATACTTTTAAACTTAGTTAAAACATCAGTAAAACACATTGTGTCCGGTTTTGATTCTATACAAATAGAGAATATAGCCCAACCCCTTAAAAGAAGCTATAACACCAAATATCTGGGTAATTTTTTTGATAACCACCTTAAATGGGACCAGCACGTGTTGTATACAGGGTAGGGTATTATGGAAAGGACGTATTATATTTAAACCGGCAATTCCTGAGATAAAGACAAATTGAAGAAAAATACCCATAAATGGCGCTTTCAATTCATTCAGCGGTAAAAGTGACCTGACGTCAAACCAGAACAACACAACAACAACAAGTTTGGCAACATTGACATTGGCTCTGAGTGAAATGTTGTACAGTAGCGCAGACTAACCTGTGAGTATGAGTGTTTGTTACCCCACTTTTAAAACGATCGATTTAAAAAAAAAATATGTAGCGCTTCTCTAGGACACCCAAGGAGTCACCCATTTAAATATAATACGTCATTTCCATAACACCCTGTATGTCGAAAAAAAATAAGATTTCTTATTTTTAAATTCTATATTCTCAATGAAATTTTATGTAAAAAACTTTTAATCATGATATACAAAACACTTGTTGAACCACTACTGCGGTATGGAATGCTTGTCTGAAGAGGAGCTTATAATACTCACCTAGAACAGCTTAGACTAATTCAAAACTATATAGTTAAAATAATTTTAAAAAGAACAAATCTAATTTATTCAGATAATGTGCCCAATCTCAAAGAATTGTACATACTTACAGCATGTAATTTTGTTCACCGTACCGATAAATTTGAACACAACTATGCTAATAAAGGGAACACACATGACTTATTTAATGTGAGTTTCTGTAGAAATGGTAATGCTCAGCATTTTGTTTCCTATTTGTGTCCTAAATTGTACAATCTTATTCCTGATAACATAAAAAAGGTAAATAACAAGAAACGTTTCAATGTCTTGTATAAAAAAATGTTCTTTTCAGAAACAACAGCTTTTCGGATGGTTTTAGGTCTAGACTTTTTGTATTGCTCATTTCGCGCACCGATATTATGATTGTCAATGTAATTGATTTTCGGATAAATTATTATGAACTATCTTGAAACATGTATACAACTGTGATAAAAATCTTGCACATACAGGTATCTCATACCTAGGTGCAGTTATACTTTGTGATATATTCTAGAAACTTGTGAATAAATAATTATTGTAAATCTTTATTATTACGACAGAGTAATATTAAAGGTACAAACACTATAGAGTGACTATAAAAATTACCATAGAGGCCTACTCAAAAAAACTTGTATATTATTTAAAAAACTTAAATTTTGGAGATAATATTAAGATTAAAAATAAAGTATTATACATATTATATTTCTCCCATTTAAAAAACCAAATTTGTTCTTTTTCCTTGAAAACTATTGAACGTAGAAAAAATTTGAGTGCGTCACTGGATTGTACGCAAAAAGCGGATTGGAATTAAACCCACTTTGAAAAAGAGTAAAATCGCTTTAAAAATAAATGAAAGAAACAGCAAAAAAATATTTCCAACTTTCATTGAAGGTGATGCAGAAAAAATAATATATGTCGCATTTGATAGATAAAATGCACTTTCAGAAAATAAGATTAACTCCATATCAAATCTGCTACAAAATGAAAATAATAGCGATAACTTATTGTAATAATTTTCAACTTTAAAGAAACCTAATCCGCTTTAAAATATTACATCAAGCTCTTGAAATACGGTATGCACCATAAAACAATACATAGCGCTTTGATACGTAAGTATGTACAATGAGTAATACAGCCGAACGTGAGCGAAATACGACGTATCGACGATGTTCGCAGTTCAGGGGAAAAAAGAAGATAAAAAACAATTTTTTATACAAAATCAAGAAATGCTACAGAAGTCTTGACCCAAGATGATGTACAATTCTGGAAAGATACCCATTTGAAATGGGAATGTTTTGATAATTTTTGGTAAATCTCGGAAGATAGTGAAAATAACGTTATATTCTCAATATGATGAACTGACGTCTTGGTGCACTTGCTCAAGTTCCTTGAAACGTAAAAAAAGTACGTATGCAAACATTCTCTAGGTTTGTTAGTCATTACGAAACAAGGTGCCCATCGAACCGAAAAGTATATCTCTCGGCCAAAAAAGGAGTCCTCTCTTCCTTAGCAAGGAACGCTCTAAAATCCAATAGTATTTGATTCATCTGTATTTGTTTTGCAATATTTTTTTTACATGTGCCCCGAAAGTGCCTCTTGTCATCATGCATGTTCTCTTAACCGAAAGAGAGCGGGCGGGAAAGTATCGAAGCGGGCGGGAAAGATTTTTCCCGCCCGCTTCGAGTCACCATGTGCTCATAAATAAATAAAACCAGAATTGTCGGTGCGGGATTTGAACCCGCGACCCTCAGATCGCCAGGCGGACACTCTAGCCACCGAGCCATACTACAAGCGATAATAAATAGCGGATTATATATAAATTAAATTGGCAGTTAATTTTTCAAAGATGTTTTAGAAAAATGTCTGAACAATTTCTTTATTTATATGGCCTCAAATACTCGGGCACTTGTAAAAAAATAAATAAAACCAGAGATACCGAGTGCGGGATTTGAACCCGCGACTTTCAGATCACTTACTTACTTACGCAGATCGCAGATGAATATATAATATATCATTATGTAACACCTAATTATTCGTAGAAAATGACGAATTTTTTTCGTGGTATATTGGTCGGAACCAAATCAAACAAAAATAAATTTTCCTTATTTCCAGATCGTAAATAGGGAAACAGGGGAAAAATGGAAATGTCACAAATTATTCAGTTAAGTTAATTCCGCCATCTTGCATACATATTAGGTTGGTCCATCTTCTTACGGGTAAAATATTTTCTTTCACCGAGCCTATTTGTCAAAAATAATAAATAGATATTCACATTCTCCATGCGCGAGTGTTTTCATGTCATGTAGACAGGAAAACTGTCTGAAGAATTTCTTTATTTATTTGGCATCAAAGCTTCGGAGCACTTGTAAAAAAAAATATGGTACATATCTCGGGCCGTCGGAGGCTTTTCCGGACTCGTGCGTAAAAGCCTCTTTTCGGCCCTTGATACGTAATGTACTATTTTGTTCATGCGTAGTACCTAATTATGTAACAATGACAATACTTGTTTAATTTCTTAATAAAAATATGTTTATTTTGTTAATAAAAATATAAAGAAAATATATAAATTAGCACTTATCTTTACTAATTCAGGCCCAATCCAAAGTGCGATTTTGTTATTTTATAGGGACCTTAGGTTTAAATGTAACTATACCAAAGTGCCATTGTATCATTTTATAGTGGGTAAGGTTAAAAGTTAAAATGTATCAAATCCAAAGTGAGTTTGTATCATTTTATAGCCATAAAGCTTAAAGTGAAGATTTAATTAATGCAGAGTGCAAATGTGCAATTTTATAGTTTGTAGGCACAAAGTCAGAAGAATTTGTCAAGAGTGCAATTATATATATATCCCCCGTAAAAAAACCTACAAAGATAGCATTTTATTCTTTTTTGATAAGTTATAGGATAACCGAGATATGGGGTGTGTCCTAAAATTTAAAATTCTCAAAAACATCCCGTATATCAAAAACGTGAATTCCTAGAAAAATTGCATCTTTTGTTTCACAAAAAAGTAGCACGCTGCTGCGAAAGTCGCATCCTTCTATCTTTACTACTAACGAAGATACCCACCCCGTAAAACCACCGAAAAATGGACACCCTGTACATTACTCTCTCTTTTCTGCCTGCTAGGCGTCCGATTGTAATAGTGCACTTGACAGCTACACTTGACATAGGGTCTGGATAGATTACAATGAATGCTTAAAATGGCTCATGGTCGCCGTTGCCCCATTTTACCCTGATAGAAATTAATTTAATTCGTTTGCTCGGCTGCTGCTGCTGGCGATAAGAACCTTATTTCCAACGTCGAAGGAAAATTTGTAAGCTGTGTTCCAATGAAATTTTTTGTAAATTATGAAATCTTTAAATTGTTCGAGGGCAAGTATCTTTTAGGTTTTTCATTCTACCAATACTGAGAAAAAAAAATAATTTCAAAGACATTTTTGAGAAGTTTGAGATACAATCTTTTATCAATTACATTTTATATTGCTCCGTTTATTAGCTTAATTTATTTTTTTTTAAATCATCGCGAAAAAAATGTTTTTCATTATTCAATTTCCTTGCAAAAGTTACGGGTTTGTTCGGGTTTGTTCGCAACACAATTCTGTGAAAAAATATGCTAGATGTTAGCTCACTATGTAAAATGAGCCTAAAATAAGAAAAAGTTGTAATCGGAAAAACTTCACCTCGTTGATTCCAGTTCCATCTTTTTAGTTCTGGTACGATATAGCTAATAATAATTCTGTGCCGTTTGAAATTTTAAAAAATTAGAAACGCAGTCGTGTTAAAAGCAAAATCTAATTTATCTCCCTTCAATGACTAAAAATATGCTTAACTAATTTTATCAAAATTTTAATTAAAATCAAAAAAATATTTTTAATAATGGGAAAAATGCTTAATATCTTCAGGTTTTGCTGAGAAGAGTTGTGTTTTTCTTACTTCCACTGACTATCACCTCTAATCAAGCGCGGATTCAGGGGGGGGTTTGTTCGGGTTTGTTCATTCAGGGGTGTCATGACCCCCCAAATCGAAGTTTAACCCCCCCAAATCGAAGTTCTGGATCCGCCATTAAATTTAATCCCATATCAGGTTATGAAACTAATAGATTTTCTCGCGACATTTAAAGAATGTCAAAAGGCAAAAAAATAATACATTGAGGAAAGCTCCAGCTGAAAAATCTTTGCTAGGTTTATTTTAGCTGGGATAGAATATTTTCTAGCTGTAACAGCAAAATTGGTTTCTTGTGAAAGTAGAAACCATTTTTGTGGATATTCTTGTTAGAAGAAACGTTACAATTTTAGAAATATTTACTTTATAGTGACAGTTAAATAACTGTTTAAAAATGTTATTTTCTGTCATTAATCTTTATACAGGGTATCCCAGAATATGTGGACAATATCCCGGGTTCAGATAAAATACTTAAAAATAACAGGAGAAGTACCTATACATTTTTCTTCCTACGGCCTCGCCTACGGAGGTACGGGCCCATAACGGACGACCCTGGAAATCGTTGTTTTTTAAATATTTTTTTAAGTACTAGGTGTAATTTAATAATTTTCTAATATAATGGTTACTAGATGAGTCTCCTTAAAATTCGCCCTTTTAAACACATTTGGCTTATTTAGTTTGCCAGGGACGGACTAGACGTAACACAAAAATGCTTTTTTTTTGTACACCTTGTATGATGAAGGAACGACAATAATATTTTTGGATACTCTAAATCTTAAGCTGAAAAAAGGTACTCTTGATCAATGTTCGAAAAAAAAAGATATTTTTGTTCAATATTTATATTCAGTATACGAAGATTCCATTATTAAGTTAGTAACTAATAAGACAAAGGAGAAAAACCGCAAATTACAAGACACTACCATAAACTGACACTGGCATAAATATTCTTATTTAAATCGATTCATGTGAAAAAACCATAACAACAATGAGGGAATTTTATGAACATAAAACCACAACTAATGCAATAAACTATATTGAACAAAAATATTTTTTCAGTTCCATGACCGTAGAAACAATTTTCCTGGATATTCTGTGGTGAACATACATTTTATATAGGGTGTTATGGAAATGACTTATATTTAAACTCGCAAATCCTGATATAATAACAAGTTGCAGAGAAGTAATAATAACTTCACCATAATATATATTTTCCATCAAAGGAATTGCACCCTACTGCTAAATCTGTTAACAAACCTTCATTGAAAAATTTGTAAATTTAATTTTTGTGTTCAGTACTTTGTGACTTGTGGTAACATTGATACCTCTTGATCTATCTTGGATGCGAAACATAGAAATCAATCAAATTGTATTTTGTTGCACCTCGTATTTAATTTGACAGCAATACATTTTTTTATGAGAATGTTCCAGTTTGTTCGTATATATTGTATTTAACTTAACAGCAATGCATTTTATATGAGAATGTATTCATATTTATTGTATTTAATTTGACAGAAATTCATCTTATATTAGATAATTCAGGTTTGTTCGTAATTGTTGCATTTAATTTGGCAGCAATGTTTTTAATATGGGAATGTTCAGGTTTGTTCGTATTTACTGTATTTAATTTACATTCTATATAAAAATGTTTTTCGTATAATTGTATTTCATTCGACAGCAATGAGAATATTTAGCTGCCAACCCACCATCTTCTCAACTAGGTTTAATCCAGCCATCTACAACCGTACCGATGTTATTCTAATATATTTTATGGTGTATAATACTTAATATTGTGGAGGAAGCATTGATTTCCTTGTTCCTACACATCGCACACCCTTGTGGTAAAACTATTTATAAAGCGAGTTTGACTGGCAGTTTTCCACAAAGACCCAGCCAATATCTTTACGAGGAAACTACTCGTTTCACGTTAATCTCAACATTCCTAAAAATACAAAGGAACAACAAATAAAGGGCATGCCTAACTCTTGAACATCTGAAAAGAGAAATATTCTAATAACTAATTCTAGTTCAGAACAAAATTTAATAAAATTATAACAGAAGATCGAGTTTTGCGGTCAGAAATTTAATAAAACTGAGCATGGCCTCGCATCCGGCGCGTTTTAAAATAGCTGTATTGTTCGTAATACGCTGAAGGAACTTTAAAATTTATGGTCTTATTCACTAAAGAGTTTTAGCTTTAAAACTTGTTCTATTTGACAATCAGAGGTTTAAACTTACAAGTGTAAAAATAAGTGTGCTAAGTTTTGTAATTTATAGGTTTTAAAGATAATTAGGAGAAATAAGAAACTGCATAATATGAATACGTTATTCGCCCGGCGGTATTTGAACATTTCCGTATGATGGACGAGAGGAGAAAAATGTATAAAACCATTCTTGAAGGCGTATTACTATAGGTGTGGTCAAACAATAATTTCTTAATTGGAAAATTAATATGTATCCTATATGTTGATTCCACAGTTTACTTGTTCTAATTGGAAACTATATGATTCTTTTCTGCTAACGATTTTTACTATACAACGGCAGTTTTTGCTCGTATTCCTTCTGACGATAAGAAACTGCCGGACATACTATAATAAAGTCGGTTCGTTTTATGAAGGCCCATATCGGATTAAATCATTAAAGGTTGATAAACAGTAAGGCGGTTAAGTTAACAATACCTTCGCTATACTTGATCGTACCGAATATTCCACTGGTTCACTGTAGTCGGCTAGGCAAAATCAGCGGTTCCAAAATAAAATTATCTTAGAATTATGTACCACGATAAATATTTTTATCTTGTTTATTTTTCACTCATAGTTTTTTTATATTTATCAAATGAAAAACATTTTTCGTCAATAAGTTAGGTACTTTTTCCTAGAATTTAGTTATTTTGGGATTATTATAGTTAAATCTATAGAATAATCACTATTTTCCAAGAAATAATTAAAATTTGCTCAAGTGCAGGATGGTATGTTCTATTTTAAATAAGTAGTTATGCTTTTAGCTTTTAGTTTGTTTCTCATTGTGTAGGAATTAAAAGTAGTTATGGAAAATGTTCAGCAAGGTGACACAACGCGTAGAAGGTGTTTATCTCCAGATAAACGCCGTTTGGTATTACAAGTGGAACGTTATTTTACTTAAGAGAAAGGTAACTCGGGCCAGTTAGTGTCTGTTTTGGCAGTGCAAAAACGAACGTCTGATGCTTGCGGCATTTCAGATAAGACGTTAAGAAAACTTCGAACAAAGAGTGAAGAGGAATTGGACAGACCATATAAAAGGGTTCGACTCCATTCTAAAACCTTTGATTTATCCCAAGGGATAAAGCTATCGATTAGGAATATTGTTTATGATATGGATAAAGTGAGGGAATATGTTACCCTCAAATATATTCTTGAAAAGATACAGAAGATCCAAAACTTAAAAAAAGAATCCGTAATACTATAAAAGTTAAAAAATAATAATTTTTCTTTACCTAAACTAATTTTTTATTTACTTTAAATTATTTTATTAGAAATTACCTAAAATATAATTTATTGTTTAAGAGCCACCTACTACCCTGTTCGAGAGGTTTTATTGCTTAGCAGGTTCGTTCGTCATTTATGTATCAAAGGTACTAAGTAGATGATTATGTCCTGAGGGCGACAGTCTTACAAAGCCGAGGGCATATAGCCCGAGGGTTCGTAAGTCGCCCGAGGGTATATATCTATTAGTACCCATGGTGCATACAAACTTTTATGTCATACCAGTTCGTTTTAAATAATAAATATCTTTTTTAAAATTTAATTTGATTTATCAATTTTTTATTTTTACCTGCGACATTACCTTGACATTATTATAGCCTGCGTTTTTGTTGCTAGGGAGATAAGTATTCAAATGTTTAATGTGTCAAAGTCAAGAATCAAAAATGGAAGAAGGTTTTGAAATTCCCGACGAAACTGAAAAAAGGGTGGAAAGGCAACGCAAAACCTGTTACCGAGAAAATCCTCATACAAAAAAGAATATGACCAATTGTTGAAGTGGATATCAGAAAATGATGTAGAAAACAGTAACGGAACTGTGCTGTTGGGGTACCAGTACACTGGTTATTGTTTACGTCGAACGTTGGCAACTCTTTTAGCAGAAACTGTAGCAAGTATGACTATGCTGAAGCGCCATGGTGGATGGAAGAGTACCACAGTTGCTGAAGGATATTTAGGGGATAGCATATCCTCAAAAAATGAGGTTTCAAGGATGCTGGCAGGCGTACCATCTGGATCTCGCATTTCCTTACAGAAACTAGAGACCCAGACAATGAATTATGAGTCAACCTTTGCTGCAGGAAATTTAGCTATCAGCGGAACCTTCCAGAATTGCCCGCAGGCGATAAATCATTAAAGTACCCCAACAGCACGGCTTCGCTAATATTTTCTACATCATTTTCTGACATCCACTTCAAAAATTGGTCATATTCTTTGTCGTATGAGTCTCTGGATTTTCTCGGTAACAGGTTTTCAGCCTTTTTCAATTTCGTCCGGAATTTCAAAACCTTGTTCCATTTGTTATTTTTGACTTTGACACATTAAACATTTGAATACATATCTCCCTAGCAATAAAAACGCAGGCTATAATAATGTCAAGGTAATGTCGCAGGTAAAAATAAAAAATGGCCCGGTGATTTTCATATTGTAATTAATATTAAAGAAAATATTGAACAAAATTTGTATTTATTTTTATAGTTATTTTTACAATATTATTCTGTTTTTCCTATCTATGTTAAATGTACAATTTTTGAATTTTCTTGAGAAAGAAGCTCGACCAACTATGAAATTTTCCTACTCGGTTGCGGTAACAGAGATAGCAATCATTTTTGCTATTTGCTATTCAGTTTTTCGGCGTCATCCTCTCCTCTATATAACCGTCCGCTACTATAGTACTCTTCCATTTCCCGTATAGCTTAAGGGTTGCAAGGTTCGACGTTGGCAAGGTCCTGTATATTCCTTGGCGTTTCCTAAATTAATAAATTTTTCTATGAATGAAGGAACAAGTCCTAGTGTATTTTTACCCACATGCATAGCTATGCATTTACCATCTCGGTATGTAAGGTAAAATCAATTTTAAGACATCTGTTTGGTCTCCCTCGATTATAGTAAAACTTTTTGGTTTAGCTGCCTTAGTCTCTGGTACCTTGACAAGCATAACAGACCCTTTATCCTCAATATCATCAATGGTCATTTTTACCATCTACAATATCTTGAATTTAATGTTTTTCTTTACTATTGGGGTATATTTTTCCGAGTAAAATAAAGTAAAAATAATTAAAAATTATTATTACCAATGAGCAATGAGTAAAAGGGTTACATACCAATTGCTGAAAGAAAGTCATCATTACTGTTTCAGTAATTTGGTTTTTTACTTTCCATTGTAGAACATTTTCATACTCCTTGTCGTACAGGACTTTAGACTTTGCCGGTAATAAGTTTTCCTTAGACTTTTCACCTTGCTGAACATTGGAAATCCAATGTCATTTTTGAGGTGGCTGAATGACTCCCATGCACATTTTATAGGAAAACTGCATTATAAATTCTTGAAAAGGCAGATATGGTATATTTAATTAAACATGATGCAAAATCATGAAACCCACAATTCAGATAATACCTCAAACACAAGCAAATTAAATTTTGACATTGACGAAACGAAAATTAGTGCCAGTGATAATATTTTCATTATTCGTTATGTTCAGCTTTACGTCAATTTCTGGCAATAGCGTCATAGAAATTATTTACTGGTGTTGGCTGTATTACCTGAACTATGAGAGTTTCATGGTTTTGCCATCAGGTTTAATGCCATAGCTTAGGATTGGCTCATCAAACTGTATTCGGCACATGGATTTAACATGTCGGCCTTTTCAAGAAGTTATAATGCAGTTTTTCTAGAAAATGTACAGGGGAGCCAATATTCAGAAAATATTTTGGATTTCCTATGTTAACTTAACGATGCACCACCCTGTATAAGTAGTATATTATGTAAAATTACATCAATTTTTTTTAATGCAAGTGTTCGCTGCGTACGGTTACTTTTTACACGATATTTTACAGAATTTACAGTCTCTATTCTCTATTGACATATTTAAGGTGTCGTGAAATACAGGGTGATATGGAAATGACGTATTAAATTTAAACCGGCAATTCCTGAGATAAAGATAAATTGAAGAAAAATGCCCATAAATGGCGCTTTCAATTCATTCAGCGGTAAAAGTGACCTGACGTCAAGCCAGAAAAACACCTGTGGGGCACTGCGATACATGTAAGCAATCAAGGAACTCTGGCCGGTGTTGTCACAATTAATTGAAGAACATTTACGACGGACTATGTTTTAAACAACCTGAAAAAACATATGGAATAGTAATAGCCACGTACGTCACTAGGTAAAATGCCAATGACCCCTTGACGCCTTACATCTGAGCGAAGTAGTTTCATATAGCGCCGCACGCTTGCGGTCTGTTAGTTGAAGACCATCCAGCGGCCAGATACGTTGTGTCTGGTCGATCACCAACACACTCTCAGGAATCCGCTCTGTTTTTTCGGTTTACGCTTGTATCTTGATCGTCCATAAATAATCTTTGAATATTGTTTTTATTGGCGCGTTTCTTCTGGATGTCAAATTTCGTCGCGTGTAATAAAATCTAATAATCTGTAGTCTAATCTGTATTATTGTATTTTCAAAAGCGAACTATCGGTTCTGTTTCACTATTCCTGTGTGTACATAAAGTGTTTCCAGGAGTGTTCCCATGAAAAAGAAAAAAAACAGATTGTGTTTGTGCCTGGATTTCCTCACTCTTTAGGTATAAAGATAAATACAAGTAGGTAGAAAATAATTTATTTTTATAATTTTATATGGAATTTCAGTTTTACATTATGTTTGGTAACATTGCCATTGGCTCTGGGTAAAATGTTGTACAGTAGCGCGGACTGACCTGCGAGTAAGAGTGTTTGTTCCCTCCTGAAACGGACGATTTAAAAAAAATAAAATATGTAGCGCTGCTCTAGGACACCCAAGGAGTCACCCATTTAAATATAATACGTCATTTCCATAACACCCTGTATAATACATGGTAAATTTACCATATTACTTGGTGATATCAGGAATAAGAAAATTAACTTGAGCTATAGTAAAACGGTCTTAAATTCACTATGCAGATATAAATTAAAATTATGCCTCTATATTGAGCCACAACCCCACCAAGCCTACCTACCTTCTTTTATTGAATTGGCTATACTTAGCCTGAACTTGTTTTACCGAATGATTAATTAAAGGCTTCCGCGCCTTTTTCTTGGGGTTAATTTACGTCCTCTGAAAAATCTTTTCCAGGAAACTTTGTGTCGTTTAAAAACCATTTATCACAAGCGGGAGACATGATTACGGCCTAGTTCGAAAAAAAAATTCTGTTAGTTTTTTACGGTTCCTATTGGCAATAAATAATAAAGTTTATATTTACTTGTGGTTGAAATTTGTCTGTGTGTGATTGATTATATCAAAGATAACACTTCGTTAATGTTATAGTATTTGCAGAATTATACCGTTGATCTTTTGACTGCAATAAAACCTCATTATCCATTCGACCATAAAATAAATAAGGAAATCCCAAATTTTAAAACCCTTTCGAGAAGAACCGGACCAGGTATACAAATTCAATTTATATCTATGCCTTATGCATATATAAATACAAAGTGATTTTTAATAATTTTAATCTTTAGTGGTTTTCCGGCGAGTAATTTTTAGTTAGGCTTATCAGTGGTAGAATGTGGTATTTTTGGAATTGTGCTGATAGGGGGCATCTCCAAGTGTCATTTTTAAAAGAAAGCATTTATCTACCGATGCCAAGCTAATAATTAAAAATGTGTATCAATCGTTGTTGAGTAGAAATTTTAATTCGATGGATGCTTTAGCAGAGACGTCTACTTTGACAAAAAATCCTTTATCTTCGGTAAGAGACATAGTACTTAAACCTGTTAATCCTAGAAAAAATCGGAGTGATTCTGGCACATTTAGAAGCATTGACGAAAATGACATGGATTTATTAAGAAGAAAGATTTAAAAAATGTATGAGGCACAAACTGTACCCACTTTGATTTCCCTCAAAGAGCGGCTGATTGAAGACGAAACAAATATCTCTTGTAGCCTTTCAAGCCTTAGGAAAATATTGCGTAAAATGGGTTTTAAATACCGAAGCATTGATAAAAGACAAACATTAATGGAATCTCAACGTTTGTGGGAATGGAAACTTAAATATTTAACAGGTGGTAAACAATTTAAAGAAGAATATCGTCCAATTATTTACCTTGACGAAACATGGTTCGATACCCATGACACTCTAAGAAAAGGTTGGGATGATTCTTCCAAAAAATGTCAAACCAAGACACCATCAAATAAAGGCAAAATAATCAGAATATTACAATGACATGCTGGTTCAGAGAACGGGTTTGTTCCAAATTGTCTGTTGCTTTCAGCTAAAAACATAGCAGATTCTTCTTTAGATTACCATCAAGATACCGACGCAGAACTTTTTGAAGATTGGTTTAAACATAAACTCCTTAAAAATATACCTGAAAATAGCGTCATTGTAATGAACAATGCTAGTTATCATAGTCGGCAAGCAAAAATCATTCCCAATTCTAATAATACAAAAGCAGAAATTCAAAATTTTATGATTGAAAATGATTTATATTTTGAAGAAACTTACAAAAAACGAGAACTGCTAGAAGTATTTAAAGCTTTTAAAATAAATAAGGAATACGAGTGTGACAAACTTGCAGCAGAAAATGGACATACAGTGTTGCGTCTTCCTCCGTACTATTGTATATTCAATCCTACTGAGCTAATATGGCACCAATTAAAATCCAATATTAGGAGAAATAATATTTCTCCTACATTAAATGCATCTGTAGTAGAATTAATTAAAAACGAAGTAAGAAAAATTTCTGCAGACAGCGGGAAAAACTGCGTACAGCATGTACTTAAGGTGGAAAATTCTTACAATTGTATGATTACAAATGTTCAACCCTTAATTATAAGTTTAGGCTTAGACGAAGATAGTGATAGTGATACAGAGTTAAATTTTGAATAAATTATCAATAGTTTCTTAGATTTTAATTAATTTTTATTGTACTTGTTATCCTAATAGTTATACTTTTAAATTATATTATTTTCAATTATCATTAATTGTTATCATTATTTTACATTTATTATAGGTACCTAAAACTAAAAATACCTATCTATTTATTTTAAATTATAAAAATAAATCATGTGGTGTGGTATACATTTTCAAGCCCGCCCTGATCCCATTTATTGAGCTTTGAAGAGGTTGAGGCGTATACAATAGGGTTTAATCAGGTAGTTTATTTATGGCAGTAAGAGTCAACGGTATAATTCTGCAACAACTATACCAAAAAGTTCCCGACAATTATATTATTTAGAACATTATCAATAAAAATATTAAGAGTCCTAATAAAAATGTAGAGTTTGATTGAATTAAATCCCTTGTATGGATTAATCTTTTAAAAACCGCATACTTTTTAACCGTGACATTTTAGAATCATCCGTTTTTTACAATTTATATATGGACAGGGTGTCCCATTTTCGCTTTTATATGGTATCTCCGTGATTGTTAGTGCTATCAAAAAAGTAATGTAGGTGTCATGTACTCTTTTTGGGTCAAAATTAAAATGGTAAAATCAAAATTCGAAAATTTTCGCTCGCTTAAGAGATACGGGGGGAAATCAACAAATTGACAATTCCTAAATTACCCTATATTTTCTTAGTTAAAAGAGATACAGAAAAATGTTGTATATAGAAGTTTACTTATAATGATTGTTGAATAAGTATACGGGGTCAGGTAAGAAAGTTATTGGACCTAACCTCATTTTTTTAAATGGAACACCCTATATATTTTAATCCAAAAAGATAGCATTTTAAACTCTCTTTTCAAATTTATAACACACCATGGATGATAGATATCATTTCAAATTTTTCAAAATGTTGATAAGTCTTTTTCACAAATGACTATGTAAAAATTAAATTGACGTTAAATGTTAATAACAACTAGAATATCAACATAGTTGTCTCTAGGATATTAGCTTTTTGTTTCATGGCCTACTGTGGTTTAAAGTAATAAAGTTTAAATAAATCGCCTATGAAACCAATATTATCCATGGTGTGTTATATATTTGAAAATAGAATTTAACATACAATCTTCTTAGATCAAAATATACAAGGTGCTCCATTGAAAAAATGGGGTTAGACTCCATAACTTTTTCACCTAACCGCGTATACTCATTCTAAATACGGCAGATTATTCAAAAACCACTATAAAGAAACTTTTGTATGAAATGATTTTCTGTGCCTCTTTTAACTAAGAAAATATAGGGTAACTTTAAAATTGTCAATTTTTTGATTTTCCACCATATCTCCTAAGCAAGCGAAAATTTTCAAATTTTGATTTTATCACTTTAAGTTTGACCTAAAAAGAGTACATGACACCTACATTACTTTTTGATAGCACTAACAGTTACGGAGATATCCTATTCAAGTGTCGAAAATTGGACACCCTGTACATATAATTAGTTGACACGTATTTTAAGATTTTGCTGAAAAAAACTTATTTTCCAAATATCCACGTATGAATTTTTGATAGTTTGCCGGATTTTCTCCAATTTTTCCATAATTGAAACTTGATATCTCCAGTTGTACTGATCGTATCAATGCCATGTCAATGTCGGTCTTTTTTTAATTGCCTTTCGAAGTGTATTAAATAAAAATTGTCACTGTGAACAAGTCTAAAATAATAACATTTAAGTGTTTAAATAGTTTTAACATGCTCGCCCCCCACTTTAAATTAATTTAAAAAAATAACATTTGTTTTTTATCCTCTTATCTGCTAAACCCATTTTATGAAAAAGTGGCACCTCTATTAGATCGGTAGTTATTAAACATTTTCGGTCTGAAAATAAATTTTTTTCAGAATAATAATTAGGCAGTTGAACCTAAAAGTTTTGTGGTTGTATGGCAACCTGTTATTAACGAATATTTGCGGCAAAGAATACGACGACAGGAAAATTTGCGGCTGTTAAGAAGAAGATATACTTTACGTGTGGAAAATGGCGCTTTTACTTTACCCACAGAAAGATTTATTGAGCTATTTAGACTTAATAAAGTTTTAGATAGACAACTTATCGATTCGTTGCGAACAATTTCCATAGATGATAAATATACGTGGGATAACAATTAATAATATGATACTATCTACTTTAAAGTTTCTAGTTACTGGTTCCTATCAGCGCTGTGTAGGCCAATAATATAATTTGGGCATTGGCTCAACCACAAATACATTCCGATTGTAGCTGATGCAATACATGATCATATTGTAGATCTAAAAATACATTTTGTAACTTCACCAGAGGAACGCAATCTTGTCAAATTTGAGTTCCTTAAAAGGAGGGGTTTTCCAGGTTTAGAAGTGGTTGAGCATCACATGGAGAAATTCACAAATAAGGGAGTAGTTAACAATGGAGACTCTGTTTACCCATTGTCTCAATATTTAATGAAAATAACCCAAACTATTTAGTTTGGTGGCTAAAAGTTGCCAGAGTTCTTTTAACTTTCTTCCATTCGGACAGCTAAACTTGCAAGTGGCCATTTCTGGATAGGGCTCGATATGTTCGATAATACCCCAGTGCTTTTCATTGGATTTCATAGACATGATGACCAAATTATGATTGGAAAATATAAACATAAAACGGTTAACTACTAGAAATGAAAAGTACGTAGGAAACCAACGAAACAAGAATTTAGTTTAATTAGTTCACGCCCTACCATTTGATGGCGCACCTTGTAATTTTTTTTCGTGGCGGGATTTTCAAATTTACTATTTTTAAATTTCTAGATTTTTAACATTTTAAAGACATTATTTCTTTTAAAACACTCTATTAATCAATAATCTTTCAAATGTATCTTAGATTTTATTGATTATTTTTATTGTTCTAAAAAAATAAATGTTTTTAAAAATTAAATACTGATAAATCTACACCGGTAACTAATAAACTAGGCATATTAATATAAATAAATATTTTATTAAAAACACTTAGTACAAAACACCCATTAAACGAAAAACAAATCAACAATAAATAAAAACTTTCAACAATAACAGCTAATAAACATTTTTAACTAACAAAAAGAAAACACTAAAATTATTACGTCGCTTTAGCAGGTCTTAGGAACTTTCACTTATCACATCAGTAGTTATCAGGAACAGGGTGTCATTTTCAGGTTCATGTCACAATTTGAAATACTACTATATAAATTCTACCGTGTCATTTTTTTTTAAATAAATGAGTTCAATATTTTATTGAGAAAAATACAAAATAAAAAAAATCAATTGACCGCGTACTATAAGAAAGGTAAAATAATACAGGGTGCTGATAAAGTCTGGAATAATCGATTTTTCTTGAAAACGCAAAACTTTTTCGAAAAACGCTCGTACCCGTCGATTTTATTTTATTCTTTGAAATTTTTTGGCGTTCTTCAATATTATACCGGATGCGCCAATAACGCTAGGCAAGTGTCAACTTCACTTTTTCAAATAGAACACCCCTTTTTTTCTCCAATATTCAGATTCCTCTCTAAACTCTAGACAAGTTTCATATAACATATTGTAAGGCTAAAGTCAACAGTAATTGAAATACAGGGCCCACAATAAAAATCAAGGTATAATTTTAAAGCTTGTTTTCCATGACAAATACTTAGGCTAGAAAGAAAATTCTAACAGGAAATTGGTAATACAGTGAACAATCTAAAAAATTATTTGAGTAAGTGTTGAAAATGGTGTCCATTTACGGCTCTACAATGTCCCAATCTCTCAACAAATTCTAACTGTACATTATGTACAATTTCTGGGGTAATTTGTCTTATGGTTGTTGTTATACGCGTTTTGAGAACATCAATATCTTCTGGTTTATTTTTGTAAACCCTTTCCTTAATATAGCCCCACAGAAAGAAGTCCAATGGCGTTAAGTCGGGGGACCTCGCAGGCCACTCTATTTCACCCCGTCGACCTATCCAATGATGATGAAATAACTCATTCAGGTATCTACGGACTTCGACCGAATAGTGGGCTGGTGCACCATCCTGCTGAAACCACATAGTTGTATCATGTGAGTCAGGAATGTTCCGATCGGGAAATGAGGCAATCAACGCTGGAGCGAGGTCTTCTTCAAGAAACTGCAAATATCTTTGGCCAGTCAAATTTTCCTCAAAAAAATAGGGTCCTATAACAGTATCCCGAATTATTCCTGCCCATACATTAATTTTTCTCGGCCGCTGGGTATGAATTTCTCGGAACCAATGGGGATTTTCGCTGGACCAATACCTGCAATTTTGACGATTTACCATGCCATCCAAGAAAAAAGTAGCCTCATCGGAAAAAATTATGTTACTCGGAAATAATGCATCGTTAATCAAGTAATTATCCATGAGAATTTCGCAGAACTCATTCCTTCTGTCAGGGTCGCCTTCCAAAAGTTCCTGTACTCCTTGATATTTATATGCATGCCATTTTTCCTTTTTCAGGAACTTTGCCACCGTTGAATCGTGGATATTTTGAACATTTTGAGAAATGCTTCTTGTGCTCGAATGTGGTCTCTCTTCCAACGAAACTAGAATATCAAGTTTGACATCGTCGGAAATTTTAGGTCGTCCACTTCTAGGTTTATCCTTAACGTGACCAACTTCATTATACTTCTTAACAATTTTGGAAACAGTTGCCTGATTTATGTGTTCCCTATTTGGATATTTATCATTAAAATACTCACAAACTTCTATTTGTGTTCTCTTTCGATCTAAACATCCTACTATTATTAATATTTCGATTCTCTCAGCTTCCGTTAGAAACATTTTTATGGGTAAAAGTGACAACTTTGGAGTAAATATTAAATGTTTTGACATTTACGTAACTAAGTTATTATGTAGAAACCGGTAAGAAGGTAAATACCTAGACCTTAAAATTATACCTTGATTTTTATTGTGGGCCCTGTATTTCAATTACTGTTGACTTTAGCCATACAATATGTTATATGAAACTTGTCTAGAGTTTAGAGAGGAATCTGAATATTGGAGAAAAAAAGGGGTGTTCTATTTGAAAAAGTGAAGTTGACACTTGCCTAGCGTTTTTGGCGCATCCGGTATAATATTGAAGAACGCCAAAAAATTTCAAAGAATAAAATAAAATCGACGGGTACGAGCGTTTTTCGAAAAAGTTTTGCGTTTTCAAGAAAAATCGATTATTCCAGACTTTATCAGCACCCTGTATATCCATACGATAGTCGCAGATATATATTTTTGAAAATTCTAGCTGTCCAAGATAACATACCATAAAATTATTTTAGCAAAAACAAACAAAATTCTAGTATAAAAAATCTCCGGAATATTTACTCTACAGGGTGTTATGGAAATGACGTATTATATTTAAACCGGCAAATCCTGAGATGAAAATAAATTGAAGAAAGATACCCATAAATGGGGCTTTCAATTAATGACCGGATTATATCACCTTATGTCAAATCAGACAAACACATGTGGGGCACTGGCGTAATATGTAAACAATCGACACTGAGGTCTGCAGGATCAAAAAATGTCAGCGCATTTCGGCCGGTGTTGTCATATCTACACGGCAAACTCTTTAGAAAAATAATTATTGTTGTAATCATTTTTATTTCTATCATTTATGAACAAATATGATTTCACAAAACCGACGGCGAAAGATGTTTTGCAAAACAAATAATGGTAATATCACACACAAATTTAAAATTCGTTACAAGCACAGGAAAGTAAATAGATCAAACGTCATTGACCTTATAAATAATAATAATCGTTCAAACTCTTTTAAAAAAATGCAATTTTATTTAAGACACATGAGTTCTTACCTTTACTTATTTAAATACAATTGTTAATTTCATAATTTCACACAAACCACACAGAATCTAAGTTTTAGGAAAAAACCTCAAAAATAGCAGCTATTCACATGGAAAAAATACACACGAACGCTGTTTTAATTTTGGTCCTTTTTTTCTCGCGTAGATTTATTTATTTAACTAATTTAAAACACACACAGTTTAAATACACACAATGCAATCCTTCAATTTAAAAATGACATTTTATCTACGAACCATAAAACAGTTAACGTACGAACGAACGAAATAGATACCTTCAAAACTCGGAATAGAGATGGGCAATATTTGACAGTTTGATATTTCACGAGATTCTTCTCCATTACTTGGCTAATTACCGCGAGATCTCTTGCAAGGCGTTTAATTGGTATGGTGTTAATGGAATTTCGACCAAATTGAATAAAATGATAGTGGTAGCTGATAATACTGCGACTGAACTTTTTTCTTTTGAGAAGCTTAAAAATTTAAATTAGTTCAGCTCTACTTCAAATGACAAGATCGACGAATATTCTATTTTCTTTCTCACGCGGACATCTCTCCACGTCTTTCATACAAACCACTCGGCGCCGGGCCGACGTAGGTCTATGGTTACAAGCGTGCGACTTGCAAGTGTCAGTAATAAAAGAACAGCGTTAGGGTGCGGTCGCTTCTGTTGATAACCATTTACACTCTCGGCTATCCGCTTTGTTTTCAGAAGGTTCGCCTATAATAATTTTAATGATTTTTGGGCTAGGCGTCCAAACTTTGTATATTATTTGACATTGTTTTTATAGACGAACCTAAGTTGCTCAGTTAAAACGAGTAGTTTGTTTTGGACGTTTGACTTGACAGAAAAATGGAATGTCGCCGACGAATAAGTCAAATATCGTCGCGTCGCGTGTAATAATATCTAATGATCTGATCTGAGTGTATTTTTAAAAAACTTATGCCTGTAGGTATAAAGATAAATACAAGTAGGTAGATAAATAATTTATTTTTATAATTTTATATGGAATTTCAGTTTTGCATTAAGTTTGGCAACATTTCACGTAACACCTGTTTCCTGATATGCCACCACAGGGTGATATGATGAATAAACACGAACAAACCCGAACAAACGAGGTGTGGGTTTATGGGGCTGGACCCCACTTTTAAAAATAAATATGTAGCGTTTCTCTAAGATACCCAAGGAGTCATCCATTTAAATATAATACATCATTTCCATAACACCCTGTATAATATGCACTACCCATTACACTTAAAAAATATTTAAAATGTTTAGCTTGTAACCAATAAATCAGCACTTTAAATACCAAGCAAAGAAATTCAGTTGTTCAGTTAAATATTATTTATGTAAAAAAGTCAATTAAATTGTAGAACTCTGCAAACCTGTGCACAGGTTCCTTTTAAAAATACATAATTGTCAAATTTTAAGCACCATCCTGATATTAGGCGTCTTTCCTCTATCGGTTATGATATAAAATTTGTTATATATTATTATATTTGAAGCTTCCATGTATATTTTGAGTTATATCTATAGATGGGTACTTTTTGATCCTTAATTTGTGCCCATTGTGGCTAAAATTAATTAATAAAGTTAAATCACAAAATAGGGACTGTCATTGTCACAAAAGTCCATATTTTACAAACTTCCTCTGTTTCGTTGTTATCTTGCGTAAACAAAACGTTTTCCATTTTAGAATTACCGAGAGCGGTTGTGTCTTTTAAATATTTATGTGGGTCAACGTGGGAAAAACAGTCATTCTTTGAAACCCTCAACTCATATTTCAACATTAAAAATAAATGAAAAAGTGAGAAAACCGTTAACATGGGTTTGTCTTCAGGAGGAACGCTCACCCCTATAACGTTTTTATTGTTTAAATTACAGAAATAAAATTTGGTTTACCGGAAATGACCTAAACTTTGGATTTTTAAATAGAACAACCAGTATATATTGATTCAGGATACTATTTCAAATTTAACGACATCCCATACGTCACTTTTTGACACTTTAAATTGTTTTTATTTTTTATCTAGATTGCTGTGAACTCCCTAAAGTGGCATACTAAGAAAAATTATTGATAAAAATGCAATTTTCAAGTTTTATTGTGTTTTAAACTTTTTACGCACCTTTAACAAGCCATTTTCCCAGACAACTAAATTTTTTCAAATGGAAACATATTGGCTCACTCGGACAAAAAGATAGAGCACTTTTTTTTCAACAAGTTGATATCACACGTCCTTATGTCAAGTTAAAAAGAGAAGAAATACGACAAGAAGAGCAAACGGCTTTGCATTTATCTAGGTACTCATGACACCATAATGCTAACAAACAAATGAACATAATTACAAATATAAAATCCGCCATCATTTGACTTAACGGTAAAACTACTTTACGGAGTTAGTTAGTAAAATAGAAATGATTTAAAGTATCAAAACGTGACGGGCTGTCATTGAATTTGCAATGGTTGTCTGAATCGATATAGCAAAAAATATGCTGAGTGTTCCATTTAAGAATCCAAAGTTGAAGTGATTTCCGGAAATAACAAAATGGAGTCCGTTATGTCATAAAATGCAAAATAATACCACATATCCCCGAATAATAACACCAAACCCACCAAATTTTATTTCTGTAATTTAAACACTAAACAAGATATAGGGGTGAAACATTCGGTATAGTATCGCTGGAAAGATCATGTTAGGAAAAGTTTTTCAGGACACCGCTTTTTTCTTTTTACATTTTAATTTGAGTAATAAAGAAAATATTTTAAAATCACATATTTCGAACTCTCAACTAATATTATTATAAAAATTAAAATAAATTGGATAGTTTGATATCCTTAACATTGCCTTAAACTTCGTCGGATTTATTAAGTCAAGATGATGATGGAATACTACAAATCTTCTTACTCGCTAATTCTTATTCCTTAGTGCCTATTTTTTAATTCGTTCGTAACTATTTTCTAAACTGGTAAGTAATGTCCATACAATTCCTTAATTCTTAATTCCTAACTAGAATACTAGAGATTTATTTATGGCATAAATGACAGCCAAACATCATTCGTTTTTTTTTGGTGTGCTTCTCGAGTTTATTTCAAATATTTGAATGTTTTATTATATTTTATTTTAAAAACGCTACCCTTGAATTAGAAGATATGCTGCTAAATTCTTATTGACAAAGTTGGTTTTATCCTGGAAAATACAAAATTTGATTCCAAAATTTCTGATTTTTGACATTAAAAATATCCTTATCTGAATCCATTGTTGATAGAAAAATAAATTGAAGAACGTAGCGTCATTGCAATAAAAATTGTTGTTTTATAGGCAATTAAATGCACGCAAATAAATAATAATCAGTGATTTAAAAATTCACAACATATTACACAGTGCTAGAGAACTACACACAATTATTACATCCGAGATTATGTGTCCTTTGCGGGTCCTACGAGAGTTGCAGAAAATATGATTTTTATGTCCCAAGGGCAAATAAGTCGTAAATAAACTTTGTATTGCAAATAAAAGCCCCGTAAATTATACATGTAATATATCGTACCACACCACACTAACAGAGATATTTTTATTAACGAAATTAATCTTTGCAGCTTTTTAAACATAAACTGCGATTAATCAACCGATTAATTTAAAAAATATTGTAGGCTACACGTTTCTCCTCACACTTATTCAGGCTTTACCATAAAAATCACGTCACTTTAAATCATTCATCACTAAGGGACAAGTTACTACAGAGCAGAGCTTAAAAGAGCAGAGCTTAAAGCACTCTATTTACTGAATTCATAAGAACACAAATTTTAATTAAAAAAAAAAATTACGAAATATCAAGAACATTTTCTGCGTAATTCCATTTTTATTGATTAACCTCCTTTCTCGCACACTTCACGCAAGAGAAAAATATCCAAATTTCAAAAAATAAGTAAAAGTACCTTTCATTTCAGAAAACATAAGAACGTTATGAAGAATAGCAGTTGAGAATTAGAACATATGCTCAAATATAAGATTCTAGTCATTCTCCACCAACTTTACTCAATAGTAAAGTATCTTTTATTTTAGAAAATTCAGAAAACCTTATAAAGAAAAGCTCTTTATAATCAAAAGATATGTCAAAATACAAAGTTGTAGTCTTTTTTCACTCACTCAATAGTAAAACAGCTCAAAGAAATACAGAAAACTTTATAAAGAAATGTTGTTTTTTGGTTCTTTTTTATGATCAAACACAAGCACTATAGGAAAAATCCCTTAGGGCACTCTGGGAGTGGTGCGTGTGCGCAAAAAGCGATTCACGTTGGAGGTTATATTCGTTGGAAAAAACGACCTCGGGAAGGTCGTTCCATAAGGATGAAGTCCTATAGATGAAAGAATTATTAAATAATGAAGTTCGAGGGGTACTAAGCTTAACAACATATGGATGGGCGCCAGTGGTTCGTCGTGTCATTCTGCTATTCGCCGCTCTGGGCGGATTTAAGAGGACAAGGTCAGCCGAGCACTTTCCATGAAAATATCTGTATCCCAACCTGTCTTCGATTTTCTAGGCTATCGAGGTTCTTCTTCAGCTCGTGGTCTCCAATCAGACGAATGGCCCTCCTTTCGATGGAATCCAGTAGCCGAAGAGTATGTTTGGGTGCAGAGCTCCAGACATGATAGCAGTACTCTAGTGATTGTCGAATCTGGGGGCTTTGTATAGTGTCAAAAGTTGTTGAGGTGTGTACAACTTTCTGGTTCGGAAGAGTACACCAAGTTTCTGAGAAGCTATCTTGGCGATTGCCACAACGTGGTTATGCCAAGACATATTTCCTCCCAGATTGATGCCCAGCAAATTAATAGATGAAGCCAGTGCGATTGCGTGTCCGTCCATGACTATATCCGGTTCTGTAATATTAACCTTTTTAGAGAAAACTCCTGCCCGGGTTTTTTAGCGTTAAATTCGACTTGGTTACTGTCACCCCAAGCCAAAATTTCTTCCAGGTCTTTGTTGAGGAGCGTCAGCAAAACTAAATATAGGATTTTTCGTTTTCACTAGAAGGTCGTTAATGTAGAGTAAGAAGAGAGTGGGAGACAATATGAACCCTTGAGGAACACCGGCATTGATGGTGAAGGTGTTTGAAAGAAATCCGTCAACTTGCAGAGAGCGGTCCTTAAGGAAGTTAGACAACCATGCACAGAATCGACTGGGAATACCATGGATGGCAGTTTACTTAGAAGTCCCTCATGCCAAACACGATCGAAGGCTTTAGAAATATCCAGTGCAACAGCCCGAGACTCCCCATGATGTTCGATTACGTTGTTCCAAAGATGGGTGACATAGGCTAGAAGATCTCCAGTTGACCGGACGGACTTCCGAAAACCATATTGATGATCGCTGATAATGTTGAAGCCTTCCAGGTACTTTAGAAGATATTAATTAATAGCTATCTCCATTACTTTTGATATAACCGAAAGCAATGCAACTGGTCGATAGTTGTTAGGCAGGGTTCTCTTACCATTCTTTGGTATAGGCTGGACTTGCGCCATCTTCCAGCACGATGGAAATATTCCTTGTTTGTAGAATAAGTTAAAAAGTCTACAAAAGACTGGTGTTAGTTCTACGGCGCATCTCTTGAGAACTATAACAGTAATTTCGTATGGACCAGAAGCTTTCTTGACGTCGAGCCCTTTCAGGATTGGTTTGACGGGACGCTAACGGAATACGATTTCGGTCATTTCGGATTGAACTGCAGAAATATTGGGTGGTGTTCTTCCCTGGAAATCTACGATGGAATGCGAGGAAAATAGTTCCTTAGCGACTGACCAAAAGGACCTTGATCCGTTTGGACTCTCAAGAAGTTTGTTCTTGATCCTCACGTTACGGGCTTTTTGCTTTGATCTATTGTTAGCTTACATTGGTTTCGAGCGGTAATAAAGATGGTACGATTCTCAGTGGTAGGGTTTTTACGCCACTGTCGGAAAGCTAGGTTTTTGATCTGACTGCACACTTTCTGTTGAAATCAAAACCTGAACTGACCCAAATACAAAATTGTAGTCGTTTTCACTTATTTCACTCGAGAACAAAGTACCTATAATATCAAAGAAATACAGCAAAACGTTATAAAGAGAAGTTGTTGAAATCAAAAAGATATGTCCAATACATAGTTGTATTTAAAGAACTCATTCGTTGTACAATCTTAAAGACAATTTTACAAGTTTATTTTTTACTTATTTGATGTAAATTATCAATTTACTTGTTTAATTATTACATCTCACAACCACCAAACATACTAAAATAGGTAAAAGACTTTATTTTAGAACCTAACTAGTTTCGAGATTTTGCGTTTAAGGAATTATCCGAGCGGTTTACCACAAACTCCTCTCTATATACTTTAGTTAAAAACCTGTCATTACAGGGAAGCTTAGTTACGATTGCCCTATCATTTTAAAAATTATTCTTTTGTGCTGGGATAAAACTTTTCTCGCTTTAGAGATTTACGAGAAGAAAGAAATTTTTATCTGTCGTAAATCCTAATTAAACTAATTGGAAGTAGGTATTAATGAAAATAATGTAGGTATTAATGAAAATAATGTAGGTTAAACTGAGCCTTTAGAATTACAAATAAATTGAGATATTTTGGAACTTGGAAATAAACATATTATATTGAACAACAAAAGTTAGAGTTTCGAAATAATTTTAGTTATACGTATATCCACGGATGGGGTTTACAAGAGGACAAATGGACTAAAAATTGAAAATACGAAAAAAAGTCACTCTTAATAAACGTTTTTGCTTGTCTAGAAAATACGATTCATCCTAAGAAACTTCAATTTTTTTATACAAGGTGGGTAAAAACTGCAAAAATATTATGTTGCTTAAGAGTAAACATACTTTATTTTGAAAGATACGAAAAAAAGTCACTCTTAATGAATGTGTTTTCTACACAACAAACCGAAGTAGAACAATTCATTAAAAGGTTTATTTCCCAAAAAGTATTCTCTGGCACACCTCTGACTGGTGAACCTAGTGAAAATAATAATGACACTTAAGGTGATAGGTACTTGTTGTCAACGTCTTTATTTAATGAAGTTATTATTTAAGTAGAAATGCTATCTACTGAACAAAGAGTTTTTATAATACAATGTTATGGGAATGGTCAAGTTTCATACCGCTACGTCATGGAACAATTTACCGAGAAATTTGTAGGAATCCCAATAACTAGGATGGCAATCTGCAAGTTAATAAAAAAGTTCAAGGGAACTGGTTCGGTTTTGGACCTCAAAAAAAAAGAAGAAATACGAACATGATGATGCTGCTACAGTCCTAGTTCTTCATTCTGTTGAAGAAAATCCTATCCCTTAGAAATCGTGTTAATCAGTTGGAAGTTGTGAAAAAAGTAAAATGCAGAAGATCCTTAAAGCAAATAAATTGTATCCGTATAAACCGCACTTTAATCGAAGATTGGAAGAGGGAGACGACGCGAAACGACTTGATTTTTGCCTGTGGATAGGAGACAAAATTTTAAATGGAAATGTTGATTTTTATAAATGTATCATGTTTTCTGATGAAAGTACATTCTCAACAAATGGGACCTTTTCAACCCAGCACGTTAGGTACTGGTCCTTGGCCGAAATGTTTTTATGGGGCCGTTTAAAACATATTGTTTTTGCAACCACAATACCAAATGATATTGAAGTGCTGAAGGGAAGAATTATCCAGGCTGTGCAATCGATATCTCAGGAAGAAATCAGAAATTCTTTCACTTACTTGAGAAAGCAATAAGAAAAATGTATCGAGTGTGTGGGGGGGGGGGGGGGGTTTAATTATGAAATCGTTATCGTATTCTTTTCAAGTTAATAAAAATGTTCGTATTATTATTATTATTATTATAATTACTTCATTAAATAAAGACATTGATAACAAGTATCACCTAATCATTATTCAAGTAAAAACTTTTATTAAGACTGACTTTTTTTCGTATCTTTCAAAATAAAGTATGTTTACTCTTAAGCAAAATAACATTTTTACAGTTTTTACCCACCCTATATAAAAAAATTTAAGTTTCTTATGATGAATCGTATTTTCTAGACAAGCAAAAACGTTTATTAAGAGTGACTTTTTTCCGTATCTTTCAATTTTTAGTCCATTTGTCGTCTTGTAAACCCCATCCGTGGACATACTGTATAATGAATTATCGAATATTAAAGAACTCACGTCCTAATCAAGAAAGTGCTATTTCGTTAATAATATACCAATTTTAATAATTTTTATTTTAACTGACAGAAAACAGAGTGTAGAGTTTCAGAGTAGTTTATGCGTCGGTCCGTAGAGGTAACCAAAAAATTACAGTTTCAAATCATTAGATACATAAGCATAATTTGTACTTTTAAGAGTATGTAATTAAAGAATAGATAATTGCTTAGCACTCTGTATTATAAGATTTAGTTGTAGAAATCATTTTTATTTTTTATTTTGCAGAAGCTCAAAATCATTAAAACTCGCATTGATTCTCTGCGAAACACTTTTCCCACAATATAACGTAATTAGAAGAAATTGAAATTTTTTTCTTGCCAAGAGTGGTATGGAGATTCTGGCCAGTGCCTAACTCAAATATATCTCTAATTGGTTTATTTTGAAAAATAAATTAAATTCAATTTTTATGTAAGATATGTCAAATTTAAATTTTAGTAAATTTACATGCAACTAGATTTTATGCCCTACCCTGTACAATTAGACATATCAGGACGTTAACTGATCTGTTCTGAACTCTAGAATCTGTTTTCTATCAGTTAAAACAAATATTATTAAAATTGATTATAATTATAATAACAGCTTATCAATCAGGAGGTCTCCGATCAGACGAATGGCCCTCCATTCGATGGAATCCAGTAGCCGAAGAGTATGTTTGGATGCAGAGCTCCATACATGAGAGCAGTACTCTAGTAATCTGGGCTTTGTATAGTGTCAAAAGTTGTTGATGAATGAAATTCCTAACTGAATTCGTATAGGAGCTATGGAAACCTGACGCACTATTGCAGGAACCTGTATATATTGTATGCATGCTACTTTGTCACAGAATCAATTTCTTGCGTAGCTGTAGCTATATATTTCTAGACTATATCAATTTATTTATTAATCTATTAACCTATACATCTTACTAAGCTTAATCACAAACGTCTCTTACGCCATTCATCACTGGGTAAGACATTTTAAATCGTTAAATTTATTTCAAGAATGCTTAGTTCAGACTGCTAGAGATTTCCTAAAATTTTTCTGTAAAGGGTGGACTAATGATTAATGTTTTTTAAATTAACCAGAGCACTCTGGCAATTATTTCTCGAGACGAAACGTAAAATTTTTAATAAGAAAAGAGAAAAATCGTTAATTAATCACTTGTCAAAGACAACGCTTTCCTGAATCTATTCTTCAGACCGAAGACCGTTTAAAGTTGTTAAATTTTCACTTAAGACGAGGTAATTCAGAAGAGATAATTTTTTACTTTATTCTGGAACATTAGGCAGCCGATATATTTACTTAACTTTAAGTTTCAATAGAAGTCTTAGATAAATCTTGGGATTTTAAATTTTTCCCAAAAGTTTGGCAACCGAAAAGCTGTTTAACTTGTAGAAAAATCTATTTCTTCGAGCTTGAGCATTGAATAATGATATTTATTGTAAAAAGTATTCTAATACCACAATAAAAATATATGTAATTTAACATTGACACAGTTATACACAGTAATTATACCATATATAATGTATTAATGGTATAATTTATAATGTATTAATTATGCCATGTATTATTTACAAGTTCATAAACATACAGGGTACACCAAGGAAAGTGGCCTATTAGAAGTAGAACTAAATGAGATTTTATTTTGAAAATTTGACTGTAGCTATAAGAGATGGTTTTCTACGTTTCTAAAATATTTTGGATGGTGCCGGATCATACCGAAAGTGGTAGAAATTTCGAAATTTTAAATGCATTACCCTATATATTATATTTTTTTGTGAATCTAGGTAAAAATCTAGAACAGTTTTCTGTATAATCCCTATCTTTAAGTGTTTTTGAATTATAAATAATCTTGTGATTTTTTAACGCCGTATCGGGACCTGAAAAGAAAATCATACCTTCTTAGCGGGTGCAGCTAGAAAGCTTAAATTTTGACAATAGTTTCACAAGATCATCGAAATTTTATAATTTTGAACGGTATTTAATTAGTTTCATACAGGGCGTCTCCATAACAATATTTCTGAGAGAGATGAATTATTGCAAAAATCATCTTTTTTTTAAATGAGACACCCTGTATTTGATGTTTTACTAATGGAGGATCGAATTTAATGATACTAAGTGTTAATGGATTTTTTATTATTTTGTTTCTATGAATACATTCCACAGCCAACTGCCTAGAAATATATTTTTATAAGATAATTTTTAAATTTCGCTATAAGTCCGAAAATATTGAAGATGGGTATAGGAACACTAATATCAGTAGATAGAAAATTCGATTCTCCATTCGCAAAACATTCAAATACCCATTTAAAAAAAAGAAGATTTTTGAAATAATTCATCTCCCTTAGAGATATTGTTATGAAGACCCTGTATAAAACTATTTAAATACTGTTCAAAATTATAAAATTTCGATGGTCTTGTGACTATTGTCAAAATTTCAGATTCCTAGCTGTAACCGCTAAAAGATATGATTTTCTTTTCAGGTCCCGATACTACGTTAAAAAATCACAAGATTTTTTATAATTCAAAAACTACTTAAGATAGTTATATAATATTATACAGAGAACTGTTCTAGATTTTTACCTATATTCCGAAAAAAATATAATATATAGGGTAATGCATTTAATATTCCGAAGTTGATACGACTTTCGGTATGATCCACCATCCAAAATATTTTATAAACGTAGAAAACCATCTCTTATAGCTGCAGTCAAATTTTCAAAATAAAATCTCATTTAATTCTCGAGATACTTCTAATAGGCCACTTTACTTGGTGTACCCTGTATACTATGTAACTATATAGGATTTAACAAATTCGTCCACCATTGGGATTCCGGCAACGTTAAGAGATACAAAGTCGGTTAAATTGAGGAAAAATTGCGTAGTTATGGGCGCATTAATGTGCCGCAAAAAATCTAAAATAAATACAGGGGCTACCAAAAAATCCGTCCGTCAGGTCCGTATTTAAAAAAAAATTAAGTTGATGATGGTGATCAGAAGATTAAACATCGCATTAAAGATCTGATGATGCCACCTTGTGGAGAATAAAACGTACCAATGAGGAACTGAAATGTATTTTTGGATATCTCGTCGAACAAAGTCAGAAAAAAATATAAACAGGAAAGTAATATTTTAGATTTTCAAACATTTTGAAAGCCCTTGTATTTATTTTTGATTTCTTTGCGGCATATTATTGTGCCCATAATTACGCAACTTTGCCCCAATTTAACCGACTTCACTTGCCACCCCAAAATTATATATCAACTTAGATGTTCTTGTTCATCAGTACTTTAAGATCCCAGAATATTGTGTTTCTATTCGCATCCAAAACAAAATGGCGGCTTTTTAAAAAATTATATTTACTATTTTTTTCTTTGTTTCTTTTTTTATTTTAGTTTTGATTTTACAACTTGGCATAAAGCAGCCTAAACAGCTGATAATAACTACTTTATGCCAAGGTTGTAAAATCAAACTAAAATAACCGAAGAAAAAAATAATAAATATTATTTTTTGAAAAGCCGACATTTTGTTTTGGGTGCGAATAGGGATACAATATTCTGGGATCGTAGCTAAAGTACTCGACAGGACTTTTTACATGGTGTATCGCAAGACCCCACTTCCCATTCAATTTTAAATTTGAGCTCCATGAAATATGCAAGAAAGTGCTCTTTGATTCCTACTACACTATGCCAAGTTGTATTTATTTTTCTAAGACGATAAATTAAATAAAGAATAATAAAATAACAATAACTATGCAGATTTTAAAACGCTGAAATTTTGTTTTGGGTGCCCATCCGCCACTGTGACAGTTAGAACTGTTATTCTTGTGTCAAAAGGTAGTTTACCTTTACTCTATTGGTCACAGCCGAATTTTGTAAAAAAAATTAGTGGGTCAAAAGGTAGAAGGGGGGGGGGGGGGGGGGAGTGGGTGGAAGGAAGGTATTCATCAAAATATGTTATATTTAATGTAAAAAATAAATAAACAAACAAACCAGAACAAACTAAAATTTTGATATTTTAAAACTTTTTATTTTTTATGCGATTTTCATGATTTTGTTATCAGTTTGTAGATCCATTTATTGTGTTTTTCCTTAACTATTTTATAATGTAACATTTTTCGCTTAGACTATATTGTGCAGGAGTAAATCAAACTCCTTTTGTCTTAATTTTAAAACACCTTCTAGGAAAATTGAATTGTATAAATTTATGTACATACTGTTTCTTGTAATCTTTGATACATTCAAAACATTTCGTTTTTGATTCATTCTGTTATCTTATTTCTGTTGCGAGCTACAAAATTTTAAATAAAACGATGTTATTTTTAGAAAATTAATGTCAAGCTTATCCAGGGTTTGTTTAAGGTCGCCGGATGGTCGTGAATGGGTATACAGACGTAGCAATTAAAGATATGCTGACTGCATCATATCAGCACGAATCTCATATCATGGCGGTTCAGTTATGATTTAGGCGGGTATTTCTACCAAAGAATACACCAATCTGGTATTTATTGAAAGTTCCCACCGTTGCATTGAGGAAATCCTCCAAGAAGTTGTTGTTCCAGTTGCTCCTTTCATTTTGAACCAATTGACATTAATGCATGATAATGCTAGACCTCAAGTTGCACATGTAATGTGTAGTAAGAAAAGATACGTAACCTTATTCATTCGATGCCACGAAGGCTGCAAGCTGTCATTACTGTGAGAGGAGGAAATTCACGATATTAAAATTGTTTTTGTTAATTAACTTTATGATATATCTAGAGTGTGTTTTTCTTAATAAAAATAGGCTTCAAATCAGCGTTTCATTTAAAATTTTGCAGCTCACAGCCGAAATGAGATAATAGAACGAATCAAGAAACGAAACGTTTAGAATACATCAAAGATTACCAGAAACAGTATGTAAATAAAATTATAAATTATGATACAAAATCAACAGTTTGATTTACTCCTGTATAATATAGCCTAATCAAAAAATGTTACTTAATAATAATAATAATAAATAATAAATTATCTTTATTTAAGAGTAAATACAATTAAATAGTGTCGAATTCAAATACTGTAAATAAGTATATACATGTGTCTGTAAATAACAATCTCTATCCTACAAGATTATCCATAACCGAGACATCTGTAATATTCATCCACATTGTATGGTTCCATTTCCAACAGAAAATTGAAAAAAATTTTCTTTAGTTGTGTTAAGTTATCTATTTTTTTATATCGTTTGGCAGGTGATTGTAAAGTTTTAAGCATTGATAGTATGCACCCTTTTCTGTCATTGCTAATCTATGTCTTGGGTATGTATATTCTATACTTCTTGTTGGATATACTTGTTGTGCTTCACACTTAACAAAGAACGACCTATTCTAAAGAAGAAGAGTATGCATTCTTGAATAAAAATTGCAGACACAGTCAATATTCTATACTCCCTGAATTTTCCCCTACATGACTCTCGATAATTTAGATTCATTAAAATTCGAAGAGCTCGTTTCTGACAAATAAAAATTCTTCCTATATCTCAGCAATTCCCATAAATGATAAGTCCATACCTTATATGTGATTCAAAATTCGCATGGTAGAGCATTTTCTTGGTTTCTGCGGGAATATATCTACCTAGTATACGCATACTATAACATACCCTATTTAATTTATTCAGAATATAATCGACATGACAGTCCCAAGAAAGCGTATTGTCTAAAAACATACCCAAAAACTTAGTTTTACATTTTAATTCTACATTACAATTGTTTTTTATACATAAACTTTCAGGTTCTTCGAATCGTGATCTATTCGTTCTGAAAATAGTCAAACCTGTTTTAGAACTATTGATAATTAATCTGTTCTTGCAAAACCAGTCATCAGCCTCTGTCATAAACGCTTGAATAGCCTGTCTAAGGGTATCCAGCTCTTTATTACGTAACAGAACATTAGTATCATCGGCATAACTTGTAATTTGGCGTGAATCATTGACAGAGCCTAATTCGGTTATATTATCAACATATAAAATAAATAAAATTGGGCCAATGACGCTTCCCTGCGGTATACCCATCAAAACACTCTTTGGTTGTGAAAAAACTTTTTTGCTACCCTTACCTACTACTACTCTTTGTTGGCGTCCTGACAGGTACGATTCAATCCATTTAAGCGTTGCTCCTCTTATTCCATGAAAATTTAATTTTTTTAACAAGGATATCATGACTTAATGTATCATACGCCTTGGACAAATCAAGGAACAACCCCAATGGAATGTCGCCACTCTCCAGGGCAGTTAAGATATGCTCTACAAATTTAAATACTGCGGTTTGAGTAGACTTAGCTTGCAGGAATCCGTGTTGTGTTTCATTAAATAAGTTATTTTCTGACATAAAACTTAAAATTCGTTTACCTATGACATGTTTAAATACCTTGGAAAATGATGGGAGGAGACTGATCGGCCGATAATTTTCCATGTTGATATAATCACCTTTTTTAAGAATTGGAACTACCAAAGCATGTTTTAATTTTTCAGGGAATACGCCAAACTCAAGAGAACTATTAACGACATAAACGAGAGGATCTACTATTGCTGTTATGATAAACTTTATTAAGCTTGTTGAAATCTCATCATAACCAGAGCTGAATTTATTTTTTAATTTCTTAACGATCTATAATATCTCCTCTTTGTTTGTAAATTCTAACTCAATAGCTGTCTGGTTATATGCAATGTTTGAGCTAAAAGGTAGATTCTTTAATTGTGTTATTAAATTAGGGGCTATATTCACTAAAAAGTCATTAAAATTATTTGCTATTACTTCCTTATCACCTTCAATCTTCAAGTCTTTGACTGTACTATATCCTTTAATCTCATTTACAATAGTCCAGGCACACTTACTTTTGTTATCAAAGTTCTTTAACCTATCTACATAGTTTTTTCTTTTATATTTTTTTAATAGGTTGTCTTATATCTACTATTTACATTTTTCATCATATACAGGATATCCATATGATTTTTACACTCATTAATCTCTTGATTATTGGATATATACTTAGCTTTACTAAAATTTCTAGCCACTACCCTTGCAACTGGAAAACACTCATCAAACTTGTCCAGGAAGAGTGTCATGAAAGTAGACCACTGCTCATCTACTGAGTGTCTATCAATTGCATAAAGTTGTTGCCAGTTTATTTCTTTGAGAGCATTTTTAAATTCTTCATAAAATAATTCAGGAAAATACAATAAATGGATCTACAAACTGATAACAAAATCATGAAAATCGAATAAAAAATAAATAAGTTGTAAAATATCAAACTTGACCAAAATTTCATGGTGGCGGAATTTTGTGCCGGCGTGTGTATTATTGTGCAAATTTTCCAGTAGATAAAAAATATATAATTATTTTTCTTTTGTTTTAGGTAAGTGAAAGCAGTAATAAAATCTTCCAATATGTAAGTAGTATTAAAATAAGATAGTTTGTGTTTTGTTATTCTGTTTACCGGATGTGAGTAATGAGTAATAACCAGTAATGGGTCCGAAATTGGAATATAAAACTTATTCTTACACTTAGTTATCATCTGAAACCCACAACCATCAAGTTACAACGGGGTTAATTTTAAAACTCTTTAGTGAATACAACTACAACTTTTTAAAATTATTAAAACTTTTCCGCTGTTATATTTATAGACTGTAAATAACGACTAGAAAATTCACTCAGCATAAAACTCTCAGGTTGCGACGAGATCAAATAAAGTTTTAAAATCAAGCACTTGAGAGAATACTTCAAGCATGTTTCGACGATAACAAATATATTTTATTTTTGTTCCGTCTTGTAGTTTTATTTACCACGAGAAAAGTAGAATATGCGATTTATGACAGAATTTTAACAGAAACATACGGAAATGAGTTTATTTTATCGCGGTGTCCGTCACAGAGTTCAAGCTTTTTTACCGTTTATCCCTAAAAGCTAAAATTTGACGTCCTAATGGACGAACAAATTTCTAAAGAAATTACGTTTTGGGCATTGCTGTATAGCTACATTTAGATTCAATTTTAATCGTTTTATGATACCGGAACAAAATGGACATATGAGGCTAATTCCATTATGATGGATTTATAGAGAATCTGAACTGGAACGCCAAAAATTTATAGGGAAAAAGATACGGAAATATGGAATAATTATAATGTGATCATCATGCTACGGGAAAAACACTATAATAAATTTTATTGTAAAAATTACCAGTTTAAATGAATTGTTGTAAAATGATTTTTCCACAAGAAGAAAGGGCTTAAATCAGATGCAACGGATCCCTGGAATTTCAATCTTCTTAACAGATGACAGCGAATATAACATCGTTCGAAGAAGTCGAGCGAATCAACGCGAGGTTACCACTTGGATGGGTAAACGCTTGGGAATCCAACCTGTAATTTTTACAAAAGATTTAAATTAATTTTACAAAAGATTTTAATAAATTTTACAAAATAATTTAGTAAATTAAAAAAAATATATCAGTAAATTTTACAAAAGATCTTAGTAAATTTTAGAAAAGATTTTAGTCAATTTTACAAAAGATTTTATTAAATTTTATAAAATAGCTTTGGAAATTTTCAAAAGATTTTAGTAAATTTTACAAAAGATTTTAGTAAATTTGACAAAAGATTTTAGACAAAAACTTTTCATGTACAGGGTGTCCAATTTTCGACATCTTTATATTAGTTTAGTTTAATTGTGGTGAAATCAATATTTAAAAATTTTCGCTCGCTTAAGAGTTACGGGGGAAAATCAGGAATTGACAATTTGAAAATTACCCTATATTTTCTTAGTTCTATCTCTTTTGAGATATAGAAAAATGTTTTATACAGAAGTTTCTTTATATTGATTGTTGAATAATCTGCCGTTTTCATAATAAGTATACGGGGTCAGGTAAAAAAGTTATCGAACCTAAACTCATTTTTTTTAAATGGAACACCCTGTATATTTTAATCTAAAAAGATATTATTTTAAATTATCTTTTCAAATATATAACACACCATGGATGATATTGGTTTCCTAGGCGAATTATTAATTTTATTACTTTGAAACGAAATAAAAGATTCAGATTAAGGTAAAAAATAACGGGAATCATAGCAAATGTTCGGAATATGTCCTTAAATGGTTACCGTCTTTCCGGATAGGGAACAAAATATATATTTTGCGCCATTTCTTCGTTTTTTCCACTTTGAATATAAACTGATATCATGTCAAATTTTTCAAAATGTTGATAGGTCACTTTCGCAAATAAAAATTGACGTTAAATGTTAATAGTCAATATAGTTGTTTCTAGGATATTAGCTTTTTTCCATGGTCTGCTGTGGTTTAACGTAATAAAGTTTAAATAAATCGCCTAGGAAACCAATACCATCAATGGTGTGTTATATATTTGAGGAGAATTTAAAATAGTAACTTTTTAGAATAAAATATCAGGGCTGTTATATTTAAAAAAATTATAACTTTTTACCTGACCTCGTATACTTGTTCTGAAAACGGCAGATTATTCAACAATCAATATAAGAAACTTCTGTATAAAACATTTTTCTATATCTCTTTTAACTAAGAAAATATAGAGTAATTTTGAAATTTTCAATTTTTTGATTTTCTCCCCCGTATCTCTTAAGCGAGCGAAAATTTTCAAATTTTGATTTTACCATTATAAGTTTCACCCGAAAAAGCACATGATACCTACATTCATTTTTGATAGCACTGACAATTACGGAGATACAATATAAAAGTGTCGAAAATGGGACACCCTGTACAAGGTTTACTAAATATTGTTGTAATTATTACTAAAAAAATATACGTTAAAATTTTGCTATAAATTTCTATATTAATTTCTTGATAAAAGTTATTGCAGTCACATATAGAGCCGTAAATTGTGGTTAGTTTTATTGTTTTTTATAGTAAATTTAACTAAGTTTTTCTTTCCGTGTATGATTAAAATGTAATTAAAGGTTTTTCATTCAAGATTTACTAGTCAACGTCAAACACATATGTTTGATATTCAATAAAATACAATTTCATAAAACATGGGACACTAACAAGTAAATATTAATAAAAATCAATTGCTTGTAATCAATCATAAGAACCAATAAACCAAATTGTATTTTTTATCCAAACTCAGTCTGGTGACCTCAAAAATTGCTGACCATGGGCTTCACATCTACCAAATAGTTATTTCGGTTTACTATTTATATATAGTTGTGTGTTTGTATATTTGTACATAGGGTGGTCTGTAATGAGAGCCATAGAGTAACTGCAGATCTACACATGAAAACAATAGGCTTGAGCTAAACATTCCTTAGTAAAGTGTTAGTGAGTTACAGGTTTGTTCGGGTTTGTTGTTAAAGTATAATTTATAATTTGTTTTTTCATATAGACATGGAACGTAAACGCTTTGATATATATATAAAGTTGGGATGCAAGTTATGAATAAAAATCGACAATTAAATGAATTTTTGGAAAATTGAATGTTATATGTAAATACATATATTCAACCATATTTAGTTTGCCTATTCGTAATTAATTTAACTGCGAACTTGTAAAATATTAGCAATCGTTACTACTAAGATTCTCGTTAGTGTTAATCATATTATTTGAACTTCATTAGTAATGTTGTATTTAATAATGATTGATAATATAACAATACAGCCTGTTCAAAATGATGTCAGCACTACTGCTAATTTTCTTATTATAAGAGCAATGAATTCGATTAAATTGTAAAGTAGTGCAGTTTTTTATGCTAATTATTATGATGATGTCAAAAAACAATTGAACGGCAGAATTACGTGATATTAACAAAAATGTATATATTTAAAATGGAATGTCCCATTTAACCATTTGATAGAGAGTAAAGTTGTGAACACAATTTATCCTTTATCGCTAAAATTAATAATAACGGAAATATTTTGATTTAATGAAATTATCCATTTCATATATTCTTTCTTCTTCTTCTTACGACGCCCTCTCCTTACGAAGGTTGGCGATCCACACGGCTAACATTGTTCTAGACACCGCAACTCTAAAGATTTCAATTGAATAGCACTCAAACCATCTTCGAAGAGTTTTGACTTCTTCCTACAGATCTTTTTCCTTTAATCTTTCCCTCAGTTATCATTCTCAGGAGTTCGTAGCTATCGCCATTATATGGCCTATATATCCAGTTTTTCTTTCTTTAATGGTAGTCAATAATTCCTTCGGCTTTTTCATTCGTCTTAGTACTTCTTCGTTTGTAATTCGCTAAGTCCATGAAATACGCAGCATACGGCGGTATAAACACATCTCGAAAGCTTCAATTCTCCTTTCAGTCGTTGGGTCCAGAGTCCGACATTCGCATCTGTATAGCAGTACGCTAAAGATATAGCAATTGATCATCCGGACTTTAAGTTCCAAGCTCAGATCAAGACAAGGTGAAAAGGTTTTTCTTATTAGTGAAATTCTTTCTAGCTTGTTCTATTCTAGACCTTATCTCGCGTTTCGGATTACATAGCGCGTTGATGATGGTGCCCAGATACTTAAAGAAGGACACTTATTGGATATGTTTACTTTTAACTGAGATCGTTGCCGTTATCGGAGCCTTGGAGAAAACGAGCAGTTTGGTCTTAGGAATGTTTATATCTAGTGCAAAACGTTCACTGTGTTATATATGGTTTATCATTTCTTGCAGATCAGATATATTGTCAGCCAGGACTACGGTGTCGTCTGCATATCTAACATTAGTGATTGAGGTTTCGTTTATTTTGATGCCACCCGTATCTTCCGGTAATACTTCCCTGAAAATAGCTTCTGAGTAAATATTAAATAGAAGCGGAGACAATATACAGCCCTGCCGAACCCCTCTCCGAATCGAGACAGCATCCGATGTTCCTCGTTCTACTCTCACTTCTGCGATCTGATTCCAGTATAACTCCACAATGATTCAGATGTCTCTTTTATCAATCCCAGTTTTTGAGAGTATCTCAATCATTTTCTGATGCTTGACACAGTCGAATGCCTATCGATAGTCTATAAAGCAAACGTATACGTCTACGTTCATATCTCTACATCTCTGTGTCAGTACATTTAAGGAAACGAGTGCCTCTCTGGTGCCGAGTCCATTTCGAAATCCTAACTGCGTATCACTTATTTGTTCTTCACATTTCTTATATATGCGTGTATGGATTATTCTTAGGAACACTTTGAGAACATGAGACATCAGACTAATCATGCGGTAGTCATCGCATTGTGAGGCATTCGCCTTTTTCGGTATTGAGACAAATGTTTACTTGAGCCAGTCGGATGGAAATTTTCCAGCCCTGTATATGGTATTAAATAGGTTTACCAGGCGCTGCAGCCCCTCACTTTCTTGATGGGCAATAATTTTAAGCACTTCTGTATGTACTTTATCTGATCCTGTAGCTTTTCTGATTTCTTAGCCTTTATTAAGTGGATGACTTCTCTTTTTGTAATGGCGGGGCCATCTTCCCTGTTATCCTCCATTTCCATGGGAGTTTCAGTTTCACCTTCCTGTGTATATTGAAGGAATCATGTTGTTGTTGAAGTACTTCTATTTCTCGACACTTAATTAGATTAATAATAGATTATTGTAGTTCATTAACATTATTGTATTGTTTTTCATCATATGCCTTATTTTTTAAAAATCTCCAAAAATAAAAGTCTAGAAGAGTAATGTCTGGTGAACGCGGAGGCTATAAAATTGGCAGCGTGTTTCTGTCAGTAGGGTTCACAGCCGCCAGCGATACGAAATGGATAATTATATCAAATCAAAATATTTCCGTTATTATTCCGTTACTAGTAAAGAATACATTTTGTTTAGAGTTTCACTCTCTATCGAACGATTATAGCAGATATAGGGATCCATTAAAAAAATACATTTTTGTTAATATCACATGAATCTGACGTTCAATTGTTTTTTTTACATCACAATAATAATCATTGTAAGGAACTACACAACTTTGCTAATTTAATCGAATTCGTAGCTTTTATAATAAGAAAGTTAGCAATACTGCCGACTTCATTGTGAATAAGCCGTATATAATAAAACCGTTATACTTATGCAAATTTAGTTCCAAACATAATTGTATTCAAAATTTTATTTTGCCACTTTGAATTTATTTTCAAACCAAATAAGCATCAATAAAATAATATTGTGAAACAAGCGTTTTCTAATATGTCGTATTGAATTTGACATATTTCCTTGTAAATGAAAAATGTTAAACAAAATTCGTATGAACTTCACAGTAACTGACATGTTTTATACATTATTTCTTTCTCGGGAAATGTAATGGAAAACATTGTTCATGTTGATAGTTCGGATATAACGAATTAAACAGAAGCTATGGGATATTTTCCAATTGCTAATAATTACTAACATGCGAAGGCACACAAGGGAATAAATAAAAAAAATAATTTAAAAATAAATTTAAACTTTACACTTACAAACAAGTAAGGAAGTTCCATTTACTCCTTAATCGTTGCTCGTTGAGCCATTAGATGAAGTAATGGAGAGATTGGGTTTTTGTCTACAATGTGTCATACGCTTCATATTGAAGATCTTGTACAAATATATCCTATGTGTTCGACCTGTAAATTATATGTTCCAAATGAAATATTAAGTTTGCTAAAATTATTTACTACCAGAATACATGTGTGTATTGAACCCATTTTCTTTTTATAATCAAACACAAGCACTATAGGAAATCCTTTAAGGCACTCGGGAAGTGGTGCGCAAAAAGCGATTCACGATGGTTTTGAATCGTTGCAGGGAAAGAATTTTTAAATACTGAAGTTCGAGTAGTACTAAGGCTTAACCACATATGGATAGGGGGCAGTGGTTCATCGTGTATTTCTACTATTCACCACTTTGGGCGGAATTACGAGGACAAGGTCAGCCGAGCATTTTCCATGGATATATCTGTAAAAGAGAGTCAAACCACCAATCTGTCTCCAGGCTGGCGAGGGTCTTTGTCAGCTCGTGGTCTCCGATCAGACGAATGGCTCTCCTTTCGATGGAATCCAGTATCCAGTAGCCGAAGAGTATGTTTGGGTGCAAAGCTCCAGACATGAGAGCTAGTGATGGTCGAATCTGGGCTTTGTATGATATCAAAATTGTTGAGGTGTGAGGAAGATGAGACAAGTGTGCTATTATCAGCAAAGCTACGAGTATATATCGGATTTTTAGTTTTCACTAGAAGGTCGTTAATGTAGAAGTAGAAGAGGGTGAGAGACAATATGGACCCTTGAGGAATACCGGCATTAACAGTGAATATGTCTGAGAGAAATCCGTCAGTGGTAACTTGCAGAGAGCGGTATATTCACTATACTACTGCATCTCACCCAATTTTGATATTATGCACACTTTATCCGTACCCTCATGCGCGTTTCATGAAAATGTTTTTGAATATACAGGGTGTCCCAAAAAGGTGTGACGTCATGGTGGTATATTATTTACAACAATATTGTAAACATATACTTTATTGCTTATTTGGATATCTCTTACGGTTGCTTACATACATCAGAGGAAGAAAATAAAAACTAGAAAAAATCAGTTTTGCACAAATTAATTTAAAAACGAATAAAATATAGAAATAGTGAATTGTTAATAAAATTATACAAGATAATTATTAAATAAGGTCTAACAATCTCGTTGACCAAGTTTGATTGAGGCAGATTGTACAGGTTGTCCAAAATGATTGTCAAATTTTGCAGTAATTGCAGTTCATGTAGGTATAATTTTATGTTATTCGATGCGGGATTAAATCGCTGCTCAAATTAGTTTCCTGCAAATAATTCTTAATGTTTTAGGAATTGCGATAAGGTTTAACTATAAAAATGTTTGATTTTTAATTCCGCATCTAATGATATAAAAATATACATGGGCCTCCAACCGAAAATAAATAAAATAAAGTTCATTAAAAATCGAAAAGTTAGACGATGAATCTTGGACATCCTGTACAAGTCGTATCGATCAAACTTGGTTGGCAAGCTTCTTAGACCTTAATTATTAAGTATTTTTGTATAATTTTATTAACGGGGCACTATTTTTATTTTTATTAATTTTTACAGTTTTGCTTTTTTTGCTGATATCAAAGAACCGATTGCAATAAAATTATAGAAGTATATATAAAACTATAAGAGACGTCCAAATAAGCAACAAAATATATGACATGTAATCTAAAAAATATACTATCATAACATCACACTTTTTTGGAACTCCTTGTATATTCAAAAATATTTTCCTGAAACGCGCAATATGGTCGCCCTAGGCCGTAAAGTCTGCAAAATATCAAAATTCTAAATTAATTAATATCCGAAATATGAAAGGTGAGATGCTGGACCCTAGATATTTTATATGGTTTAAACTTACTAATTATATGAATTAGATAGTAAATCCCATGGCAGAGGATTTAGCCCGAAAAGAAATTTCCATTACTGACCAACAAAAATACAGAGCTGCTGCAGGTTTCTTATTTTTACAACCACTTTTCGTGAAAGTGGCATTTTTAGCTTGCTTTTAAAGGAAACTATTTTCCTAGAAAGTCGAGTGAATTAAGGAGTTTACTGCATTACCTACGAGAGTAGTCAGGAAAACAATGCGATTTGTCTTAGCTTTACGTCTTAACAACACGATAATTGAAATGACAAAGGAAAATGAAATGAGATGGTTGTTTTCACGTAGAAGCCTTTTTTTTCTAGGACTAGATAGGATCTTTGAATTGCCTTATTATATTAAAATCTGCATATTCTACACTGAGAGATTGTTACTATTATTATAAAAATTTTAACTGCGGTACCAAAAAAGATACACACATAGGTAATAATCAAAAAAATAGCGGTGACATTAAATTGATATTACTGGGTATATCCTTGCTGTAATAGTAAAGTCGCTTTATAAATATTAACGTGCAGTTACAGCAAAGGAAAGTTCTTATGCTTACAAAGCCCCTGACCACCGATTGCAAAGATACTTTGCTGGGACTATAAAGATATTTTCTTATACCCAGAGAAAAGACAGGTTATGTTTGGTAACTTTTTTAAGTGTTTTATTCAAAATATGTTCTACAATATACTATAGGGTGTTGAAAAAAGGTCGGTACCCCGGAATAACTCCGGTGCATCGCATTGCAGCGGAAAATGTCTGGGGAAAAAGTTGTTTGGTTTTGAAGGAGGAATAGTTTGCAACTTAAACCATCCCCCCCCCCCCCTCAACCCCGGGCGCGGGTGGGGTAAGTTAAGATTTTCAAATGGAACCCCATATCGTGTTCTCCGACCAAAAATAAACAACTTGATTCTCGCACGGTTCTGATTTTGTCTTTCTCATGGTGATTATTGGTGAATTATGGGTTCGAATAAAAAAAATTTTCGGAGAGAAGATGTTTATTTTTGATCGGAGAACACGATACGCCAATAAAAAATATGGGATTCCATTTGAAAATCTCAACTTACCCCCACCCGCGCCCGGGGATTGAGGGGGTGGGAGGTGGTTTAAATTGCATACTATTCCTCCTTCAAAACCAAACAACTTTTTCCCCAGACATTTTCCGCTGCAATGCGATGCACCGAAGTTATTCCGGGGGCCGAACTTTTTTCCATACCGTGTATACAAAATTTAGCACAATATACCGTTTCTCTGTTTAGGGTTATTTATATATTTACATTTAAATATTCAAAAATAAATTTATTACAAATTATGCACTAAAAACGACAATTATATGAATAAAGTTTAAATTAAGTGGTAATACAATCAATATAAATCATAGGTTGGTTATAGTTCAAACCGAGCTTAAATTATTATAGCAAAAAACTAATATAAAATTTCTTAAAAGTTTTTGTTTTGTTTCTCGAAATATCGCACAATACTCAATTCAAACGATATATAAACCGGTAAAACAGGCTTATTTTTGATATGTAAAACTGAAGAGGAAAACAATTAAAGTCATTTAGTAAACTGCCGCTATGGCATTGAAATTCGTTTCCGCTACTCCGACGCTATCGATCTTGTTTTGTGTGGACGTCAGTGATGACGGGTAACTCCGAAAGTGGCCGAGAGAAGCGACGAAAGTCGTTTATCAACCATAAACACGTACCATGCCAGTAAAAATTTTTATAAATAAATAATAAAGTTTTTTTTGCAATGACAGTAAAGTGCATATATGAAGATCAATGACAGAAAATAATATTTTTAAAGAGTTATTTAATTGTCACTATAAAGTTCAAAATTGTTTGAAAAATACTTCTTAAAAGATTAAAACTAATTATTGAAGACAGAAACATAATCCCTGACCATCAATTTGGCTTCAGAGAGAGGCACTCAATTATAGATCAGGTCCACAGGATTACAGACATAATTGAAAAGTCGTTGGAAGAAAGAAAAGTTTGCTCTACTGTCTTCCTTGATGTAGCTCAAGCTTTTGATAAGGTATGGCACGAGGGACTGCATTTTAAATTATGTAAGCTCTTGCCTAACCAGTTTGCAAAATTACTGAAGTCCTATATTTCTGATCGAGCCTTTAGAATTAAACAGGAAGACGCTTACTCTGAACTTAAGGAAATTAAACCACAAGGTAGTGTATTAGGGCCAGTCCTTTATTTACTATACACCAGCGATATTTCTGAACTACAGCATGAAACGATAGCCACCTTTGCTGATGACACTGCTATAATGACCGTAGGCAAAAATCACGAAGAAGCGGCATTGAAACTGCAAACATCACTTAACAAAATTAACAACTGGACTAAGCAATGGCGAATCAAATTAAATGGGACTAAATCGGCCCATGTGAATTTCACTAACAAAAGAGACCAATATATTCCTGTTAGCATAAACAATATTCAAGTACCATATGCTGATACAGCAAAATATTTGGGTATAACACTAGACGCTAAGCTACGCTGGAGAGCTCATATCAAAAAGAAAAAAGAAGAATTTGATATCAAATTCAAGAAAATGTATTGGCTGCTTAGACGAAATTCTACTCTGTCAATATATAACAAGGTACTTCTTTACAAACAAATTCTCAAGCCAGTATGGACATATGGCATCCAGCTGTGGGGTTGTGCCAGTAAAAGCAATTTAGCAGTAATCCAGCGATTCCAAAACAAAGTACTAAGGAGCATAGTCAATGCCCCTTGGTACTGCAGAAATAGTGACCTCCATAGAGACATGGAAATGGATACCGTTAGCCAGGCAGGTTTGAAAAATATTGCTCATTGATCTAAGTTGTGATCAGATTGTAATTTCAGTAAATGCCAATGGAGGTGTTTCCAAAAAAAACTATAAAGTAAATACTTCTAAAATACCAAAGTTTCTTCTAACAAGAATAAAGAATAGGAAAATTGTTTCCGCTGTCACAAGAAATCAATTTTACTGTTACAGATAAAAAATATTCGATTCTAGCTAAAATAATTCTAGTAAAAAATTTTTAGCTAGAGCTTTTCTCAGTGTAAGATAAAAACGAATTGCAGAAAAATAAACATTAATCATCAATCATCAACGATTTCAATAAAGATGACAAAAAAATCCGTTTTTGCAAAAAAATTACTCACATAATATTAAATCATTCAAAGTCACATAAAAGCAAATTATTTCACAACAGAACAGAGAAACGATACCATTACAGATAAAAAATATTCGATTCCAGCTAAAATAATTCTGGTAAAAATTTTTTAGCTAGAGCTTTTCTCAGTGTAAGATAAAAACGAATTGCAGAAAAATAAACATTAATCATCAATCATCAACGATTTCAATAAAGATGACAAAAAAAATCCGTTTTTGCAAAAAAATTACTCACATAATATTAAATCATTCAAAGTCACATAAAAGCAAATTATTTCACAACAGAACAGAGAAACGATACCATTACAGATAAAAAATATTCGATTCCAGCTAAAATAATTCTGGTAAAAATTTTTTAGCTAGAGCTTTTCTCAGTGTAAGATAAAAACGAATTGCAGAAAAATAAACCTTAATCATCAATCATCAACGATTTCAATAAAGATGAAAAAAAAAATCCGTTCTTGCAAAAAAATTACTCACGTAATATTAAATCATTCAAAGTCACATAAAAGCAAATTATTTCACAACAGAACAGAGAAACGATACCGGCTATTTGGTGCCGTTTCTCGCATTTAGATCAGGAAGAGACCGGGGGAGAGTTCCATTGCTCTGCGTTATGTTAGCGAGCCGACAGAAGGTCAAGGCACGTGTAGTGCAACAACACTGCAAACCCTTGATCTAGATTAACCTACATGTTCAATTGTTAAGTAACAACAGATTAATAATTTTCTTGGTTTATACCTAATTTTATAGACTATATTGACTTTAAAAAAGTATATGAGCGATAAAATTAGGTTTCTGGGTATTTCCTCCACGAGCATTGACAACTTCTTGACACCTTTATTGTGTCATGCTTAAAATTTGATTTGCTATAAAATCATGGCCAATATTCTGTCTTCTTCGATCCAGCGCTAGTTTCAATTTTAAAAGATTATGGGCGGATTCTAGCAATATCTGCTTGAGAAAGACCATATTCACACCGATTCGCATTCATAATTGCTATGTATGGTAAACTTTAATAGTTTTTAATGTAAAATAGACATGCATCATTTAATGACCGGATCCATGGTTACCTACTTAATTTTATTGATGAACTTTTCGACTTTTTAATGCTAAATAAATGAAGAAATTGAATAGATAATTGCGTAGCACTTGCGTATTATAGATTTTATTTGTTGAAATGATTTTTATTTTTAAATTAGCATAAGCCGAATGGGATCAAATGTCGCATTGATTGTTTACGAAAGGTTTTTTCGATAATATAACGCGTTTAGAAAAAACTGTATTTTTTTTGTTATCTCGAGTGACATGGCGATTCTTTTGGGTCTGTGTCTAACCCAGATAACCAGTCTTATAAGATTAATTTTAACCCATTCAATTCAAAGCAATTTAAAATAAATTAACTTCATTTGATTTACAACTTTGATTTAGGAAGGCTAGAAAGTTGTTTTTTTTTTTAAGAAAATATTGTCAATTTTATTCCGTATAGACATCAGTATACAGTACCTACTGTACAAGTGTTTTCATAGTACACTTGAAAGAAATAGTATTTTATATACAGGGTGTTCGCTACTTACGTAAAAATATTAGGATTTAATTATATCTATATCCGAAAGTTGATATTAACTGAGATACAGGGTGTTAAAGTTAAAACTTCATTTTTTGTTGTTCTCTAATATCTTTGAGAGAGACTAACATTTTTTTACAAAATTTGGCAATTATAGTTTTTTTAGGACGAGAAATTAATTTTTTTGCGAAATTTTAACAATGTAGGGGCGCTGCTCCGGCATTTTTCGCACATTTATTAGGTCATAATTTTATTGTGCCTCAGTGTATTTAAGTTTTTAATAAAAATAATACTTGCTCATATTTATTACGTAAAAAAGGTATACTAAGTTATAATAAATTTTTTTGACGCTAGAAATATCGTGTCGAAAGAAAACAACAGCAATGAAAACAAACGTAATCTAAGTGATTAATAATTTGTGTTATTTCATTTTAAAATCAATAAGAGATTTAATAATAAAACCAGATCTGTTTTTTGACAAAAACTTCAATACACTTAAGAGTCCTTTTACTTTTACATTTCTGGGTTTGTAAACAAATTGTGTCTCGCCATTGTTACTGAACTTACGATAAACTCAAAAAAGAAACATTATCTTATAAAGCTATCTTACAACAATAAACAAACAAATAACAACATGGAAGTTTCATAGCAACTACATCTCTAAATTTTATTTGTTTTCTCATAGGTTATTTAAGAAAATAATGTTGTTTGCAAATTAATAATAATGGTGCATGGTGCACTAAACAATTAAAATGCAAATATCTCCGACAAGGTAACTCTGGGTGACCTGAACTTAGTATATTTTTTTTACATAATGAATATGTATTATTATTTTAAAACTTAAATACACTGAGGAACAAAAAAGTTATGACCTAATAAATGTGCGAAAAATGCCGCAGACAGCAAATCAATTTCTCGTCCTAAAAAAACCATAATTGCCAAATTTTGTAAAAAACGTCGGTTTCTATCAAAGTTATTAGAGAAAAACCAATATGAAGTTATAACTTTAACACCCTGTATCTCAGTTAATATCGACTTTCGGATACAGGTACGTATAATTAAATCCTAATATTTTTACGTAAGGAGTCGGTGGTTTTTCATTTACATGCATCTTGAATTTATGCTACCCCGTAAAATTAGACGTATCAGGAAGGAAATGCTCTGCTCTATACTCTAGAATCTATTTTCTATCAGTTAACAAAATATATTAAAACTGGTTAATTATTAACGAAATAACTGCTAATTAATTAGAAAGTGAAATTTTTAATATTCAATATTAATTGGCGTAGTGTATATGGCATGTAATCTAAAATATATCATAAAGACGTAACATTTTTTGAGACTCCCTGCATGTATGTTATATATATTCAAAAATATTTACCTGGAACGGGCCCTAGGATGTGGGTAAAGGCTGCAAAATATCAGAATGCTAACTTAATTAATAGCCGAGTTTTAGAAGACGGGAGCTGAGATGCAGGAACTCGTATATAGAAATTTGCTTACGAAACAACATGGGTTACCTAAGAAGTAATACATTTGAGGTTTGCTAGTCGTAAAGTAAATATTAGTTTCGGTGTGGCTGTGTGTACACTTCTCAAGATAGAATAATGAAATAACTTTGTCTTTAAGTGGAGAATGTAAAATATATTAGCAGAGCGCTTTTAACCTTTCGATTATAATCAGCGCCTCATTGTCAGGAATTCAGGAATTCTGCGTCCTTAAAGAACCACATACATGTCGACAAGTTCATCATCCCGCATGCGGGCAAAAGAAATTTGGGGTTAACACTGTTGTCACATATCGTCGTTGAAGTACTAATACCTCGTTACCCACAAAAAATCGTTATTTTTTTATGATCAAACACAAGCACTATAGGAAAAATCCTGGGAGTGGTGCGTGTGCGCAAAAAGCGATTCACGTTGGTTTTGAATCGTTGGAGGTTATATTCGTTGGGAAAAACGACCTCGGGAAGGTCGTTCCACAAGGATGAAGTCCTCCAGAGAGAATTCGTAATCAATGAAGTTCGAGGAGTATTAAGCTTAACCACATATAGATGGGCGGCAGTGGTTCGTCGTGTATTTCTGCTATTCGTCGCTCTGGGCGGAATTAAGAGGGCAATGTCAGCCGAGCACCTTCCATGAAAATATCTGTAAAAGAGAGTCAAATCCCCAACCTGTCTTCGGTGTTCTAGGCTGTCAAGGTTCTTCGTCAGCTCGTGGTCTCCGATCAGACGAATATCCCTCCGTTCGATGGAATCTAGTAGCCGCAGAGTATGTTTGGGTGCAGAGCTCCAGACATGAGAGCAGTACTCTAGTGATGATCAAATTGCGTTTTTGGTGGCATTGGGTAGTGTAAGACAAATTCTACAACTTCGCTAATATATTTTATACCACAAAAGATCACTTTACTGAATATTTAAGATTTCTAATGCCTTGTATTGTAAATGTCCATATTGTTTTAACTCAACATCAATTTTCATTTTTGGGCTTACGAGGTATTAGTACTTCACCGACGATATATTAATTTAATAATCTCTTACCGAGAAAACAGTAAAATTAAATTTACGCATTTAAAATAAATTGTAAAAGGTATATAAGAAACTAATATTCTATTATACAGGGTGTTATGGAAATGATGTATTATATTTAAACAGGCAATTCCTGAGATGAAAACAAATTGAAGAAAAATATCCAAAAATGGCGCTTTAATTTAATAAGCCCTGTACATGACCTTATTTCAAGCCAAAAATTACCACGTGGTGCCCCTGCCAGGATGGTAAACAAAAGAACATATAGCGAGAAACGTGAGTGAATCTTGAACAGTGTTATCATATCTTCAGGGTAAACTCTTTAGAAAATCAACAAGTTGTTTATTTTTCAGGGTACATTATTATATACTTTTACGTTCAGTTCAGTTCACTGGGAAACAATTTCTGATTTATAAACTTGAACTGACTCGAACAAACCACCGCGGAGTTTATAATCACTTGTTCAATTCGAACGATACCCATCGGATCTGGACAATTAAAATGCCACTTTACCCTTTGGAAGAAAAAAAATACAATTTTATTTACCTTTTCGGCCTTATTTAAAACCAACTTAATTTATAAAAAAACACCAGGTAACGGAACAAAAACCGTCACAAAACACCAAAACAAAGTCACATAAATTCACATCGCGCATCTCGTGAACACATCTAAGTACCATTCAATCTGAATTAGTATTTTAAAGTGCTATCGTGTAGACAAAAATACGCCCTTATTGTAAAAGATTTTATCAGCTGGTAGTCTATGAAATAATATAATTCTTTCATACAATGGTATTCGACATCTAAAAATGTTGAAACTAACGATTGAACCTGTTCCTATCTTCCCGTGTCTGTTGTCTATCTAAAAATACAGCGTTGCCACTTTCGATGTTTTATAATATATATTATATTCATAAACTGCATAATTTCCTTCAATAATATTTTCCTGTATAATTATAGTATCGGAAATGGCAACCGCGCTGGCTCTAGAAGCGGAGAGTTCTCGGAAAGAAAGTCCAAGGTGGACTAGACAATTTATTTCAAAGGGTAGTTCCTGTCAATTGTTAATATAATTGTTTCATTATATCTTTAGTAAAGGGTTAATGGCCCTTAGAAATTAGCGTTTTTATTATTTCTATTGCGCAATGATTAAGTGCTCTTGTTCTATGTGTGCGATAGTGTTATTTTAAAGTGTAATTAGGCGTTAGTGTTTAGTGCTTTCGTGTAATCTGATAATAGGTGCATATCTTCAAAAAAAATAATTTGAAACTCGTGGGTGTGTGTTTCTTTAAGTGATTTAGTGCAATTTGTTCTATTTTTTTTTGTTGTTGTGTTGTGTTTTTCTTTCTATATGCCGGTTATGTTAAGAGATTGGAAATAAGAGGCCGAATGGGGTTTAGTGATAAGCTTATTATGCACTCCCATGCTATCATCAGGACACGTGATGAGCATAAAGTTTTTCCCATAGAAAAAATAACTGAAGGTGTCTCTGTGCCCTGGATTTCTTAATTGCGTTCTGGATTTACTTTCTAAGTAAGCCAAATATTTATTTTTATAAGAAAATAAAGTTTTACACTTTTAAACAGTTTGGCAACATTGTGCCTGAACATCTGTTGGTTACCCAGCTGGGCAATGTAATATGTTCATATATGAATGTGCCGAGGAGTTGTGTGTGGATTAAACGTTCGATTTAAAAAAAAATGTAGCGCTTCTCTAGGACACCCCAGGAGTCACCCATTTAAATATAATACGTCATTTTCATAACACCCTGTAGTTTCAATATTATTAAAATTTCTTTTTAATGCCGTTTATTTTGAGATTTAAATATTTTCTTCATTAAAGTACTTTTAATCTAAAAATATGGCAACATCGTGCATTGTCAATGGTTACAGGTAGCTAGAGCTAATTTGATCGGTTATATCCAAAACAGTTGATTGCGCATGCTCTCATGAGACACCCGATAGGCCATCGGGCTTCTTCGGCTATTTGCGATATTTGATAGATGTATCCACCCAGGTGCGTAGTGATAGAAGGGGCAATAGTTATTGTATTGTGTTATATTAATAAGTGTTCATTGTTTCGTGTTTTAGGGTGTTATTTTAAAATTTTGAACTTTGTGATAATAAATGAGTATACTCCTGGTAAAAACTTTCTCAGTCAGATCCGTGAAGTGATTGCAAATATTTATAGGGTATGTGAAGAGGAATCACAAATCAATATATTTAAATTGCCACGTAAGGGAAAGCTAAGAAGAGACGTTAATACGAACAAAATTGATAAATCATCATTAATCAATTAATCATGTAGCTGTTTTCTTCAAGGTGAAGAATTTTCATCGTGTAAAAAGTAATTTTTAAGCTTGATAAAAAATATTTACCTACTTTCAAACATAAAATGCAATTACTGAAGAATTTCCTATTTTTATTATATTATATAAAATAACAATAGATCGCCCGTCGCTAGACCATGTTTTAAACGATACTGCTTCCCCTTTACCGATACGTTAGAGACACAGATCTACTTGTCGATCTGTAGAAGCATGTTGGCCCTAAGTGAACATTTACAAATTTCAAAAACTGATAGTGAGAGGCTTGCTTCCTTTAGTGAAAAAGAAAAGAAGCTTATAACAATATAAAATTCCTTGTAAATAGTCTGTTAAATAATACAAAGGCAGATGATATTTTTCAGTACATAAATTTTAAATATATATTTACCTAGTGGTGGCCTTTCTCATTGATAAGCATTTTCTTTCGCCATTAAAGTTGCATGAAAATTCTATCAACTGAAATTTGCATCTTCGCAATACAACCAATATAGACGGGTCATATTATTATTTCCTCTTCGGAAAATGTAATGGAAAACATTGTTTAAGCTGGTATGCTTTCAATATTTTATGAACCTCCTATTTATCCCGGTCTTTCATGTAATGCATTTAAATGGAACTGGATGTAAAATTTTACTAACAAAATTCTGTTTGTATAGTATTTTTATTGCAAATGCAAATGTGGATTCGTTTTATGATAAATTTAAAAAATAGATAGAGCGAGTCACGATGAACGAGCGAATTAGAACTTCTGAGGAAACTACCAAAGATTTTTTTATGGAACCTTGCGAATTTATAATTCTTTATGTGCCCATCTTAACTAAAATATGAACTGTCACTGACTTCTACCAGAAGTAGCTGCCAACTGATATTTTAATTAATAATTAAACTTATTCAAATTAATTCATCACATCAACATAACACTAGTAAACGTGAAACCCTTATCATAAAAGGTAATTTTGAAAAAAAACAATAGTATTTCATCAGTTAAAATAAGGATCCCAAACAATCCCAAATTAGCAATCAGCGCCATCTATGTTGCATCAATTTAATAAAAAAATATGCCGCTTATAAGCATGTTAGAAAGAGACGAGAATCATCAGCTGATCAATATTTCTTTTCTTGAAGTTTTAGCCGCCGTTAAAACTAAAGGTTTTTAGTTAATTTATTGATATTTAGATTATCTCTCATGTCGATCGGGGTATCAACAAGTTGCAGGAAGATCTGTGACAAAAATTTGAAAATTGTTCATATTTGAATTGTTATTATTCTTCTTATAACATTATATTTTTAACGCAATTTTTTCATACCGTTTTCCAGCTCTTTATCTTTACGAATTCAGTTTTAGATTAGAAAAAAAAAGTATATTTGGCTAAACGTTCGAATAAAATAGTGCCTGCTTGGCAACCTGTGATTAAACACAGCTCTTAATATATTTTTTTTATTTCTAATAGTAATTATTATTAGTTCTTTGTTATTTTTTTTATCATCAAACACAAGCACTATAGGAAAAATCCTATAGGGCACTCTGGGAGTGGTAGTGGATAGTGTAGTTCTGCTATTCGCCGCTCGGGGCGAAATTAAGAGGGCAAGGGCAGCCGAGCACTTTCCATGGAAATATCTGTAAACGGGAGTATGCAGAGCTCCAGACATGCGAGCAGTACTCTAGTGATGGTCGAATCTGGGATTGGTATAGTGTCAAAAGTTGTTGAGGTGTATACAACTTTTTGGTTCGGAAGAGTACACCAAGTTTCTGAGAAGCTATCTTGGCGATTCCCACGTGGTAATGCCAAGACATATTTAATCTCAGATTGACGCCCAGCAAATTAATAGATGAAGCCAGTAGGATTGCTTGTCCGTCCATGATTATATCTGTAATGTTAACCTTTTTAGAGAAAACTGCTGCCTGGGTTTTTAGCGTTAAATTCGACTTTGTTACTGTCACCCCAAGCAAAAATTTCTTCCAGGTCTTTGTTGAGGTGTGATACTTCATGCTGTCTGCGCAGATATGCGTCGGCAGCCGATATTTGCGCATTCAAAGAGAAAGATGAGATAAGTGCGCTATCGTCGGCAAAAATAAATATCGGATTTCTCGTTTCCACTAGAAGATCGTTAATGTAGAGTAAGATGATAGTGAGAGACAACATTAGTATTCTGCCATTGTGTTAAGAATTACTATTTGTCCTCAAAAATATTTAAATTTAACACACAAGCACTGAAAAGTTACAAAGAAGGTAGTGTCAAACATGAAAGCAGGTATGAAAGACGACCGTCCCAATAATGGCCTTATAAAAAGTACGTTCCGAGCACTCAAAGGCGACGTAATGTCTTTGTCTAATTAACGGAAAACGACAAAGAAAACTAATTTCCAGCGTTCTCCGATTGTTTTTCTGGAAAGTTGTTTACAACCTATACTGTGAACCAAAGCCATGTCCTCCTTGATTTAAGATCCTTGGGTACGACACTGCCTAATTCAAAATTGCTTTAAAACCGCATATTTCCCAAAATAGACCAGAATGCGACTGCATAGGTATAATTGAAATATAAACCATTGCCTGTAAGGGTTAACTAGCAGGGATAATATTTAGAGTAAACAGCTGTTCCCATGACCATCATCATTCATGAAAATATTTAGAATATCCCTCGTAGCTAACTCTGGAAATTAAGTTTGGAACTTATGGTGATATAATGAAAACATTTCGCGATATATATGTAATATTAATGTTCCTAATTGGAAAATCTTCATTGAAAACCCGTAAACGGTAAGGTAATTTAATTAGAAACCAGATTAAAGGGTTAGAACCACGGATTGAAACTAACACAATTTAGCTGGAAATGGAGATTAAATTTTAATGGAAAACAAAAGCAAGTAATGAATATTAAAAACCATATAGGTTGAAATAAAATTATCATTGAAGAACATATTGTGAGCATGGGGTTTTTCACTCGGAAACATAGAATATGATTTAGGGGAAATGATAATCGGTTTTATATAATTCCCCAAGATATATTCTTTCATACTAAAATGTACAGAGTGTTTAATAATAAAGCATAATAACACTAATCAACACAAAAATCCTCTTTATAAAAATATGGTGTATTTTGTAACATTTGGACTTAAACTAATATACAACTGACCCTCAAATGTTTATATTGTTATTTGAAGCTTATTTGGATATACGCTTGAAATATCCCTTTAGTCGTTACTATATAATCATTTAGTAAACATCTATTAATATTTTCGCTTAGATCTACGTGCGTGGTAAAACGGTACCAAAAATATCGATGCGGGTTTGCGTTAATAAAGCCGATACCTTCTGTTATATTTGTGGCGAAGTTACCGTGAAAGCGTACCAAAAACCGATATCTTCATTAGTAAAAAAGGCTTATGAACTGTACTTTGGATGCAAAGTTGGCGATGAAGATAGGTCCTGGGCCCCAAAAATGTGTAGCAGTTCGTGCTCGAGAACATTGACTGGATGGCTGAAAGGTACTCATAAATCTATGCCATTCGCAGTTCCAATGGTTTGGAGGGAACCTCGTAATCACGTAGATGATTGATATTTTTGCATGACGAATATTAAAGGAATTACTAGCAAAACCAAGCGTAGCATTCAGTACCCCAATATTCCTTCTGCAATGCGACCAGTGCCCCATGACAACTCATTACCCATTCCCAGCCACCTGAGAGTTTACACGCTTGATTCCGAATCAGACTCCGGAAGTATTTCACCAGAAGCCGGACCAAGCTACATCCCTAGTTCTCATGATTTGCCTGATACACCTCATTTAATCATTCAAGGTGAATTAAATGACCTTGTTCGTGACTTGGATCTCCCGAAAACAAAAGCTGAACTTCTCGGATTCCGCCTGCAGCAGTGGAAGCTGTTGGGAAAAGGAGTGAAGGTGTCCATCTACAGGAAAAGGCAATCTACTCTCACAAATTTTTTTTGCAGTGGAAGGTGATTTAGTATTTTGCCATGACCGAACTGAACTTACCATATATACTCCCGATAAATGGAGACTATTCATAGATTCGTCTAAAACAAGTCTAAAAGCTGTTTTACTTTTTAATGGAAACGAGCATCCATCGGTTCCTATAGGTCATTCGGTAAATATGAAAGAAACATATGACAATCCTAAGAGGTTACTAAGATGTGTAAAGTACGAAGATCACAAATGGAACATATGTATCATATATTATCATATTTTAGAACGCAACATGTCACTAAAACTTCACTTTCTCCATTCTCATTTGGACTTTTTTCCTGAAAATTTAGGAGCAGTATCAGACGAGAATAGAGAACGATTTCACCAAGATATTGCCTCCATAGAGAAAAGGTATACAGGAAAGTGGAGCCCGAATATGTTAGCCGACTATTGCTGGACCCTAACACGAGACACATCCAGGAGTTCTTATAAAAGAAAGACGTTAGGGAAGTAAATACTAAATTTTAAATTATTTATAAATGTTTATAATGTAGCTAAGCTAACTGTTAATAAAATATATTATAGGTTCTTAATTGTTCAAAGCATATGTCCCTCCCTTATCATTGGAGGCTGATATCGAAAATCGCTAGGGATAGCGGCAAACTTTTTTCACGAAAGTTATTAAGCGTTAAGAGGTGCAGGTTTCAAAATTATTTTCGACTATACAGGGTGCTCCAAAAGGGCGGTGTGATAAAAATTTCATATTTTTTAAATGGTACACTATGTATATTTTTACATATTTGAATTCACCGTAAAATTCTGTACATAGCATCGTAATTATTTGTACACAGTTTTGCAACGTTGCCAAATAGATTGGAAAATTCCTAAAATTTGTGCAAAAACATGGTTCAATGAAATGTGTAATATTTCTTAACTTATAATAATCTGAAATAAAATATTTTTATGTCGGAAAGAGGAATGTTGACAGAAGTCCCCTATGATAACACATATCAATATTTTTATACAGGGTATTTTCTATGGATATGCCAACATTACGATCTTGAAACCTGAGTTTCGTAAGTTTTTTAAATGGAACACCCTGTATATGATTGCTTTATCTTGTAGATATTTTAATCCTCTCTAATTTTTATTAAGGTCTTTCTATGCCTATCTTTACGAATCTTGGTGGTATTTCAATTTTTATTTAAACTCGAGCAAAAAAAAGTGGATGCATTTTACCATTGTCCTTTTTCTAGTCACCTATGACAAAATAAAAACAAAATGTTGTAATTTAAAAAAAAATTTATTCATACGGGAGGATACGACACAAAAATATTTTAACGATTCAAGCTTGTGGACAATTTCTAAAGTAAATTATTACCTAATTATTTGTTCATATAGTGACCCCCACTAACTTGAACACATAATTCAATACGTTTTTCAAAAGAATGAGTCATGTTTCTACACATTTGGAACTGTTTTCAAAGTATTGCCTAATTATTTGTTCATAGTGACCCCCATTAACTTTAACACATATTCAATACGTTTTTCAAAAGAATGTTTCTAGACATTTGCCGAGTAATACTTTGGAAACAGTTGAAAATGTGTAGAGACATGACTCATTCTTTTAAAAAACGTATTGAATTATGTGTTCAAGGTATTGGGGGTTACTATATGAACAAATAATTAGGTAATAATTTACTTTAGAAATTGTCCACAAGTTTGAATCGCTAAAATATTATTGTGTCGTATCCTCCAGTATGAATAAATAATTTTTTTTTAAATTACAACATTTTGTTTTTATTTTGTCTTAGGTGACTAGAAAAAGGACAATGGTAAAATACATCCACTTTTTTTGCTCGAGTTTAAATAAAAATTGAAATACCACCACGATTGGTAGAGATAGGCATAGAAAGACCTTAATAAAAATTAGAGAGGATTAAAATATCTACAAGATAAAGTAATCATATACAGGGTGTTTCATTTAAAAAACTTACGAAATTCAGGTTTCAAGTTCGTAATGTTGGCATATCAATAGAAAATACCCTGTATAATAATATTGATATGTGTTATCATAGGGGAGTTCTGTCAACATTCCTCTTTCCGACATAAAAATATTTTATTTCAAATTATTATAAGTTAAGAAATATTACATATTTCATTGAACCATGTTTTTGCACAAATTTTAGGAATTTTCCAATTTGGCAACGTTGCAAAAATGTGTACAAATAATTAGGGTGCTATGTGCAGAATTTTATGGTGAATTCAAATATGTAAAAATATACATAGTGCCCCATTTAAAAAATATGAAATTTTTATCACACCGCCCTTTTGGAGCACCCTGTATGGTCGAAAATAATTTTAAAAGCTGCACCTCTTAATGCTTAATAATTTTCGTGAAAAAAGTTTTCCGCTATCCCTAGCGGTAAAACAGATATTGAGCTTTGTCGCACTAATTGGCCACCCTGTATATTGGTGGATCACGGTCTACAGCAGGTATTGTGGAAGTTGATAATCCTAAACGAGTAATTTCGGCGCTTTCAATAGGAGTTTTCGCAGATGGTACAGGTTCGCTAATAGTAGTCACAAAAGTTCCAGAAGGTGCAGGTAAGACAGGAGCTGTCACAGAAGTTCCAGATGGTTCAGAAGACGTTGTCACAGAAGTTCTAGCTTCAGAACAGGTTGTCACAGAAGTTATGCTACATGTAGAATTTGAAACAGATTTTGAAATAATTCGTTGACGAATGGCACTCAGTGGTTTATCATCGTTTATCAAAATGACTGTTTTTCTAAACCCATTCTCTGCAATTTTCATAGTTGCTCGGATATGCATGGTTAAATATTTCGGCAACCTGCTTCTGAGTTAATGGTTCTACCGGATTATTAACCACGAATTGTGAGTTTCAGCGACGTACGCAGTTTTATGCGGTCCGAAAAAAGCCCTAGCCAGGGGTTGCAACATATGGCTCGTGTGTGGAGTAATGGAAGGTAATGTATTATTATGTTGTTTACAAAACAACACTGCTTGTAACGAGCGATGTGACACATGATTGTCTAATATTAGTAGTATGGGGATGGAATTAACGAAATTTTGGAAATATTTCAGCCAGTCCAAAAACAAGTCGGTGCTCATGTGACCAGAAGCAGATATCATGGGAAGAGTGCCTCTCGGCGCTCCAAAATATAGCTCCTCTTCCATTCTTTTTCAGGAGAAAATCACATACGTAGATACCAGCTGGACACATGCAATAAACAACGGTAACGTTCTGTCCCCTGTGAGCGGACACTATCTTACTAACAAGCCTTAATTCTGTGATGACCAAATTGTCGTTCCTTACAGGCTGTTCTTAGATTTGTGAAAAATAAGTTAACCTGAACTCTGTTGAATCCCATGGCCCTACCAAAGATATATTCTGTCTCACTCGAAAACTGTAAACTCATTCCTTTCTAGCCATTTTTTTTCGCCCTATTAAATCGATGGTCTAATCCATTCAGCTCGGCATATTGAAAAACAAAAGTTCGAAGTCTTTTTGTTCCTATGCCGTAAAAGATTTTCAGCTAGGCTATCCTGAAATGAGAAGCAAATACTCATACGTGAATAGGTAATAACGTTTCAAAACGTACCGCTTTAACCTCTTTCTAAGACTTAACTCATTAATAAGAAGATCTCTCGCTACTTGACGCGTGCTTTTGACATTTTGTATTCTTTCGTTTGCCGGCGCGAGAATTTCATCAGTTATTAGTTTCCTTGGACTTAAACAAATTCAAAATATAGATTTAAAACAATACCGTACGGGTAAGAGTACTCATGTCTGGGTAAGAATACGCGTGTACTGTTACCCGACCAGCGACATCCGTACATGACTTAAAATATCATTGAATCAATCGTGTTGACTATTGTCTACTTTTTGTGTGTTACACCACTGACATTTTTCCAAGTGGATATTAGACTCGGAAACGTTATTCAAGAATACCCTGTATAAGGATTAATCGATGCCACTGAGTTTGATAAATCTCCAGCGAATAATAACGCAAAGGAAGAGCAAATAAATATAAATGTATCAGATTACGGAGACTTAAATTTAAGTTTAAATAATTGTATTTGTAGGAATAAAGAATGTCTAGACAAACATTAACATTATTCTGTTTCCAAAGTCTAGACTTTATTTAAAGATTAACTAAACACATTTTTTAAATGTTTAAAAAATCGCTTGGATACATGAAGACGTGTTCTTGAATAGTGTGAAAATTATCTTCGTCTTAAAATTTGTACACAACAAATAATAGAACTCAACATGTATTAATGCCATCTTAGCAAAATCATTTAATTCTCTTATTGTTCTTGAAATGAATGGTTGAGGTGTTAGTTTGTATGTATAGAAATAATCCCTAGCCTACAAGAACATGTAGAGGAAAGTAGGTTCATATGAGACAGATTTCTAATATAGGGATTCAATTTGAAAACTCTTCGCCCTTAATATGTGGATTTCAGTAAATCATATTCAAAATAGGAAATTAAAAATTGGAGAAAAGGAAGGACGCGGCAATCTTTGTTATGAAGGGAGCGCTTCTAAAGAATATTTGTAGTGTCAGTGGTTGAATACGCTGGATGGGAGAGGAGCTACCCTTAAAATGTTAGATGGCATGGTTACGTAGCACATCCATACTTTCCAAGAAATCGCTTTCCAAAAATGGAATAAATTTAGAACGCTTCTAGGTTGTGACTTTGTCCCATGCAAAATTTGCCAAGATTAACTGAGTTATACATAAATTTACTATAACAAAAGTAAATTATGAGAAAGACCATCTGGAATTTTAGATTTGGATGTTGTAGATAGGCCTAAGAGAGGTAAGCGGCTGTATCTCGGAAACCGTTTAACGTACAGCTCCCGGAAAAGGAAAAGTTGCCAAGATTATTTTTAAGTTTGTAAGACAGCCGCTGGGGGCGCAAAACTAATTGCAATTTGATAACAGCTGATTTCTGTACAATTTGCGTAGATAAGATATTTATTTATTAACAGGCAAAGCCCAATTTCATAAAAATGACTAGAGTAAACTATCAAATTTATAAGTGTAAAATAAAAAATAAAAAATTATAATAAATTGAAAGTTTATAATGAGCTCCGTCTCTTTATTCATTAATTGATATTATCTGCTTGTTTTTCTTTATTTCTAGGTAACGTAGTTTTTAAAATGAGAATGTAGGTCTAATAAAAAGGACTAAAAGTCATTGTATAACTCAATGTTAATAATTTTGTATTTCCGTATAGGTTCTAACCTATCATTTATTTCATTCTAAAGCTCTAACATATCACCGAGACACTAACCTTGACCATCGGATACAGCAACAGACTTAGAACAGCACAGCGTAAAATGGAAAGATCAATGCTGGACGTGGCTGAGAGATAATGTTAGAAATGAGGATATACGCCAAAGAACGGGCGTCACAGACATTATTGCACGCATCGCCAGGCTCAAGTGAAACTGGGCTGGACACTTGGCCCGAATCGCAGACGGAAAATGGACGAAAACGTAGCTGGAGTGGAGACCTAGAGCTGACAAGCGAAGCAGGCGAAGACCTCCAAAGCGATGGACAGATGATATAAAGAGAATCACGACCAACTGGATCGAGAAGGCTCAAAACAGAGAGGAGTGGGCAGAGAGAGGGGAGGCCTATGTCTAGTAGTGGACGCAGAGGGGCTAGTTGATGATGATGATGATGATGATGATGATGATAGGTTCTAAAAAATAGAATTGAGATATCAATTATAGGTCAGCATATACTAAACTACAGTCCCAATCTCCGCACGCACGACAAGGGGTTTAATCAAGTAGAATTTATTAATGGAACTAAATGTATTTAAAATATCTCGAAATTTATAGTATTAGACACTTTTATTTGTGACCACACTGAAATTAATGTAAGTATAAATGACCTATGGTGGACCCAGTTAATGAAAATTCTTAAATCTTCCGAAAGGCCATTAGAGTCCCATATCAATTTTTTTGTCCTCGGCAAATTACTTGCCTCCTTAGTCCTCACTTTAGGCACTTAACCATAATCCATCACATACAATTTCATTTCAAATCCACACATATTTAACATTAGCTATCTCAGGTTGAGTATAAAAATTGCTGGAAAGACTGAAATTGGAGACATGAAAGTGGTATAATTTATTAAAGATTATGTAATTTTTTAGTTCCTTTGTATTTCCTTCTTATTGATTATCATTAGCTGTTCCTAAACATTCTAAATGTGCAAGTCTAAACTGAATCGTTTTTCAGACGTTGGTATTGGAACATTACGTTAATGGAACTTGGATATTATCTATCAGTGGGTAAAGATTGTTTCACGAAAAATGGATATAACTTAATGACTGCAGTAAAAGTACCTGCGGCGATCCCATTATTTATGACCGTTTGTTATTATTATGTGGAAAGGACCGGATTGTAATAATTATAATTAAATATAGGCACAACAGGTAGGTTAGGTTGCTTAATTTATATTTATATATATTTTTGTGGTAAAATTTGTTAGTTTTTGAGGAATGGTTCAAGAATTGTCTTTTACCAAATATTCCTCAGAATAGCGTGATAGTAATGGACAATGCGAGCTATCACAGTCGCCAATTACATAAAGCTCCAAGCTCAAATAATACATAATTGGAGATTCAGAACTACATGGCGGCGAATGATATATATTTTGAAGAAAGTTATAAAAAAGTGATCTTTTAAAAGTTTTAAAGACATTTTGTATAAAAAAGTATATGTTTGTGACACATTGGCAGAAGAAATTGGACATACAGTGCTACGGCTCCCACCCTATTATTGCATTTTTAACCCCATAGAGCATATGTGGCACCAGTTAAAATCACTGGTTAGGTCCGAAAATATTTCTCCGACTTTAAGTTCTAGTGTTGTAGAATTAATACGAAAATGCTTTAATGATATTCCCGCAGGTAGTTGGAAAAATTCAGTCCGTCACGTAATAACGGTAGAAAATTCGTATATTAGTCTGGATCGTATAATTAATCGAATTATAATTAATTTTGATGAGGATAGCGATAGCGAAACAGAACTATCTATAGAATGACATTATAAATGTAAATAAATATGACTAGTAATATTTAAAAATGTTATTTTATTTGATTACATAATATAATCATATCATTACTTGTTTTCCTTAGTCCGTCCCTTCATACTTCACTTGTTTATTGCCAAGCTCTTGTCGACACAATGGGACCGACCCAGGAAATCATTAAGTCGTACCCAAATTTCATGAAACGTACGGTACCCGCCTTAACGCTTTCAAGGATGTTACACACACACTGCTACGTCACTGAATAGATCTCCCGACAAAAATTATTAATTTGATTTATTTTTTAAGCGTGTAGTAATTTATATAACCGACGAGAAAAATACGGTTTGGCCGGACAAGATTAAATGCTTAACCACGTATTTCCGGCACTTATATCGGCAATTAATCACACACGTTCTCAGTCGAAATCCCAACCAATTTCCGTCCACCGATGCGGCCGGCAATGCCCAATTCGCTGAACACTTTTTTAAATGTTTTTTAAGGTGAGGATTTAGTCACGATATGCTTCAACGCAAACGTGGTTTCGAAAATTACTTCCATACTTTTAAAATAAATTAAAAAAATTAGGTAATAGTATATTATATAACCAGTGTTGAAAGTGGTAGATTACAAACAAGGAGGTATTTAGCACGAGGCACCAGCCGAGTACGGAAATCGGCCTAGTCACTTTTACACAAGTAATGTACATACTTTTTCCTACGACCACAAATACTGTTCCCAATTATGTGAACATTTTGGCTTAGTTTTTTTGATCTAACACAAGCACTATAGGAAAAATCTTTTAGGGCACTCTGGGAGTGGTGCATGTGCGCAAAAAGCAATTCACGTTGGTTTTGAATCGTTGAAGGTTATATTCGTTGGGAAGAACGACCTCGGGAAGCCATAATGATGAAGTCCTCCAGATGAAAGAATTCTTAAATAATGAAGTTCGAGGAATACTAAGCTTAACCACATATAGATGGGCGGCAGTGGTTCGTCGCGTATTTCTGCTATTCGCCGCTCTGAGAGTCAAATCCCCAACCCGTCTTCGATGTTCTATCCAGTAGCCGAAGAGTATGTTTGGGTGCAGAGCTCCAGACATGAGAGCAGTACTCCAGTGATGGTCGAATCTGGGCTTTGAATAGTGTCAAAAGTTGACGCCCAGCAAATTGATAGATGAAGCCATAACTATATCCGGTTCAGTAATGTTAACCTTTTTAGAGAAAACTGCGGCCTGGATTTTTTGAGCGTTAAATTCGACTTGGTTACTGTCAACCCAAGCCAAAATTTCTGCCAGATCTTTGTTCAGGCGTGATACTTCATGCTGTCTGCGAAGATGTTCGTCGGCAGCCGATGTTTGTATATTCAAAGAGAAAGATGAGATAAGTGTGCTATCATCAGCAAAATTAAATATCGGATTTTTCGTTTTCACTAGACGGTCGTTAATGTAGAGTAAGAAGAGAGTAGGAGATAATAGTGGTTATTGATGGTGAATTTGTCTGAAAGAAATCCGTCAATTGCCACTTGCAGAGAGCGGTCCTTAAGAAAGTTAGACAACCATGTACAAAATCGACTGGGCATACCATAGGATCGCAGTTTATTTAGAAGTCCCTAATGCCAAACACGATCAAAGGCTTTAGAAATATCCAGTGCAACAGCCCGAGACTCCCTATGATGTTCGATTGCGTTGTTCCAAATATGGGTGACATAGGCTAGAAGATCTCCAGTTGATCTGGACTGGTCGATAGTTCTTAGGCAGGGTTCTCTTACCTTTCTTTGGTGTAGGCTGGACTCGCGCCGTCTTCCAGCATGATGGAAATATTCCTTGTTTGTAGGATAAGTTCAAAAGTATACAAAACACTGGTGTTGGTTCATCGGCGCATCTCTTGAGAAGGATAACTGTCTTGACGTCGAGCCCTATCAGGATTCGTTTGACGGGACGATGACGGATCACGATTTCTGTCATTTCGGATTGAACTGCAGGAATGTTGGGTGGTGTTCTTCCCTGGAAATCTACAGTGGAATGCGAGGAAAATAGTTCAGCAAGCAAGTTTGCTTTATCTCCGGATGTGGATGCTATTGTACCATCGGTACGTGTTAGAGGTGGAATAGTTGATTTGGTAAAATTTTGACTGACGGCCTAAGCGACTGACCAAAAGGACCTTGATCCGTTTGGATTGTCAAAGAGTTTGTTTTTGATCCTCACGTTATGGGCTTCTTTGCTTTGATCTATTGTTAGCTTACATTGGTTTCGAGCGGTAACAAAGATGGTACGATTCTCAGTTAGTTACCTGGTTGTAAATAAAAATCATCGCTGTTCTCCTATTTGCTTACACTAATTACTATTTATTTGGGTATATGTAGTGAAATCCGTCATTCCCAGAATTGCGTAGTCATTTCACGTATTGCCGGCAAATAGTGTATAATATTTCGTTTGGTACACCGTTTGCCTAAGAGTATCAGGCATTCCCTGTAATGACGGAATTCTTTCAGTCAAACGCTGTCCTTAACTATTTGATTTAAGTTACCCTGTTTGCCGGTTTTAGTCAATCATTGTAATTAGGACAGTGTTGCCAGTAGTGCATGAAAATAAGATACTTTACATTAGAAGATTTGTAAATAACTTATTATTATCTGGAATCTCCTTAAAATTGAAAATAATTTTCTTACCTCCGTCAATTCCGTAATATTCCAACGTTTTTTCTTACTTTGATTGGAGTAATCGTCATCAAACTTCTTATAAAACAATTCTGAATGCTTCGACATTTCATTTAAAAAAAAAATCACTACACATATGTTAACAACAATTACAGCGTTCGACTAAAACCGGCAAACAGGGTAACTTAAATCATTTAGTTAATTACAGCGTTTGACTGAAATAATTCCGTCATTATAGGGAATGCCTCATACTCTTAGGCAAACGGTGTACCAAACGTAGAGTTGCACTATTTGCCGGCAATACGTGAAATGACTAGGCATTTCTGGGAATGACGGATTTCACTAATTGACGCCGACATTCGATTAATATACTGTTCTGGATTTACCTCTTCAACGTAGTAGATTGTTTAATTAATAGTTTAATAAGAACTTTTGTACTTCTTAAAAACTTTTATTTAGGTATTAAGTAAAGCAAACAAAATGGATTTTCCGTTAGTAAGCTATCAGTTCTTAGTTCTTCTCCTTTCCGCTAAGTGCGTTACCATCGCCGTTCGCGTTCAAAGAGCAGAACCGTTTATTTTTTACCTATAACAAAAAACATTAAATTAATCTTAACATTAAATAAATAGATAAAATTCCAAGAAAATCATAAAACTCATAACGTAACTTTAATATTCATGGAGTTAAATATCGTTCAATTATAAAAGTTATACATATTTGTTTAAAACAATATTCAAATTATTTTACAACAAATATAATACTACAAATCAGGTTTATACTTAGCCTGCATGGATGTTCTATCCTTGATAATTGTAAAAATAGAAAATAAGTCGGTACTTATCCCATTTCTCCTTTACCCAATCACTTATTATGTTTAATGGGTTACCTAACAATTCTCGGTTATCTTTTTTATATTTATCATAAAAAACATAAGGTTCCCCCCCCCCAAAAAAGTTCAATATTGCAAAGGTGTCCTTTACCCCGTCCAATATCCCAATTTACTCCGACAGTTTGTTCGAGTATTATATGCATTAAAATGTAACCATTCAACTCTAGAGTTGAGTAGTTGAGTAGAGTTTTTACTTTGCTCCAAATTCAAAAGAGCTGAAGTTATTTTTTAAATATTCCATCGTCAAACTATTCATTTTAATGGATGAACTTATTAAAATCTTGGTAGTTGTTGCAGAATTATACCGTTGACTCTTACTGCCATAAATAAACTACCTGATTAAACCCTATTGTATACGCCTCAACCTCTTCAAAGCTCAATAAATGGGATCAGGGCCGGCTTGAAAATGTATACCATACCACATGATTTATTTTTATAATTTAGAATATATAGATAGGTATTTTTAGTATTAGGTACCGATAATAAATGTAAAATAATGATAACAATTAATGATAATTGAAAATAATATAATTTAAAAGAATAACTATTAGGATAACAAGTAAAATAAAAATTAATTAAATTCTAAGAAACTATTGATAATTTATTCAAAATTTAACTCTGTGTCACTATCACTATCTTCATCTAAGGCTAAACTTATAATTAAGGGTTGAACATTTGTAATCATACAATTGTAAGAATTTTCCACCTTAAGTACATGCTGTACACAGTTTTTCCAGGTGTCTGCAGAAATTTTTTTACTTCGTTTTTAATTAGTTCTACTAGATGCATTTAATGTAGGAGAAATATTATTTATCCTAATATTGGATTTTAATTGGTGCCATATTAGCTCAATAGGATTGAATATACAATAGTACGGAGGAAGACGCAACACTGTATGTCCATTTTCTGGTGCAAGTTTGTCACACTCGTATTCCTTATTTATTTTAAAGGCTTTTAATACTTCTAGCAGTTCTCGTTTTTTGTAAGCTTCTTCAAAATATAAATCATTTTCAATCATAAAATTTTGAATTTCTGCTTTTCTATTATTAGAATTGGGAATTATTTTTGCTTGCCGTCTATGATAACTAGCATTGTCCATTATAATGGCGCTATTTTCAGGTATATTTTTTATATTATAAAAAATATTTTAAAATTACTCGCCGGAAAACCACTAAAGATTAAAATTATTAAAAATCACTTTGTATTTATATATGCATCAGGCATAGGTATAAATTGAATTTGTATACCTGGTCCGGCTCTGCTCGAAAAGGTTTTAAAATTTGGGATTTCCTTATTTATTTTATGGTCTAAGGGATAATGAGGTTTTATTACAGTCAAAAGATCAACGGTATAATTCTGCAAATACTATATGAACACAAACACACCCACCACGTACAAACGGGCAAAGGCTCACTCCAAAGGTGTGCTCCTTTTCTGGATTGCTGGGACGTTTTGCAAATCTTTCAGCTGATTTGACTCGTTTAACCGAAAGTCGACATTTTTTAACACGGGATAAATAACGAAGACATAGACGTACATCTTGCTTCCCTCTAAGATTATGAAAAATACAATAATTAGGTTCTTAAAAGTTTCGATGAAACTGTAAGTTTGTAAAAATTAATGGCACACAGAGTAATCTACGTACTGTTGAAAGAGGCGTTCCACAGGGTTCAATTTTAGGACGGTTCTTATATTTCATTTTTGCTAATGATTTGATTGTTTTTTTAAAAAGTAAGTATTCCTATATTCTCGTAGTCTGCTATGCAAACGACACAAATGCATTGGTAATTGAAAATGATGAAAGTTCTCTAAAAAAAGCAGCAGAGGCCATATATAAAAATCTGGTTCTATGGGCTAGAAGAAATCAACTTAACCTAAATACGTCCAAGACCAAGTCTATTCATTTTTCCTTAAGGCCTAATGCCAGAGTTGACAGAGTCATCCTGTTTGAGAACAGTGTCGACTGTTTGACGTCGTCTTCGGATGCTAAAATGCTGGGGGTTGTTTTTGACCAGGGTATAAAGCGGGATTGTCATATAGAAATATTAGGTGCCAGGCGTCGCAGTGGGTGTTATGCTCTTAATTTTCTCTTGAAGCAGTGTAGTCAACCTGTTTTACTAGCAATATACTACTCAAATGTTCACTTTCATATGCGTTATGCTATAATAAATTGGGGTTCCAGCTCACAAGTAAATAGAGTGTTCTTGTTGCAGAAATATGCGGTACGTATCTTGTCATCATTAGGTTACAGGGAATCTTGTCGAGCGGCGTTCAAGGGTTTAAGAATTTTAACTGTGGCTAGTATTTACATTCTTGAGTGTTGTGTTTTTGTATTTAAAAATAAAACTCATTTTTCGCGCACTAGAATGGATCACTCACATAATACCAGAACAAGAGAACTTCTGCTGCCACATATTCATAGTACTGCTTTATTTCAAAGGTCAGTGTCATATATCGGGTGCAAGTTCATCAACGCGTTGGGACCTGAGATAAGAAATTCTCCTAATATAAATATTTTTAAGAATAGACTCAAGCATTTATTAATACAAAAAATTTGCTATACCATTCAAAAATTCTATCAATGATTGTCGTCGTATTGTGTTGTTGACTGCTTCAATTTTAATTATTAATTATTACCTTTGTTCGTTTATATTATTAGCTTTATTTATCCTGCAATTATTTTATTGTTTAGACTTTAGATATAAAAAACTTCTGACGTTTCCTTCAATTATTGTATATATCTCTCTTTTTTACAATTAAATTGAAGAAATAAATGAATTATTATTATTATTATTTAAAAAAACTGCAAATCAATCGATTGTCAATCTATTTTTTAAGTTTATTTTGTTACAATAAGCAGGATTTAATTATTTCTATTCATAAGGACTTTGGTTCTTCTGAAACTCCAAAAAGAGTTCCTACCTTGTGCAATTATTTTGTTAACCTTTGGACTTTCGATAAAGTATCCAGAGCCTAGTTCCAGGCCCTTGCCATCCACGTGCGAAAAAGTTTGTGCCCTCTTTTACAAACATAATTTTCTAACTTAAATTGCTTGTCTTTGCAATTAAATAAAAATAATTGCCTGTAAGGAAAAATTTAAAAACAACAATACAAACGCCGTCGGCATTAACTTTGCTTCCTAATTAGGAAACTATAGTAGATATACACTAAGAAAATTTCCAGCTAAAAATCTTTTCTAGAATTATTTTAGCTGGGATGGAATATTTTTCTACCCGTAACAGCAAAATTGATTTCTTGTGACAGTAGAAACCATTTTTACACATGATTATCTAGTTAATTTACCACTTCGTATATTATCTACAACTGCTCCAGTTAAAGTAAGTTATTGATTAATTTTTCGTAGTTGTGTTTTTATGATTCCCCAAATAATAAAATACAATAGTATTTTCGGCAGTCCGTTTTCTTTTTTTATACTATGGTCTATTACATTTCCCTCCTTAATAACCCGATATATTGTTGACAAGTTGGTGAGCTTCCTAATTCTTGTAATAATACAGGGTATTATGTAAATGACTTGATTAATTTTTAAATGGGTGACTCCTTGGGTTTCGTAGAGGACCGCTACATATTTTTTTTTAATCGAAAAGGGGGGTCCAGCCCCATAAACTAACAGCTCATTCCGCCTCACTGTAACATGTCACCCTGTAGTGGCGTGGCACAAAACACGTGTTACCTGCAATGTTGCCAAACTTAATGTAAAACTGAAATTCCATATAAAATTATAAAAATAAATTACTTATCTAATTACTTGTATTTATCTTTATACCTAAAGAGCGAGGAAATCCAGGGAAATTCATGGGAACACTTTATGCTCGAAACATCTTAAACATCGGTTTTCTGGAATAATACTTGTTCATAAATGACGAATTGTTAAAATTATAATATTTTTTTTGTAAAGAGTTTGCCCTGTAAATATGACAGCACCGGCCGAAATGCGCTGACGGCTTTTAACACTCATTGTTGATTGTTTACATGTTACGCCAGTGCACACACAAGTGTTTTTTCTGGTTTAACATAAAGTGTGTTCCGCTTATTAATTGAAAGCGCCATTTATGGTTATTTTTATTTAATTTGTTTTCATCTCAGGATTTGTCGATTTAAATATAATAAGTCATTTCCATAACACCATGTATTTGTGTCTGAATTTTGTTCATGTTCGTATTTTAGGCACTCAAATATATTTAAAATAAGACGTTGACACTGCACATTTAAGTCGTTTTTTTAAATTCTAAACTATCCTCTGTAAAATTCATTTGAGGATTAACATTATCGATTCTACTACTCTAATTTAATCAATGAAGACCTGTATACATTAAAAAAACTGTATTCAGAACATAATTTGAAGTTAAACCCATTAAAGTCATGTTTGATGTTTTTTGATAACAAAAATAATATATCTTTCTTAAATGAAAATATTAACTCTTGATGGTATTAATCTTCCTAGTGTTAAGTCAGTAAAAAATTTCTATATAATTATTGATACAGAATTAAGATTCAAGGAACATAATAAAAAATTAATTCAAAAGTCCTATTTGACTTTAAAAATGTTGTATAGCAACCGTCATTTTCTTAATTATGGTTTGCGTAAATGCTTTGTGAGTCTCTTGTTCTATCTAGCTTTAATTGCTGTGATTTTATTTATGGTCCGTGTATGGGATTTTGGATAGGATACAGAAAGTTCAAAATACTTGTTCTTCTTTGTCTGTCTTGTCTTATTTTTGGTCTAATAAAAGGTTATATTTTATATCAAAAATCTAAAAAATATAAAAGTAACTAATAAGAGTAATGCCAACATAAACTGATCTTAGTTCAGCTGAACTAAAGATCAATTTATATTGAACAACGTAATATTGAATGAACGTAGTTGACAGGTTGATCGGCGTTGCGTTGAACCTAAGTTCAGAATTGTTTTATACAACCGGCCGGCTGCCCCTTAAAGATCTTGGATGGCTCAAAATGCAGAATCGCCGATCTTTCCACACGGGAAATTTCTTTCATGGGATTTTGAGTAACCCTGTTCTATAAAAATCTATCTTTAAAAAATAAGTTCCAATTTCGCGATGATATGCATGCGTAACATAAGATTTTCTAATAAAATTACTCTTCCTCATTATCATAGTGCCATGTTTCAGAGAACATTCACTTATAATTGTATTAAATTATATAACAATTTACCAGTTTATCTTATTTTTCTCAACTATAACAAATTAAAAATTTTGTATAAGAAATATTTGCTCAATCTCCAAAAGTCCTAATTGATTTATTCTATTATTATTACTTTTTTTTATTTTTATTTTTTTATCGTTATGCGTTTTAATATGTGCGGGTATATCAGAACTCTGATCTTAACTTTGACTATTCCTATATATATCAAGTGTTATTTTTTCTTTCTTTTTTTTACCTTTGAGTTCAGTAGAGTAGCCTTTGGCTAGACTGCGCCTCGAATTGGCTCCATATTATTTATATCTACTTACTTGTATTTTTTTTACAAGTGTCCCGAAAGTGCCTCTTTTCATGCATGTTCACTTCACCGAAAATGGCGTTTTCCAAGAGAGCGGGCGGGAAAGTATCGAAGCGGGCGGGAAAGATTTTTCCGCTTCGAGTCACCATGTGCTCATAAATAAATAAAACCAGAATTGTCGGTACGGGATTTGAACCCGGGACCCTCACATCGCCAGGCGGACACTCTACCCACCGAGCCATACTACAAGCGATAATAAATAGCGGATTATATATAATTTAAATTGGCAGTTAATTTTTCAAAGATGTTTTAGAAAAATGTCTGAAGAATTTCTTTATTTATATGGCCTCAAAGACTCGGGCACTTGTAAAAAAATTTAAAAAAACAGAGATGCCGAGTGCGGGATTCGAACCCGCGACTCCCAGATCACAAGGCGAATGCTATATCTACCACTAGGCCACCGAGCCTATTTGTCAAAAATAATAAATAGATATTTACGTTCTCCATTCACGAGTGTTTTCATGTCATGTAGACAGGAAAACTGTCTGAAGAATTTCTTTATTTATTTGGCATCAAAGCTTCGGAGCACTTGTAAAAAAAATACGGTACATATCTCGGGCCGTCGGAGGCTTTTACGGACGAGATGCGGAGATGGCCGACCGAGCCGAAGGTGAGGAAGGCCACCGCTGGCTCTTTTCGGCCCTTGATACGTAATGTACTATTTTTCTATTAATCAGAAGAATTCTTTTTGTTCCTGCTGTAAAATTGTTCATTTCGGACTTGGGCAAATTTCATATTAGGTCGATAATATAAAGTCTCGTTTCGTGGGTGTATCTATTGCATAAAATTTTCCACTAAAATATTTTCTATTGTAAATAAACAATTATTTATGACAAAGATTTATTAAATGAAAAAACGGTATCCATTTTTATATCTCAAGAAAACATAAAATGTTGAATGTGAAGTTGATGTATATTTATATGGCAGCTTTGTGTGAAATTATCTGGAAATCACCTTTCCTGCCGAGAATCTCGTCGACACAGCATGGGCTTGCACCCAAAACGTGCCGAACATGCCTAACACATATTGTTAAAATGATGAGGAACATTTCATATTCTCTTGTACTTAGGGAGTCATAATTCTGACGTTGCGGCGGTGATATAAATTAGGAAAAATACGTGAGTTAGTTGCTCAATATTAGTGAAAATTATTATACTCAACATGTTTCTGTTTTCCTGGCCGGTCAATATAATTTTATCTTCTTTTTCCTAGGTTTTCGGTCATTGTACTCCACTATATAATGGAAAACCTAGGAAAAAACACTATTCTCAACGTCAATTGAAAGGTTCATTTTCTTTCTCTGCTAAAAAAATAAATAATTATTTCTGTAATAATACAGGGTGTTATAGAAATTACATATTATATTTAAATTAGTGACTCATTTTGTGCCTTAGAAAAATCCTAGGTACATACTTTCTTTTTTTAAATCGAATGAGCAGGGGTCCATTTTCCGCTGGTTTTACGGGGTATCTCCGTTATTGGTAAAGATAGAAGGATGCGGTTTTCACAGCACTGTGCTACTTTTTTGTGAAACGAAAATGCCTATTAGAATTTTTCTATGCCTCCTCGTTTCTGAAAATTTAACATTTTGGGACAACCTCCATATTTCGGATACCCTGCAACTTATCAAAAAGAAATTAAATATTCCCTTTATAATTTTTTGCATAAGATCCAGTGACGTAGTGGATTTTTTCTGCGTTCAATAGTTTTCAAGAAATTTTTTGGTTTTAAATGGGTTAACCTATATATTTATTTAACAATGTAATTGAATTTTTACCAAGCTTTTCAGATATATACAGGGTGTTATGGAAATGACGTATTATATTTAAATGGGTGACTCCTTGGGTGTCCTAAAGAAGCGCTACATATTTTATTTTTTTTAAATCGACCGTTTTAAAAGTGGGGTAACAAACATTCTTACTCACAGGTCAATCCGCGCTACTGTACAACATTTCACCCAGACCCAATGGCAATGTTGCCAAACTTAATGTAAAACTGAAATTCCGTATAAAATTATAAAAATAAATTATTTTCTACCTACTTACTACTTTAAACCTAAAGAGCGAGGAAATCCAGGCACAAACACAATCAGTTTTTCTTCTTTTTCATGGGAACACTCCTGGAAACATTTTATGTACACATAATAGTGAAACAGAACCGATAGTTAGGTTTTGAAAATACGATAATACAGATTATTAGATTTTATTACACGCGACGAAATTTGACATCCAGAAGAAGCAACCGGTCTTAAACTGAGCAAATTAGTTTCGTCAATAAAAACAATATTCAAAGATTATTTATGGACTGGCAAGATACACGCGTAAACCGAATTTACAGAGCGGATTGCTGCGACTGTGTTAGTTAATTATCGACGAAATAGAACGTATCCGGCCGCTGGTTGGTCATCAACTAACAGACCGCAAGCGTGCGGCGCTTTACGAACACTTCGACTCAGAAGTTGTAAGCCGTCAAGAGGTCATTGGCATTTAACCTAGTGACGTACGTGCCTATTTCAAACTTATTTAATACTATTCTTTATGTTTGTTCTGGTTGTTTAAAACATTTTTTGACGTAAAGTTTCTTAAATTAATTGTACAATAAGGTATTACAGAATGGGAAATTGTTTAAATTATTTATTTTTTCGAAGGAGTTTAAGGTGTACATATGACAACACCGGTTAGAATTCGCTTTTTGTTTACATGTATCGCAGTGCCAAACAGGTATTTTTTTAGTTTCACGTCAGGTCACTTTTACCGCTGAATGAATTGAAAGCGCCATTTATGGGTATTTTTCTTCAATTTGTCTTTATCTCAAGAATTACCGGTTTAAATATAATACGTGATTTCCATAACACCCTGTATAATATTTTATTTTTAGTATTAATATTATGCCAGAAATTTACTTTGCTTTAAAAATATGCAATTTTTTTTAAGTAGGCCACGACAGATATGTAAAAAAACAATTACGGGCGCGAATAAATATAAAGAACAAAAATGGAACGTTTATGGAACTTTCTTACAAATATTTTTAGAATTGTTCTCCATTATACATTAGAGTCCTTAGACATGTTTCACACACAGTTATTATTATAACATTATTTATTTTAATTGAAGCAAAAGCACATTTATTTCATCATCCTAACGATGTTCCTTATGGTAGATTTTATGCCGAGGTTTAGAAAATGAAATTAAATTTGATTTTATCCTTGAAAAATTATTTTATCCGGGTGTCGTCTTTCGAAATATATCTAGTATGCAAGAAATTTTATAAATTTCATAGAATTACATATTACAAAAGGCTTATATTTACCGTTGAAATACACTTATAATGCTCGATCTCCAATTTTGTCACATTGGATATAGCAAACGAGCATGTCATATTTTAGTTGACATTATCTGTAATAATTAGGACAACCTGATTTTCTATGATTAATTAGAAATTATGAAACAACTTAGAAAACCTGAGAATTCTGACAGAAACATAAAAAATTTTGATTATGACACAACTTACTGTGTTCTTTTGTTTTTTGTTTTTTTTCGACACCCGGCATGGCCTACTCAAAAAAATTTTTTAAGTAACGTAAATTTCGGGCATAATATTAAGACTAAAAATAAAGTGTCATATTATTTCTGAGAAGCTTGTTAGAAACTGAATTACATAATTAAAACATGTACATCCATTTAAAAAAAGGCAACGTAAAAAAAATTTAAGCACGCCACTGGATTTTATGTAAAACACTAAAAATAGAACATTCAATTTCCTTTTGATAGGATAACCGAAATATGGGGGTCCAAAATGTAAAATTCTAAAACCATCCTGTATATTAAAAACGACGAGGCCTAGAAAAATTCTAATTGGGGCATTTTTGTTATATATAAAAAATCGCGAATTGCGAAAACCGCATCCTTCTATCTTTGCTAATAACGGAGATACCCTGTAAAATCACCGAAAATTGTACACCCTGTATACCTACTTAGATAAAATTCCTTTTATTCCAAGTGTTGCAGCACCATACACATATGTTTTCAGTTAACAAGTGTATGTAGGTCAGTAGACACCCAAAGGTGACTACGGTCGCTCTCTTTCTAATTCTTGTACTTTATGAATACAACTGTAAAACTCTTACATTTTAAACTTAGTTTATCTCTTTACCCATATTGTTATAACCCGGCCTTTAAGGTTATAATCCGAAACCATATTGGGATTCATCATTGTTGTTAATTCAATTTCTCTGTTGCCGTATCTTGCTTTTACAGGCCACAGGGTGACCGAAATTTCATACCAATGGTCAAGTACATTTGCATAAAAGGTCGACGCTTGATAATAATAAATTAAATTAAAAGTATCATTTCCATTTCCGCATATTTTCTGGACAATTTGCGATTAACGATCAACGCTGACCGCTATGAAATGTCACTAGCTCTTTAGTAGGTTTCATCGAGAGTAGAGTGGTATACACGTTTATGCAATATTCGTTACCTATGTCCAAAAGTTTAATACTAACTATCGCGCATGTCAAAATTAAAGTAAATCAAACATGAATTAGCTAAAAGAAAATAAAGACATCTGATGGAAATCCCTGTTATTTACTGTTTTCATTAAGGGCTGAAATCAACTTAGCGTAGGGGAAGTTAGGGTAAAGTGAACACGTTAACCACTTTGGATGAATTATCTATTCTTTCATGATTTGGCAGTAAATTTTTAATATATCTAGTGATTCTAGACCAGAACTATGACATAACATAGGAAAAAGTGAGTTATTGCAAAATATCCGCTTTGTCCCATATAAGGGGAAAAGAGGATACATAGAGGGATAAAGGGCACACTTTTCATAAACAAGATTTTTTAAAAAGAGCAGGAATACTTCCTGAAATAAGAAAAAATTTCTTATGGAAAAAGGCAAATAAACATTTGTTAATTAAAAAACTTTAGAAATAAATTTTAGCAACTAAAAATAACAAAAAGTAACTCTCGATTAAAAATAATTCAAAAGCTGAAAGGAACGATAGATTTTTGGTTTATTGTGTTAATTTATTAAAATTATAAGATTTGAACTTTTCCCTGCTTTAAAACTCTGGTGACAATTTTGCCCCATGGAGAAAAATTCACTTTAAACACAAAACACAAAGTATATTAAAAGTCTTGAAAGAATAATATGTGTTTTTCGTTCAACGGATGTACTCCTCAAATATATATACAGGGTGTTATGGAAATGACTTATTATATTTAAATGGGTGACTCCTATGGTGTCCTAGAGAAAGTCTACATACTTTTTTTTTAATCGAATATCTAAATACTAATGTAAAAACCCTTTTTACCCACATACTGTCTCGCCATTCCATCTGGATTCAGTTAGCAACAATGTGGGTCACTAGAGTATACTAACAGTATTGTCAGATCACACCGCATGTTTCGCCATTGCTTGGATACCTGCCGCGCGCGACTATCGTTGCTTCAGTATGTTTCGAGACTCGGGAATGGGATGACGCTGTCGAGGGTTCCATGTGCTTGATGTATACGAATTTTAAACGTTTTGTTAGTTGTAGCATTAGGTACCCGATTTTTTTCTGTTGTGAAATAATTCACAATAAGAAATATTGTGTTAAAGTCCTCTCTGATGATTGGTATGTACACCTACCCTGTACTGACGAGAACAAATAAGTTCGAAACCGGTCTACAGGTGGTTGCATCCTATCAATGAAGAGGGCTTCCTTTTCTTAGTAGTACCATTCAATCTGAAATAGTATTTTAAAGTGCTATTGTGTAGACAAAAATACGCCCTTATTGTGGTCTGGAAATAATAATTTTCCATATTGGTATTAGATATTAATACCACCTGACAAGCATAGACTTTTTATTTCTTAGATGTATTCCATATTCTCTAAAAAGTGGTTGGTCTCGTTGCAAACAGAACTTCTTTACAAGAAAACTTTTTTTTTTAATAATTTCACGCTACTAGTAAACCGCCTCTATCATATGTCACGAGCCGCCACTGCCAATGAGTAACAAAAGCTGTTGAAAAATTCAAATTAAAAACATCCAGAACGCAAAGTCTGGGAGTAGGGAGTAATTTCTTATTATTATTTACACGAAATCATCATGGCCGCAAAATTACGTTGCAAAATGTTCATTGGAATGCCTGTATCGTCTCGTAACGTAACGGCCCCTTTACTGCCGCGTTTTATTATGTACTATAACCAACGTTTATATGGCTAGTGCAGCAGATTATTCCGCGAATGTCGGCGCGAAATCCTGAGAGAAAAATAGAAAACATATACCCGTGTAAAGTTATATTGCCTAGTTTGAAAAATGCCGTTATTTTTTATAAAGGCCTAAGCGCCCCGAAATGATTGCTCGTTGCCCGGTTTAAATTGGCCTGGATTTGCAGGAAAAATGTAACGGATAAGCCGTTAAGGTTTTAGAGCTAGCTTTAGTAACGACTAATGTAGTAAACACAATGGTCCATAAACCATAAAGGGTGTTATGGAAATATTTAAATGGGTGACTCCTGGGGTGTCCTAGAGAAGCGCTACATATTTTTTTTTCAAATCGAAAAAGTGGGGTAATTCACCCATAAACCCATAGGTCACTCCTCGGCACAGTCACATTACACTAAGCAGCTGTGTAATAAACAGATGTTCTGGCGCAATGTTGCCAAACCGTTAGTGTAAAATTCTTATAAAAAAAAATATTTAGCTACCTAGTATCCAAATAGAAGTGAATCCAGGTGCCAGTACACTAGCAAGTAATCCAGGGCACATACATCTTCAGTTTTTTTGGTTTTAGTGGGTAAAGCTTATACCCCACTAAAACCCCTTCGGCGCTTTTCTTCCAATCTCAGAACATGACCCTGTATATCGTCAGAGACACAGAACATATAGTGAAACACTGAACAAATTAACATAAATCACTTAAAGACACACACATATGTTTCAAATTAATATTTTGAAGATAGGCCCTTGTCACACAAAATCGCTACACACGAATGCATTCTTTAACAAACACACAAATAGGAGATAGGACACCTTTATAAACTAAAACGGTCAGCAATTATTTTATCGGCTGCATCCAATATCTTATATCTGCATGGCGTAAGATCCGGTGACCTTGCGATTTCCAGTCTCTTACTACAGGAACATTTTCTAATATGCCTTCGACTTGATTTTTCTGTATGTACTAAACATTTTCACACTTACTCGCACTGTTACAGTTTATTAAATATCCCGAAAAAACTCTTTCGCGCGAAGCCGCAAAGGAATATCTTGTTGTCAAGCAAATGTCAACTTCTAACCTTCTGTCGTTTATTGTAGAGATGGCTAATCTTTGGTTTTAAAATCCCGCTGTGAAACGATCGATTTAATTTTTTTAAGCTTTTCGAATGAAAAAGATCACCAGAGCAGCGATTAACAAGTTTTTTAATCTTTATTGGTATCTACACCAGTGAAGGAAAACAATAAATAAGTGCTGTAGATTATTATAATTATTTATTTCAACCTTTTATGGTGAATGCGCTGGAATCTACCGGAAAAACACGCATTGCAATAGTATAGCTCTAGTTCACTTTTTGACAGCTCGTGTTTTAAATGTTTCAGTTCAGATGTTATTTTTAATTCAAAGAAATGTTATTTACATTTTACAATGTGTTTTTTAATTAAAAACAAAAGTTCAAACAAATCTAGGCAAGACAAGCCAATGTTAATAAAAACGATGTCTCCAAGTGAATTTTGTGCGTGAGTTTTGCGATTATGGTATGGGTTATGTGATGTGCCGGTTTCTTTACTAAAACGGTGTATTATTTTTAATAGAAATTGACACTAATTTTTAAATAAGACCGACAAGGTAAGTGTATGTGTGTGGCCTAAATAAAATTACATTAAAAAAATCAATCAGCCAATCAAAAGTCAAAAGGTCATTGACATTTGACCTAGTTACGTAGTTGCGTATTTCAAACTTAAAGAGTGTAAGGTGTAATTCTGACAACACCGGTGAGAATTCGTATGTGTCGCAGTGCCGCACAGATGTTTTCCTGGTTTGACGTCAGGTCATTTTTACCGCTGAATGAATTGAAAGCGCCATTTAAGGATATTTTTCTTCAATTTGTATTCATCTCAGGAATTGCCGGATTAAATATAATACATCATTTCCATAACACCCTGTATATAGGTAGTTACAAGAATTTTTGCCAAAACATGTCCCTAGCTTTTTATCCGCATTCGGATTATTCAAGTACCATTGGATTTGAATGAAAGATATAAATAAGGATACATATTACTATTAAAAATATTATATTGCCCATATTTACCAAGGAAAGACTCTCCTAGAATTATTTATATCCTACGAATGTAATTTCCGCAATATGTCACCAATGAAATAATTCATATTTAATAAAGTATAACTTATCCATTTAAGATCTTACATCCATTTTCATAGACAAATTGTCAAATTAAAATGTGCATTTATTATATCATAATAAATAAAATTAATTAATTAATTATTCAACTATTTCTTAAATTAATAAACGCAAAGTAAAGTTTGTCCTTGGAAAAAAGTAATTTCAGCAGGAGGCCCCTAATCAGTATGGGCGGTTGTCTATGAATATTGAATAGTTTACGATGTGCAATTTCGTTTTGGGGGAGGGTTTGAATGAAAAATCGAAAATCGTTTCCTTTCACTTGATACCCTATCTTCTTCGACGCTGCGCGAACAAACCCGAAATGTACCGATTGGCGACGTTCGAGTTTAACGCTCGCAAGGCGGACACGACATACGTCTTTGTTAAAGGCACATAAACGAGAAGGTGCATAGAAAAAAGTATTCCAAATCCCTTAGTGGATTCATCGCAACATGGGTTTTGTTTCGACTGGTTAGCCAGCGGCGATTGTAAATTTAAAAAAAATTAAAGGATATAATTTTTTTCTAATCAGAATTAACTGTTTTAATGAAAACTAAAATATTGTTTTATCAAATATGTAAAATTTTCATAATTGACAAATTAACGACATTTAACTCCATCTCTATAGATATTGGGGTTAGGTTATGAGTTTTATAGTTTTCTTAGAAATATATGTATCTATTTAATGTTAAGATTAATTTAATTTAGTTTTTTTTTGTATTTGTTAAAGTTAAAAAATAAACGATTCGGCTCCTTGAACTTTAATATATGTATCTATTTAATGTTAAGATTAATTTAATTTAGTTTTTTTTTGTATTTGTTAAAGTTAAAAAATAAACGATTCGGCTCCTTGAACTTTAATATTCTAAGATAGTTTGTACACGGCGCTGGTGGCGCCCTTAGCGGAAAGGAGAAGAACGAAAAACTTACAGCAGACCAGCGGAAAGAAACTTCCATTTTGTTCGCTTTAATTAATACCTAAATAAAAGTTTTGGAAAGTAAAAAAGTTCTTATGATTAAACAATTGTTGTAAAACTACCTTTTCAATTAAAGAAAATTATTATGGATTTCTCGGTCAAATTATTTTTTAGTAATTTACCAAATAAGTTGATCGATAATTCAAGCATGCAACCAACGTCAAACGACGGGTTTCTTAAAATTTGCAGCGTCGACAACCTTGAGTGCCCGCTCTCGGCGTAACGGCCACCGCCGGCCGGGGTTGTCAAGCAGTTGGTTGGAGTTAGTCGGTTTTCTGGTATCCCAGAACCGCGCTCACCAGCGATTCGATCTTTTCAAAACGGGTGCCGCAATGGTGGCTCCAGGTTTCAGAGTGTCTTTATACACCAAGTAATTCCGAGACAGCCAGCCGAGGATTTTCCCTGAGAAAATTTTCATCGTCGCATACTCGTGGTTCGGGCGAGTTTAAATAATACTGGAATTTCACCAAACACTCGTATATTTCAGTGCAAGTATAAATAATTCTGGAATATCTTCGATCCCTCGTGTATTTTGGTGACAAGTTTAAATAATATCCGAAATTGACCTTCGAACACTCGTTTCTGACGCGAGTATAAATAAGTTCTTTACAGAAAAGTTACCTGATTGTGATATAAGAACATTCTGAGTCCGAAATAAAATATCTTAAGTCAGTATTAGTATTCACTACCGCGTTTTCTAAATATTTTGGAAATGACAGGATAGTTGAGATCAATTTAGTTCGGAAAATACTAGCTTAGGATAATTTTCTAATGAATATAAACAAATACCAAAATTTAAGTTGCAAGTTCGTGATAGGATGAATGTGAGAGAAAACATGTTAGTATAGGTTAAATTATTATTGTACATAAAAATAATTAACCCTCGAGGTTTCCGGTTCGCGAGACTCGACTAACGAAAGGACTAACCCCTTCATTACCCTCAATGATAACAGACATTAAAATTAAATAAGTAAAAAGCCCTCCGTGTTCTAGTACAGCATTTGCATTGTGTTGTATTAACATTGGACGTGTCCGAGCCAATATTTAAAATGACAGTATAGTTTGAACATCAGTTAGGCTTCGCCCTACGTTCTAATAACTATACTTATAATAAATTAAATTCATCCCTCTTACTCTAAGACACATGTTTGCCTTCATCTTCTTCAATTGCGCTGGTGGACTGCTGACAGCTTCCAGTTAGCGGGGAAAGGATTGTGGGCCCACCCAAGACCGACTGACACATGCGTGTTAAGTCGGCAATGGCATTAATTGCCTTGCATCCCTGACGCAAAACACCTATTCGATTCGAAAAACCGTAATCGAGAAAATTGCGTTCGAAAATACATTAAGTAGGAGCGTCTCTAAATTATGATGAATTTTTTATTTAATTATCAAGACTGGCGACATTACTGATAGTGTCGACCAGCACTCACACATATATTCAAAATTTAATCATTAAGACAGTTAGATTGGCTCTGGGTGGGGAATTCACCTCTGGATAGAATTAAAAAATGGGGACAAAATTAAAATTCATAAAATAGCTATCTACTTAACAATCTGATTAAATTAAATTCAAATCAAACTTAAGGGGTAAATTTGTTATACAGGGGTTATCGAAAAACGTCTTACGTAAAACGCACCGTAGGAGAACGTTAGAGTTGCCTACCTTTAAGCGAGCGCAAAACGGACGGACGTTAAGGGTTACGTACGCCACTCTTACGGCGTACCCTTAAAATCTTAAATGGTAAATCCATACGATTCTTTTACAAATAAGGCGACACAATCCACTACGTTGAAGAGGTGAAACAGCGCCTGAACAGTATTAATTTAATTAACAAATCAGAAACTATAAAAATGTATACACACAATGCATAGTAATTAGCGTAAACAAATAGGACAATAGCTATTATTATTATTTACAACCAGGTAGGTAAGCTAAAATGTTCAAATAATTGTGAACTGTATTTGTGGTTATAGGAAAAATTGTGTACATTATTGTGTGAAAGTGACTTCCTTAAACTTCGCGGATACATCCTCGTTTGGAATATACCACTTTCCGATAAAAAAATATTTAAATGGAAGGTATGGAAGCATCTGGAACAAAATAAAATGTATCCACTAAATTACTAAAATAAACGCAAGTTCAAGGCGATCTCAAAAGCTTTCAAAACAAGTAACAATTCTCGTATAAAAATGGAAAGGAAATGTGAGCGTTTTCCTGATTTATGTCATACATATTTTTAGCAAAAAAATATTATGTCACGCACACATGTTTTCCCATTCGTGATTTCTAAACATGTATGGAAACAAATATTTGAAACTTCTAACACTATGGATTATTTTGATGTTTCGGGTTTTCCGATTGTTTTTGTTTTGGTACGCTTTCACTATATACAAATGTTGTCTTTTTTATTTACAGATAAATTCTGCCTATATTCGATATATTATTACTGTCAGACAGAAATTCGATACTATGAATGTTCATTGATGATAATGATCATTATAAGATATCTATGGATCGAAGCTCTATGAGCCCAGGGCCGCATATAGACATTTTTAAGGGGCGGCGGGGGGTCAGAACCAATAAAACAGTAATGAAAAGTAGCTAAATAAGCAAGTAAAATTATATTGAGGGGGGGGGGGGGGGAGGTTGAATTGAACCCCAAACATCACCCCTATATGCGGCCCAGTATGAGTCTATTGATAATCAGATATTATAAGTTTGGATAAGAATGATTTGATTCAATAATTAACGTAATTAACGATCCAGAAAACTTATAAGGGTCATTCTTTTACAAACCGCGCACTTTTTAACTTTGACATTTTGAATCGTTCCAATTTTTTTTTACAACATGCATAAAATGAGTTGACACGTATTTCAGGATTTGGCTGAAAAAAAAATATTTTTCAAAATATCCATAAATGAATTGTGGATAATTTGCTGGATATTCTCCAATCTTGGCGTACTTGAAATTTAATATATCCAATTGTACTGATCGTATCAATGTCGGTCTTTTTTATTTAACAATTTGTTATATTAGCTTTCGAAGTGTATTCAAAAAAATTGTCACTGTGAACAAATGCAAAATAATAAGAATTTAATTGTGTAAATAGTTATAAGATGCTCTTAACTCTACTTAAATTAATTTTAAAAAATATCGATTTATTCTTTATCCTCTTATCTGCAAAACCCATTTAACGAAAAAATGGCACGTCTATTAGATCAGTAGTATTTTCGATCGCAAGTCACGTAGCTCGGTGCAATGTGAATCATTAATATTTCCGTCGTTTGCGTCGTTCGACAACGTAGTTCTGCCACGCTTCGAACCGTCGCGCGTCTTGGTGAGTTGCCATCGGAAATATTTAATAACTACCGACCTAATGGAGGTGCCACTTTTTCGTAATGGATGCAGATTGGAGAAAATCCAGAAAATTGGGGAAAATTAATGTGTGGATATTCTGTGAAAAATTTTTTTTTTAGTAAAATCCTGAAATACGTGTCAACTAATTATACAGGGTATTATGGAAATGACTTATTATATTTAAATGGGTGACTCCCAGGGTGCCCTAGAGAAAGTCTACATACTTTTTTTTTAGTCGAATATCTAAATACTAAGGTAAAAACCCTTTTACCCACATACTGTCGCGCCGTTCCATCTGGACTCAGTTAGCAACAATGTGGGTCACTAGAGTATACTAACAGTGTTGTCAGATCACACCGCATGTTTCGCCCTTGCTTGGATACCTGCCGCGCGCGACTATCATTGCTTCAGTATGTTTCGAGACTCGTGAATGAGATGACGCTGTCGAGGGTTCCACGTGCTTGATGTATACGAATTTTAAACGTTTTGCTGGTTGTAGCATTACCCGATTAATTTCTGTTGTGAAATAATTCATAATAAGAAATATTGTGAAGTGATTTCAATTTGTGTGATATTACACATTGTGGGTTCTGTTGCAAAATATACTTTTTGAGTTTTATTTTTTTATGGAATTTAATTATAAAACGGATTATAAGATTGATAAGACGGATTATAAGGTAAGAGAGTATGTACCTTAAAATTGTAGTATTTCTAAAAAGTTTGAAAAAGAAGTGATAACGCGGGTCAAATACGTCTTGTTGTCAAAAACTGAACACGTGAGTTTACAATTCTGTGTTGCAATATATGACAACACCGCCTCAATAAATTATTGATTGCGAACGTCCTCAGTAGCAGCCACGTAAATTTTCAGATTTTATATAAAGTGTATATTTCGTACAATAAGTCAAAGCGCCATTTAAGGTTATTTTTCTTCAATTTATTTTCATCTCAGGATTTGCCGGTTTAAATATAATAGGTAATTTCCATAACACCCTGTATGTAAGTTGTAAAAACATTTTCATTTTAAAATGTCAAGGTTAAAAAGTGTGCGGATTGTAGAAGCCCATAAATGACATCGGTAGAAATGATTTTTTTCGCACAGTAGCCCAGATATGGTATATTTCACCTATGATTTTAATGGCGACCGTTGACATATGCCAAATATATTTGTCAATACCTTTTAAAGTTACTAAATTTGTAAAACCACAAACAAACATCAAACCCCTCGAAGTATGTAAGAAGCTAACTTTTGAATTTTAACAAATAAAATATTTTAAAAGCAACAAGGCTTAAATAATCGATTGTTACCTTGCTTTTCGATCATATAACACATTTTCATTATATTCTTGGGAATATGAAACTTATACTGGATATTTTGTTGAAAAATAATCTTTGGAATTTTGACTCCAAACTTTGCAAAATTAGATAAGATTAAAACACTATTTTTAAAATTATCTTTTTTGGATATGTCGTCATCTAATGCCAGTTTTCCCTGACAAAATAAGTTTAAGGTTACCAGTCATGCAGAGGCAATCGGTGGAAAGAGTTTGCCGATCATTGTACCATCGTACCGATAAAAAACTAAGACAGCACAATCTCATAGACTATAAAAGGTGCTCGACAGCTGTAAAGGTAAAACACCTAACTCTTAAAAAGTAACCTAGGTTACATAATTTAAGGTTTGTATTTTGCGATACGGGGTGGCATCGAAGTGTGTTACTTGTTTTATAAAGTTGAGCGGAAGTTTGTTTATATGGAGGAACTAAATGTATTACGCATTTTTTATTAAGAAAAAGTCAAATGCTTTATTTAAAGAAGGTATATTTAATGTCGCCAAAAAATGAAAATAAAAGTGAATACTAAAAGAAATTTAACAGGAAGTAAAAAAATATACAAACACAAAATTTGTCGTAGCAACAAATTGTTTTTAATAGGTAGTCATAGAACATTCCTGTTTATTACTTCTTGATAATTAGTATTCTTTTATTTTCATCTTTAGCGAACATTCTAGGGGAACCTGAAACTGCTCCTAATAATAGTTCGATGCCTTGCTATTTTTTGTTTTACCAACAACACGGTATTCCTGTTTACTTCAAGTTCGCCTGCAATATCCCTAATAAAAGCACCATCTCGCAACCGACTGTAGATAATAGCCTTTTGCTGGGGGGTTAATTGTGGCATATTTAAAAAAAATGTGCTCGACAAGTTAATGATAAAGTGACAATCTATGTTGACATGTAAAATTTGTATATGACATTTTACTGGTACCAGAACAAACCCGACATTACATAATTCCTAATAAAAATAATATAGAAAAATAATAAAGGAAAAAATAAGAAATTTTGCTGTCCTAGTTTTTTATCGGCACAATGGTACGTATTGTTTTAATTTCCCGCCAAACCCATAAAGATGAGCGCCACTGCTTAATGCTCTTTAGGAGTACCGATGACGCAGAAACAATTGCTAACATCGGTTTTTGTTGAAATCTAACAAAATACAAAATATTTCCCATATGCTGCATAAATTCTGCCTGTCACTGTATATACTAGTTGTTTATTATTATGATCAGTGTTATATTATAAATCGTTTTCAAGGTATGTTTTTTAGGTAATATTTATAAGTTTCTTTTATATATCTAAGAAAATAAGCCCAATGTTAATCAAGCCTTTAAGGACTAGTTTATCAGTGTTTATCTGCGTATTAGTTAGCCCTGAGCAAAGTTGGTGTTACCAGTGGAACTGTTTATCCAGGTGTTTTTAATCCTCGCGTTCCCTAGCCCATGGTAAGTTGGCCGTATTGTAGCAACATTTTGTTGAATTATTATGAATAGGTCACATGATAGAAGTTACCCAATTTTATCAAAAACCCGAAATTTTTTTTGACTAACGCCGAATATAAATTTGCATTTTAGTGGAGAATTAATACTAATAGTAAACAGAATTAGTCTATGTTAATATTGTTGAAGATAAAAAAGACATCCAAATTTTACAAATACATAGTGATAACCTTTTGATAAAATGGGACAAAAATCTTAAAAGGGTAATAGAAAATAAAACGGACTTCAAATCATGGAAAAACAAGGGAGAACTGAAAAAATGCAAAATATTCTTGGAGTGCAAAATGTGTTACAATCACATTAACTCATTAATTCAAGAGTGTAAAATCGAATGTCCTTATAATATCATAAACCTTTTATCATTAGAAAATATTAAAATTTATATTGTACTTATGAGATATGTATACAATATCAATTTAAAACTCCAAGGCTTTCGATATGCGTAAAATAGTTGACAATCTTTCTCCTTATCTGTATTCTCATTTTACAGTAGTCCTCATCCTTGTGTGTCATAAAATAAAGTCGCCCGGACAGACCCCAGTGGCTTGAAGCGTGTGATCCTGTTTCAGATGTTTTAAAATTGGTTTTTTTAATTTACGACTGGTTGCATGACTAACTAGTCAAATGCAATTTAAGGGAAAAAAAAAATGCAAAAAAATTTAGCCAAATTAAAATAGGGTGACCAGGATATGGAGGTCTCGTTAATGGTAACAGATACAACTTCGATTAAATGGGAAAAAAGTACGAACAACATGCCCCGCACAAAAAGTTTTGGTGGTAAGATTTTTAAGTTTTGAGTTATTTAAAAAAAAAACTGAAATTTTGAATTTAATTTTTTTTAAGTTAATATTAACACTGACAAAACATTCTCACAACAACTTTTAGTGAACTCAAAGATTACATAAATAATTTTTTTATACGACGTTCCGTTTTCAAGCGATCATCATCAACTTAATTTTTTCTAATACGGTCCAGATTTTATAATGTCAAATTTTAATACATGTTTTATTATAAATTCAATGATGTATCACATTATTGTTTAATTACGTTTCGATTCTTTTTTATCATATTCATGAAATTTTCAGGATACGGACTAGTATTTTGTAAAAACAGTTGAATGCGGTAAGTACTAAAATGAATATTTCTTAAAATATTTTTTAATAATGCACTACATAATAATCATGAAACAAGATAATTTATTAACGATAACAAAACATTAAGTATGAAAAAAAACAAATAGGCACCTACATCGGCAAAAAAAACATTAACTAAAGTAAAATTAACAGTAGATTATTAGAAACTAATTTTCCAAAAGGTCTTAGAAATGATTTCAGTTGTCTCCAAACAAATAGCATCTTAAAGAATTTAAAACATTCATTAGCATTTGCCTTACGCTTTGAAAGGCGTCAATAAATTACTAGTCTAAGGTCCCTGGAGAATGACGAAAATCATTTCGAACATCTTTTGGAAAATTAATTTCAATAATCCACTGTTAGTTTTACTTTAATTAGTGTTTTATTGCGATGTACAGGGTTATCAATTTAGTTTGTCCCAGCCTGTAACTTTTTGTATTTTGAGTTAGCGAGAGTAAGCGTTCATTCAAAAAACAAGATTTTGCATTTTTAGCCAAGTTTTTACGAGTATTGTCAAAAATGACAGTAGGTGTCATATGTCACATCGAAAAGCAATTATTATTTTTTTTAAATGCAAGACTCTATATATCAAAAGCGCATTAGATGGCGCCTTTTCTTCCGATTTCAAAAATATAACACACGTATGCATTCTTTTCTTCAAGTGAGTAGTAGAAATTTTTTTTATTAATATTGGCGTGACTAGAAAATAACAAAAGTTTATAACATTAAGTTGATAACTAGAATTATATAATAATTATTTCATAATATATATCTACATGACCACCTCCATTTTCGATACATTTTTACAATGTGACTATTAATTTTTAATAAAACTTCTCTATTAGTTTGAATCTGAATGGTGGCGCTTTCAATTCTAATATACAATTCAACAAATAACACGGTGTAATTTTTAATATAACCTCAAAAGAAAAAGTTACAGGTACTGGGCTGTTCGGCGGCCATTTTATAGTACCGGATTTTCCAATCCATTGGACTTATTGTGCGTTTAAATATGCAGTTACTGGAGCTACACTGTGTGCCGGCACTGCATCTTGATGCATATTAAATTTCTTAGGATTAGAATGGGTAAATTATCTAAGCGATCTTCAATTTTCTCCTGCAGCATATTCAAATACCGTGGGCCAGTTAAGGAACATTCGAAAATTATTACAATTGGAAGGAACCCGTCTATTGGGAAACTGAATCCAATACCTCCTAAGTGCTAAGGTTGCACTGCCCGTTTGACGAAAAATATCAAACATTAAACACTTTTCCCCACTGAATAATATATAATAATATAATAGTTTTTACGTATAAAATATATTTTCTACATAATTCGAAAGACTAATAATGCTGAGAATGAAAAATAAATAAAGATAAAAGCCATAGCAACCAATACAGTTGCATAGCGATCTTGATGCTTTTTAACAATAATATATTTTTACGTATTTTTGTCAGTGTTTGATGGAATGAAGAGAAAAAATGAATATGTGTGTTATATTTTTGAAATCGGAAGAAAATGCGCAATCTAAAGCGTTTCTGATATATTGAGTGTCTGTTTTAAAAAAAATAATAATAATTGCTTTTCGGTGTGACACCTACTGTCATTTTTGACAACACTCATAAAACATCTTGTTTTTGAATGAACGCGCTAACTCAAAATACAAACAAGTTACAGGCTCTTAAAAGTGCGACAAACTAAATTGATAATCCTGTACCTATTTCTTGTTTATTTTTTCATATTTAGTATTTTGTTATTGTTATATGATTATTATTATAAAACAATTTTAAAAATATTCATTTGAGTAGGTCTTAAAATTTGACATCATAAAATCATTAGAAAAAATTAAGTTGATGATTGCTTGAAAACAAGACGTTGTATAAAAAAAAGATATGTAATCTTTGAGTTCACTAAAAGTTGCTGTGAGAATATTTTGTCAGTTTGCTTTAACTTTAATATTAACTTAAAAAAAATAAAATCAAAATTCAAAATTTCAGTTTTTTAAATAACTCAAAACTTAAAAATTTTACCAAAACTTTTTGTATGCCATTATTCGTGCTTTGATTGCGATACTTTTTTCCCATTTAATCGAAGCTGTATCCCCATAGAGGCCATCCTTATCTAGGGCACCCTGTATACACAAGATGAGAAAGACCACAAGCTGCAAATGGAGCTTTTACAACACGAAATATCCAATGAAATATTGTTGTTGACTTTTAAAATATCAATTTTAATGCAAAAAAGGGCCGATCTCAAAGAATATTAAAAGAGCGAACCATATTGCAATTAAGAACATAGGTACAGACTATAATACTATATTATTTTATTGCAAGCAATAAAAATTTGACTCCGACATTTTGTGCAACCTATAGATTTTAAATTTTAAAAGTAAATCTAAACGTGGAGAAATTGGAACTTCTCTACAATTTCCTATCAAGCAATTGTCGCAACAATCTATTCGATAAACATCAAAACATTGGTTAGGACTGTTAGGAATCGATTAACCCAAAGGTCAACTCCAAAACCACGCAGTTTCAAGTTGGTGTTAATTTACCTCAAGCTTTAACACTCACCTTGGTGTATAACACGGACATGAATAAACAGGTTACCCCATAGTTACAGTTTAGCTCAAAGCTAAACGACCTGAATATAAACCAGTCCTAAGAGTACCTATTATGTATCTATGGGATTAAATTAACCCGATCACAGTTACAGTAGCAATTCTGCGTTTTTAAACAGAACAGCAGATAGTCCTGTTATCGTGTATTAATATTAGGTTTTGCTTACAGTGTCTATATTTCCTCACCATCTACCTGCAAATTCAAAAGTAACTAAACGTAAACTTTATTCTGGGTTCCTACATAACTTTATTAAGCATCAGCGACATATACATACATTGTAAACTATCGTTAAATTACTAAATATCAACAGCAATTTATTATTATTAAACATTCTTGCTTCTAAGATAGATAAATACATGAGGGAGGGAGAATACAAGAGAAATACATCAAAACGAAATGGAAAAAAATAAATCTAATCTTCCAACCATTCGAATGGCTCTGGTGGTTCGGGTTCCTTTTCATCTTCGCCTTTCGGTCCAAAAGCTGGAACAAAAAAATATATAGCAATATTATTTAGTTACTTAAATGATTTGTAAAATTGTATACAGGGTGTTCCATAGCTTATGAGCCATAGAGCTGCTTAACATCAAACTAGATCGATTAAAGGCACGTGCTCGGCAACGTCAAGGCATCAGATCGGCAAAATACATTCGCCGGCACAAAATTCCGCCATCCTGATATTTTGGTCAAGTTTGATATTTTATAACTTTTTTATTTTTTATGCGATTTTCATGATTTTGTTATCAGTTTGTAGATCCGTTTATTGTGTTTTTCCTTAATTATTTTATAAAGTAACATTTTTCGATTAGGCAATATTATACAGGAGTAAATCATACTGTTGTTTTTATCGTAATTTCACAATACCCTGTAGGAAAATTGAGGTAGATAATTTAATTTACATGCTGTTTCTTGTCATCTGTGATATATTTTAAATTCATTTCAATATCTCGTTTCTGTTGCGAGCTGCAAAATTTCAAATGAAACCTTGCCTATTTTCATTAAGAAAAACAAACACTAGGTATATCATAAAGTTAAATAACAAAAACGATTTTAATACCGTGTATTTCCTCCTCTCGCAGCAATGACAGCTTGCAGTCTTAGTGATATCGAACGAATAAGGTTACTTATCCTTTCTTGAGGGATTGCCTGATATTTTTCGGTCAGCGCAAGTCGTAAATCTTGCAAGGTTTATGGTTGTACAGGACGACGACGAACGGCTCTTTTAAGTTGATACCAAAGAAGTTCGATTGGGTTGAGATCCGGGCCACATGCGGGCAAATTCAATCTTGGAAGTCCAACTTCATCCCGATATTCGCTCACTACATGTGCAACGTGAGGTCTAGCATTATCATGCATTAATGTAGATTGGTTAACAATGAAAGGAGCAAATGGAACAAAGGATTTCCTCAAATGTAACGGTGAGCGACTAGAGCTCAACAAATACAAGATCGGTGCGTGCTTCGGTAGATTTTCTAAAAATAACATCGTTTCATTTAAAATTTTGCAGCTCGCAGCAGAAATGAGATAATGGAATAAATTAAGAAACGAAATGTTTAGAATACATCAAAGATTAAAAAAAACAGTATGTAAATAAAATTATCCACCTCAATTTTCCTACAAGGTGTTTTGAAATTACGACAAAGTATGATTTACTCCTGTCAATATAGCCTAATCGAAAAATGTTACTTTATAAAATAATTAAGGAAAAACACAATAAATTGATCTATAAACTGATAACAAAACAATGAAAATCGCATAAAAAATAAGTTATAAAATATCACATTTGACCAAAATTTCAGGGTGGCGGAATTTTGTGTCGGCGAGTGTATATGTATCATTGAATCTTATGGATTTTGCGGGTGTAAATTAACAATATGCATGCGCGCAACGTCTCGGCTAGCGACTGCCCGTCAAAATTAATAAGACGCATTGATTAATCTATTTTTCCAAGCCAGTGCCATGTCATTGCCGAGCACGTGCCTTGCACGATAGAGAGAATCAGCCTTAAGTCATATGTTTTTTCGAAAAGTTTCTCTTTCTAGAAACACAGGGTGTTGAAAGTGGAAGTTGATTTTCGAAAATAAACTATAATTTGAAAATGTATTAGATTGGAAGTTGGCGGTAGGCCCGCGCCTAGCACTTTTGGCGCCCTTGTGTAAATTTAAAATAACGCCCCAAATTCGTTCAACATTCATATGTGAGTACAGATACGGGTTAAGTTAGGTATTATTATCCACTATTGAAAAATAATTTTCGAGAAATTCGGTTCCCTCGTCTCAAAGAGTAAAAATAAAATAATAAACAAATAAAAAACAATGTAATAGCTAGCAATTCCTTACTGTTTTTTTTTATCATTATAAATTTTGTTTTGACAATGTTGTTTGTTGCTTTATCTTTTTTTTACTTTTGAGTTTTAAGGCTTTTCGGCGCCTTCGGCGCCTCGGCGCCGTCGTGCACCACACGACTTTGCCCTTATGTACGGCGCGGGCCTGGTTGGCGGTATTGTTTCTATGAGTAAGAACGGGAAATGTGTAGAAATTTTTAAGTTTCACATTAGAGGGCGCTAATTACATACTACACTGGATATAATAAATCTCTGATTTTCTTTTACCCGTTATTAAGTGTATTTTTAATCCAAGATTCTCAAATAAGTGCAATTTTTAAACTAAAATAGTATTACTGGGATCGACGTTAATATCTCTAACCGTTTCCGAGATATTTCCATTTAAACATCACAATGCATCAAAAAATCAAAATAAAACATGCGACACTGAAGCCAAACCTACCCTGCTGCTCACGCTCAAATACAAGATGAGGGTAAGTTAAAAATGGAAATATCTCGAAATCGGTTAGAGAATTAAGATCGGGCAAGTATACCCTTTTATTTTAGAAATTGCTCTTCTCTCAGAATCTTGGATCTAAAATAGGTAAGAAAAAATCATAGATTTATTAAACCCAGTGTATGTAACTGGCGCCCTCTAATGTGAAACTTAAAATATATAATGACTGTCCGTAGTTCTAATAGTATGAAACGGTTCAGTCATTATCTACCTGGCTCAAGGATGTCTTTTATTGAGGCATTTTCATATTTTAATGCAAAAAACGGCAAACATCTACCTGAATGCAATTTTTATATTTAAAGTCGGTTCGTTTTATGAAGTCCGATATCGGATTAAATCATTAAAGGATGTTATCGCATTTTCAACAGTAAGACGGTTAAGTTACCAATGCCTTCGCTATACTTGATCGTACTGAACATTCCACTGGTTCACTGTATTCGGCGAAATCAGCGGTTCCAAACAAAATTAGCTTAGAACTATGTACCGCGATAAATATTTTTATTTTGTTTATTTTTCGCTCATATTTTTTTTATTTATCAAATGAAAAACATTTTGCGACAATAAGTTAAAATTTTCTCAGGTATTTTTTCCTAAAATTTAATTATTTTGGGATCATTATAATTAAATCTACATAATAATCACTATTTTACAAGACATAATTAAAATTTGCTCAAGTGTAGGATGGTATGTTCTATTTTAAATAAGTAGTAATACTTTCTGTTTTTAGTTTGTTTCTCATTGTTTGTGAATTAAAAGCAGTTATAAACCAAAGTTCAGAAAATGTTCAGCAAGGTGACACACAACGCCTAGAAGGTGTTTATCTCCAGGTGAACGCCGTTTGGTATTACAAGTGGAACGATATTTTACTTTAGAAAAAGATAACTCAGGCCCGTTACTTTGAGATTACCGCCTTACCATTGCCATTAGAACGCAATTGAATTGGCAATGGAATTAGCAAAAAATATTATGACAAACATGTCTGTAAAAATATCGGTAAGCCCAGCGTTGTAAAGTTATGGGAGGAGGCGCTTAGCCAAGTGGGCAAAGAAGAATGGCGGAAATGGAAAAAATTATTTTTGAATCTTATGAGACAGAACAGGTTATAGACGAAGTAAGACCGTTAATTATTAGAGATGATGATAATGATTCTGATGAGTCTGAAAGCATGGATGAAATTTCAAATGCTATATACTATTACAGCTAAAAAATAATTATTTTTCTGTACCTACCTAAACAAATTTTGTATTTACTTTTAATTATTTTATTTAGAAAATACCTAAAATACCGTACTGACTTTATTATTTATAATTATCAGCAAAACATTAGTATGGCATAAACTACACACTATTATTAATAAACAGCTTTCTATACCACTTAGCATAACTACGCGACGCTAATTCAAACTCTAAAATGTAATGTTTTCAGTAAATTAGGGTCCACAAATTCTCCTACCATTTCTTTTCTAAAGGTTTCATTAGCGTAAACCTTTATTTCAGCCTTTACAAAAAAAGATTACATCAGCATAAAGAAAAGATTTAAATTTAAAGTCGTTTTTACGACTTGGGAGGAGTCATACGCTGGAAAACTGATCTCATACCAGCAGTCAGCGTTTAGTAATTGTATTGCAAATCTTAAATCTCATTCGGGACCAATGAAAATATAGTCATTTCGCAGAATCAATGATCATTGATTGGCGATTTAATTAAATAGTCTGTACCATCCGTGAATAACTAGATAGGTCAAGTTTTGTGAAAAATGAGATAGCTCACCATGACCATGAATGATATCAAATTTTAACCGTGAATTAATTGTGAACGCAAATTATCAATAAGGTTGAGGTGTTAAGATTCCGTAAATATATGGACTACGAGACTGATTTTGGAAAATACTCCCAATATTGAAATGATACTGACCTTGGATTTTTGCCTTATGCACTAATTCACGGATAGTATATCGAGTAGAATATGAGATAAGTTGAGCTATGAACATAAACGCTTATTATAATGGTCTTTGCATACCAAAAACATTACAACACAGACAGAAAAGCGATAATGACTAAAAATATAGGAAATGGTCCTACCTTGGACGGGCTCAACCAATTCTTCTTCGCCAGGTTTTAAATTACGGATCATTATGATTCCACCAATTGATACATCTTTTAAGGGAACGTATTGGTTGGCATCATTAAGAGCGACAACCTTTAGCTGTTGCCTAAGTATTCTGGCCGGATTTTGCAAAATTTCAAAGTTAGGTTCGGGTTCCTTCTTCTTCTCCTCTTTGTCTTCCTTTTTATCTTTCTTTTCATCGGAGGTCGACGAAGTACCAGCCTTTTTGTCATCGGCTTTTTTATCATCTGCTTTCTTTTCGTCAGCCTTTTTCTCGTCGGCTTTTTTCTCTTCGGCTTTCTTCTCCTCAGCTTTTTTCTCTTCAGCTTTCTTCTCTTCCGCTTTTTTCTCGTCGGCTTTCTTGTCCTCGACTTTTTTGTCATCTTTTTCCTCATCGACGTCCATTTTTTCATCTCGGTGTTTACGCTCATGATCGCGTCTACGCTGTCTTGCTGCAATACTGAGAACTGCCGTTTGAACCTTTTCGCGCTCTTCCCGTTTCTTTTCTTCCATTGGCGCAGGGTAGGCATATAGACTGGGTTTGGCGTTTGATTTTAATTCCATTTTTGGCATCTGAAAACAAATACGATATTCGTTAGTTAAGAGTTACTGAAAAATTTCTATATTTTCGACTTTCAAAACTGCCGCAAATCTACAGATACATTTAAGACATAACAATAAAAATAAATTAAAGTTTCCAACACTTTAAGAACTTGGTATATGACTTTTGAACTTCGAACGCTAAAAAAGAACGAAACTTTCCAAATTGTTTGCGAATGTGTAATCAAAATCAGTCAAAACATCAACCTTCGCATTTTTATTAAATGTTCTTAAATATTCTCGTTCGTTTACTGGCTTCTATTGTTCGTGTTTTCAAGAATGAGCCCACCGAGATTGATGAAATTGAAATTTTAAGTTTATATTTTAGTACAAAAATATTTTTAGAAGACTGGATTTCTATGCTCCGAGAGCATGTATACTCGTAATAAATGATAAAAACCCTTGAATACTCCATATTATGAATGAAAAGTGGCGTAATACACGTAGTACATGCTGTAGCTGTTTCAGAATTTGCAATAAAAGCTTACCTTCAGTTGCGCATTTAGAGCAATTAAGGCTGTTGGTGTAAATGCCAACGCCAAACAATGAGCTAGCGGGAACCAATACCAATACTGAGTAAACACCAAAGTACCGACGACCGCCAACATATTAGTGTGTCCGGTTCTTGACTGCAAAGACATCGTAACGTTTCTGCCACCGGCATCAATAATGCCCTGTGCCAAAATAGCCCCAAACTTAGCCATTACGTCTTCGTGCTTGTTGGCGATCACCTGGGAGTAGGTCTGTCTAAAGAAGCTAACTTTAGGACATGTTTGTTCAGTCTGTTGAATCAGAATCATCGCGGATGCGATAAGGGCTCCTTGACGAACAAAGTTCACAGGATCGAACATCACCATAGGCTCCAACAGAGCAATGGCTTCACGTAGTCCTGTTCCTGCGCAGGCTATTCCCAGGGCCATGGCGGCTCCATACCGGACATGGGGATTGTATGACTCGGCCAATAGGGAGACGACGCTTGGGCATTGCTCGGGTGTTCTGAAAACAAAACAAATAATTTAATTTTCTGTATTTTCTGATTAAGTCAATGACATATAGAAAATTAATCTCAAGTACACGGAAAGTAAAACTTACTATAAAAATAGTAAAACTAACCATATGGCTCTATACAGGGTGTTTCCTAACCTCTCTGAAAAAATGAAGGAGATGAATCCTCACCTTATTTTAAGACGAAAATGTGATATAATAATGTTTCGCATGTCGCTTCGAAATACAGGGTGTTAAAAAAATATTGTATTTTTCATTTTATTAATTAATGCCAATGATTTGATAATGCATATGATTTGAAAACTTTGAATAATGAACTCAGATAAACAAAAGTCAAATAAATCGCTGCAAATCTCCTCCATGAGCCAGTAAACATCCATGTACACGACGTGCTAAATTGTCTCTTACGTGTTGGAAAATTTCGAGACTGGCGCGAATCGTATTAAAACCATCAATAACACGCAGTCGAAGGTCTTCTTCAGTTTCAATAGGAGTAGTATAAACGAGTAAAGTGCTATAATCCTTTATGTTTAACAATTAGAATATCGTTTGTATTAATTAATAAAATGAAAAATACAATATTTTTTTAACACCCTGTGTTTCGAAAACTTTTATACCACATTTTCGTCTTAAAATAAGGTGAGGATTCACCTCCTTCATTTTTTCAGAGAGCTTAGGAAACAGCATGTATGTGACTGGAATAACTTTTCTTAAGATGAGAATCCCAAACAATCCCAAATGAGCATTCAGAGCCATCTAAGTTGCAACAATTCAATTAAAAAATATGCCGCTTCTTGGTAGGTTAGAAACAAACGAGAGTCATCAGCTGGCCTATACAGGGTGGCCCATCGCAAACAGTCAAGCAAGGTTTACGGCTGTGTACGTGAAAATTTAAAAAAAACCTCGGACCCGTAAACTTGTGTTTTCAGGGGAACACGTTTCACAATTAATTTCATCCCTATAACCGCAACCCCCTAGCGGGGGCGGCTACTATCCTTGTTTTTTCAAATAGGAATGGGTATGTTGTGATACATCTTTTTAAAGGGCATAAAATTCTCTTTAAAATGGCGCTTCGTTTTGTAAATTTGAGCTACGCGCCGCCGATAAATTGCGTTTTAAAAAATGTAATTTTATTGAGTAATACTTACATGTTATCTTATTAAATGTTGAAAATGTCCGCCATTCACCTCCATACAATAGTACAACAACTGTTCAAAGTGTTCTCGGACATTGTGAAGAGATCAACCACTTTAATGAAGATAAAGTTGAATTGACTGATAGTTATTACTTAAAAAAAAATTGTTTATGCTCAAACCTGTGTACTTGATAAGAGGTGCAGTGAAATGTTTCAAATTTCGTTGCTCGGCGGCGCGTAGCTCAAATTTACAAAATGAAGCGCCATTTTAAAGAGAATTTAATACCCTTTAAAAAGATGTATCACAACATAAACATTCCCATTTGAAAAATCAAGGGCAGTAGCCGCCCCCGCTAGGGGGTTTAGATTACAGGGATGAAATTAATAGTGAAAGGTGTCCCCCTGAAAACACAAGTCTACGGGTCCGAGTTTTTTTTTTAATTTCCACGTACACAGCCGTAAAATTTGCTGGACTGTTTTCGATGGGCCACCCTGTATTCATCTTCCTGAAGTTTTTAGCAGTTAATAATAAAGTTTTTTAGTTAATTTATTGATATTTAGGCCTGACATGTTGATTGGGGTATGAAGCAAGTTTCGGGGATATCTGTGACAAAAATTTAAAAATTGGTCATATTTCAAATTTTTATTATTATTCTTATAACATTATATTTTTTAACGTAATTTTCATGCCGTTTTCCAATCATTTGACTTTAGGAATCCAGTTTTAGATTAGAGAAACACAAAGTATAATTGGTTAAACCTTCACATAAAATAGTGCCTGCTTGGCAACCTGATATTAAACGCCTGATAAGAACTGCCAATAAATTATAGGAATCCTAAATTTTTAGTCAAATTTATTAAAATATTTTATAAAATGTCCTAAAATCTTTTGTAGAAATTTTGGCAAAAATGGTATTCCCAATCGGTCGGTCGGACTACAGTGATCGAGCCGTATGCAACGTATTATTGTAAAAATCTTTTTAAAGCACTTTATTTAAACGTGGTCATTTTTATAATAAAAAATACTAATAGCCAGCGAAATGTAACAATATTTTAAAATATTTTACTGGCGTTATAAATAAATTATTTTCACTTCTTATACATTCATACATACAATTAATAATGACCTTAAAATTATGGTTCAAGTGTCGAAGGCGTACGGGTTGGTACTTAATGAGTTAAAAACGCAGTCAATTGAATTTGGTACGCATAAACAACTTTTAATTAATGATCCCCTTTTTAAAATTAAGATTAACAATTGCATTCTCAAACCTACTAACGAATGTAACAACCTAGGGATAGTCATTGATTCTGATCTGCGATTTAGCAGTCAAGTTTCTAATTTAATTAAAAAGTCAATTCATAAATTGCGACTTCCCTACATACATCTCATCTGACTTACTGTGATGTGGTTTATTGGCCCACCTTAGTGCAGAAAGATAAAATCAGCTTACAAAAAATTCAGAATGCTTGTCCGAGATTTAGTTATAACTTGAGAAAATTTCATCACATTACTCCAAGTCTTCTGAACTCTGGTTGGCTTAATATCAGTGAACGCTTTGAAATGCACTTAGCTAGATTGATTTTTCGTATTGTCTAATCGGGTATTCTAGGTTATTTAAGCGATCTTTTAATTACGGGCTCTAATGTGCATAACCGCGATACTCGGCATAGAGAACTTTTTAATATTCCAAGACATCAATCGTCTTTATTTCAAAGATCGTTTAGATATAATGCCGCCATAACTTACAACCATCTGCCCATTGAGGTGAAGGCTGCTCCCAGTCCCGCAGTATTTAACTGTAAATTTAAGCAGTATATTATGGAGAGAAGAGATCCTTAAGTTGTTAAGTTTTGATAAAATATGTTAAAATATAATAATATAAAGTTTTTTCTTTTTAGGATTTTAATATTATTCTCATTATTGTCGTTCTGTTGTTTATATTTGCCATTAGTTAAAATTTAGGATTATTAGTTATTTTAAGTTAAATATACTTTAAAATATTTAATTAAATGGGGTGGTTGTATGAGCAACTATGTTGGATGCCGCCACCCGATATTTTTTTTTATAATGAATTTTATCAACCAAATAAAGGCATTTTTGATTTGATTGATTCGTTGTAACATTTACAATATAGTATTGATTCCTGACCGTTTGTTCAAATATATTTGTTCTTTGGGTTTTCGGTCAATTCTTAATAAAGCGAGTTATGATGATGGTTTAAAATGAAATAAACCGAAACGTCACAAATTTGATAACTCGCTTTATTAAGAATTGACCGAAAACCCAAAGAACAAATATATTTACAATATATTTTAGCAATTACTTGATTTTAATAAATTTATTAGAAACTTTTTATTTATGATCAAACACACTATACTATTTTAGAAATTATGTCTATCTACAATATTATTTTGTTACGGATTAATAATGAAAATTGTAATGTACAATATTTTATAGGAAATCGTACAATAAAATCTTTACTATAATAATTTTACCAAAGTGTTTGTTCCGTGCACGTATATTCGTTGTAAAATTTACAATATATTTAAATAATTACTTGATTGTATTAAATTTTTAGCAACCTTACTATAGTATTTTATAAATTATGTTAACAATGTTATTTTGGTACAGATCACTAATAAACAATGTAACTAATACTATATTTTATAGGAAATTTTACAATAAAATCTTTACTATAATAATTATACTATAGTCTTTTTCCGGGTAGTATAGTATTTTAATAATTAAAATTTGAAACAAATACGACGGAAATAACCCGAGAAGCTAATGCAAACAAAACTGTATAAACAGGTATTCGAAAGTTAAATCCCCATGTAATAAAAAAAAAGTATTTTGTGTACGCTCGAGGACGTAAGTCCTTGATCGTCCCGTTTACATATCATCCCTTAAAAGTAAACTTCAGATGCGTTCGTATCCGTCAAACTTTTTGTGTTTTAAGTGGTTTATCTGCTGTATGCTTAAAAGAACGTACTCGGCAGGCTTTTCGTATTTATAGAATTTTTTATGAAATTATAAAACTCAACTAGATATTTTCTTTTCATTAAATCATTTTAGTTCCAGGCATTACAAGTAATACTCTTTTTTAGTGTAATTTTTTCGGATTAAAAAGAACAAAAATAAAAAAACGCCGGGATACATCGTGTTTTTACGGAATTTCCGTAATACTCGGAATCGTTCAGTAAAAAATAGAATGTTGTTGTAAGTAGAAAAGGTTACTGTAAATAAAAATGTATTTCATCTGGATTTTACGAAAAATTTACAGGGTGTCCGCTAATTAATGATACATGGAAAAAGTACAGACTCCTTACGTAAAAATATTAAGATTTAATTATACTTACCTATATCCGAAAGTTGATATTAACTGAGATACAGGGTGTTAGAATTAAAACTTCATTTTTGTTTTTCTCTATTAACTTTGCAGGAAACCAACGTTTTTTTACAAAATTTGGCAATTATGGTTTTTTTGGATGAGAAATTGATTTTCTAATGAAATTTTAATGCACAATGTAGGGGGCACTGTCTGCGGCAAAAAAAATTTCTTAAGTAACCTATGAGAAAACAAATAAAATTTAGAGATGCAGTTGCTATGGAACAGAAAATGTTTCATTTTTGAGTTTATCGTAATTTTGTGTTTTAATTGCTGTTGGTTTCTTTCGACACGATATTTTCTAGGATCAAAGTTATTTTAATTAAAATAAGTTAAAGAAAATCCAATTGTTGTATTCCCAATTACCATTACTAGAACATTAATTATCATGTAAAAGTTAATTGGTACGAAGTAACAAAATAGTATTTGCTTGCCTGAGCTAACTCGCTAAACAATTTGAATGCAAATATTTCCGAGACGATAACTCCGGCTAACCTGAACTTAGTATACCTTTTTCACATAATAAATATGAGAAAAGTATTATTTTTATTAAAAACTTAAATACACTGAATGTTCGAAAAATGCCGCCGACATCGCCATCTACATTGTACATTAAAATTTCACAAAGAAATCAATTTCTCGTCCTAAAAAAATTATATTTGCCAATTTTTGTAACAAAACGTTAGTTTCTCTCAAAGTTATTAGGGAAAAACAAAAATGAACAACATCAAGAACTTATGGGATATGGTCCTGTATTTCTCCTAATTTTATAAATAATATCTCATAAGTAAGCTCTAAATTTTTACTTATCTTGGACTCAATAAATAACAAATAATTTAATAATAAACCACAAATAAGTGAACAAAATACAGAAACATTATTTCAAATTTCTGTTGATGAACGAGATTTAAAAGGAAAGTAGGCGCTTGAAACAAAAAAAAAAATGGCGACGCGTGATTTGTTTCACTTGACATTCCCATTGTGACCGTTTTAAGAGGTTTTCCATTTTCCAGAAAATATGGAACATAAATTTACAAATGCTGAAAAGTTTGATATTCTATCGCATGTTTTATATTATCTCAAAAAAGAAGATGTTATTTGTGCTTAGAGAATAACGGAAATCATTTTGAACACCTGATTATGTAGTTCTTTACTTTTTTCGTTGTTCGTTTTATGTGTTTTGGAATGATTTTTGTTCACTTGTTTGTGGTTTATTATTAAATTATTTGTTATTTATTGAACTAGTCCAACATAAGTAAAAAATTTAGAGCTTACTTATGAGATATTATTTATAAAATTAGGAGAAATACAGAACCGTATCCCAAAATTTCTTGATGTTCAAAAAAACCCTCGAAACGCCATTAAACCACAATGTGTCATACATCGTTGCATTCGGGAGAAAAAGCTCTCAAATTCCAGTATCAGGAAAACAGAACCGTATTTAAAAAAAGAAAGTTGATAATGGCCCTTCGAAGACAACTTGTCGGATTACAAAACAATTAACGCTGTTAGATAGAGCGGAAAAGTGGAAATGCAAAAGTGCAATTTACTTTAGAAATCGATCTGAAAAAACCCCAGGAAAAAAGTAAAACGATTTTTCAGAATTTAGTTTTTTTCCGAATATCTCCGGAACTACTCCAAATTTTAAAACTTTCTAAACGGCTTATTATTAGACACGTAAATGCGCAACTATACCTCCACTTAACCGACTTCGTATCTCTTACGGTTTCCGAGATCCCTGTACTGGCCCTCCTTTATCTTGGACACGTTGTATAAGCTACCAAATTTTCAAAGTGATTCGTTGACTAGTTCTTACTTAAACGACTAAATGTATAATTTATTTATTTATTTTTCTGTAAATTATAAAGTGGGTCACTAACGGGAGACACCCTGTACTACAATTACAGGTAAAATTACATCATTAAAAGCAAAGAACAATTCAGAAGTTTATTATTTACCGACCAATTAGCAGAATTAACTGCCGGAGGAGAAACTTCTTAACTAAGTTTCTTACGTGGTTTGTCTTTTGTCGTTAAATTTCAAACTGCACTGCCGTTAAGATTTATGTATCTTTGTAGGCGGTTTTAATAATTATGGCTGCCAACATGTAATATGCTTGTTCGTATAAATTTGCCGTTCTGCTGTTTCACCTGGTAAATCAAGGATGACTTACACTCAATGTGAGTCATGGGCGCCGACAGGAAGGTATAACTGGTTCTCACAAAAAAGAAAAAGTACGCAGGCTTTCTCTAGGATATCCAAGTAGCCATCCATTCAAATTTAAGTCATAAACCATTTTCATAATACCCTGTATATAATCAGACGCATAATGCGAGGGCAAATTTACGGATCAGGGTACAGGAGGTAATTTATCCTCCCCCTTATGAATCACGAAAACTAACACTGTATATTTAGCTTCTAAAATATTTTCCCCAAATCTTCACTAGGAAAGTTCTACTTGCACAAGGTTATGTGCAGTATGTTAAAAATTATAATTTTAAACTTTTTTTAAAATTTCCATTATACTAAGAACGGTTTTCTTCTACGATAAAACACTATATCTATGGAAAAATTGTCGATTGTCCAACGATTCAAAACCAACGTGAATCGCTTTATTCGCACACGCACCACAAGAAAAAAAAATCAATAGGCATTCAGCGCAACCACTAAAGCCCTGGTTTTTATTACATTTCGTTACGAAATATTTCGGTGGATTGGAACGGAAAAGTTCGTCGTTGGTCATTTGGTCACATGTGTGGATTTTACTGCAGTAACAAGTGCGTGGTTAAAAATGGACGATATTAGTAGATTCATTTGTACAGGGTGATCACGTATTATGTCCCCCCCATCTTAACCTTTTTATTTTACGTACTTGAGAAAAATTAAAACAATTGGTATACAAGGTTTTTTTAAAGTAGTATTTGCAATGGAAACAAATATCATACAAATATCATTTAGATCTGTTGATTTACAAGTAGGGTTCAACATACCTGTTTTATTTGATCCAAATTCTAAAGCTATTTTTTTTCCGAATATCCTCCTTCATTTGCATGTCTTTAAAAATTTTAAAAAATTTTGCATATATGGGTGAATTTTCTTTTACCCTCTATCTTTCTACTTTTACTTTCTGTCAACAATTCATCTTCTAAGGCACTAAACTCTAGTTTATGGTATTTTACACTCACAGTTAATAAAATAAAAGTCCACAAAAATAATAATATGCAGCCGAAAAACTCCGTTCAAATCAAAAAGGTTGGATACCGACGAAATTCCGTCAACGAAAAGTTATTCCGCTTGACGTGTGTCATTATTAAGTGACACGGGTTATCGGT